>JAEPQZ010000004.1:0-600000 GCA_016758905.1 Umbelopsis isabellina | reverse complement strand
AGTTGTTGTTCAAGCCGTGCATTATACTCGAGTATACGTTTCAATTTGTTTTCTGATAAATTTTGTACTTTGTTTGCCATCCCTGATCGTGGGTAGCTGGACATTTCTCGCACAGGATGAATCCTATTTGACAGGGTGGCTGTTCACTTCGATGATGCTTTAAGTGCTTGGTTGTTGTGACTGCTACTTACCCTTTGTCGGGCAACTTCATTCTGTGACTGCCGTCTTATGAGGCATTGTATCCTACTAATCACAAACTTTGAACTTAATCGTATGTTGACATTTAAATTATGTTAGCATGTTTATAAAATCATCTTAAGTTCCTCACAAGTACATATACATGAGTAATACACATCGACATATTGGTTTTTGTAAGACTATAATTGAAGAGCAGCATTAATTAATACTCCGAAGCTTCGATTAAAAAATAGATGGGATCTTCATCTCTTCGCTTTATCCTTTTCCGTGCAATATGATTCTTTCACTTGCTAAGGCACCGCTATTGCGCACTGCCACAGTCTCAACAGCACGAATTATTCCATCTGTCATTACAAGACGGTATTTAGCGACTACCACAGATGTCAAGGACACTCAGAACTTGGTAGAGAAAATTGTCCAGAAATATGCTTTAGACCTGCCAGAAGGTTACTTGGTAAAAAGTGGCGATTATGTGACCATCCGACCTCACCACGTTTTGACACACGATAATACTGGTGCTGTTATCCCAAAGTAAGTTCAGTACGAACGATATCCATCGCTGCTGGACTCATTGTCGGTGTTCTGATATGCATCCCCCCCCCAGATTCAAGTCTATTGGTGCAACCAAGTTCGACAACCCACGTCAACCGGTTTTCGCACTGGACCATGATGTTCAAAACAAGAGCGAAAAGAACTTGGAAAAGTACCGTAAAATTGAACAGTTTGCGAAGGAGCACAATGTTGACTTTTACCCTGCTGGACGTGGAATTGGCCATCAAATCATGATTGAAGAGGGTTATGCCTTCCCATACACACTGACGGTAGCATCTGATTCTCACTCCAATATGTATGGTGGTATTGGAGCTTTGGGAACTCCTCTTGTGCGTACAGATGCTGCTGCCATTTGGGCCACTGGTCGTACCTGGTGGCAGATTCCTCCTGTTGTCAAGGTTGAATTACAAGGTTCCCTTCCTGCTGGTGTCACTGGAAAGGATGTCATCATCACTTTGTGCGGGTTATTCAACAAGGATGAGGTTTTGAATACCGCTATCGAGTTTCACGGTAGCGATGAGACCTTGAAAGCCATCTCATTAGAAGACAGATTGGCTATTGCCAACATGACCACAGAGTGGGGTGCTCTTGCAGGTGTTTTCCCGGTAGATGATTTGACAGTTGAGTATCTACAAAAGAGGAAGAACCGATTGGAGTTAGCACAATTTGAAAATGGCAAGGCCAAGAGCGGCGAGCAATATGTGCATCCTCGCATCAATGATGAAACTATTCAAGCTTTGACCAAGAATCCCATTAGAGCTTCTGCACATGCTGCATATGCTAAACATCTGACCCTGGATCTCTCATCCTTATCTCCTCACATTTCCGGTCCTAACTCTGTCAAGGTTGCTAATTCACTGGCCACCTTGGAGAGTGAGAACATTGCGATCAATAAGGCATACTTGGTATCGTGTGTGAACTCTCGAGCCGGTGATCTTCGCCAAGCTGCTGCGGTCATGAAGGGAAAGAAGGTAAAGGAAGGTGTCGAGTTCTATGTCGCTGCAGCATCTTCCGAAGTACAGAAGGAGGTGGTTGAATCTGGCGATTGGGATGTCCTCATCAACGCTGGAGCCAAGGTTCTTCCAGCTGGTTGTGGACCATGCGTAGGCTTGGGCACTGGTTTGCTCAAGGATGGCGAAGTCGGAATTTCTGCCACCAATCGTAACTTCAAGGGCCGTATGGGCTCTCCAAGTGCCAAGGCTTATCTTGCCTCACCCGGTAAGAAAAAATTTAGCATTCTAAAGTAGTATATTTCATTGAAACTAATGCAATTCGAAACTAGCTGTTGTTGCTGCATCTGCCATTGCAGGCAAGATTGTTGGACCTCAATCAGGAAATAAGACTAATGCAGAGCCCAAATTTACGATCCAAACCACACAGGTTGCTTCAGGTGATGAATCGCCAAGTACCGGAGAAGTCTTGCCCAAGTTCCCCTCCACAATCAAAGGAGAGCTTTTGTTCTGTCACGCCGATAACCTCAATACCGATGGTATCTATCCTGGCAAATATACCTACAACGATGATCTTACCCCCGATGACATGCGCAAGGTTGTGATGGAGAACTACGATCCTAAATTTGTGGACATCGTCCAAGATTCTGATGTCCTTGTGGGAGGTTTCAACTTTGGCACTGGCTCTTCACGAGAACAGGCTGCTACAGCCATCAAGTCTCGTGGTATTACCATAATGATTGCTGGATCTTTCTCCGACATTTTTAAGCGCAACTCTGTCAACAATGCGCTTTTGCTTCTTGAATCACCAGAGTTAGTCAATGATCTCAAGCAAGCTGTCGGCACCTCAGATTTAACTAAGCGTACTGGATGGAATGTAGAGATCAAACCTGCGGAAGGCAAGGTAGTTGTGAAGCAAGATGATGGCAAGGATAAGATTTATAAAGTTGGTGCACTCGGCAAAAGTGTCCAAGAACTATGGCTTGATGGTGGCCTTGAAGGCTGGGTCAAGCAAAGACTATAGATAGCACGAAGAAATCACTCAAAATTTCATAATCACCATACTAGATCGAATAAAAAATTCCAACAATCAAAGAAAAATTCGGTTTATTAGTTGCTAGATATCATGGGAGGATAAACCATGTAAATACAGCCGCATTTTGATAAAGGCGGAGGTGAGGATGACCGGTGGCCATTACTAAACGTCATAAGTATTTCAAATCCCCATACAATGACTTGTTTAGCGTATGTTGACACTCGAACTCCAACCTTAACTAATGTGCTGAGCTGAATTACCGCTCCTGTTGTTTTGTAAACATGTGCAAATAACGAATTACATTAAGTAAACTAGCACGTCGAATTACAGATTGTACCATTACAGCAGCTTGTTGAATTAACTTGCATATGTTGTTGGAAACATGGATTCCAGCAACCTATCTGTGGTGTCGTAGAATCAGATGCAGGGAACAATAGTACACCGAGAGCAATCATGAGGCCACATATCATAATAACGGCTACCAGGGTTAAAAGCACTTGAGTCCGACAGGTTGGACCCGACTTTGCTTCGACCGGGAGCTCCTCGTGGTTTATTACGCTAATGTCGTAGGCTTCCTCGAAGGAGTCAGTTGTGTATGGCGGAGGTGGTTGAGTGAATGCCAGCGCTGGTTTTGAAATATCTTCATATGAGGGTAGCTCCTCTAAATGATGCGGTGGAGCCATGCCTTAATTGAGTGAGCGCTTCAGCTCACTGATTATGACCGAATGCTTTGAACGAAGTAAAAAAAAAACGAAGAGTGATAAATCAGCCGTTCATTTCCTCTAGTTAAAGATTCCCTACATTTTGACAGCTAGCAAAAAAATATCTTGCCGCGCTGATTATTGAATAAAATGGATGATATGGGCAATTCAGGGTCTCAACATGCGGAGACTAATGCCCCCTCACATTGTTGGTGCCTCACCGGCTAATGAGGCATTTTACTAGTATATGGTGCTTTCATCCTGCCGTTAACTCTCTCCTAAATAGCCTGTAACAATGGATAAAAATTTTCAAATTGACAACTTCGGTTCGCGGCAGCACACCAAAAATGGGAAAAGCTGCCAGATCTATGGTTCGATCTGGCACTTGGTGCGCACACATGTACGTTTTAAAATTATGTTCTCTGTAATTACCAAAGTGACCCACATTTCCCGATATCTACTGGTATCGGTGAGATCGCATGGCCCCCCTCTATCTCAGTTTTGCACTTCGTAGGCGCCGGAGTTTAAATACATCTCCTTTATGACATCAAATTGTGACAGCTATGAATTGAAAATGGCAAGTAGTCATATATTCTGTGTTAAAGAACTATTAATACTAGGGACCACCTAGAGTAATTGGTGCAAGCAGATAGTCAAATAGACATATTTATTAATTGATAACACCGTAAGTGCTTATCTCTTAAACAAAATTTTCAAAATCAATAGATACTTTAATCCACGATGGCCTGGGACCTGCAATTGTCAAGTCTACAAATGCGCTATCATGAAGATACTCCGCTACTCACTATCATGATTGCTATCGCATTAGCGTCATATTGAAGATATCATGCTGCAAACAAATCCTTCTTGAAGCATGATCTTTCAGATACGGTTATTGGTGATAGATATGTCAGATTAGCCGTACAGTATTGTACTGATGCTGGTAAATAATTTGAAGGTAGTGGCGGTAGTTATATTTTAAACTAGCAGCTTTTCATCAAGGTGATATAAGGTATAAGTGACGTTGGAGGGGCTGTCTTCATGGTTTTCTGCGCAAAGTGATCGAAAATTATTTTTTGGTATGCCGAAACCAGAAAATAAATGTCGGGTCGGATTCGTAAGATTTTTGAACCCGGCGCTCAGATATAAAAACCTCGTATGATGAAACATTCGAAGAGCCTAAATAGACTTCCTTTTCCTTCTTTGAAAAAAAAAACCAACAAGCACAAAATGATACCTCAATTGCAACGAAACTTTGATTCAAGCGCTTCCATGTTTGAAGACAGTATTCATCCTCATGCCTCAGAAGTAGCTCAGTCTGACTACTCTATGTCCACTGAATCATCCGTTGCTACCCCAATTGGAACTCCCATTGTCACACCAGGCAATGAATACAAGTTGTCAACCTTTGAATCAAATTTCCCGCCATCTAGCGCTGTCTTAAAGGACCATGCTCTGTTGACTGATGAAAAGTTGCATGTTCAGCGTCTTAACCAGATTCGCAATAAGAAGGCGTATATCATTGATATGGATGGTGTTATATATCACGCAAGTATCTAGCAAAAAGATCATCAATAAGTTACTATCTTGTGTATTCTAACCACCATTCTATAACAGGGTTCAAAGTTGTTGCCAGGCGCAAAGGAGTTTGTGCAATTCTTGAAGGATAACAACAAGAAGTTCTTGTTCTTGACAAATAATTCTGCACCCACGCCACGTGAACTGAAACAAAAGTTGGGACGCCTTGGCATTGATGTTGACGAGGATAAATTCTATACCGCTGGTATGGCCACAGCAACCTTCCTGAAATCCCAATTGCCCGAAGGAGGCACCTGCTATGTCATTGGAGAACCCGGTTTGACTTTTGCATTGTATTCTGAGGGTTTCTACATGAATGATGTCAACCCCGACTACGTAGTGCTCGGAGAAGGACCATCATATGACTATGAGAAGATTAGCAAAGCTGTGAACTTGGTGAACAGAGGAGCAAAATTGATTGCTACCAACTTGGATACCGATTGCTTGAACTCAAAGGGAGAGTCCATCCCAAGTTGCGGTGCCTTCGCTGCTGCTATCGAGCTCGTCACCAAGAAGAAGGCTTTCTTCTGCGGAAAGCCTTCTGCATTGATCATGCGATATGCCCAAAAGGCATTGGAGGCTGAACTCGAAGATACTTGCATTATTGGTGATCGCATGGATACTGAGTAAGTATTAGCATATGCTGTAGGGTGTTCAGTCGAATGGATTAGGTTAACTAACATTTTCCCCTCTTGTAGCATCATTGCTGGTATCACTTCTTCCATTGACCCCGTTCTTGTCTTGTCTGGCGTTACCAAAATGGAAGAGTTGAGCGATTGGTCTTACAGACCTTATGTTGTTCTTGGCGGTGTCTTTGAAATCCCCACTCTCAACGTCAACTCTCTCACCAATGAAGCAAACGCCAAAGAGACAATGGCCCAATAGGCCAATTTTAATTTTTGTTCTTTCATACACTTTCATTCGTAAATTTCCATACTCCAGCTTAATGCTGTTCATTCTGCTTTTATCTCATGTAGTATCGACCTTTTTGTTCTTACCGTTTTGTGTGCCAACTCCACTGTTCATTTATCCCATATATCAATAATACAAACATATTACCATGACCTAACATCGTAGCAATAACATCGTAGCAATCTAAATACAATTTCAATACCGTTACTTCGGTATTGAGCTAAGTGATATGTACTGTTTTCTTTATCAGTGTTAGAGAGTGTTAAAAATTAACCGAAGGCATTTATTTAATATGAAAGTACAGTAGCGACTTTTGACATGCATTAAGGTTGTTGTGCTATCTGAATTTAAAATTTCATTAGCTGCACTGGAGGTCTTTGATTGGCTGGCAATGGAATTGTCCAATTGTCTTCAGGCTGGCCATTGACCAAATTAGATCAGCTTTATTCTTTCAATGCCGAAGGGAGGATCGGTTCTAAGCAGGTTTCGTAACCTCGATGCCTACGCGAAGACCCTTGATGACTTTCGAGTCAAGACCACAAGTGGAGCAGCAGGTATGTTTTTCTAGCTAACACATGCATGGCGCCCCTGACATGAGGATTCACCAAAGTTATCATCCTGTACTTCAGTAACAATAATAAGCGGTTTGCTCATTGCTATACTCGTTCTATCCGAGCTCTCGGCATATCGCACCTCAGTTATGAAACCAGAGTTGATTGTCGACAAGACTCGCAAAGACAAACTTCCTATTGCCTTTGATATCACCTTCCCGAAAATTCCATGCTATTGTAAGTAAAGTGTGTACCGATATATATAATGTCGACTAGCCACTGACGTGAATATCCAAAAAAAAGTGCTCAGCCTGGATATCATGGACGATTCCGGACAACATCTTTCGGGCTATACACATGACATCTACAAGGTACGTCTTGATCCACAAGGTAATCATCTCGACACTGAAAAAGCCAAAGGTAAGCCATCAGGACACGCTTTCTGAATCATATGTGTATATTATTAAAACTGTCGAAATTTATAGAATTGGGTGATCAAAGTGGAGGCGCAAATCTTGCCATGCAGCCAGATCAGCCCGGTGAATGTGGAAGCTGCTACGGTGCAGAATCACCAAATGAAAATGGATGCTGTAACACCTGCGAGGAAGTGCGCGAAGCTTATATCAAAGCCGGATGGGGATTCAGCGACCCAACAATATTTGAGCAATGTGTCAAGGAAGGCTGGCGTGATAAGTTTGAAACACAATCTAACGAAGGTTGTAATATCCATGGCACGTTGTCGGTGAACAAAGTTCGTGGTAATTTCCATATTGCTCCAGGACTGTCATTCCAACAATCGCATATGCACGTTCACGATATGGCAGCGTACTTAGCAGGAGGAAAGGATGGACATAAATTCGATTTCAGCCATCATATCAACAAGCTTCAATTTGGCGAAGAGATCTCGGAGAAGGATAAGCGACGTACCGCCAAGGGCACTCCTGTAGAGCTCAAAAATCCACTAGACAATACTAGTCAAAATACTGAAGATTGTAAGTGATTTTGGTCCATTATAGACTTGCATTATATATGCCACAGATTTATTGGAGCAGTATTTATCTAACCAAATTGCTTTTGCATGCTAGTTGGTATGATGTACCAATACTTTTTGAAAATCGTCTCCACAGAGTTCAGATATCTCTCTGGCAGACGAATGTATACCAACCAGTACTCTGTCACAGAACATGAGCGAAAGATTGGAACTGGACATGGTCATGAAGGATTACCTGGTACGTAATGCGTCGTCAGCACGCGTATGTTGAAATTCAATGCATCAAGGCATGACTAACAGACATTCTAAACTAGGTGTGTTCTTCAATTTGGACATCTCCCCCATGATGGTTATTTATCAAGAGACTCGACCATCTTTCACTAGCTTTATTACCGGTGTTTGTGCTATTGTTGGCGGTATCTTTACCGTTGCCGGCATAATCGATTCTGTCTTATACAGAGCTGAAACGCAGTTCCGGAAAAAGATGGAAATGGGCAAGGTTCTTTAAAATTTTCGATGAGTAGTGCTATTTTTCTTTGTTCCAAAGTAAAAAAAAAAAGTCTCAGTTCGTGAATAAAAGAAGATATATTGTTCAGCACTTTAGATCGTTGTACCACCTGCCATCACTGGTTCATCGCATTTGGTGCGATCACCTGGTGCACGTCGCGCTTTTATTGAGCATAAAATGTCCAAGCAGATTTGATAGAAATATAGCTATGGTAGAGCAACATTTAATGCGAGATACAATCGGCCCAGGGTTCCGTCGACAATATCAGTCCAATACCGTACGTGCCCCAGTACGGAGGTGTGAGCAGCAGAGTGGGATAAATTAGTCTTGACGCGCGGATATGTAAGGCTTAAAGCGGGAAGCGGGGTTCACGTTAACCTTTTTTTTTTCAGTTTCCTCTCTTGCTTTTATAAAAGCATCGGCTAAATCAGAATGGTGACCACACGACGAGCCGCTGCTGCAGAAAGGTCCGGCTCTTCTACTCCAGTCAGTACTCCACCAGCTCATCAACGCAAACGATCAGGAATGTCTGCGCAAAGCAAGAAGACTTCAGCATCTTCCAAGTTGAATCCGCGAACCACCAGCTATGAGTATGTTCTATCTGCCTTCCTTTTTCCGTACTTTTCCAAACCACTTCATCTGTTAATATATCCACATCAGATTTGCTGGTCCAATCGGTGCCACAGGAATGGTGGTAGGATTACCTTTAGTCGTATTGTTTTTCGCTACCTTCTGCGATGAAACAGGCTACCCCTCTCAAAACTTTTGGAATATCAATGCAGAGAATTTGAGCAAATGGTTATCTTGGGAAAACATCAAAGCCAATGTCAACCCATGGGCATTTGCTTGGTACAATGGCTTTATCATCTATCTTGCCGTTCTAGCCGTGGCTTTGCCTGGCGAGAAGGTCAATGGAACCAAGTTGCGTGATGGACGCGTTTTGAAATATAAGATCAATGGTAAGAATTTGGGTAAAAAAAAAGTAGCCGCCAAAAATTGCAAACAAAGAAAATCGTGAAAGGACTGGCTTCTAACCAAGCTGATTTGATAGCACTTTCATCGTTGCAAACTCTTATTACTATGAACGCAATGATGTTCAGAGGATTTGGTATCGGTGCTCTTGGCTTTGTCTATGACAACTATCTATCATTTTGCTTGGCTTCTATTCTTACTTCCTTTTTGGTCTCTGCCTATGTTTACTGGGACAGCTTCAAGCCCGGCAAGCTCTTGGCTGTTGGTGGCAATAGTGGAAACTTCATCTATGATGTAGGTGTAAATCTCGCGTTAATGGAGATATCTAACTACCTTGTAGTTTATCTCTTATGCTGAAAACGCGTTGAATTGGCCTCCTTAAATCTAAACCCTATAAATTCATTTACTAGTTTATGATTGGCCGAGAACTCAACCCTCGTATTGCCGAGTTTGACATCAAATATTTTATCGAGCTTAGGCCCAACTTGATTGGATGGCTCATTATGGATCTATGTATGCTGGCCAAGCAATATTTGGACCTGGGAAGAGTCACCAACAGCATGATCCTGGTTGTTGCGTTCCAGGCATTGTACATCGTTGATGCACTTTATAATGAGGTAAGGCCAATATGAGATATTTGTTGTTTTTGGGGAACGATCTTAAAAGGTCAACGATGAGCCGAAAGCAAACAAGCCCAAGCACAAAATCGAGTTTTTTGTTGGCAAACAAAGAATATAAAGAGGAAAGAGAAGGACTGTCAAAGAAAATAGAAGTCAGCTGGGATGAAAGGGAAAAGGGGCAATGGCAAACACAACAAAGAAATAATATGGGACAAAAAGAAACACGGGAGGAGGCGATGAGGCCCATAAGAAAAAAAAGTAAGGGACTAACATTATTTCTTTCTGGCGCAACAGCAATCGATCTTGACCACGATGGACATGACCACCGACGGTTTTGGGTTCATGTTGGCGTTTGGTAACCTGTGTTGGGTGCCCATGGTTTACTGCTTACAGGCACGATACTTGGTTGCCCATCCTGTCGACTTAAACCTATTCCAGGCTGGCATCATCACGGCCCTGTTGCTGGGAGGCTACTACATCTTTAGAGGGTCGAACGGAGAAAAGGACAAATTTAGGACTGATCCGCATGCGCCTAGTGTCAAGCGTGAGTTGTGTGTGATATTGTTGTCAAGGGGGACAGAGTGGCAGACTATGTGAAGGGGACCAACCCCAAAACAAATGACGCTAAATCACATTCTTTTTCCCCTTTCCCAGATCTTCAATATATCGAGACCTCAGCTGGTAGTCGTCTCATCACGAGCGGCTGGTGGGGACGGGCCAGGCACATTAATTACTTGGGTGACCTAATGATGGGGCTTGCATATTGTCTCCCGTGTGGGTTTGGATCACCGATTCCCTATTTTTACGCCATTTATTTCACGATCCTACTTATTCATCGCGAGCGAAGAGATGACGAAAAGTGCCACAAAAAGTATGGTAAAGATTGGGAGCGATACTGTGAGATTGTCAAAAGCAGAATCTTACCAGGTAAGGAAATTATACAGAATCGAGCGAAGCGAATGACTATTTTAAACATTCTAAATAATCACACAAATTACACCGGCAGGCGTTTATTGAAATCATATTTTAAAATATCTTTATATATAAAGCCCAAAAAAACGAAATCCGCTTTTCTGTTATACTGGGGGGGAGGGGAACCGATAATTGGACATGAGGGGGGTGGGTAGAGGGAAACGATGTAAGAGAAGGGGAACACAAAAAGGAAGCCACGATGTTGAAGCTGTTACACTAATATGGGTTGAATGTGGTGCCATTACGAGAAGGAGAGACAGCCACATCACCGGCTCGCTGGGGCTTGCCCCAAGATTGGGTTGTATCTGATCAAAAATAGAGCATGGAAATTTTTTTTCCTACAATACCAAATTTATAATGAACCAGAAAAAATAACGCGACACATGTAGTGCAGTTGAGAATTTACATTAACCCCATCTGATCACTGATAAACACTTATTTCATGAATTCCAAAAAAACCATAATATATGATTTACATATAATATGTGACATTGTTATTTGTTAGAGAGGAATAAGAAAAAAAAAGGGGGGGCATGTTATGTACTATGGTAAAACGGGGGAAAACGTGAACAAAAAGACGAAAGGAAAATAAATAACAATATTTACAAATGGGCAAATGCGCGGGGAGAAATTCTTTTCGGTTCAAGATACACAGAGCAAAGAGTGTTTGTTGTACAACATGGGGATGAAGAAATTGAAAAAGGGGAGAGTAGTTCAAATACGCAACTGCAGTCTAGACACGCACATGCCCAGCATGTGGAATATGACGCATCTTGGCAGCCAGACTAAAGTTTGAGATAAAAGGCATCAACATCATAGGATCAAACTGCGCAAACGTAGCGGTGGAAGACGATGGTGGGGCGGCGGGAGGAGCAACAGATGGTATTGAAGCCATGGCCTGATAATGATGATTGATCTTGGTCGGAGTATGGTATGGTTGGTAAGATGGTGGCAGGCTGCTGACTCGTCTCCGTTTCATGTGACCTTCCATTGTTGTGCGAGACCGTTTGGCGTGCATCACTAATTGTGGCTGTCGAATAAGTTCTTCCAAATACTTTAGCCATTCCAGATACTTTAGTTCCGGTACATGAAGCGAGTAACTGATGGCATCTAGAAATTCCATTTCGCATCGATTGAGCTCGGCTATTGGAATTTGAGACACCTGTGCCCAAGTGCGTGACGCATATGTACTATCATCCAGAAATTTAGATGCAAGCATGAGTGAAACGACGAATAATTGATATTCTGAGCCGGTTTCTCCTGTTTGTGAATGTCGTTGACGTACAAGTGATATATACTTGAGCGCTAGAATGACCACTGACGAACTGACTTGCATGGTGGATAGGATATTACGGCAGAATTGTCGAAATGGTTGTTTTTGTACACTTGCTTCATTGTATGATGCATTATACCAAATCATTAACAACACCGATGAAGCGAAATCGGCCAATTCAACATTGGATGAATTTTTTGTTGGTTGATTGTAAGTCGGCATGATTAATAAAGAAGAGAAAAGATTCTAATGGGTCAAGGCGAGGTGGAAAAGATGAAATAATAATTAAAAAAAAAAAAAAACAATTAAATGACAAAAGGATGGCAAGAAAAATAACACGCTTTATATATTGAGTTAAGAAAAAAATAAATAATAATTATCAAAGGCATTTCTTACTCAAACAATATGGGGGACAGAGAACAGGTGGAATCGGAGCACAATGGAATGTCCAAACCGCATTTGTCGTACACTTTCGCTGATCTCAAACAAGTAGAACAGGTCTAAGGATAAACACCGGCTGGCAGACAAGCAATTTGGGTAAAAAGGTAAATGGTGCTAGTAACACACCCTGCTTGCATGATTTCAGACTCAGGACGGCACACGTTTTTCCAATAAACGTTCCTTCCAAACAAACTACAGCGTAATTTTCTGGGGGGTGGTGCAAGGATGTACCACATGCATTCACCCTGTTAAATGCCAATGCTTGTTTTGGCAAGTTGGTCTTGCTTCCACTCCCAACTCCTCTTAGCATCGTTCCAAAGTGCCCGCTCATTTCTAATTTGGATGAAATGCTGACGTTCCCGTCGAGTAAAGTTCATGTGGCGCACTCACATTGTAATTTACATATATATTTTTTTCCACACTCCCCAGCCTCATTAGCTTTTTTCTCCATGCCAACCAGACCACACAGCCCTCCACCATGCTTTGTTTGGAAATGCGTTTTGGCGCTCAATTTTTTGTCGTGGTTGCATCTGTATGGTTACAGTGCCGTGGGTCGGGTATGTATGACCAAAAAAAGTGGTTGTGCAGGACGTATTTAGCTTGCTTTGTGATCCGTACTAGCAGTAAATAATACTTTTAAAATAATAATAATAAATAGGGGAAATATGATCATCTGCAACTTATTACAGCCCTTCTAACCTGTTTATATCGAAGGCGATATGCGGAACCAACATCCATCATGATAATATTATTATTTGCATTTTTTTTATTTGAAGCTCCCTCTTGAATAACTTGAAAAACCTTGTTTAAAATAAAGAAATCGTTACTGCGCGCCATTTTCGAACCGCCATGCTGTCACTCCCTCCACAAGACCAATAAGATTTTATTTTATTTTCCCTTGAGAAGCAAAATTGCATTATCTAAATGAGTCATGTTTGGAACCTCATTGTTGGAGGCGTTGTTGTTGAGTTGCCATCCCCAATCTACCGTAATTTACTCCATTTGTCAGTTTTAGGGCGTCGTGATCAGGGTAAGAAAATAAAAACATTCTATCTCCCTCCCATTTCGGGGTCTTACTGCGTGTAATTCCATTTTACTCCTTTTCTCTCCTCTCCCCCCATCCAGTCCCCCTCTCGAATGACCAAAATAGGCCCCCATCTTTGAAAGGTATGTTTATGGACATGGAGCAGCAGCAGCCCTTTAAGTCGCTTACATCGCCCAGACATGACCCTGGACCAAAATACCCTTTCGTCATGGATAGATAGCACCAATCTCACTGCTCCATTTCCAATTCTAACCCATATAATTTTTTGTATTTTTTTTTTTCATTCTCCATTTGCACAAGCTTTTCCCTAGCATGATCAAATGTACGCCAATCTGAGATTAGGGCCACATAAAGTTGTAAATTAATGTTTGGGGTTTATGTAATTAGTAAATACAAATAGAACAACATACGTTACGTTATGGATATTCAGGTACATAATCATGACATTCCAAACACACATGAAAAAAAGGGATATAGCTGCAATATTGGTCGAAAAGGACTTGAACATCCTACCAAAACCTATCAACAACCCTTTCCATCTACACCCTTTATTGTAATAAACAATCTTTACCTCTCCGAACTGTTGTTAAAAATCCACATGATATCATGGGCCCATAGGGAGAACAGAAACCAGCCGTTCAAAAGTTTTTTATTGCTGGTGTGTACTGTGTGCCCCATCCATTTCAGATGATAACAGCTCATCGTGGTGCATGCCAAAACGTGTGCTGGGCCTCGCGAAATCGTAGTCAGGAGGTATGATGGAGGGGCACCAAAATAATCTAGATTGGTCGTGGGATCCCTGTAGTCGGCATATGCGGTTGATCGGGCAAAGCTTTAGTTATTTTGCTCTAGAAGCATCTTGGCGTCATATTTTCAATCAGCTAGGGTCACCTTGCGACTCGGTGCAGATGAGTAGGAAAAAGCTAATTTTCGTTTCAGACCGCTGCTAGGGACATGACTGGTGCTTAGCTCGGCGGGCTTTATGATGACGAGGAAAATTGAATTGGCAGATCCGCCAATCCTGGTTGCCAGACTGTGGCGCCTTGGGACACAATCTAAGCTCCGGTCAAACAGAGCCAAAAAAGCTCCAATGCAACGAGACGCTAGCCCTATTAGCCTGCGACACATAAGTTTTAACGAATGTGCAACGTTATTAAGTAAATGTTTCCTTGCAATGTAGATAAGAGTCATCGAATACCAGGCGGCAGCTTATTTCATGAAAGCCCATTCATACAGCTCAGCCTGATCATGCCGTCTATCCCAGGGTAACAGCACCCATGGCTACAACTTGATTTTTTTTTGGGCCTGCCCGCCCAATGATAAATTTGGGTTTCAGTGCATGGGCTAATTTGGGCCGCATTTGGCAGTGACTTTGTGAAAGCCTCATTCCTCCCCGCCTGGAATATAATTTCCTTTGCGTCACTTGGCCTTTCAGTCTCCCCTTTCATTCACTCTTTCACTAAAATATCATGCCGGCAAGCCTTACCGATACTGCATTATTTGCCACCATCATCATAGCAGCCATTGCTCTTCTCATTCTCCTGTTTGTGGTCGTCTTCAATTGCTCACGGCCTGGGATCTACCTTGACGACAATCAGGATATCATCACTCGACTTCGTGCTGATTCCGACGCATCCAATACAACGATATCTATGCATCAAGTAGAAGAACCACATACACACAAGGCGTCACGATCTACTATCCTCCCCTTCTAAACCTAACACTCTTGTATGAATATAACCCGCATCTCTCTCACTTGTATAAAAAATAAACCTCAGAACCCACTTATATGCAACACTCAGCGTGACTACCCAATCAACCTTCTTTGAGCTTCAATTTTTTTGTTTTTAGCTCAAACAATTGCAGACTATTTAGTTCATTTACAAATGACAGCCGCAGTCATAGACGGAAAGCTCATTGCAAAGTATGCAACCCTGTAAATGAATCGGGCTGAGTTATGCAACCCTCAATGCTTAGCCACTTTTTGTGTCAATAGATCGGTACGAGATCGGGTCAAGGCCGACATCACCGAAGTTCAAGCCGTCAACCCTTCGTTCAAGCCCAACCTGACCTTGATACAGGTTGGTGATCGATCTGATTCTTCAAGCTATATTCGCTTGAAAGAAAAGGCTTGCATCGAGGTAAAAATATGGCTGTTTTAAAGTTTTAGCAAATTCCCTTATCGTGGAACTAAAAATGGCGAAATAATCTACCCATATTCGAAACATATCAGGCAGGTATAGAGTTTGCTTTAAAAAAGTTTCCAGATACAGTCAGCCAGCAAGAAGTCTTGGAATTGATAAGCGCCCTCAATGAAGATACGAGTGTTCCTGGCATTTTGGTACAATTGCCTCTTCCAGAACACATAAACGAGTCTACCATTATTGCTGCTGTACACCCAACCAAGGATGTCGACGGGTAAGCCACCAAGATAGCCTGTTTTGGGGGGAAAGGGGGAAAAGTGTGTCCTGATATTGACCTGCATGAACAACAAAAAAAGTCTGCATCCAGTAAATGTTGGCAAGTTGGTGATGCGAGGTGAAGCGCCTTTGATCCAGCCTTGTACTCCAAAAGGAATCATGGAATTGATTCGTTCTACTGGTAAGGCAACTACAGATAGTTTTGAAATCCAAAATTGGGAAAAATCAATAAGAGGGAGTTAACGAGCGCATGCATGAAATTTTCGCAGGCATTGATCCAAGCGGGAAGCAAGCCGTGGTGGTTGGACGGGGTGATCTTGTCGTACGTACTCATGACACCTACCCTTATCGAGTCGACCGCGGACTGACCAAATTACTGTTTAGGGAGCCCCTACTTCCTTGTTGTTAACATCTGCAAATGCTACTGTGACACTTTGTCATACTAAAACAACTAATTTGGTCGATCATGTAAGAAAAAATCACGCGTTTTCTAACGGTACATGGCTGTTACATGCCAAGATGGGTTTCTAAACTAGGAAACTAATAGATCAAACGAGCCGATATTCTGGTTGTGGCCATTGGCCAGCCCAATTTTATTCAAGGAGATTGTATTAAACCGGGCGCTGTTGTGATTGATGTTGGAATGAACTACGTTCCTGGTAACAAAGCATAATATTTACATGCCGCACAGGGTACATGCAGCCATTGATCAATCGTATTTCTTTTTCTAGATTCGACCAAGAAGTCAGGATATAAAATAACGGGGGATGTTGACTATGCTGCAGCCAGTCAAGTTGCCGGCCACATTACGCCCGTCCCTGGTGGTGTTGGTCCTATGACGGTAGCTATGCTCATGGACAACATCGTACTTAGTGCAAAAGAAATGATGGACTAAGATGATTTCTTTCTTCACATACATTTATTAAAAAATGAACTAAGCCATGTTTTTTTGTTGAATCAAAGTATGGCTGCCATGACATACTGTACCGCGTTTGAATATGAAGAATATTGATAAACGAGACTAATACGATTGCTTTTTGGTGGTATCGAACTAGGGATTGGCGAAATTTACAGCCATGACCTTTTGGCCGTTGATCTGCAGTCGAAAATTGTTGTAGTTATGTACTTTGTCCATTTTCAACTGGTCAAGTTTTAAAGCGTGACAACTGGTGATTTTGTGTATAATGCTAATGGTCTGATTGATTTTTATTTTATAACGGTAGTTAGAGCTAAATTTTGGTGGTGAGATGGTGGAGCCAAATGGCTATTATGATAGAAGAAAGGGAAATTATATGTTCTAAGTATTACAATAAAAGTTAATGGAATAAATTATCTAAAAGAAAATGGTGCCGACAGTCAGCACAACAAACACAGCTACGGCTGATCCACTGAATGGAAATTCCTTGCTGCTACCTGCAGCAGCATCTGCTGAGGCTGCAGCTGGGGATATGGACGACTGAAGGGTGGCGGATGCAGAGTTGGTGCTGCTTGGTAAAGCTGAGCTAAGGGATGCTGTGCTCACTGTCTGATTCTGGCATAATTGTTCGTAGGCTTTCTCCACAACAGCGATATTTGATGCTGGACAATGATTTGCCGATACGCATTGATGTACGGTTGAATTAAATGTTGGATTAGTGCATGCACATTGCACTGAAGTATCATCAAGGGTGAACTGTGATCCACAAACGCTGTGTCCAGTATTCTAAAGAGTGACAAGGGTTCGAGTTAGCTTTACTGTAAAGTGTGCATTTGCCAAGATGGAAATGCAAGATCATATAAAAGTAAAAGTCTTACCAAAACACAGGTAGCTATGCATGTACCCACTTGGTCGAGTGGTGGCAACGCTGAGCTATTGAATGCAGTGACGACGCAAGCCAACAGCAAAAGACATAATGATTTCAACATTTGGTACCGGGATGAAGTCTGAAGAAAAATGTGCCCCAAGCGGTCTTTTGTGGCAATCAAATTTTTCTGGGTGCCACACCTGCTAAGCCAATTTGCCTTGTGTCACGTGGCGGATCGTCCTACCACTAAATTGCGCTATGTTGCAAGGTTTCCTTAAACGTATCTGCCTATATGACTGTGATAAACACACGCATCTCCACATTTGATGTCCTTGTTGGACCGTGAATTATTGCTTTTTGCTGTAATCCTTTCGTTTCTATGTAAAAAACCTAGATGTTTTCACAAAACTCTTGGCATGGCAGAGTCGATATTTACCTATGACATCATGGGTAGTTTATAAAAAGCTGTTGTCAAAAAAGATGTTATGGCAGTCAAGTACTATTATTAGATCTGGCCTCACGCTGATGCTTCAATGCCACCGTATCCCAGCCTAAGTCTTAATGGAGATACACTTTTAATGGTATTAGGTTTGGGTTCAAGACACTTTGGTACACCGATTAACCATCCACACCATCGTCCATTTCACTCAACCATCTCGTTCACCAGCTGCTCATTTACGCTAAGACCGTCTCATATGTGTTGGTATTAGATTTCAAATATTCGGTTTCACGGTAGATCTTCTATCCTGGAATGTCGTAGAATATCAAGTCTTCAGTACCTTCTATTGTCTAGTGTTATCTTTCTCCACATGATGCCATGGGTTGCATTAGTGCGTCTTTATTTGGTGAGAATTTATGGCTTAGCAGGGCAATTTGAATGGTTAACACCCATACCCTTAGCTAAATTTGATTGTCCATGGTTTCCATTTAATTCCTAGCACACAGGCAAACTGAATAACCGTGTTTCTGGATGTTCGTTTTTCCGCGTACTTTATAACTTCTTGTTAGCTTTTTATAGCTCGAATGGTGGACATATTTGCTTGGTTCAATGCCATTTTCATAACGGTTCGGAGATGTGTAGCGAGCCATCGCGGACTGCCATATGATCATTATGAAAGCCATCCATGACGGCCATAATATGCCAAAAAGATACCGGCTATGCAGGGCTGTGTCAAGCCAATGACTGAAAGGCGATGGTGAGTGCTAGAATTGGCACGCCACAGAAATACTGGAGTATCGACAGCTGAGTCCAGATACCATCAGTGAACGCCCTTTCGATTGGTTTTCATTCAAAGACACTAGTATATTTATTTTCTTTATTGCCATTTTCCTTACATGCAGGGAATAGCCGACCGAGATGTTTCAGCCATTTCGACTCCAACATATGTTTATTTCAACTACAAATGCAGATATTGCCCTCATTAAGCATATAAACCCATAACAGGGTTCTGCAATGCTGCATTCGGCCTGGCACTGCATTATCCTGGCAATATGTTTGTCATACTCGCGATCCATGGATATGATTTATCTTGGTAGTTCACCCATTCAGGTGAATGCACTTGCAAACTAGCGCTGTAATTCAAAAGTAATTCTTTGTTTTGTAGCAATTAAAGGCATCATCCTTTAGGTAATGATAGGTTTCAAATGTAAGCATTCGCAAAAGCTAATCCTATCGTGCAACTAAAAAAAAAGAATTGCCTAGCACCAAACATGGGCACCATCGATTCTGCCAGGCAAATGGCTGGTTGACGTAAAATTCATAAGCTGGTGTACAGATGACTTTAAATCATATAGAAGTGGTCTATGCGGCGAACGATTTATATCTGCGATCATCAAGCACCGCGTCTCCGGCACTGAGCGAAGAAAAATTTCTAGACTCGGTTTGTCGCGGTTGACAAAGCGGTACGTTTTTGCATACATAATCTTCCAATAGAAAAAAAGTTTGAAACATATCCCATGTACAATACGTTATATATCATCTTATGATATAATAGTAAGATAGGGATCTGGTAGCCAAGTCCAATGACAGTGTTTAGTGGAGCAAAGAAGTAGAGAGCTTTTTGCGTGATTATTTTTTATAGCGCTGCATTTGGGCATTGCTTGGTTTTAGAGTTTGGCCAGACCCCATAGCCACAGAACATTAATATCTTTGACTGGAATCAAAGTACCTGATCGAGTGGATTCGATGTAAATACACTTAATTGACAAGGTATTACTCGGCTTCTTCGGACAAAGCACACTTGCTATATTGGCATAGAACCTGCTAGTTTCTTAGTTGCATATATGTCATCATTGTTCAATGTTCGGTTGATGGATGTATTTTTTTATATGGGGCTTATAGTAAGAGCGTGCCGATATTTCCAAGATAACATATAAAATTTTCAATACACATAATGCCAGCCCAGTAGTATGTAATTACGATCAAACTATGGTTTTACCAAGTGTCTATAACATTTCAATGGGGCTCGCAAAACAACCGGTGAGTAATTTGGGTCTTACTTTATAGCCCACATTGAAGAGTGTATGACGTATCGGGACGACAGTAATTTTTTTTTTTGCAAGGCGTGTGTCACATGCACTGAAAGAGTGAGTGAGTGAGCCAGTGAACTCCCGCTGGAAAACTCATTGGTTTTTGTCTATTTTCTCTTCTCGCCACACCTAATCGTGACGTTTGGTTAAACCATCTCTGAATCCTTGAATCAGCCACACATTGCCACCTTCTCTGGTCTAGCGTTTTGTACAGTTAAAAGCCGCTGAAATGTCTTTCTTCAACAAGATAATAGACAAGACTTCGAAACATTTGGGTCACCAAACATCCGGCAGAAATTATGGCAGTAATGGCGAGAATGCGTATGTCAGTCCACCAGCGTCCGCTAATTCTGGTGCAGCCTTCGATAACTCGGCCCAAAACGACTCTAGCCGTATGAGCATCGATAGTCCAGGTATGTAGCCAAATCTATTCTGTTTTTTATTTTTATTATTATTATTCTTTCTTTGCTTTGTTGCTATATCAATACCTATCCGATTGTTTCTGGAACATTTCACACGATATATCACTCTCGCTATGTACCCAAATATGTTGAGCAAAGGCGTGATCGTACGACAGACGTTGATTGCATACGATATGGACAAACAAAAATATTGTTTATGCCGCGTTCCATCGTCAATACTGTAAGATCAGCTTATACGCCATACAGACTTGCTACGTCCATGATCTCGCAACTTGTCGTCACTTCTGTGTTGGAAGGAATGATTCCAGTTTTCACGCGTCAATAAGCGACCTCGATTTTCACCATGAGCTCATCTACCGTTATTGTCGTGCTGGATTTAGACGGCGTCGCTCTCCGCATGAAGTAGAATGACAATCCAAACTCCACCCCCGGAAAATTAGAACCGTTACAAGCTTGCGGATATTTTTCTAGCTTGACAATATGCTAACATATACACCATTCTCTCGTCTTGCTTAGATTATGCACGGTCATCACAACAAGATAATAAAACTCAAACTCAACAGACGCCTACTACGACAACTGGAATGAATATTGGTAAATGCAGTCTATGTGTGACTGGTTAAATTCCGGAGATGTTTTTAGATAAACGTGCTAACATCCATGCATTAGAACAACTTGCTCCAGTGACGACACAAAAGGGATCACAATCTGATGCAGCAAACTCGCCACCTTCTACACACATACCGCAACTAAACGATCCACCGGCTGCGAAACCTGTGGTTAACAAAGGCGCGCCTATTTTGCCTCCCAGCAACCAAAACTTGGAAAAACAAACTGAGCATGAAGTAGCAAGCCAACAAAAGGAAGGCCAGCAATATATTGATACATCAGTAATTCAACAACGTCAACAACGTCCCAAACTCAAATTGGATGATTTCCATCTATTGAGAACATTGGGTACAGGATCATTCGGACGTGTTCATTTGGCTCAAAGCAAAGTGAATGCTCGATTCTACGCCATTAAAGTGTTGAAGAAGTCAGAAGTGGTTCGATTGAAGCAAGTTGAACACACAAACAACGAAAAGCACATTTTGGAAGCTGTTGCACACCCTTTCCTCGTCAATATGTGGGGTACTTTCCAAGATGATGCCAACTTGTACATGGTCATGGATTACGTCCCCGGTGGTGAACTATTTAGTGTGCTACGTAAAAGTCAACGATTCCCCGACCATGTTGCCAAGTTTTATGCTGCTGAAGTCATTCTCGCTCTGGAATACCTGCATTCCAAAGATGTAATATACAGAGATCTTAAGCCCGAAAACTTGTTGCTGGATGCGCAAGGTCACTTGAAGATCACAGATTTTGGTTTCGCAAAGCATGTACCCGATATTACATGGACGCTTTGCGGTACTCCCGATTATCTCGGTAAGTTTAACGGAACTGGTTAGAATATGGCAAATTTGTGACATTGTGGCTTACGTGATATCTTTCATACGTAGCTCCCGAGATTATTCAATCAAAAGGCTATGGTAAAGCCGCGGATTGGTGGAGTCTGGGTATTCTGATTTTTGAAATGTTGGCTGGGTGAGTGTTCGCATTATATGAATTGACTGCAACTTTTAGCGTAGCCTTTTTTGTTAACTGTTTCATCATTCTGCTAGTTACCCGCCATTCTACGATGATGACCACCTCAAGTTGTATGAAAAGATCCTGGCAGGAAAGATCAAGTGGCCTACCTATTTCGATCCCAATGCAAAGGATTTGCTCAAGAGATTGTTGACCCCAGATCTATCCAAGCGTTATGGTAACTTGCGTGGCGGAAGTGATGACATCAAAAGCCACCGGTGGTTTGAAGGTGTTGATTTCAGCCGTGTGCTTGGACGACAAATTAGAGCACCGTATGTACCTCAAATCCGCGGTGATGGCGATGCTAGTCATTTTGATCGCTACCCTGAAGAACAGCAACCCTATGGAGTCCACCAAGAAGATCCATATCGAAATAAGTTTCCAGACTTTTAAAAAAGAGTTGTTCACAGTTCTGTGTTTTTGTTTTGTCCTTCCCTTTGCAAGTGTTTTCTTTTTGTTATTTGTGGATGGTGCGAGTCGTTATTGCCGACTAGAACGAGGCAAAAAGAAAAAAAAAAATTCAACAAATGAAAAAAGTTATTGGACAGAGAATCATGACATCTTCACAAAAATGAAAACCACACCAAGAACGACGGGGAGACTGTTTGGCACATTTTGTTGCATTGTTTCGTACAGCATTCTTCTTTTTCATTGTACCTTTTTTTTTTGTTTTGTTCTTTCCTTGCCTATCTCTACACCTGTTCCTATTTCAACTTTTTCCTTTTGTGAAGAGAAAATTTTGAAAGAAAAAAAAATATATAACTCATTCAAAGTGTATTGCTCTGTGTGTCTATCCAATATGAAGTCAGGAAATAACGTAGAAACCGATACGGACGAACGAGCAATCGGGCACTTGATCAGAGCATATAGCAGCAGTAAGGGGCTGAAGCATCGATTCGCAGCTAAGCCTGGGGAAAAGCGAAAATCTAGGAGGCTCCGTTTATTTCCCTCAGTTTGGTAACACACCTAAGTGGCGGGAGTGGTGGCTCTTGCGTTTTATATTTCCTTGTGAAGAAAACCCGTCAAGAAATTTGGTGTATCTGATGTGAGAGGCAGTTGGCAAGTTGGATAAAGGCTGTTGCTGCCAAACCAGTTACACACTATTTCGGCATTGCTGTTCGTGGATAGCATCCAAATTTTATTTATATTAAGACTTCTCACCCCATATGACCTGCATAGCCCAGGCGAGAGCAAAAAATAAATCGTTCTCATTGAATTTGTATTCATTTACCCTAAACGAAGCAAGTGATCATGGCCGCGCATTACTGCATTTGTGGCCAAAGTTCAACAAAGGAGAGGCGTGGCCAGGAGGCAAAGGAGAAGAGTTGGTGGATTAATCTTTTCAAAGGGGGATAGTGATCGCCATGCGTTCATTCAAAAAGCGAGCGCGTGGGCGGGTTTGGTTGTGGTCTTGGTTTTCCATTGTAGGTAGGAAACCTGTTTGGCTCATATTTTACTTTCTATTGCCCTGCATTTATAAAAGTGTCTACTTTTTTACATTCCCAACTACTTCTCGACTTTTTTTCTCAATAACTCGTGAATAAAAACAGCTCGTCCCGTACTTTCGCCACTTGTCTCAGAAATATTTACGTTAAACAATCCCTGCTATTGAGCCATTTTTCTCGAAATACCTTTATTTCTTACTACATAACTTTCAATGATGATGGAGGAGCCGACTTCCAATATCGGTAAAGGTTTACTACAGTAAATCAATTCCAAAATTGCTATGGTCTCTAATACCATTTTGCTTTCAGCTTTCAACCTCAAACTGCAGCGCAGCCAAACGTTTCAGCTACGTTTCGATGACAATGGTCACTATAATTTCTCTAATATACCCCATGCAGATTTCGCATGTAAGTAATGAACTTCAAAAAATTTCAATTTTTGCGCTTTTCCTATTATCGATCTTATTAAACCGAGCTCGTGTTATCAGCGCCCAAGATTCTCACACCTGATTTTGAGTACAATGATACCCGAGGATACTTGAACACTGAAGACAGTTTTAGTGACGCTACTTCGGATTCGACCGACGTGGAACAGCCTAGCCCCGAAGTCAATTTTTCAACGTCTGGATTATCTCCACCTCCGTCTATGGCCCGCAAGCCATCAGCAGAGACAATTCCCAAATCCAGAACTTTATCTGACCGACATGCTCAATGCCGCCTTTCGTTCGGCCTACCGAGCAATACTGAAATAGATGATTACAACGTTAATGATGACGAATCATACTTGGCAAAATCTTCCATGGAACAAGATCGAAATGAATATACAGACCTCCTGCAAACGGCATATGAAGAGCAGCAAGAGGAGATCACATACTGCCGCGACAGAATAGTAAGGATGACCAAGAGGATTCAGGTGAGCAAACACACACAAATGGACGATCTCAAACAAGCTGTCGATATTTACCCAAATCTTAAATTTTCAGGAACAGTCAAAGTATGCTCAAGATATGATGCAGACCATTCATCACCGTGATGAAGAGATCAACAAGATGCAGACCGCTATGAATAGGTTTCGTCGTCTGTTAAAGTTGAAGGATAATGAAATACGAGATCTTCTGAAGATCATCCAAGAATCTTGCTAACAACCCTGAGCATGAACTTATTGTACATATCGAACCAAATCCCCCTTCCCCTCTCCTCTCATTCTCCTTTCCATGTAATTGTTAGCCATCATGGCTATAGCTTTCTTACAAACACTCTTCATATCACTTCACAACGAACCTTGATTATTTTCAAAAAAATTTATTCTAGCATTTGCTAACCAGATGCTAAAGATAGCACCATGATGCTTTTAAATAATATGCTATTTTTTACCAAGATATTAGTTCAGAGTGGGAAAAGAAACCAAGAAAAGGGTAGGATGCTGAATGACACTAAATATATGATGTGCTTGTAATTAGGCGTCTAACAACAGAGGGAGAGAGAGAGAGAGAGGCAGAGGACAAAAAATTGATTTGTGATTTTAGGGTATTATGCGTAGGCATTGTACAAAATGGCAGCAATACCAGCCAACACAGCCAATAAAAGCAACTTTGTTGGAGCAGATGAGGTGCTCCTTACCATGGTTTGAGGAGCATCTGGGATGTTGGTTGTTATCCATTGCTCAGCCTAATCGGAAAAAAAAATGATCAGCATATCAATTTCTATATAATCGCTTTTTAACCGTTAGCTATGCATACCTTGCCGATAGCAATGGAGATGTTCATAAAGTTGGGATCACGAGCATCGTTCTTCTTGGAAAGAACGTGGATGTATTCTCTAAAGATAGCAACGACATTATGAAGGTCGGTGGAAGCCATGATCAGCTTGATAGCTTCACCCTTTCTGATCTTTACGTTCTTTTGGTAGACATCCTTGTTGTTGAAAACAAGAGCCAAAGTGGAAATGGCCATCACCTGAGGAATGGCGCAAAAGTTGAAGACTGATTGATTCTTCAATTGCGACAGATAAGTGAGAACCTCAGGAATATGTTCCAAGACATTGAGTACCATGGCGCTCAATACTGTTTGAGCCTACACGTTGCAGGTTAGCTATTTAGACCTTCAATCATAATCTCTTTCTTTACATCTCTACTTACCGTATCAGCGTTCTCGGGCTTGATCAAGCCAGCAAAGTCATCGGTGTACTTGCCCCAAATCTGCTTGGGCCAGAATTGTCTACCGTCATCCAGATCTTCGCGATAATCACGAATAATGTTTGTCTTTTGCAAAAACATTCCCATAGAATCTGAAAGTTTCTTATCCTTGGCGACGATAGGATCTTCAAGGCCAGATGCGGCAAACAAGTCTGACAAACCCCATCCTACCAATCCGGCAACGTAGTGACAGTACAAGTCAAAGTCCTTGATAGTAGCCACAGCAGTGTTCTCACGGTGATCACCCGAGGCATAATCAGCCATACCATTACCCATTTGCTTGGTGATGTCGGCAATGACATCTTGATACTTCTTGGGAAGAGCCAAGAACTCGTCGATAACAACATTAAAGCCCACAAGAAGATGACGGTCCTTCTCATTTGGTCCACCTTTGCGGAATAAAACCATGGTTAATACCAACATTAGAAGTACGATAGCCATTTTTGTTAACACTAACTTTCTGTGAAATTCCACCCGCGTTGATAAATGATCTTATCGAATGATCTGAGTAACTCGCACTTTCTATCCAAGTCCAACGTCATATCATCCTCAATTGTATCCAATCCTCGAAGAACCAAGTAGAACAAGCAAACCTGACAAGTTACCTGTCTGTTAGCTTCTCCTATATCAAATGGTGAATTTTCCAGGTACGTGACTTACAGCATCTCTAAGCTCATCATCAAGCTCTTGAATGACAGCACTGAAACTACGTGAAGTCTAAAAAGATATTGGAAACAGTTAGTGACGTTGAACATAAACTCGTGCCGTAGTGATCGTTAGATGATCAGGCTTACCAAGTCTAAAAACTTGTAGCATTGCTTTTTCCTCTCATTGTTAGCAATGAGCTTCTGATTGCGCTGAAGGTTCGACTCGGGTCTGAGGAATTTGTATGTAATAAGTGCATTGAGCTCGGAGGGGTGAAAGAGCGAGGCAAGCAGTACATCCAGCATGATGACGGAAATAAGATGTTGACTAGGTACGGCGGTCTTGTTAGCAGCAATACGAGCAAGTTTGTCAAAGATGTGACTTTCAATTTTTTCAGACTCGGCCCGCTGCATTTTGTCACACAAAGCAATTGGACGGAACGGTCAGAGTTTTGCCATTCTTTAAGCCTATAAATCTGATATAAGAGTTGAAAAATGGAAAAAAAAAAAAAAAACATGTCCAAAAGGTATAAGAAGAATGAAATGCCTTAAAAACAAAAAGAAATTTTATCTCACAATATAGCAATATCGTGGTTAAACTATGATATAACAGTTCGGTCTGATGTAAAATGCGGAATTGGTACATTTTCTTACCTTAAAGTAAGTTCTACCCTTTGCTTTATCATTTGCTTGCTGGAAAATAAATCAAACGTTAGCCAAATATTACATCCACGTCGATGTCACGCCACTGATGACCATAAGCAACACGAAATGCCTCAAGTGCAAGTACAAAAAGCTTTTATTTTAGAGTGAGAAAAAGCAAAAATAAAAATAACAAAAAAAAAATTGAATATTATTTACATGACTTGGTCTATCAATCACCTACATGTGTGTGCGTATGCTATTAAAGATGAAAAAATATGGAACAATCAGATCAGTTCATTGATACTAATGTATATGTTTGCCGGCAAATGTGTGTGAATAGAGTTGGTATTTTACGATGAGAGAATATGACGGATTAGCACAGCATTTGGCTTACGCTCATGGAGCTTTCATTTTGAGAGATGGCTTGCGCGCACTTTTCTGATACAGTGATGTCTTGTTCTGTATCACTGACACCGCTGGCTTTACTGTTATCGTTGCTTCCAGCCTCATCGTTCGACAAATTGCTAGCTGGCCGTGGTGGCGCAGATTGTTTTTTCATTAAATCGCTTGGTTTCAGAGGAGTGGCGGAATCGTAGCCATCGTCCGATACCTTTTCTGGAGATGCAGAGACAACTGCCGCTATTTCAAGATTTTTCTCCTTGCTAGGCGTGTTCGCATCGGGGGATGAGGCAGAGGATTCCGTCTCGCTTTGCGAATCAGAATTTTCTTCCATTGGCTGATCACTCTTGATAGCTGGTCCAAGTTCCATCTGTTGTACATACTCAAGGGGTTGTTTGCTTGACCATGCAGGGGACGAACTGAATGAATCCACCGATCCAACTGAAGCTCTGCCCTTGACGGAAAATTGGCCAGTAAATGCCTCTACTTCTTTTGGCAACATGGAACGAACGGTTTTGATAGCCAACTTCCCATGCAAAAGATCTTTGCCACCTTGCTTTTCGATGATATCTTTTAAATATGCAATATAGTCAATAGCACTTTGAAGGATGCTCATTTTGTGCAAATGGTCTTGATCAGCGCATGACGGTATCAATTGCTTTAATTGTAAAATCTAGTTCAGGGATAAATGATCAATAAATGTTTTCAATCTAGGTACAGAAGTCTATCAAGTAAATCTTACCTTGTCGTTGATACGCTCACGTCGCCTGCGTTCAATGGCTGAGTGAGATTCTTTTCTTGCTTGTTCTCTCTGATCTGCCGTACTGCCTGTTGATGATGTTGTTGATATCCTGCGGTTACGGTCTAAGTCCATAGACGGGCCGAGGGATGGAGATAAATCAGCTTGCATGTAGACCGATGACGGCGGTGTCATGGGGACCATATTTGGCGGAAGCTGAGGCGAGATTTGTACATATGGGTGGCCAGCATGATACATTGAAGGATGCTGAGTATATGTAACGTTGGGCGATGGCGGCGGCATAGTTGTTGATTTTGGTTGTATGGCTTGGTTCTTGGAATCTTTGAAATCTGCCTCACCGTCTTTCTTTGGCAAAATGTTATTATATCTAGCACCAGCTGGAGAAAGAGCGGCATTACCATGTGGCTGTGAAGTTGCAACCACTGTTGGTGATGCAGGATATCGCTGTGCGGCATAATTAGGATACAGCTGCGGCGACAGTCCCGGATGATAAAAGGCCGCCGATCCTGGCATGACAGGCACCATATGCGGATGTATCTGCATCAATGGTGGAGGCAATGGAACGGATGCTGATGAGTAAATATGTTGAGGGCCACCAGGATACGATGAATGGTACATCACTGGTGAGAAAGGTGGTGTGGTCGATATGTGCTGGGGCGATTGTTTGATGTCAGTAGTAGATTTTCCAGGTTGATCGACCTCTGGCTTTTTGTTCTTCTCCGCAACCCCATCTTCACCTGTGGGACGTTTCCTTTTCTTTGGCGGTTGAATCGGAGGACTTGAAGCTGGCGACGTATTGGTCATGGATATTTAGAGGAAAAAGAGTAGGGGATATTTTTAAGTGATTTAAGATGGCTGATAACGTTTAGGGCATAAGCACGAGTGGGTTGTGTGTAGTCTCTTCACCAATCATTCAGTCTGCTATGAGACACGTGAGCGTTCAACCTGCCAATGAAATGTGCACGTGTGATTGTAGTCTTTTGTTCGACGACTGTTGAAAGCGCGCCCTATCCCCTAAAAACGCCTGAATGGCGGAATATAAGTAAAGATATTCAGACTACAGCATCTCCTTAACACAACAAAAGTCTGTAATATTAGATTTTACGGATGGTTTGTTCAAATTATCGACGGACTGTGATATAGCTAAATAGCAAGACATGAAACTTTATCGCTCAAAAAGGAAATTCAATGCCTTTGTGTAATAAAGCTCTGCAAAACCACCCTATGACTAACATTCATGGACCCCACTGTAAAATACGACTGGCATCTTGTATTTCTATATACAATATCAAAAAAATTTAGGTACAAATTGAGTTATTTACACTGTTATTGAAGACATCAGCATTGAAGCACTTATTAAGATGCAGTTGTTTACAGAACATTAGCAAAGTAATGAGAATTGATCTACATAGTTGGTATCGAGGCATCTCATTACAAATATATAAGCTGAACTTAATTTGAATCAAACGAAGGTGATATATGATGCTCCCGGGTCTCTTATCCATGCAGTCAGCGCCAATTACCAATCTCTGCATTTCCAGAAGACAGGTACTTCATCATTCCTACCATATTTCGGGCAAATTGTAACCTATCTGAACCTTCGATCAAATCAAGTGTCTTGCTTCGCTTCAGGAAAAATGGCATGCCAGAATGTGGCGAAACGATGGCTAAACTCGATGCCAAATACTTCTTGGTCTTTTTCATGCTGGCGACCTCGAGATTGAACTATGGCAAGGGCTTCAGCTGCTTTTTGAGGTAGTGTTGTTTCGTAGTTATTTTTGTTCCGTGGCGCATACATTAGAGGCTTGACTTCGATCCACACGGCGGCTTGCCTATTATGCCGACTTTCAGCAAACATTATAACGCCATCAGCTCGAACATTTCCGGTAACACCAAGTAATATCTGAATATTGTAGGCTGCTTTAGCGGTATAATCCCAACTAGGAGGATATATGTTGTGTAGCCCGAGGACTTCCAGGAACATCTTACACAGGGATGAGGCAAAGGCAGTCGAGGAAACTTCTAGCTTTTCACCCTCGTCTGAAGTCGATGACAAGTCTAGATCATATTCTTTCCGTCTTTCAACTAACTGCATTAATTGAACGATGCAGGCAATTGTCTGAGCTTGAGTTCCAGCATCTTGAGGACTATCTGAATGAAGCAACTTTCCATAATTCTTGTCGTATATGTCATCCCGATTTAAACTCTAGAGTAACTTGAATTTATCCATGTCTGTTGGAATATATTCGACGGGTACAATATGTTGTGAATCAAGATCGAGAATAGGAATCATATGAAATGCGAGCATATGCTCAAGTTTCCAGTTGCTCCCAGGCGTAATAAAACCACCATTCAATAGGCTAGAACTATTCAGTCGGTAAAGATCCGGCTCTGTCCTCCATAACAACAACGCTTCTTGAATTGCAGTTTCATGACCTGGGTTGAACTGTAAGAGACTCATTGCCTTGGAGGAAACACAATATTTGATTCCATGGGAAATTTAAAGGTTTAGTCATTTAATTCAGAGCGCAAAACTGCCGGTTATATTATCACGTGACTGTGCGACTCATCCGAGAATTTCCTCTCACTGTGGTAACTAGAATTGCCCTTCGAACTCACAGCCTTCCGCAATCATGACCACCAAGTCATACACCAGTTCCCCTCACCTTGTAAGATACCATTTGTATGAAGCTTTAGAATTCTCCCGAAGGATGAATTTGTTAACGTTTCGAGAAAACAGGATCAGGCACTGGCGGGCTTCGGGGCAGGACTAGTCTCAACAGTGATTCTACACCCTTTGGACGTTATCAAGATTAGATTTCAAGGTATGCTATGCAACACTGAATGTAGCCAACTATTTTTTTACTGACCCTAATGCTTAGTTGATGAACGTAAAAAGTCGGAACAACGACCTCTTATTGGAGGAACCGTCAGGTCGTTCAAAAAAATCGTAAGGAACGAAGGTGTATGGCGAGGACTGTACAGAGGTGTTACCCCGAATATTGCAGGAGCAACAGCGAGTTGGAGTTTATACTTTTGGTGGTAAGTTTACAATTGAATTTGACGTTCGTCAGGTTTAGCTTTAGAGCTGACTTCTTGAAAAACCATCATACTCTTTAGGTATAGTTTGATAAAAAAGCATATGACAAAGAATGAGGAAGGAAAGTTGTCACCATTTCAGCATTTGACAGCTTCAGCAGAAGCAGGTTAGTAGAAAAGGGATTGGTGGCAATAGTAACCCGGTAATGGTTGTGTTAACATAATATCACTATCACTCAGGTGCAATCACGGCGGTATTTACCAATCCTCTTTGGGTTATCAAAACTCGTATGTGCACAACGACAAGATACACGCCTAATGCCTATACCGGACTTTTGAATGGGTTGAGGCGCTTGGCTACTGAGGAAGGTATCGCTGGACTTTACCGAGGCATGGTGCCGGCTCTCTTCGGAGTATCGCATGGAGCAATCCAGTTCATGGCATATGAAGAAATGAAAAAATGGCGCAAAGACATAAGAGAAAAGGAAGGTTTAGCAGGATTAGACGCTGAGCGTCTAAGTACTGCCGAATATCTTGTCATGGCTGCGACAAGTAAAGTGACAGCAACTGTTGCAACATACCCGTATCAAGTATTGAGAAGTCGATTCCAAAGCCAAACCACTCAAGATAAATATAAAGGAGTGATGGACTGTGTACGCCAGATCTATCGTGCGGAAGGATATGTTGGGTTTTACAAGGGATTATCGCCAAACATCATCAGAGTTCTTCCTGGCACCTGCATTACATTTGTAGTATATGAAAGAGTATCTCAATATTTACGCGAGAATGCTACGGAGCACTCTGTATAGATTCCTTGTAATATATCATATAGTTATAGAAATTACATAGATATTGTTCAATGTACAGTTACCTACACTCGACACTGTGTTCATATTAGCAAACGCTATTTTCATATTTGGCATTCTATGCTGATGAGGAGGAATGTTAGAAAACTCAAGCATTAAATCCATTCCTTTAGATCTATATACAACTCCTGTTCAAGGCCAATTGCCTATTTCCGCACGCTCGGCATAGCCCATCGGTGCAACGTATAAAGCTGGTAGCACAAATGGTATCATTAATCCTGATAATTGATAAAATAGAAAGAACATATCGTGAAATAAAGTAGGTTTCTCCAACAACATGTGTGTAAAGACATTGGCCCTTCGACAATTTGTTGATGTCTTCGATGGTTGTGAAGACCTGAAAAGAGCATATGCAATCGATACGCTTACTCAGTTGTCAAGCACAATCAACGAAATATTGTATGTTTGATATTCGAAAGAGTTTTATGGGACGCTGTACTATCATGAGACCTACCTAAGCAGGTTACTGCATTGGTCAGTGATTGTCTTTAGCACAGCCAAAAGTGATAAAAAAACCGAGACTCGTGACCACCAACCCACCCTGATTTTCAAAGTCCTTGGCGCACATATTGCACACACCTTGGCGTTTTGTTCCTATTCTCAATCTTATCAACATGCCGCCTCAAGTTGTTGTGAAAGTAACATACAATTCAGAACTAAGAAGAACTTCTTTTGTGAATGCTCAAGCGTTCACTTACTCCAAGCTTCACACCGAGGTATGCACGCATTTGCTTTTGTAAATCTCACTGGTCGGAGCTGCGCAACTACTGGTTTATTGAAGTTCTTCGAGAGAACGGATACCACTGCAAAATTACCCGATAATATCATATATACATGTTTCTGTAATAACCTGAATTTTTTTCCAGTTTTCTAGGATGTTTAGTCTATCAGAGCCATTTAAGGTCTATTATATCGACGACGACGAGGACGAGGTTCTGGTAACGTCGGACCAAGATCTGGCAGAAGCACTCAATTACTTCCAGAGTCAGCGAGCTGAGTCTGGCAAAGTTGCTACTTGTCGATTCAATATTAAACGCATTGAGGGCAAAAGTGAGGAATCCTCCACGGAAAAGCACGAGGAGCCAGCTGCCAAACCTAGATCTAATGCTTGGGCTGATTTAGCACAAAACTTTGTTGACCATTTGGAACAAGAAATGTCTTTCATTCAAGGCAGTGCTCAATCTAGCGCCTCTGCTCTAGCTGCAGCCGCAGCTTCTGCTTCTCAAAACTGGCAAAGAGCCTTTACGGGACAAAGTACACAGCCAAGTAATGCTGCTTCTAGCCAATCGGAGTCAACTAATGTTGAAACACAAGTCCACGCCAATGTCATGTGTGATCAATGCTATCGCGCAGTCAGAGGGTACGTCACCATATGAATACGTGTCAATTCAATGCTAACATTAAGTCTTCCAGAACTCGCTGGAAATGCCAAGACTGCCGAGACTATGACCTTTGTGATGGCTGCAAGACTGCTGGACAGTACAGCCACCCGAGTCATCACTCTTTCCGTTCAATGGCTCCACCAGCTCCACCGGCTCCACCGGCTCCAACTCCAAATATTAACAACCGTGCTCCTCATTGTCGATCTCGTTTCCGTCATCGACGAGGTATGCGCATGCATGGTTTAGCTACTTGTGACTTTTGCGATTCTCTCATCAATGGAACTCGCCACAAATGCAAAGACTGTCCTGGTAATTTTTTTTTTTCACCGTCACTGCCATTGATTGCCAAGTATTTCTAACATCTCATTGTAATGCACGATAGATTTTGATTTATGTGAGCAATGCATAGTATTGGCAGATAGTCAACATCCTGGTCATACTTTCGAGATTTTCCAAAGAGGCTGCCGCAGATCTTCGCAATACCAGCGACCTCCTGTTGCAAGCGAGCACGACACTTGTCATCATAGTGGAGTCCGTTGCGATGGTTGCGAAAAGTGGATTTATGGTGTACGATACAAGGTATATTGCATCAAGTATTCAGAGATCGTAACAGACATAGCATTAACAACGTTTTTTTCTCAAGTGTGGCAATTGCGCCGATTTCGATTTCTGCTCCAAGTGCGAAGCTTCGGCCAACCATGATCCAAAGCATGTATTCCTAAAGATCAAGCGTCCAGTGAACGGACCAATTTTTTCCAATGTTCCATTGTTACCCAATCTTTATGCTTTTACGCCACCAGCTCATGCTCCTCCCGCCGCCCAAACGCCACAGATGAGGCAAAAAGAGACCTCAACCAGCAACACTGCTTTCGGCGTGTTCCCTAGAAATGCCGGGTATTTATCTTGTTAATGCCAAGGGTCATATCAAACAACATATTTACTGATGATCAATTTATTCATACACAGAAGTTTCCGTTCTGTTGATGAGCGAACTTTGAATGAGCTCGGAGACAAGCTGGAGAAGCTTTCTACCAACAGCTCAGTGAAAGCCACACCGCCTGAACCAATTTTAGAGAAACCCTCTGAAGTCTCCCCTGCAGCCTCTGTTTCATCCCATTCTCAGCCTGAACTCTTTGCTCGCTTTGTTGACGATGTTAACATTCCCGATGGCACTGTAGTAGTCGCAAAATCTCGCTTTTTAAAGGTACTTACTTATTCATCAAGTGTTGTCTAATTATGATGGCAAGATTTGTAACTTATGTTTTGTATAGATTTGGAATATGACAAATGAAGGAAGCCAAGAATGGCCACAAGGAACCCAGCTTATCTTCTGTGGTGGCGATATGCTGTCACCTAGCTCTTCTACCGCTACCTTTGCCGTACCTGTCACCAAGCCTGGAAAAAATGCGTATGTAACTGCCGATTTGCAGGCTCCATCTAAGCCAGGTCGCTATGTCAGCTATTTCCGTCTCGTAACACCTACTGGTACGCGATTCGGACATCGCGTGTGGTGTGATATTGTTGTAGAAAATGAGGAGCAACAGGGCTCTTCTGCTTCGTCCAGCCAAATGATCTATCCTACATTGATCAATCGTGAAGGTGAAGATGATGATAAGGCCACAATTCGAACCGAAGAAGGTAGCCATCATACTCTTAGTGGTTACGGATCATTCGCCGCCACGCCTTCAGTAAGATCAGTATCCGAAAGTGATGACAATGACAGTATTGCTGCCCCAGAATTCGATTATGACACCGCCATCAGACAAACTGGTGAATTTGACGAGGAACAATCTGAAATTTCTCAACCTCATGAAGAGGATGTAGTCAACTCTGAAGACGGTGGTGACTACATTGTTATTGAACAGGAGGACGAAAACAGCGTAGCTGGTTCATACCATAACATTCATTCAGCATCGACATCTGACAATAGCAAAGAAACGATGGTCAATCCATTCTTGGCAGAGAAAGAACTGGAAGATGAAATGAACTCCAGTTCCAAAGTTGAAGAATCGCCACAACGAAATGCCCAAGTTACTGCAGACCACGCATTAGCCGAGGAACTCGATCAACTTCATGACATGGTAAGCAAAGCCAGCAGTTCAATTCGAAGTCGAGTGAAAGCTCATCAGTTTATTTGAACAGGGATTCTATCACGATGAAATGAATATTGGTTTGCTGGAAGCATATGGCCATAACATGGAAAATGTAGTTATGGAGCTTTTACGCATGCAAAAGTAGAACGATTCTATTGTTAAACCATCCTGTCTAAACTTTGACACGATCAGTAAAGCTAACTAAAACAATTTGCCAATAACCTTACCTTCTTTATTCCAAGTTCTTCTATGTTCTTATTCCTCTTATGTATTTAGTACCTTCCTTTTGTTATCAGCGAGTAAAATTGGCTCACACATCGTATCTGTATCTTCAGTTCATGTGCAAATCTTCCGTGTATTCAAATCGATATTTATTCAGCGAGTTGCCAAAACGATTGGGGTATTGACCGTGTCAATTTGTCTATATGAACTAGCATTAAATTGATTGGAGGAGTAAATCGTAAGAACCAAAAAAAAAAAATTAAAAAAACATAGAAATATGGATTTTCTTTGTTAAAAAAAGCAGAAAAAGAAATTAACAACGAACAGAAGGACACAATCTATGATTTCGAGATACCCAAAGGTTTTGCTCAATTAAATGTACATTTTGATATATCAGTATATCACATCGTTCTGGAACGATAAAATACAGCGGATGATGAGCCTTGCTCTGGGACGTTGAGTGATGAGCTTGTGGCTCGCCTTTTGAGCTGCAAATCTTCCTGTTCAGCTTGTTGCCATTGTTCTGATGGAAGCAAAACAGCTCTGTCAATGGCCGCGGGCAAACCTGAAAACAAACGTATCATTAATTTGGATTGCTTTTTACTATATTTGCATCGCATCATTCTCATGTACTTGCCTCGATGTCTTCCTCTGTACATCAATGCTATAATTATCAGCTTGCTAAGAGCATGATATGATGCTGACTGAGACGTAGATGTATTTGGGTAACCCAAGGACGCTCCAACATTAGCAAAGGCACTAACACATTCGTAGATGATTGAAAACACAGTGATAGGCGAGGTATCCATGATCTGCGCTGATTCGATTACTGTAATTAAGAAAATACCCGTAACAATCCATGCCATATCGCTGGATAATTGTCTTTGAATTTGTTGCATGACAAAAAAGTCGGGTCTCTTAATGTTGCTTGCGAGTCCTCGTGTGGTTGTCATAATGGAAGACAGAGTGTTGGACCGCCTCAATCGAACAAAACTGGGGGCTTGCGTTAAATCCGTATCGGTAAAGGCATTGTTATCGTCGACGTTGTCGCCGTCCTCTCCACCGTATATTCCAAGTGATCGTTCCTAAAAAAAATTATGGTTGTGAGCTCACGCAAAGGAGATCTCAGCCACTAATCTTTCTAACACTGTCGTTACTTACCTGGTAAACATTAGTTCGTCTCATGGAGATAGTCACTGGATACACGGATATATACATTGCGACAATGAAAATGATGGTAAGACTTGGGTTCACATCGGCGATGTTGACCACGCTAAATCCAGCGTTACGAGTGGAAATAGATTGAAACAATCCGTCTAGTACTCGATAGCCCCAAGGGATGTCGGCGACCACCGGTAACCAATAGTTGAGCAGGAGAAATAGTACTAACTCGGTGATAGTAATGATAAACAAGATAAGGAATAGCCACCAAGTCTGAGCGGATGGAAACAGCGTTGTAAAGCATCTACGTGGGTGATCTAGCAGGAACCGCAATGAATCCTTATGCAATTGTTGGTGGTGCGGCGTCAAGCGCCATAAAGTCCAAATTACCAAGCGTAGTAACAAAGCAAACGCAGTGTTTCCAACCAAGATTAAGAACGACATTATCAGTAGATATAAAGGAGTTTTTTGGAAAGGTACCACGCTGTCGTCCAGCGGGATTAAACCAACATTATTGAATCCAGCAATGCCCGAAAAGAAGGAGAAAAACCAGTAATTAACGGGTTGCGTGTCGTGGCCATTTGAAGTATCGAGTACCCATTGGCCATAAGTAGACGTAGCGAAATATATACGGAAGATAAAGCTGCAAATGACAGGTATGCAGAGGTAATATAGTGGAACAATTCTAGACAAGGTGTGCAAAGCTCGGTATTCCGCTCCACCAAGGTTGAATCTCTCCTCTTGAGTAAGCTGTTCCTTTTCAACTAACGAGCTCAAATCTCTGTGAACATAATCGTTGCTATTTCTGTCACTTGTTCGATTTTTTCGCAGTCTATTTCTAGCACGTTGTCGTTGCACTTCAACATCATCGGCAAACATAATGGTTTGGGCATTTGCATCAGTCTGTTCTTCGCTGTTACGATTATCAATAGCAGGTAGCACTTGATCGTTTTCGTTTTGAGTACTGCTGCTTTCCGATATTTCAGATCCAGCATCATGTTCAAGTGGATGGAGGCTACCAACCATCGAACTTCGTCTAGAAGCATTGGGTGTCCCATGTATTGAGTGGCGAGGCGACTGAATTGGTGTCATATTCATTATGGCATTTGGCTGGGGCAAAAAATTAGAACTCGAAGAATTTTGACTATGCTGACGAGCCTCTTCTTCTTCTTCTTCCTCTCGTTTGGCAGCAGATAGATCTTCCAGAATGGATGGTCGCCTAATAATTTGAATTTCAGGATGTAGGTCATCCGAACTTCTATGAAACGGTATATGAGAGAGTCTTCTGCCCAGTCCAGACAATCCAGTACCGTTCTCCAAGTCGGTTGATCTGCGATTTTGCATGGTTTCATACTGTCTTTTCTTGCGGTTATATTCGACTATTTCTTTGAATCGGCTTTCAAAAGCATGCTTTCGTACAAAGACGATGACTATGCTGATAAAAACGTGCGATCCAAAGATAGAAGATATAAATATTAAGGATTGTTGGTATACAGACATGGAGCTGATGGTCACAGTGTTGAGGCCAGTGCATGTTGATGTTGACACCATCATGAACAATGCATCAATGTAAGGTGATCTGACTCCACTTGGATCAAAGTAGTAGCATCCAGAAAAGAAGAAGCATAAAAACATGATGTAGGCATAGTGCAGTTCAAGAAAATGAACATGCTCGTTCCAAAATGCTTTTACACTGCTGGACAATTTGCCCATGTTCAACCTTGTATGAGCGTCAAACTGCAAGGCTTGACAGTACAAATGTTTGCATATAAGTGACTTTTGATTTTTTTCCTTAGTATTTTGGTCGGGGGTTTCGGCCCAAGTTAGGGAAATGATCGAATTTGTTTGCAGGCCATTTTAATTGTTGTACTACTTGGCTCCAAGGGGATGCCTATTGTAATATGACTATGTATCGCATATTGTATTGTATATCGGGAATGCTCGTATTTTATTCTTTTATTTTGTAGAAAAAAAGGCTTTTGAATGTAGAAAGTTGATGTACGAGAAAATGCAAGAGTGTATTGGCTACATACAGGAAAAAAGAGAAATAGAAAAGAAGTCTTTTATAATTAATTACAAGTGAGTTGGAGCAGAACGATTGTTCAATGGCTCACAATGAAAGGGAATAGGGACAATGGCCAATGCAGCTTTACTCCTTGTCCTTCTTGGACTTTTTCTCTTTCTTTTCCTTCTTCTCTTTCTTCTCTTTCTTTTCCTTCTTTTCCTTCTTCTCCTAGTGAACAGGGGGTTATCAGTAAAGAGCACAATGGATATAATTCAAATATTTCATTTTAAGCTTACCTTCTTGGCTGAAACTTCAGGCTCATCGATCTCTTCAATCTTGCGCTTGGTGACAATGGTTTCGGTCACGGCAGCGACAGCTGATGAAGTAGCGGCAGCACCCACCACAGGGGATGGTTCGGTGCCATCGGGGTTGTTTGTGAAATCAACGTAAGCCTTGGACCACTCCATAGGGGTGGACTCATTGGCACGGCCAAATTTATCCAATTGACCATCCTTGACCAGCTTCTTCTTAGCAAGAGCAACGGGGCCGAGTCCCCAACGGCGAGGGTAGGTGTCACGCTCCATGATGACACGCTTGATCTTGGCAACAACACCATGGTCGCAGGTGGCCATGACAGCAGTGGTCATTTGAGCAATACCGAGAGCAATAGCTTCACCCTTGGTGGTCATAAGAACAACTTCTTCATTGATCTCAACGCCGGATTCGTAACGCAAAAGTCCGGGAAGCATGAGCTTAGCACCATAGCAGATAGCATTGACGGCACTGTCCTTAACAACAATACGCTTGTATCCAACCAAAAGAGTTTCCAAAGGACGGACAACACGACGAAGGTAGGTTTCATCCTTGGTGTTATCGTAACTCCATTGGGCATCGAGAACATCGTGCATAGTAACAATGTCATCCTATAAATAACAAGAATAAGAAAATATGCTCATAACGGTTACGATGTGATAGAAAGATACATACATTCTCAGACATAGCTCCAGATCGGACACGACGAAGTTCCTGCATGTGACCACCAACTTGCAACAATAGACCAAGATGGACACAGAGAGTACGCATGTAGGTACCAGCTTCGCAGCTTACCCAGAAAACACCCAAATGTCTATCGTTATCAAACTCGAGGAGCTTGCTCTCGTGGATAGTACGGACACGAAGTTGACGCTTGACAGCAGAGATCAAAGGGGGTCTTTGGAACAAGGCACCAGTCAGGGTCTCCATAGCTTGAGCCAACTTCTTCTCGTTGTCAAGAGCATCGTGAAGACGAAGAACGCAAACGTATTCTTTACCAGCACCTTGTTGGGACTTGACAAGACGAGTAGCGCGGTCAACGCACACAATCAAGCAACCAGTGACCTTGGGATCGAGAGTACCACTGTGGCCGGTTTTCTCGACACGAAGGATGCGGCGCACCCAAGCGACGACTTCGTGAGAAGAAGGGTTGGCAGGCTAGAAACAATAATAAATAAACATGCTTGAGAAGAAAAAATCGATCACAAATAGCAAACGCAACGGGTGGCTTACCTTGTCCAAGTTAATGACACCATAACGAACATATTCGTTCAGCTCACGCTTCAAAGGAGAACAACCACTGGGAATAGGGGTGTAGTGACCAGTACGAACGTTCAACTGATCATAGTTCTATAAAACAGCAAAGATTTAGAAAAAAGTTTATATTTTCGGGTGGCTTCAACTAGACCTAGATCCTACCTTCAAAAGAAGTGGCCAGTTGGAGGTGTCGAGCGAAGGAGTCGCGTTCGTTGGCTTGATATAGTCTGTGTCTGTGGACATGGTCTTTTACCCTTGATATACCGCTTTTCACAAAGTATAAGAACAGCGCAAAATGTGCGATTGGCAAGGAATTGTAGGTGTGTCCTTTCAAAAAAAAAAAATGGTATTTTTTCTGTCGTCAAAAAAATTTTGCCAGTCCCAAGCCTCACAGCCAATCAATTTCAAGTCGTCGCCCATTGGCTACAAAGACTGCTGTTCAATGCCTGGGCGATCTCAGGCTTGAGGTAAACCGCGTAAAAACATAGTAACAGAAAAAGTCATTTCGCATGCATTATCGCTATACATTAATACAATAAACTACAAGTATAGTTTTTTCAATGACGCTGAGCGGGTATATTTATTGCATTTTAAGCCATTGTCTAAACACTTTATCTAAGGCAAGTTCAGAGCGCATCTGCATCGCTGCTGCTTTCTTGTACACTTGCCGTAGTTCACTCAACTTCCCCTGATTGCCCAGACAAAGCATGAGAGATTGGTAAGCGGAACCAGTAGCTAAACCGTACGCATCCAAACAATCGAAAAGCTTCTGACAAGCTTCGTGGTCACCTTGCAAGCTCCGACACTGTAGTGCTGCGTTGATGGCTCCTGCCAAATTTGCGGCTTTCTTTTGCATAGTTCCGGCAGATACGTAGTTATTAATAAGAGCTTCAGCTTTTTGTACATTGTCTTGACGTAACTGCGTAAATATTAAAATGCTTTTGGTTCGATTGTCCATCTGAACGTTGTTTTGGTGCATTCTATCCAAAAGCTGTGCAAAATCGTCCCATAAACCGCACGTCGAATAGGCCTCCAGCATGATATTGTAACTGACGGTATCACGATCGCCCATTTGTTTCCAAAAATTTTCACAGCCTCGGATATCACGGAGATGGCAATAGCCTGTAAGCAACAAGTTGTGCATGTACACGCGGTCCTCCCAACGTAACGATGGTACTTGGTTTTGGACTTTATCATAGATCCGTCGAGCACCGGCTATGTCATGCAAACGTATATATTCACGCATAGCTGATAAATAATGCTTCAACGAAGGTGACTTCAAAATATGTTGCGAATCGAAGAGTAATTGTTCTGCTGCCTCCAAGTCGTTCCGATATCCATGTGCCTCAATCATTCGGGCAATTGTACTGGCGTCAAATTTGTGGCCATCTGCGACTAATTCGTAGAACAGAGAATTTGCTGATATAAGTAGACGACGCTTCGAGAATCGTTTAATTAGATATTCCACCATGGTCATGACGTCGCCTGATGTAGTGTCCTGTGTTTTCTTGTAATCCTGGTATATTTGCTCGGCTTTACTCAATTCGCCATTTTTGGCGTAGAAATGGATTAATGACGCCCATAGAGATGATGGTGGCGCAAAGTTATCCTGCGTCAAGATAGCTTCATAAAGTCGATCTATAGTTGATATCCGTATATCATGTCCATCATCTTTCCAATTCGCCAGAGAATCTTCTATATAGGCCTCAATAAAGGCAGAATAGGTCTCTCCATCCGCTTCTGTGTTGGTTTGTACCATCAGCTGAAACGTTCGTATGGCATGTCCCAGGGATTCCCGGTCGTGTTGCTTGCCGCGATTAAGAAAAGCTTTTATCAGATGCTTGTAAACGTCTGCTTCGCACTGAACATGATACTTTTCTGCCAACTTTTTGATAGTTTGTTGAGCAACTTCCAGCTCTCCATTGTCGATACTTGATAACACTATCTTATCCCATGAGACATCTACACCCTTTGTTATCAGCTCATTCATAAGGGCCACAGCACCGTCCATTTGGTCGCTGGCTTTGATGTATGTATCAAACCATATTTTGAGGTCGGTCTCCGTCGTTTTATGTCCTGCATGTTCTAAGACCATATGAACTTGCTTCATGAGGTCCATGCAATTATATTTGGCAAGCACTCGATATAATACAGATATGTTTTCTGGTTCGAGCCTGGCTAAAGCAGACTGAGTGGTTGTATTGGGATTGGCAAAGATGTCTTCAATGGCCCGAACGTCTGCTCTACGAACATCTGCCAGAGGGGTTGTTTGTAACCAGAAGCCCAAAGTTTGCGGTATTAAATCAGGATTTGCAGGAGTAACAACGTGTTTATCTGTGTTGTATTTCGTTGGTGATATCTGGCGTCTGCTGCCTTGGTTATTGATGGGTGAATGAGCAGTGGCGGTTGATAGGAATTGCCGTCTAGAATTCGATCGCACGTTGACAAGACCTAGATCTTGGAAAAACAAGGACTGTGATGGGTGTAAGCCTCGAGATTGTGGACCAACGCGCTCTAATAAAAGAGCTCTCCATAAATTGCGGTAGATGTTGCCGCCGCATTTTACAGACATTAGGGCCTGGACTGAACGTTACGTTGTCGAATTTCACACTACAGCGCTTAAATTTTTTTGAAAGCCAAGTGCCAAATAAAACTGCCGGTCACGTTTTGGCTTGAAGCTTTAACAATTAAATAAATTATATCAAGTATATCCTGTCCTCGCGCTTTTTCATATAGACAATATTTTTCGAAACAAGTCTTGTTCAAATAAAAGAACGTACTGACATCTCACAATATATATACTGCACTCCACTCTCAATATCAGTTTAAAAAAGAAAGCTCGGCTATATTAAATCTCGTGTTGTTTGTGCTATACGGCTAAAACTGCCTCACCAGAATATATCTTGTCATTAAGAACATCTTCTTTGCGACAAAAGTAAATCATGAGATATTCCATAAATTGCAGATGATGTATTGCATATATAGTGTAAAGGTAACGCCTGAATGACAGTTCCCCGGAAATGGGAACTCGCCCAAGTTTCCCCACTCAGCTGATATTTTTTGGTGCGGTGAAAAGTTACTAGTCGCCACCATAGTCAGCTCGCAAGGGTTTACCACAACAAATGACTGCAATTGAAGACCACGACTGGAAATTTACTCAGTGCTTTGGTGATAAGAGTGAATCTGGTGATGTTACTGATGGTATGTATGAGATTTCGTTTGAAACCTCGCTGCATCCTGGATAGTGCTAGTATGCGCTAGGGCAAACCATCGTGTTCGATCCGAGACTTGGATCGGCCGTTATTCCCTATGCCTTTGGCACACTCATGTCACAGATATGCCTGTAGAGTAGAGGTCCGGAGCCGGCATGATATCGATGTTTGCTGCCAGTGGTGATAACTTGGAGTAAATCCATCCCGATTTTTACTTTATTTGTCTAACTTGTCCCTTATCTAACAGCCGACATCATCTCGGCTGTCGAGTTTGACCAAACCGGTGACTATTTAGCTACTGGAGACAAGGGTGGACGTGTGGTTTTATTCGAGCGTAACGAAAGCGTAAGTTGCTTGAGTACTATTTCCAGAATTTGCTTAATATGGTTCGCACCGATCTGAGACTGATATGTTCCTACATATCCATATTAGAAAACCAGCTGTGAATACAAGTTCTATACCGAGTTCCAATCACACGAACCAGAGTTCGATTGCTTGAAATCATTGGAAATTGAAGAAAAGATCAATAAGATTAAATGGTGCCGGCGACAAAATCAAGCGCACTTCTTGTTGTCTACTAATGGTGAGCATTTGTCATGGTATGGTGTCCTTCGGGTCAGGTAGTGCTAAAAAAAAAAAAAAAAACCAACAATATTTTAGACAAGACGATTAAGCTGTGGAAAGTGTTTGAAAAACAGTTAAAGGTAGTGGCCGAAGGAAACAATGAACCAACAAATAATTCATATGGCCTTCAATTGCCCAAATACACATCTCAAGATACTATTGTTGCCGCTGTTCCAAGAAAAGTTTATGCAAACGGTATGTTTATATCAAGAATGCAAAGACCAATCGATCACTGTTCGCTTACGCATGCTTTATCTCAATGTATAGCCCATACGTATCATATCAACTCTATTTCCGTCAACTCTGACGATGAAACATATATATCTGCAGATGATCTGCGTATTAACCTATGGAACTTTGGCATATCTCACCAAAGCTTCAGTAAGTCTTTGAGTCGCACTTCGTCTCATGTATCAAAGTGACAGCGAATATTAACTTAACCTACTAAAGACATTGTGGATATCAAACCAGCAAACATGGAGGAACTTACAGAAGTTATCACGGCAGCAGAGTTTCATCCTCAACACTGCAATCTATTCATGTACAGTAGCAGCAAGGGCACAATCAAATTGAATGATTTGAGAGCTGCATCCCTGTGTGACCAACACTCAAAATGTAAAGTGGCGGGCTAAGAGCAGCATCAAATGATTATGTAGCTTTATTGGCTAATTTGCCTTTTTATGGTAGTGTATCAAGTCCCGGAAGATCCAAGTCAGAAATCTTTCTTCTCAGAGATAATCGCCTCGATCTCTGACATCAAGTTTAGCAACGATGGCAGGTACATCCTTGCTCGCGACTACCTCACTTTGAAGATCTGGGATGTCAATATGGACAACAAGCCCGTCACGACCATCAATGTCCACGAACATCTCCGCAACCGCCTATGTGACTTGTATGAGAACGACTGTATTTTTGACAAATTTGAGTGCACATTCAGCGGCGATGGACAGTGAGTGAGACTATCAGTGTGTTTTCGTAAAACGGGCTACAACCCCTAACGCTCTCTTCATGTGTACAGATCCGTAATGACTGGCTCTTACGATAACGATTTCCATATTTATGACGTTGAAGGAAAAACCGACATCACCCTCCAAGCAGACAAGAGCGCATTCCGTGCCCGAAGACTAAACTCATCCAAGAGGCTTTCACGAAAACCAGCACGTAGTGATTTTGGCATGGATTTCATCGATTATAGCAAGAAGATCATGCATTCAACATGGCATCCCCATGAGAATACTGTTGCAGTTGCTGCAACCAACAATCTCTTCATTTTTGCGTAAGTTCGCGGTGTTTGTGATTAAAATTGAGTTTTCTGTATTACGAGCTAATGGGACCATTTCTTGACTTGGCGTTGGGGTTTCTTGACTTACAGTGAATAGTGGCAGACAACAGCGGATGAAACTTGTGTAAACATTTAAATGACTTGTAAACTTACCTAGCAAATATCTATATAGTTGTGGGCACTTAACCGGCCCACTGTAGTTGCTATGATATAAAGTAACAGCTCTTTTCCTCATATATTTGAGAATCGCTTAATGCACTAATGAAAAGTGCGACTGAATTTCAAAAATCTCGCCCAATAAGACCTTTGCACATCCTGGGCCCGTCGGTGCTTACTTTGTGCTCTACTTGATACCTGTATAGTTATAAAGCATGGCCCAGCTAGACACTAGCAATCAGCAGGCCTTGCTGAAAACCGTTATCCTCGGTTTGATAGCAGGAGCGGCTTTCTCATCACGTCTCTTCTCTATTGTTCGCTACGAATCAGTCATTCACGAGTTTGACCCATGGTAAGTCTCAGCAACGCATGGCTTGATGATCGTAAAAGACGCATTGCTTTCGGCATGATGAGTTGATGAATGTCTGTGTTCCAATAGGTTCAACTACAGGACAACACAAATGCTTGTCAAAGACGGCTTTTATGAATTCTGGAATTGGTTCGACCCGCGTGCCTGGTACCCTCTTGGACGTGTAGTTGGAGGCACAGTGTATCCTGGTTTGATGGTGACATCCGCTATCATTCACAACGTGCTCCACTTTCTCCATTTTCCTGTAGATATTCGAAACGTGTGCGTTTTACTCGCCCCACTTTTCTCAGGAGCTACGGCTTATGCAACATATCTGTTGACATGCGAAATCAAAGATTCGTCTGCCGGTTTGTTGGCAGCAGCTTTCATCGGTATTGCCCCAGGTTATATTTCACGATCTGTTGCTGGTTCATACGACAATGAAGGTATCGCTATTTTTCTATTGATGTTCACCTTTTATCTGTGGATCAAGGCTTTGAAACTTGGTTCTGCCCTCTGGGCTGCCGGTGCCGCCTTCTTCTACTTTTACATGGTAGCTGCATGGGGTAAGTACTGTAGACAGAGGTCTAAGCATGGGCAGTAATGGCAGTATTGACCATCATATTTTGCAGGTGGTTATGTTTTCATCATCAATCTTATTCCTTTGCATGTTCTTGTGCTCATGGTCATGGGACGTTTCTCTTCTCGCGTTTACGTTTCATACTCGACTTTCTATATCCTTGGAACTCTGATGTCAATGCAAATTCCTTTTGTTGGCTTCCAACCTACTCGTACCAGTGAACACATGGCGGCACTTGGCGTCTTTGGTCTTTGCCAAATTCTTGCATTTGTCGAACTCGTCCGTAGTCACGTACAAGAGAGGCAATTCCAAACCATCCTTCGCCTGGTTGTCGTATTTACTTTCGTCGCTGGTGTTGGCACATTGACTCTGCTTACTCTATCTGGCTATATTGCCCCATGGACCGGACGTTTCTATTCATTGTGGGATACTGGCTATGCAAAGATTCATATTCCCATCATTGCCTCAGTCTCTGAGCATCAACCTACTGCTTGGCCATCATTCTTCTTCGATCTTGAGATGTTGATCTTCTTGTTCCCAGCTGGTGTATACTTGTGTTTCAGACAACTTCGTGATGAACACATTTTCATCATTGTCTATAGTGTATTTGCATCTTACTTTGCCGGTGTCATGGTTCGTTTGATGCTTACTTTGACTCCTGTCGTGTGCATTGCTGCTGCTGTCACAGTTTCTACCATCCTTGATACCTACTTGGACCTCAGCACTTCTGAAGATGGCTCCGGTGCTGTTACCACCCCTCCTACTGAACCTGCAGCTGCCGCTACTAGCGAAAAGAAGCCCAAAAAGAGCGCTACAAAGGAACAACCAACACAAGCTGTCAAGGAACCCTACTATGGAATCCTCAACTTTGACTCTCGTGCCATTGTAATCCTCAACTTTGTCTTCTTCCTCATGATTTTCGTCTGGCACTGCACCTGGGTTACTTCCAATGCTTACTCCTCACCTTCTATTGTTCTCGCATCTCGCAACCCTGATGGATCGCAACACATCATTGATGATTATCGTGAAGCATACTACTGGCTCCGTCAAAACACCAAGGAAGATGCCAAGATCATGTCATGGTGGGATTACGGATACCAAATCTCTGGCATGGCTGATCGGCCCACTTTGGTTGACAACAACACCTGGAACAATACTCATATTGCTACTGTTGGTCGCGCCATGGCATCAGGAGAAGAGGATGCTTATGAGATTATGAAGCAACACGATGTTGATTACGTGTTGGTCATTTTTGGTGGTTTGTTGGGATACTCAGGCGATGATATCAACAAGTACTTGTGGATGATTCGTATTGCAGAAGGTGTATGGCCCGATAAGATCAAGGAATCTGATTACTTCACCGCTACTGGAGATTATCGTGTGGATGATAAAGCATCGGCTGCTATGAAGAACTCTCTCATGTACAAGATGAGCTACTATCGCTTTACTGAGCTTTTCGGACCTCAGCAACCAGTTGATCGCGTACGACAACAAACCTTACCCAAAGAAAGCCCCGAGTTGGATGTACTTGATGAAGCATTTACTTCCGAGAACTGGATCGTTCGTATTTACAAGGTCAAGGACCTCGATAACTTGGGTCGATCACACAAGGAAGTTGCACAATTTGAGGCTGGTAAAAAGAAGCGAAAGGCTCAACGAAGCAGCAAAAGCAAGGCAAGAAGAAAGCAGAGAGAAGGCACTGATTGATCTGTGAATGCCTTTTAGAAGGTGCTTTTTTCTAAAACTGCTGGATCGTAGTTAGATAAAAAAGACTTATATTGTATTCCAACACCTCACAAAAAAAATTAAATGTTGATCTTGAACTTTTTTGAAAATTACATCCATGCTTAGGAATGGATAATACGATCAAATGTCATAAAACTTTAGGTCTGTTTGACATAGCCTTGGTTATAATAGTGGCAATAATTTTACTACGTTGCGATGTTATTAAGGGTTGATACAAGCAGAACATTTCTTTCAAACAATATCTAGAAAAGACTATTCTATAAGCCTTGCAAGGTCCAAGCAGATATTAAACAAAAAACGTTACAAGATACATTAATCAAGGGTCTGAGGTAGTGCTCAGTTTGTAAAGAGCAAACTGAACTTTTCAAAGGGTATAAATAAACCAATTAGAAGGCAAATGATACTAAACAAAATAATCTTTGCAAATGCAAATTTAGTATAATGTATGATTTTACATGGAAACTCATAGACATAAATTAAAGTCGTATTTTTACCTTGAATGTAGGGAATACTGGTGTATCCTTTTGTTCGATACTCTCGTCGTCGTCAACGTGCTGAGTTGAAGAAACTGACGGAGACGGTGGCGGAAATGGGATCGGTGACAGGCGCGGTGATAATGGTGGAGAAGACGAACGTGATTCTATAGACTGTACTCTTGGTCTCTGCCCTCGCATCATAACACAATTAATGAAATTATCGGTCACCCGTCGTTTATCAAGTGCTTTCCACTAAACCAAAATGCTAATGTCAATAAGGGCTGTTGTGACAAAAATTAATTTCTCAATTTCGCACTTACGTCGGCCGAAGTCATGCCATGATCGGACTCTGCGTCCGTGAGAGGTACACTTTGAATCAAAAACTTGTCCTGCTCACTGATGGCACCCTCTGAACGAACTGCGAAAACGTTATTTAATAATCACGTTCCATTGGCAATTATAGTTGACTTCACAGCAAAATAGCACCATACCATAGGTTTCAATGGCTTCTCCGGGATGCAATAGCGCCAACACAGGTTTGACGGAATAACGTGTAGGCGCATTGGTTTTGAACTAGTGAAATCATTAGACCCAGCCGCGTGCACATTCATGCAATCTCCATATTGATAACCTTACCTTGAACGCTACTGAATTATCAATCAAATTCTTAACATGTAACCGGGCTGTGTAGCCAGAACCTTGTCTTGACGCTGTAACAAGACAGGCGATTGCAGAACCAATAAGTCCAACTGCCGTTTCGAAATCGGGCAACGCTGAAAGGCTACTTACGATAGAATTGGAATTCTGGCGGTGAAATGCGGATAACTGGAGAATGCTTGGCCGACATGGAACTTTTGGTAAGAAGCAAATGCCAGAAAATTTGGGGTGAGTGGTGGCCGAAAAAGCTTCAAGTCAATTTGCTCCACATCGCCCCCCGAAAAAATATCTCTTGCAAGTTTGCCGGTTACGCAACAGCAGACTTCTACTTTATCACCGTTGCAAATGGCCACTGAGGGCCTGCATCACCCGTTTGCGGATAACTTTTGGGTAAAGTGTCGACATAACCTGTCATGTCCGTTTTTATTTGTTCGAAGCCATTCTCTCATACCTTGAAACCATCTAGGGAAATGAGGAAGCTAGCATTCAGGTTATCGTAGAACGCTCCAGACGATCAAAACAAACATCCGAGCAAATTAAACGCCTTTTCGAGAAACGGTAATGAACCAACCATTTCACCTTCTATGCTACAGTCATTTCTTTGTTCTGTGGCGACTTAAACATTATTATTATTTTTCCCTCATATTTGTAGTGCCCAGCTCGAGGAAGACTACGGAGAACGATTATTACAAATTGCGCAAAGTCCCATAGGAGACCACGAAGAGTTTGGAAGCACATTTTCAGAGACACTAAGCGACATACCAGCAGCTACTGAAGCGGCTGCCAGAGCACATCTTGATCTCGCTCAACAAATAAAACATCACCTCGACATACCCCTAGCCAGCTTTGTCCAAGACCAAAAGGAGATCCGGCAAGCTGTACGTATTTTCAGAAAAAACTAAACTACCGCTACTACCTCCTTTATATGCTATGACCGGCTCACACCAATATCACTTCTCAACAGACACTAGATAGAGCTGATGCTGCCAAAAAGCAGAAAGCTCTGCAGGTTTCAAATGCTACCAAAGTAAGATAAAAACGATCCAAAAACACCGAAACTCATGCCCGACAGTCTTACAGACACAGATTACTTACCGAACCGTGCGAATTTTTTTTAACTACCAGGCTAAAGATATATATGAAATGCACTGCCAACACTTGATGGATATGAGACGAAGATTAGAGGAGCATTCACACCAGGTTGGACAAGAGGATATTGCTAAGGTAAGAGCTGATTGGTTTAAAAATCCAGCGCACGAATTGGGTAGATCGGTGCACTGACTCGGTCACACAATATGGTTTCGCTTTCCAATAGCTGCAGGAGCAAGTGGCGCAAACAGGTATGTTGCAAACAACAGGAACCATTGATTGTTGTATTAAAATCACCATATGTATGTTAATGTGCTTGCGACAATTCAATAGATCAATTATATAAACAGGCTACACAGACCTTAGCAACAGCCTACAACCAGTGGTATGAAGAGTGGCGGGAAGTGTGCGACGTATTTCAAAGTCTGGAAGAGCGACGATTGCATTATTTGCGCAGTAGTCTCTGGGCGTATGCTAACATGATGTCCAGTGTACATACTATTGATGATCAGGTACGAAAAAACTGAATTCCCAAATTCATTTGTGCATGACCACGTCTCTAACTGCTTAGAAATCCCTCAGTCATGTGAACGTATCCGAACATCACTCGAGTGCATGGAAGTAGGCAAAGATTTAGATCTCTTTGTACAGAAACGAAGAACTGGTCAAGTTCCTCCAGGTTAGTACAACTGCCAGATGTAAAGCAACTTTTCGAATCCAGCCAACGATCTGACGTTTGTTGCCTTTAGAACCACTGAAATACGAAAATCATTTCGAGAAGCTAAAACATTCCAGCAAACGATCAGATGCTACTGGCGGTTCCGTGTTAAAGCCATTGCCGCCGATAGCGCCGCCAGGCAGTTTATGGGGTAGCCCGACAAGTGAAGAAGGGAAAGCTAGCGGAAAAGCGGAATCAAAGCAGATTCGAGAAATTACCATCCCTGTAGTAGATGAAGAGCTTCGATCTGTTGATGTACAACTCAAACGACTGCCAACCATGCGAAACCTCAGTGGTGATTCCATGCAACTAGCGAATCATACAGCAATGTCACCGTTATCAACCAATGGTATGCTAGCTGTACCAGAACCAGATAATGGATATGAAGTTTCCAGAAGGCGGTCAAAGGAGTTAATAGAGAGTGAATCAGCCGAGGACGAAAAGACTGATCTCAAACCACCAGCAATCGATACCAAAAATTTAAAAGATGATTCCCTCAAGCAAACACAGAATGGAGAACATCCTCGAAGCGACAGTAGCAACGATGATGGCGGAAGTGTTTCAGACTTTATCATTTCAAGATCCTCCAACCCTCGTCCAACTGTGAATGAAGGTTCATCCTCCATTCACGGTAGCAGTCAGAAAGACGATGTGTCGTCACCTCGAGTGCAAAATGACACTGAACCTACTCCTGAAGCGGAAAAACGCTCCAGTACAGGTCCAACATCTACTAAAGGCGAACGACGGGTATCGAATCACGGAGCAGCAGTAGCGCGATCACCAACACAATTATCACCAGTGACCATACTCTCCGATCAGAAAACCAGTCTTATGTCCAGCCCTGTGTCGATGAAGAAACCAGTATTGCCAGTGCCACTGAATACGCATAACCTCAATGCGCCAGTCGATACTTCTCAAACTAATTCAGCTAGAACACACGAGTCGCCAATGACAGAAGGCAACAGTCCGCAACACAAGATGAGTTTATCGCAACTTCAACAAGACCATTTTACTCCTAGATCACCGCAGATAAGCATGCCGTCGCCTATGCCGCCCATAACGCCCGATTCTATGTCTCCAGTGCGAAACAATAAAGAATCTGCCAAATCACCAGCCCGAACACCTGGTGTCAACTCTTCATATAACGAGCCAAACTATATGTACCCTCCTACTGAAGAAGAAGATGTTGATCTAGGCATACGACCACCACCATGGGGCTTCGACCATTTGCAAGGCAACCAGGTTGAACAAGATAGCGCGGGCTTCCAACCCGCGCTTTCATCCTCTTATGTTGACAATGCTTCATCGCCTTTTCTGACCCGCGCGGCGGCGACCATGATGACATTCCCGGACAAAAACCATGAAGGACCAAGGCAGAATAACAAGGTCGAGCACAACCGCAGCTCACCGAGTATTGAGCCTCCTTCGCCAAACGGCACTAAAAGTCCATCATTAGCATTTAAGATGAAAACGGCGTTTGCAAAGTCATCCATGCCAGAAAAGGCACGTACAACTGATGCTGCACCCAAACCCAGCCGATCCGAAGTTGAATCTCGATCAGCACCGCGTAGTGCTACTGATCCATTCGTCATGCCTGCACATCAAGTGGAAAAATTGAAAGAACGTTCTAATAGTCGATTCTCACTCAACATTTTCAAACGAGATAAAGAAAGCAAGCGAAGTCGAGACAAACCCCGGCAAATGGTTACGAATGGAGAGCAAGAGACCGGTCATGCGCCTAGTATGTTGAGTCACACCATATCAGACAGCGAGAGCGGACCACCGTTGCCACCGGCGGGTCATCCACCGCAGGCATCGAGCCCAATAGCTATAAACCGTGGTGGAGGCGAACGCGGACCTGATTCGGCATTAGGATTGGGCGGTGGATCATCTACACCAGATTTATCGTGGTCACCGCAAAAGCAGAAGCCAGGAGATGTCGTTCAAATAGCCCAAAGAATGAGTTCTTTAGGAATGGAACAGCTCCGGCACCGACAATCTGGCGATACCCCGAGCAACCCAAACTGGCCAACTTCATCAGCCACTTTGGCGGATGGCACACCCATTTTGGAATATGGTAATTGTTTTTGTATTATTTGTTGGTATAGCCACCATCGCACACGAAATCCTAATCTATGGACCCTGTTTATAGTGCAAGCTCTATGGAGCTACAAGGCGCAAATACCAGATGCTGAACTATCTTTTGAAACCAATGACGTCTTGGCAGTCATCACCAAACAACAGGATGGATGGTGGGAAGCTGAGATACTCCATCAAAGCCGACGACAGCGAGGGCTGGTTCCTAGCAACTTTATGAAGACTTTAAAGACACTTTAAAAAACAGATCACATTTACTATCTGTTTGTATTCCACCACGAATTATCTACTTAGTTCAATTCCTTTTTTCAAAAAGAAAAAGCCAAAACCATTTATTATTTTCTGCCATCCCGCCCGCCCGCCCTTTATTACAAGCAAAAGCCACACCTTTTTTTTCTAAACATACCCTAAACATTTTTTTTTACATATTGGAGGCGTTCAAAAAGGCATTGCTCAATATACGAAGAACCTTCTTTTTTTTTTTTTTTTTTTCTTTCGCGCTTTAACACCATTAGTCTTTTTTATTTGAACCTTGTCACATATATAAAGGGGGAATAATGATACTGAATGACTTTGCATAATGAAGCGCCATCAAGGTTTTTTATTTATTTATTTTATCTTCAATGATGAACGAAGACGAGGGGAACCAATCATGCTGATATATCAACGTTTACACTTGGCAAGTCTCGCTAACTGCATCTAGGCCATCGGGGTCAATTTTAGTTTCAAATGGGAGTGAGAGTCCAGCTCGCGTGTCACACCTAACAACGCCAAATCCGAAAGGTTAATTTCTTAATATCTACAGATTTTAGGATTTGATGCCGACAGCCTTGAGTACATTTTGCTTGAACAGACCGAGACCGCTGCTTTTCTTGCGAGTCAATGGTGGTCGAGAAACCACAAGGAGGTCCTCTTGATCATCTTCGTCGTACATGCCTTCGGTTACTTCTTCGCCGAAATCCTCTAGTGGTTGCCACTTGCTTGAGGTGGACTGCCCAAAGTACGGATCGCTAATAGCTCGGTTGCGATTGCTCGGACGAAACGATGGTCGTGGTGGGGACGACATAGATCGATCTCGTTGCTGCTGTGGAGCGGGTGACACGGATGAAGGAACACTGTCTAACAATGACTCGGTATCATTCTCGATTCTTGAGTAAGAGTTGAAAACCATGTTATATGTGTAGTGTGATGTGGATAAAAGGGAAGAGAGATAAACAAGTTCCCCAAAAAACTAAAAGGGTGTATTTATTACTGTGACATTGGCTTGGGGCACTGTGATAGCTGCTGGCCCATGTTCTGGATTCATTGTGCAAATTACAACGCGCGCTAATGAAATTTTAGCTTGTGTTAATTGCGATCTTCTTTTTTTTTTTTTTTAACACTGCTCAATTTACTGCTTGTTAAACCAACTCTTTGCTAATATTTTATATTGTGTTTTATTCCTGTTTATATTGTAAAATAGTACGTATGTATATTAAGAAGCTCTCTAATCGTACTTGCCGCGGAAAGATGACATAGCTTCACGGTATTTGCCTGGGCCAGTCCATCTGCCAGTCAAAAGTTCTCTCCAGTAGATTTCAGGAATGATCTATTGAGAATAAGAAAAACGCCATATTTAGTCCCAAAACCAAATCCCTTTTTAACTATGAAACTAAAAAACGTTTCTTTTTATACTTTACCTCCTTATTCAACAACTGAGCTAGAGAGCTGATATTTCGTTGATCGACAGGGAAAGTTTCCATAGGTTTACCCGTGTAACCTGAGAATTCAGCCAAAATCAACTGTTTCTTGCCAACAATCAATGGGCAACTAGTGTAGCCGTCATATTTGGCGGGCTCGACGGTCTTGCCTTCGAGATCGGCAATCAAGTTGTGCTTGAGGACACCAGACTCAGCGGTGATGGCGGCGGCAGTCTTGGAAGTGGGAAGAGATGAGCAGTCACCGAGAGCATAAACGTTCTTGAACTTGTTGTGACGGGTGGTTTCTTTGTCAACATCGACCCAACCAGCGGCATCAGCAAGGTTAGATTCCTTGATGAAAGCAGGAGGTCCACAGGGTGGGGCGACATGGATAAAGTCATAGTTGTAGGTCTTGAGCTCCTTGTTCTGATTGTTGCGGAACACAGCTTCCTTATTTCCAGCATTAATTTCAATCAGTTCATGGAAATAGTTGGTTTGAATACCACGCTCATCAGCCAAGCGCTGCAAAATCTTTCCATAGTGATCAACACCAAAGATCTTAGCACCACCATGGTTGTAAATGACCTGAGTTTTATCGCGGACGCCGAGGTCGCGGAATGCCTCTTCAGCCAAAAAGGTGATCTTGGTAGGGGCACCAGGGCACTATTTTTTTTTTTATAAAAAAAAAAAAGTATCAGTATTCGTTTCATATTATCCCACAAAACTCGGGTTCTATGACAATAAGTATAAAGTGTACCTTGGGAGGAGTAGCAGGGAAAGTGAAAATGGCGTTACCGCCTTTGAAGTCTTGAATGAATTGCCAGGTCTTTTGTACGCTATCGGCAGAGTAGTTGGAAGTGACACCATCCTTACCCAGGGCATCTTTCAAACCCTTGATGTTGTCCCAGTTTACTTGGATACCAGCAGCAACAACAAGATAGTCATAACCGACGCGTTGGCCATTAGCAAGGGTAACGGTGTTTTCTTCGGGGTTAACTTTTGTCACCTTGTCTTGAATCCAGTCCGCTTGAGGTGAAATGAGATCGCCCATAGGGCGTTGTGATTCGTCGAATGACTTGAGACCACCACCAACATAGGTCCACATGGGTTGATACTAACGCAACAAGGTGTCAATAGTGTTGAAACATTGATGCACCACATATAAGATATGCTGACTAAATTAGCATAAGTCTGGCTATATTTCGATACTTACATAATGAACGCTTGAAGGCTCAATGACAGCAACTTGGCTTTGACCGAGCATCTTGGAAATGGTTGATGATACTATTTACAATCAGTGTCAATTCCCATCGTAGCGCTGATTCACATAACTTTTGAATATATATAAAATAAAATAAAATAAAAAATCCATACCTGACAATCCACCAGGACCGCCACCTACAACCACGACCTTATAGGCCTTATCTGTGGCAGGCTTTGTCTCAGAGGCAGCAGTAGCAAAACCTCTTGTGCAAAGTGGAGCCAAACGGGTACGTAACGCAAACATAGTCAATTATGAAGAAGAGAAACGAGTATCCAAAAGTTTAGCGGGGCTCATCCAACAAAAAAACGAGATCCTTCCCGGATAATGTTGCGGAGTCTACCAGCCAATGGCATGGCGTAGAGACTAAATGTCGTAATCCGATAGTTATCCAGTACCATTGTTCTAATCACAAATTTCTGTCACTGCATTTTGAAAAGAAAAAAATAATGATTTGATATTGATTTTTTTTATTAAACATACAGAACATATACATATAAAACAAAGTAGCGGCTTGTATCTACTATAAATACGTTCAGAATAAAAGAATAGAAACCATGGCATACGGAGTGGTACATGTGGAAATTTTGCCATGCTAAATTAGGCTTCCTTTGCAACGGATCTATTCATTCGCTGTTCGCTATTAAAACCTCCACGAATGGAATCAACCTTGTCTTTAACGAGATCTCGACTCCAAGCCAATTTACGAAGCAGTCTGTATTTTCTGATCTTTTCAGAACGTCCACTGTTTAGGAGTTCTCTCATCAAGACATCATCTTCATCATCATCGTCGGTTGCTTCGTCAGATTCTTCACCATATTCAGATGACGCATCAGTGCTGATAGAGCTGCTACGCTTTCTCTTTCCTTTATCACCTGAAGCCTCAGCGTGAGCTTTGGCCCAGTCTTGAGAGTCACGATCGTTTTGAAGTTCCTTGAAAGGATCGGCACCGACCATATCCTTGCGGAATGATGGCAAGTTGGTGTGAACACTGGAATATCCAGGAATGAACAAGGCATGAAGTGTGCAGGTACCGTTAGGACCAGATTGTTCCCAGTCATCGGTATTGCGGTTAGCTTCTTTACTGTTATGAGCCAATGCCTCGTGCATGCCTATGGTGATATCTTGAGCATCATCATCATGAATGTTGCGCAACCAGAGACGACCGGTTGCTCTCTTTCCACTCATACCGCCGGTGTTGAGATGTATGTAGATGGCAGTTCTATAGCGCATGACGATAGGGAAGTAAAGACGCTTTCCTGACCAAGACACTTCGTTACCACTGGGATTTTCTTCTGATTGTTGGTCAGAATCTTTAGCTTTCAAATACTTGTTCATGGCAGGGACAACATTAGCAGCCAGGACAGCCTTAAGGGACTTGACACTGCTAGAGAATGGCTCTCCAAAGCCTTTGAAGGTAATCTTATCAATGACAAGGGTTCCAACGACTGATCCTGTTAGCTGCTTTGGAATGGTCAACTTGATAGGCTTATATCGCATGGTCACCAAGATTTTGCCAAATCCAATGCCGTCTTTGAGAGGTAGCCAGCGTTGAGTTTCCTTGATATCATCGCTTTGGTTTTCAAAAGCATCCTTGAGATTGACGACACGAGTACCCAGGACTGGGTCACGTTCCAATTCTACGGCGTGTTTGACCGAAATACGGACAAACGAGGTGTTTATATCACGAATAAAATGCTCGGTAACGGCATTCCAATGTGGGCTAGGATTTCGCATCTTGGAGCGTGTTCGGAACACCTTCTCGTCATTGATATATACCAGTGCATAGGGACTCACGACAGTTCCAGAACTGTAAGGGTGCTTTCCCTTATCGTCGACCAATTCTTGATCAGCGACTTCCAATTCCATAGCCTGATGAAGAGTAATAGACAAGATACCACTGCTGTGGGCAGGGTCTACCTTGACTGCCTCATCTTGCTTCTCAGCCTGGACTGCTTGGTTTTGTGGTTGGCTCTTGTCTTCTCCCTTGTTGCGCTCCAAGATATGAGGCTTGGGAGCAACGTACTTAGGATGCCAACTCATACGGTAATGTAATTTGATCTTGCTACTGTCGAGATCCTTAGCTCCATCAATAGGCGCCCAGCCATCAAAGACTTGACGCTCATCACTGCACCAATCAGTAACATTACCAAGTTTATCAGTTTTGGAAAGTACAATATCCTTGACTGCAATGCCAAGTTGACCCCAAACATCATCAAACTTGATCTTGTCGGCATCCCAGACTTTCAATTCAACATGGTTATCACTAGTAATGTCATCTATGTATCATATAACTACGGTTAGAAAAAAGGGGTTGTGTGTTACAATATTCATGGTTGCAATATCAATTACCTTCGTGAACAAGCAAGTACAGACTTTCATTCCAACGAGGATCCTTGTCGTTGGTGAGCACACGTGTAGTGCTCATGCTGCGACCTGGACTGTTGCTAAGCGACAAGCTTGCATAAGAATCTTCCATATCCTGTACAGATTTGGCGGTACGAACGGCCTCAATGAAATCAACTTTGACAACACCAATGGCGGCAGTGTCATGAGCGGCTGCTCCCATCAATGCTTGAACATCAATAGTCATACTCTTGGGATCAACCAGACCAGCAAAGCCAAGTTTGACACCTTCGTTGACCAAAGTCTTGATCAAGGGCAAATGCATGATATTCATATGCTTGCTGACTGGCATTACACCAGTCTCGATCTTTGGTACACTAGTGAAGGCGATGGTGACCTTTGAAACAAATGGCATTTCAGGACTAGTCAACATCTTAAATCTAATCTTGCCAGACACAGTAGTCAGCTCGGCCTTGATATCGATGGATGCGTTGATACCAGTCTTGAAACGAATACCGATGCCTGGAGGAGCAGACAAGCTCTTTCTTGCAGTGGAAAGCGACGCTACAGGATGAGCATGGAAGCTGAATGATGCTTCTCCGAAAATGCTTTCATCTGGTTGACCGGGAAGTGGGGGGAAAATGCGAATCCTGTGGAAATGAAGTGTTAGATTCCAACAATCGAGAATTGTACATGCTGTTCAGCGAGGTAATACTTGCATTTGAACACGGGGAGCTTGGACACCAATGTCGAAGTCAGTGACCTTGACAGCTTTCTAAAAATCCACGTAGGGTATGGTTGAGTATTCAGCAAGGCAGGATAATGCACATCAGAGTAACATGCCCTCAACTTACGATGACTTTAGGAGCTAAGCTTTGAAGAGTATCCTCCAAAATATCTTCAACTTGAACAAACATTTGAGGATCAATGCTACGCCAGATTTTTTCAACACAATAATTGAGCCATTCAACGGTTTCGCCTTCGGATGTGTACAACTTATGACAGACGACATATTAACTTAACAAAATTTTCTGAAAGGCGTTTATAAAAATCTATACTTACTGTTTTCATGGCTTCATCCTTTTCAATTTGCCATTCAATACCCTCTTTGGTTTCAGTGCCTAAACGCCACCATGCGAAAGCGCCTAAATATTATAAAAATTTTAGTCATAATAACGTAAGTGTCGATTCCTCGAGATCGGTAGATAAACGCGAAAATTACCTCCAAGGATACTCAGCAAGCCAGCTACCCAACCCATGTTAAACTTTCCGAAAAGATAACACACGGCGCAGGACATGACAATGTATTTGAGAGCTTTTCGTTGCAAATGAAAAATAACACTGTCTGGAGAAGCCGGTTTGAGGGGTTGTCTGTATTTCAGATTAGGTGATTTCCAGTTGGTGACTTCATCGTTTTCATCGACGTCAACCGTGCCTTTGGCAGACTGCTGTGCTTGTGCAGCAGCACTATGTGATTTATCCAACTTTTCATCAGTCTGCTTTGGTTTGACGCTGGATGACGCACCTGTACTATCAAACTGTTTGGATGATGGTGCAATAGAACGAGTAGAGGCATCCTGAGCAGACTCATCGTTGAGATACTCCATTTCGTTGTTAACTTGCAAATTATCTGTATTGCACATGATTAAGAACCATACGAGGAGAAAGAATCTATATATAAAACCAACATACCGTTTTCATATGCGTCCAAATGTTGATGTCTTGTCATGATTGGCAGTTTGCTAGTGATAGAGGACATGAACTCACCCGTGGTTGGCAAATCCTCATATGCTGGCAGCAGACTAGAATTTTCCTCTGCAACGCCATCGAGAGCACGCTTGAATTTATCTTCATTCCCTTCTCCGTTAGGCTCGTTCGTAGATGGTCTGGTTTGCGAATTTGGCTCCTGAGTTGGCGCTGCTGTATAAGCTTCTTCTGACGGTGGTGTTCGAGAGTTTTCATGCTCGCCGTCGTCTTTGCCTTTAATCACAGATTGATTGCCAGTCGTACTGGCAATGTTACCAGATGCATCCATAACGTTCAAATCCCCTTTTTGAGCATTCGGATTGTCTGTATCCGTTTGCTGCTTGCGATATTTCGGGTTAGTTGTTCGTTCAATCTTTTCTGGGCTGATGGCAAATCCAGGTAACTTTGACATTTTGCTCGTAACATCTTTGATGTTGCCTTCCTTGATACCAGTTGCCACATGGCTGTCATTATCTTCGCTCCAACGCTTTATACCAGCTGCGTTCCCTCCTTGGTTAGCAGCTGAACGTGGGTCAGCTTGTCCATCACTCTCGTTATAGATAATGGGTTGGTTTTGTCCAGGTGCCGCCATGGTTGAAGTGGTGAGATGGCGTGGAAGAAAGCGTGTAATATTCTTGAGAGAAAAGCAGATACTGCATGATTTACTATTATTTTATACCGTTGATCTGGGAAAGCTCCCGATCATGTATGGCTCTTTTGTCATATTGACGGACTGACAAATACCAAATAAGGAAATTCAGAAATACCCGACCACCCATTGCTCCTTCCACGGTTTCGCTGCTGACCTTTACTAGAACACTTTCCTTGGGTCTCAAAAGTATGCCGTTTCTCCATTAGATAATGGAAAAGGAGCTGAAAAAACATGTTTAAATGGCCCTTTTGAAAAAGTTTATGGTTTACAGTTTCAAGCTAAGCACAGCAAGTTACTCCAGGGCGAACAGTATTCTGGGAGGTATATTGTTGCTCATGCGTCATATCAACAACGCTTTATTGGATGGCGTAACATAAGCCCATTTTCTAAATTGTTGCCCAATCCCAGAGACTGTGAGAGAGCCATATCCAGCGTACTGTCCATAATACATCATAGTTGCAGGGGTGGCTCGCTTGGATTAACCCAGTCTTCAACAGCAATCGCGTCCAGATATCATACTAATAGGTAGACACATCGATATGAAGTAAGGCGATCGAGATGCCATAAGAGTACAATTAGTATAAATATAGAAAAGTTACTGATTTGACTTAGCATGTTTGCAACCGAAACGCCAGAAACAAAGTGTTTGATGTGCACTTTTCTATATCAGTAAAAACTTCTGTCGACGGTGTTTCGAATAATGTTCTTCTTACGCATGAATTGCTTCACATAAGGAGAATGCTAATTTTCATGGGCAATTTCTAGCCAAAGCAATTACATGCATTTTTATTTTATAAAAGCAGGCTGTATGGTTGTCAAGGTATTTTAATGGAAGGTGAGACTCGAATCTCAACAGACTCTTCGATTTAACAAATATACTATATCATAGTATGCTAGATACCATTGGTAAATTAGATAACCCCAGAAATTCATTTGGCAAATCGAACTAAGGAAAAAAAACTTGATTTTTCAATATTTTCAGCAGCTATATATATGATGCTCTAAGTCTACCCTATAATCATAAGTCGTATCAACTTCAATGTCACTCAAGAAAGTTACCTTCGAGCAAAAGTTACACATGAAACTTCAGCTATGGAAGGTAGAATCGTGATGAGACTGCTAAAACGGCATGCGGAGTGTCAAACATCAAATTAACCTGTCACAATCACGTGATTAGACAGAAAGTGGATAGGCGCGACTCAAAAAAATCCCCCCATTGTCCCTACAATTTTCTTTGTTATTGCGTTATTGATACTATAGCTTCTGCTAAGTATGAGCAAAGTACAACGCCGTAGACGACAGGGAGAAAAGAAGACAGTCAGCGACGGAGAGCAAGGAAGTAACTCAGAAAAGGTTATGGAAGTGCCTTCTGCAACTGCTAGTAGCAAAGCTGATCACTCGAATAGAAGTAGCGATGTCGACAGTCCTCATAGTCAACCAGCTACTACTGACGGTAAAAGCACCCCCACCAAAACCAACTCAACTCCAACTAGAAGCTCAAAGTCCATGTTTGAGTTTTACAACAAACACCATGGTAAGGGCGTCGGTAAAGGTCAGGCACGTAAGCAGGCGGGGTCGCCAAGTGCGCGATCTGAGGCTGACAAGTCATCCACTCCACAATTCGCACCAGCAAAAGTACATGGAGATACGCAGGATACATTTGTCACAGAATCAGACGGGTCAGTAGCCGTCATCGACTATTCTGCATTAGAGGAATCTGAAACACATGCTGCGGGATCGCCAAAGCGTGAAAACCACAAGTTTGAGCGCCGAAACCGGCGGGGAAGATGGAAAGACGAACACCACCCCAATGGTTCAGATGGATCGTTTCACAAAGAGAAGCCTGCTTTTGTTCCACGCGGGGGAAAGGCACACACATCTCGTCGCCCATCCAGCAGGCAGTTCGATCGACAGGCCACCACCCCAACTAAGCAGAACGATTCGCAAACACATGTTTCACAACAAGAAGAGAAGGCGGTTGACACTACTAACGAGATTGTGTTGCCTTCGACTCCTAGTCCGGAATATTTTCATCGTGGTGGATATAGGGGTAGATCTCGAGGTGATCCTTCTTTTCAGCGTGGTAGAGGTGGATATGGACGTAGAAGTTTCAGGGGAGGATATAGAGGCAACAGTCGACCAGGCTATATACCATCATCCCAAGGAACGGAACCACTTGATAAACAGGACGAGGTGGACCAGCTAGCTGAGAGTGTGTCAAATGCAAGTTTAGCTTCGCCACCGGACCATGCAACGAAACAAGAGGAAGTTACTACTGATGAGACAAAGCAAGCTCGACTAGAAGCTCATATCGAAGCTAAGCGCCAGTTGAAACGAGAAAAAAACAAGAAAAGACGATTGGCAAAGCAACTTTCCATGCGGGCAGGCGAACATCAATCAGATAACAAGGAGTCTGTGCCGGAGGAGATTTGTAAAGCCGAGTCTGAGCCTGCAGAAACTACACCTTCCGCAGTGGCTGTTAAACCAAAGAAGGTCAATAAGTCTAAAAAGTCCAAATTTCAAAGCGAAAAGCAGACTAGCAAAGCAGCTGCGGAAACTACTACCGATGAAATTGAACCTTCACCTGATAGCAAATCAGTTCCTTCAAGCACAGCGCATGTGCAAGGTGAGGTGTCATCATCAAAACATGAGCCTACGGTGTCTGATATAGATGAAAAACCCAAGCGGCACAGAAAAGTTAACAGGGATAACAGCAGCTTAACAACTGTTCCTCAGCCATTTGCAATTACTAATCAACAAGCGCCAAAGCTTCCGACCATGGATGACAATTTGGAAAACCAACACAACGACACACCTACTGCGGATTCTGGACACCATAGACCAAATCAAAAGAGATATCCGTCTCGCCAGGAGGATAGTGCGTCAGTGTCTCATGCTCAACATGACAGTGTCCCAATGCCGCAGCAGCACATACCGGCGTCTGTGCCCACTCCTTCTTTTATGTCACAGCCTGTCGCTTTTGCGCTGGCATCACCTAATGGAGGACCCATTCCAGTCTACACGATGCCTTTCCAAGCCATGAATCCAGCCATGGGAGATGTTCAAGGAGGTAGACAAGGAATGTTTTATGGTCCTATGATGGGATCGCCAGCTGCCGCAGTTTCAACCTCATCCTCTGCACCTGTACCCCAACCTACCATGATTGATCCTAATATGATGTACATGCCGTACGACTCACAACAGATGCTTATGTATAATCCATATTGGTATCAAGCCATGGCACAGCAAGCTATACCTCCCCCGAATCAAGTATGGAATGCAGCTAATGGCGGCCAACCTGTTGACTACAACAATTGGAAACAAGCTGGTCATGAGCGACCTCATAATGATTCGAATTATCACACAACTACTGCTCCTGGTATTGCATATAATCAGCATGGTGAACAAATGGCTTATTCTAATGACAATAACAATGGCCCACAAGCAGTTTATTACTACCCGGTTTCATACTGATATTCCTTTTCTTCACTCTGTTATTTCTATCGGATTACCCATCATCAATGTATCATGATCCTTTTCAGCTTAGCATTTCTTTTTTTCTTCTTACCTTCCTTTATACATTAGTTTGTTTTACTCTATATAAGAGCCCCAAAAAAAAACCTCATCATAGTAAAAAAATCGGTATTGTTAGAAGATGTTTCGTCGCCTATCATACTTGGCCATGTCGGTCACACACGTGACCCTATCAAAAATTGCTGGCAGCACCGACAATCATTTTTTCATTCCGCTGGACCATACTGAAACACTTTTCCTCATCATACCAGAGCCACACTCGGTGTAAATTGGTCCGCAATGGCTGCCGAGTACAAAGCGAAATTATATGAGATTCAGAGGAGAGATGGCAATCGCCAGTGTTTTGATTGTGGCGCTCCTAATCCACAGTGGTCCAGTGTCAGCTATGGCATCTTCATCTGCCTCGATTGTTCAGGAGTTCACCGATCTTTCGGCGTCCACATTAGGTATGTTCAGCCGTATTATGTCTAACAATCTTACCATTGCCGTATAGCGTAGCGTTAAATTGTTGTTCTTTGCTGTATTTTAGTTTTGTGAGATCTATTGGTATGGACAAGTGGTTCGATGAACAAGTAACAAAGATGGATGTAAGTTAATACCTCAATCCATCCTCCGCAATTGTCTTTCATGCCATCACAATGAGGGGTCCTGCCGCACAGAGCTCTGAGTTGTGCAATAATATGAATATCACTGAATTTTTGGCTGATTCATCGTTTGTTACTTCAATTTCGTTATAGTTGGGTGGCAACAAGAAGGCCAAGGCATTCTTTGAATCGCAACCAGATTATTCACCTTCCATGTCCCTCCCAGAAAAATATAATAGCCACTTTGCAACACTTTATCGAGAAAAGGTACATATTCACTACAATTTTTTGTCATTTCTCACGATCGATCCCTTCATAAACTTATTTGATTTTTAAGTTGACTGCAGAAGCCGAAGGACGACCATGGACGCCATCTGCTGCACCAGCCCCCAGTTCCAAGCGCCCATCGTCATCAGCATCAGTCAGATCCCTCAACAAGAGTTCTCTTGGTAGCCATCGCACTGGATCAGCTCCATCTTTATCTGGTGTTCAGCGTACCAGATCTCCGCTCGTCAACGACAGCAATGTTGCCTCTGGTGGTCTAGCTACCAACAGGGAGAGGAACGAAGAATATTTCGCCAGGCTTGGTAACGAAAATGATATCAGACCAGATCATATCCCACCTAACCAAGGAGGAAAATATCAAGGTTTTGGTAACCCAGCGTGTAAGCATTACTGTTTGTCTTTATTTCATTGTTCACAATGGTTTTTAACTTTGTGGAATTTAATAGTCCAAACCAATAGTCCCAAGAGGGATGCGCTGGACGTGAATGATATTATCAATGATCCAATGCAAGCTTTGACCAAGGGTTGGTCACTGTTGTCAGTGGGTGTAGATGGATTGTCAAAAGCTGCTTTTGAAGGGGCCAAATATGCTGCACATGGAGCAGAACAATTTACGAAATATGCCAATGAGAACTATGTTCGTCCTGCATCACAACACCTTGCTGATCCCAACCTGCGCGACAATGTCTCTGCATATGTGAGTAATTTGAGCAAAAAGGTAATTAGGAACTCCAAGCTTTCTATGTCATCTTGATCTTATATGTAGCTTTCTATATTCCATTTTTTACAAGACCCAGCATACTGACTCAATCTTTACAGGGACAACAATTTTATTCCAGCTTGGACGGAAATGGCAATCGTTCAGGCACACCGTCTTCGTACCGAAGCAACTCCTCCAATACACATGCTGTTGATACCGAACACAACAACGATGATTTTTTCAACAACACAATAAGCTCACTTCAACAATCCAGCACATCATCACCATCAGGATCTCGAAGTGCATCACCGGCATTGAATGGGGCGAGTATTGCCGCAGCCCGTAGTGTTACCCCAAGCAATGGCAGACCTAGAACGCCGCTCAAGGCACCTGTCGCCAAAAAAGCCGCAAAAGTCAATGATGGCTGGGATGATGATTGGGAAGGATGGTAACGGTCAAGATTTACAAAACCAAAAACCAAAAAAAAATCCTCGGAGGATGAGTGGGAGGAATACTTTGAAATCATCGATTGGGCAGTAGCAAAAAAGAACAAAAAAGATTATGGTGGTTTTAGAAGTTCATGTTATATCACGAGCCTTTAATAGAAAGAGTTCACTTACTCGCTTATTGCTTTTTGTATTCTGCTTGGTCGCAATTCAACCTTCTTATTTTTTCTTCTCTTCTCTCTTTTTCTTGTTCCTCCCCTCTTTTTTACATACACATACATATATCTTTTTTCTCCAACACCTTGCTCGCCTTCGCTTTCTCCCTTCTTGCGATACGCTGTTGGCAAATCATTACGAGCTAAAAAAATAAAAAGGCTCGAGATCGCCTCGTCACTCCACCTGTTCCACTCTTTTGTATAAATTAGGAACATGACTTTCGCTTTTCCTGACACTCTCACATTGGAGAGTTTACCTGCTACGGCAACAGAACACACTCTCGTCCAGCTTTTTGAGCCATACGGTCCAGTAAAGTGCGCTACTTGAAACCTTGCATGATGTACCTCGAGAATAATCTCACTCATAGTAAATGTTGAATCTTTAGTGTGCGCATTATAGATAACTTTGCAACACTTCATTTCGTCATACCTGCTCAAGGTAAGCCAAACCAAGGAAGTCTACACTGTGCTACCTGATGCGGACTACTAAAAAAAAAAAAATTCCAGCCAACAAAGCCTTTGTAATGCTTAGTGAACAGCCTTTTCCGGACTCGGACGCAACTGTACAGTTCCAAGGTCCACTGCCCGCACCGGAAGCCAAAACAGGTTTGCTAGTGAGAAACTTGGATCCCAAAATTACTGAATCTCAACTATATGATCTCTTTGCTACTTTCGGCCCTCTTCATTCTTGTACTGTCAGTGTTAGAGCAAAGTCTGAGGTATGTGCAACTCTACAGTTCTTCATTCAAGATCATGCTCAGACGGCTTTACAGGAAATGGTATGTATGGAAACAGAGCTTTCAATATGGGTTATCATTCAATTAATGCGATATTTTGGTTTTGTTCGGCTTTTGATAGCACTGCTCGGATATTGATGGCAATCTAATGTGAGTGTCATCACTAGCTAACAGCAAATGAATGGTTTTTACTAAATATGGATTATCAGTTCGGTTAGTATTTGCGATATATCAAGCAAGCGGTCATCGAAGCAGTCAAATGGTTCAGGGAACTCGGCTGGAAAGGAGTCTGCAAAACCACGAACGGTACACTTCACTTTATTTCTGCACTTTGCATTGCTAATCAACGACTAATGTGTGTAATGACAGCCATTAAACATATCTGCGGCGCCATTCAACCCGGTTAGCGGATGGGGTCCTTCTATGCACGAGAGTTCAGATCCATTTGATCCTATTCCAACAGCCCAACACATGTCGACGCCATTGCAACAGCAATTTGTCGATTATACGAATTTGTACATCAAAAACCTTGATGAATCAGTAACTAGCACTGATCTGTTCCATCATTTCAAATCGTATGGAAGGATTATCAGTGCTCGTGTCATTGTTAATGCGCAAACAAATCAATCGAGAGGATATGGTTTTGTGAGTTATAGCCGACCTGATGAGGCTGTCTATGCGTTAAATCAGATGAATGGCGTTACTGTGGCTTCCAAACCCATCATTGTTGCGTTTCATGAACCCAAAAAACCTAGAGTATTGCCATTATCGCCAAAGTCGCCTAGTGAAAGCAGCTCACCAATTCCTGATCTTTTATCCGACTCGTCAGTTCACGACAAAGGTGATCTCTATCAAGATATATACAATAGCATTGCTAGCTCCGGTCTTGTATGGGATAACAATGTTCAGCAGCTTGCCGATGTACTGGCTCAGTTGCCTAGGCAAGAACAGGCATCGCTTTTGACACAGCCTTTGAAGATGATTGAAAAGGTATATTGATAAAATCATCCTATTATATGTGTTCGTTTTTCTAATAGGATTAACTTGTAGATTAAAGAAATCCGTGACTCTCTGGCTTTGTCTCCAGTGATCGAAATTCCAAAATCTCGACCCATAAACATTCGATCACCATCGCTTTTGTCTGCTGATAGCAAGGAGGATAGTGCTCCAGCTGTTCCGATAAGTGGGTCCGAAGTGAGTTCACCCACGTCCAGTTCTACACCTCAAACCATTCCACTGGCTTCTCCGGTGTTGTCTGCTTCTAGTCAGGAACTTCCTGCTACGGGCGGCCCACCTGAAGGGATCGTTCAACGTTTAAGACGAAGTGGAACTAGTACATCGGAAAGCACCATGTCTGATCAACGCGATAAATTGACCACTGCCGTTAACCAAATTGATCCCAGTGCAGGAGATGACTGTATTGATATGCTGATGACGCTTTCTGCAAAGGACAGATCTACGTGCATCTTCAATCCAGAATATCTTCGTACCAAGCTAAAGCAGGCTCGAGATGCTCTGGATCTCTTTGCCGATGAAGATGGTCAGCCCTCTATGCCAAGCAACTTTCCGTCAAAAGCCCAGAATGGTAAAGATAATGGCAGTGCAGAACAGTTTTATAAAACAATCGCACATCTATCATCGTATGAGCAAAAGCAGAATTTAGGAGATAGACTATTCCCGCTGGTCAAGGTAAGAAAATTACGTGATCTTGTTGCATAGACGTATTATGTATTGAATCGGATATAACTTGGCATAGGCTACGGGAGTGAAGCAAGCCCCAAAGGTTACTATTCGCTTGCTCGACACCATTGATCTTCCATGGCTATCACAAATTATGACACCAGACAACCCTGAGCTCAAAAGACTAGCAAAGTCTGCTTTCGAAAATCTCTGATTAAAGTAACATGTCCTTCCTAGACATACAATATTTCATAATCTCTTACTCACAGACTCACAGAGTCTTTCTCGCAGAGTCAGCCCTTTATAACTACTATTTACACCGGGAGGCAACTATTACTACTACTACTACTACTACTCCCGACGGATGCATCCTATTACAACGCTCATTACTTCAGGCTGAGATATTTCACATTTGGCTTTACTCTCCTTTACTTCAATTATGCTAGTTTAGCTTTAACTTTAAAAAAAAATAATGTAGAAATGATATAACTTAAAATCCTTTATGACTTAATATTAATATATTATCCTTTGGGTGGCTCTGCCACACTTTGCAATCATTGAACTGTGAGCTTTGGTGATCAGTGGTATGTAGCTGATATTTAGTGTCAAAGCTACCATAATACACACATGATGACATGCACAGCACTTGACCAGAGTAGAAAAACAAGCAAAAGTAGTAAAATATTATCAAAAGTAGGCAATAAATGTATTAAACATTATGGTACAGTACAGATGTGCAAAAGTGCTAAGGTATATATGGTCTTGTTATGAGCGATTACGAGCTAGTTCTCCGGCACGGTGTCGAACACGCGTTAGCTCTTCTTCGTTTGCTAGCTTCATCATTCTTTCAATCTCATCTGTCGTGTATTCTCTGCCATGTAAGTTGTTGTCCCAGATATAGCGTTGCACATTTCTAAAGTCAAATAGCATTAATAATGATCAAAAGTGGCTTCAATGTATGTTTTCAGGCAATGACAACAAGACTTACAATGATGTTTCCAGGCCATGGAACATCTTCACCCGGACAAACCACAAGCCGCCCGATAGAATGATGAATGCGACGCTGACGACGGGAACTATATAATACGGAATAGATGGGGTATCGCTGATGGTGGGAGGGATGAACGGTGCAATGATCAAAAACACCGCTATAAGAATGAAAAAGATATTGGTGATCCAGAAGGACTTGAACGGACGAGGTGCTGCTGGTTGCGTGAATCTCAACATCACCAGCCCAACCACGGAAGCGCCATAAAACCACCATTCTGGATACGACTGCAAATTGACAATGAAGTTATAGCTATCACCAGCCGGAGGTGCTAACATGAAGATCATGGTCACTACCCAATGAATGATGAAAGCATTGGCTGGTGTCTCAAAGCGACTGACTCTTCCAAAAAACTGGCCGTATGGCAGATAGCCTTCACGAGCAGCTTCCATGATGACACGCCCGGCTGTGAAAGTCATGGCACATGTAGAACCAAAAGACGAGATGGCAATCAAGACCGGTAGCGCCTGGCCACCGGCTCTTTGGCCAAAAACTCTTGTGAAGAACTCGGCAGCAACCACGGTGTTGGAATTTAAAATCACGTCCTTGGGTACCACAGCGAAATAAGCAACACTGGCTAAGACATATAGCACGGACACGAGAGAAATTGCCGACAATGAGGCGATCTTCAGTGTCCTGATGGGATCGCGCAGTTCACCAATAACATAGTTGGCATTATTCCAACCATCAAATGCAAAAGACGCTTTGAACAGCGCCGCTGCATAGCCGTTTCCATCGCTCAGTGTTCCTTCGAAAGCATTGGTGAAAGCGTTGGTAGGTGGTGTATGTGTGCCTCCAGCTGCAGCCACAATGCCTGTAATGGCGACGATCACCAACACGATGATCTTTAAAAGTGTCAAAACGTCGGTGGTGCGTATTCCCCATTTGACCGATACGCTGTGTAGAATGCAGATACTAGTAATCACTACTATGCCAATACCGCGCTCAGCCCATGGATTATTATAGATGCCGCCTATGGAATAGAGAACACAATCAATTAATATAAATAATAGAAATGGCTGTTTGCACTGACGTTGACTGCCACGTTATTTACCCGCATACAAGAGATACTAAAAGAACAAAATTGGACTGTTAGTTGACAGATCGCCATAGAAAACGTGCATGACATGTGCAGCAAAGTGCAAAAGAGATATAAAAAAGAAGGAAAAACTTACTGTTCCAGTCACTACAGAATCAACAGCACAAGCACCGCCACGGGTCAATACAATCATTGACATACAAAACAGAAATGGCGCTAATGCTTTGGGTTTTTCGTATTCTTTACAAGCCAAAATCATAGGTCAGCAACTGAATGGGTTTAATGGCATATCATAACACAAATATACGTTACCATAATCTAGGTACTCCTTTTCTCCGCCTGATCGAGGTAGCATCTACATTGGAACAAAGCAATAATTAGATCTTGTTCTCTAGATATGCTAAATCGGTGCTCAGCCGCATGTTTATATTATCTTCGGCATTTCGTTTGTTTGTCCAGTGCTCCACTCCCATAATAATTTCAACTTACTGATCCCAGCTCAACATAAGCGAGCACACCACAAAAGCTAGCTATAGCAGCAATCACCCATATCATCAAGGACATGCCGACTGATCCAACAGAAATCAAGATGCCCGAAGGGGTCGAGAATATACCACTTCCAATAATCATACCCGCAATGACGGTCATAGCTAGATAAAATGAGGATGAATCGGTAAATGATTGTTAGTAATCGCAACATACGGAAGCAATTGTTATGTCTGACAGTACCTGAGAAAGGGCCCATGGTACGTTGCAATTCCCCAGACCGTATGGATCCGCTACTGTCATCGTCTGCTTCGCTATAGGGTGCATTTCGACTGTCAGGGCTATTGCTAGCATTGAGATGGCTGTATCTAGGATCTTCAGCCATAATATTGTAAGCCTAACACAAGCAAGTAAAGTCGGAACAGTAGAAAGAAAATAAAGCAAGACGAGAAAAAAGAAGTTTAACTAGACCAAGAAAAAAAAAAAATTTTGTGGATTTATATGAGGCTGGTTCAGAGTGCCAAATACGTATAAAAGTTGTTGCGCGTGCCAGAGAAAACGGGCTGAACATAGCTTCTCAGGTTTGGGCGTGTGCCACCGATGTGACATGGGGTAATACGGGTCAGTTATCTCTGCTCAACTATTTTGCTGAGCTACTTAGTACGTAGCCTTCCCGGGAACGCTCAAGAACGATATCCCGACATTCTATTTTATCCCCAAAAGTGCGGATCTTAACACACCACTTGACTCATGTGGCCTTCTTTTTTTGTCATTTGTGTTCAACTTTATGGTGGCAAAATATAACTTTAATGCTATAAACGTATCCTCGATATTGAAATTTGAGCAAGATAATGACAGGTCTTCAATTATTACTAGGGAAAGCTATTTTCTAGACGTTCAAAGGAATATCAAGTGGGTTCACACCGTTGCGGATGTCGGAGGCTTTGGGCATCTTGCCAATGCGCAGCTAAAAGATACGAAAAAAGTAAGGAACTGGTTGCACAATCGTAGGATGGGCTTGGAAATTTGCACTTACCAATTCTGCGCAATAGGTTACCACTGGGTCTTTGTTTAAAGAAGCAATAGCCAGGATCTCTTCTCCCTCTATCATTGATTTAAGACAAAGAAAAACTCAGCTTTACTGTGGGGAAATAGGTTTCACTTGGTTTTGTACTTACGTGCATAGTACGCTGCAAACGATAGTTCTTTCAGATCACCTTCGATGATGACATCATCAAAGTCCTTGGCAAATCCAGCGTAGCGAATACTCTTTCCATGTTGGGCCTGAAATCAAAATAATATATCAGTCATCACGTCGTCGTCCATGTTTGTGCGCTAATATACACATACAGTCCAAAAGTACGGAACATGAGTGAATTCCTTGGGGCCCTTGGCGATATTGAGGGCAACAGTCCGACCGGTGTTCTCAGCAAAGCCGAAATGCTCAATACGCAGTGGGTTTCCAGTATGTTGGTAGGGGAATGTGGCAATATCGCCTATTGCCAATGGAAACACAATTTTAGCAACCATCTACAAATAAAATTGAACCATCAAGGGGAAAACTGATTGTTTACCTGTGGCATAAATGTTATCGAATCCTTCAACTTTGAAATGTTGGTCGACCTTCAAACTGCCGTCTTCTTCAAGTTTGAATGACTTGGAGTTTTTCAGATAATCGGTCTGTGGACCGACACCAACACCTAGAACAACTACATCGGCGGGCAAGTTTGTTCCATCCTTGAGCTTGACACTTCCAGTGGCCTTGCCTCCATCTAAACCAAGGCAAATCAGTGTCAAGTCGAAGGATATGTGATAATTGCAGGTTCACAAAAGGCTTACCTCTAGCCTCGATGGCTTCAACACTAGCATTCATAATCAAACTGACGCCATTTGACTTGTGCATTTCTCCTAGTGCTTTACCAACTCTTTCTCCAAGTACTCTTTGGAATGGAACCTTTTCCATGCCGACTACAGTGACATTAGCATCTTTGCATGCTACAGCAGCTAATTCCATACCAATGAAGCTGGAGCCAACAACCACTACGTTGGGTTTATTACCAAAGCTTTTGACAGCTTGTTGGATGGAGTTGTTGTCATGCACGGTTCTTAACGTAAATACGTTTTCCAAATCAACGCCAGGAATAGGGATCTTCCTGGGCCATCCTCCAGTGGCCAGGACCAAGTAGTCATACTTCCACTCATCACCATTCGATAAAGTCACTGAATGGTTTTCGGGATCGACAGCAGTGGCATCCTAAAGGTTTAGCAGACGGTTAATTTATCACGTACACCAGGGTATTCCGAGTATTGGTATTGTTGACTTACAGTTCCAAGAGTGAACTCTACATCAAGTTCCTTCCACTCATCGGCAGTGCGTAAGGCAATCTGAGATGGGTCTCCAGTTCCAAAAGTCTTGCTGACTTTAGGTCTTTAATTGAACAGTCAATCATTGGCTATCAAGTAAAACCGATAAGTATTGGAATGTACTGACCTGTCAATGGGCAAATAGTCTTCTCGAGAAACGACACGAATTATGCCACTGAAATTATTTTCCCGCAATGTCTTGGCAGTAGCTGCACCAGAGGCACCACCACCAATGATAACGACGGTTTTCTTATTGTCTTTGGAACGCTTGACACATGCGGGCTTTCGTCGACTAGCAGACAAGGCTGCATCATCGGCTTCGATAATAACATCACCGTTCTCAACTTTGACATCAAATTTCAGCAAGCTATCAAGAGCCGGAGCATCCTCTGAATAACCACTATTAGGGCTTGATTAATCATGATAGGGATTTGCATAGTCTTGTACTTACCGATATCGCCAGTCTTGATGTTGAAGCATGCGCCATGCCATGGGCTAGAAAGAGGGGTAGATATGACGTGCGGGTCAACTTTTTAGCCAACTCCGATCAAGCGAAGTGCCACACTCAAAGTTCCCATTTCGCTTACCACATAATACGACCGTCCGAGGCAAGACTGCCTTTAACGAGAGGTGCGCCATAATGAGTACACTTTCCAGACGTGGCATAGAAAGATCCATCTAATTTGGCCAAAAGGATGGGTTGTTCGCCGACTTTGACTTCCTTTCTGTAGCGGAACGCGGTGGTCTTATCAGTAATGCGGGCGAAGCATAACACTTCACAGTTTTCAAATTTATTTTACTTTTCACCATCCTTGAAGTCAGCTTCTTTAGCAACTACGTGTTTCGAAATAGCCATGGTTCTTATAATAGATAAGGTAGATAGAGTAGGGGGTCGTCGAGTAATGTAACGAAAAGGGAGAGAAGAAAACATGGATGGGCGTGTGCATAGTTGCATGCTTCTATATTGAAAATCTTTGGGTCAGAATGGTGTCAACATGATGCGATCCAAATCGCCCGATTATTTTTTATTTTTCAGGCTGAAACTTGCAAAGAAATTGCGCGACTTCCCCCAAAAACACACACAAAACCCCTACCCTTGCTTAGGAAGCGAAAGCTGTTGAGCATTTTATTGAAAATGTTACAAGCGGACAAGAAGTACAATAAAAAAAAAATGAGATTGGAGTGGGATGATTTCAGCTGACGAGTTACTATCATGCAAGGCTATAGAGAAATACAAAAAAAAATTTGGTTTTTGAAAATATTTAGGAAAGCTATTTTCGTGTATATCGAACTCCCAAGAGTTTATTTCTTAAAAGCATATTTAGTTGGAGGACTCGGTGATCTTGAAGTTCTTGGAGTAGAAGGTACAAGAGTCTTGGGTCTTGTCAACCTTGTCGGAGCTAACCTTGAGGCTGTAGAAGAAGTCGCCATCGGAGGTGACATTGCTAGGAAGAACAATGTGATCCTTGAGAGTAAGGATGTTGTTGATGGACTCCTCACCAGTGAAGATAGATTGAACAAATTGTCCTTGGTTGCTGGGGTCACCCTTGAAGAGATCAACTTGCAACAACTCATCAGTTTGAGATGCGCTGTCACGGTGAAGTTGCAGACGAAGGTGCTTGCCAATGTCAACAGTTTGTCCCTCAGCAGGGTACTTGACATCGAGACCGAAACAACCCTTTTGATATTCAGGGTTGTAAAGGGTAGTGTCGTTAGGGTCATCTTGAGTGGTGGTACCGTCGTCGTTGGTGTGGCCGGCAGACGTGACCTTGAAAGTGGCGGAGGTGGGTGTGCATGCAGGACCTTGTTGTCCTTGGATCATGTTGGTAACCCAGACACGGTAGTAGTAAAGACCAGCAGTGGTGTTGGCGGGGATGGTGTCGGTGATGGAAGCTTGGGTGTTCAATGAGTACATGCCGTGCCAGATGTTGTTGATGTATTTGGCTGATCCACCCTCGACCATGTAAAGGTCGAGACCAGTGATGCTCTTTTCGTGTTGGTTAGGGACACGAGCTATAAAAAAATTTGAAAGTGTCAATAACGTGCCAAATTGAGATATTACACACACGCATAAGAAAATAAACATGAGATACTGACTGACAGAAACCTTAGTTTGACTGCCGGCACCTACAACAGTGGTAGTGCTAGGGAAAGTGATTTTGATACCTGGAAAAGTGAGAATCTATGTGTGAGTTCAATGTAATATATAAAGGCATAGGTTTCGGTTTCGGGCGGGCGGGCGGGCGGCGTAAACATTAGGTGTTCGAGACATACCATCACACCACTCCTTCATGGCATCGGAGTAGGCGTCAGCATTGACGACGGAGACGATGGAGCCAAGGGCAACCAAAGCAGAGGTAGCGACAGACAAAAGCTTCATGGTTTTTGACAACAAAAAAGAGTGTATTGGGGACAAAAAGGAAGAAAAACCAAAAGAAAAGTAAAAACGGATCCACTTTAATGTAATTTCCTGCTTGGCAGTAATAAGCTGGTGTAACCATAGTTCTCGAGTTGTCCAATTATAGCCGGCCAATCAGCATAGCCATGTTGAATGAGCGACACTTCTAGTGGGTTTTTTCATAGGACGCGCTCCAGCCCTTTCTTGCTGTGCCGTTTATTGCAGATCAAGTCATGGCAGGTACCGCTGCCTGCATGGCTTGTTGATATACCTCTCCGATACCCAGCCACCCGGCCTTGTCGTTGCCATCTCTAAATATGTTTAGAGATCTAATTTTATCCGTTGTACTTAGTCCTTGGACCTCAAGTAAACGTAACCATGCCTTTTCGAGTTCGCGAAACATGGGGGGAATTCCTTGTACATCATGCTCTTTACCGAATCCTACGCAGTACTCGTGAAATTCTCCAGTTATCCGAAGCATGTATTGCATGGACCACGACGGTTCAAAACTCAGTGCCAGGTCCATGCAGGGATATAAATCCGTCCACAACTCATCGAGCGAATGGTAGCCGGATGAAGGATTGCTTCTGTTGAACACATATGCAAATAGGTTTTTACCTTAATCTCAGCTTCCCAACCTAGAACGTGTATAATCCACATGGTCTTTTACCTTCGACGAAACTTTCCGCTAATGACAAGTAATCGTTTATCCAATCTATTGGCTTTTGATTGTATTGGAGATTCAGCAGCCTGCTCCGCTGTAGTTTTATGGTCATCCGATGCATTCATCGTCACTATTTGGAAAACAAAATTTCGGCGTTCAAGGTCAAAATATCAAAAATAATTTTTAATCAAATCGCCAGCTTATTATGTATTTTAAACACCGGCATTACGGTCCATGCCAATTGCAATATGGTCCTTTCACCACTTGAACACACCTGAGAACCATATACTACTACTACACTGCCTCATCTAGGGCCCCCCATGCCTTTTTTGAGTAGCTTAGGTACAACTATTTGAAATTTCACATTTCCAAATAACTTTGATTTATTATCGTTCCGGTTGCACATGCCGTGTACTCTAAATCGATGCTAAATACCTTGCTTACACCATTTGGACATACGTCTATAAAAAGATTACCGATTCGGCTTGAGATTCACCGCGGGGCAAAAAGCGTAGTACGATAACTTTTGGGCAGTAAGATAGAAGCAAATTTACCTTAGCTGGTTATTAGCGGGAACTGTGAATTTTAAAAGCTAATTAAATGCTTTTTGTTTCGTCGTTATTTGAAAATGCTAACATTGATGGGCTCCACGAAACGTTGCAACAGGCAGTAAGCGTATATTGAGCAGCCATACTTTGAGTATGCTCTTTGCTTTTGCCTTTTCGCTCAATGCTTTTTATCGCGACACCCCTTACGAAGTTTCCTTTCAGTATGTTTTAAGGATTTGCATGGCTTTAGAGAAAACCTTAAGAGCAAGTATAATATAGTGCGCGCCTCAGGTTTTGTCTTAAAATGAATAATATCAAGCGTGCTGGAACATACTAAGAACAACAACATCTCTGTTTTTACGCCTGTATTTGATTTTGAATTGAAGCACAAGTACTTTTGAAGAGATGTTAAGATCAGCAGTCACAACTCATCAGTCACAGACTGGTCATCTTTTTACGATTGAGCCTAAGTAGGTATAACTGTCACTGTGCCTTTTTTATTTACCCCCCCTCTCACCACTACAAACACAATGTCTAGCAACTCTGAGCAAGCTGCAAGATCAGCTTCTATCGATCGCAAGACTAACGAAACCGATATTAGCGTCAAAGTCAATCTTGATTCAAAAATGAACCAAGAGATTGACGTTGGTACTGGAATTGGTTTCTTGGACCACGTATGTTATGAATGTAGATATGTAAAGCAGTATATATCGAGCAAGTAACTAATGTTTGTTGTGACAGATGTATCACGCTTTGGCCAAACACTCTGGATGGTCCTTGACCCTCAAGTGTACTGGAGACTTGCACATTGATGATCATCACACAGCCGAAGACACCGCTATTGCCCTCGGTATGGCCTTCAAGCAAGCTTTAGGTACACCAAAGGGCATCAAGCGTTTTGGTCATGCCTACTGCCCTCTTGACGAGGCACTTTCAAGAGCTGTTGTTGATATTTCAGGTCGTCCCTTTGCCTCCATCGACCTTGGCTTGAAGCGGGAAAAGATTGGTGACCTCTCTTGCGAGATGATTCCCCACGTTCTCTTCTCATTCGCTACTGCTGCTGGTATTACTCTCCATGTTGATGTTTTGAAGGGTAACAATGATCATCATCGGTAAGTAAAATCTAAGATTGGCAGAAACGTATTATGTGCGTCAAAACTCATCTTCTTTTGCAGTTCGGAATCCGCCTTCAAAGCACTTGCTGTTGCCATTCGTCAAGCCACTGAATTGACTGGAACCAACGATGTTCCTAGCACAAAAGGCGTTTTATAGATTCATATATATCAAGTAATTCGATATTATATATAAAATATCTTGTACAGTTTTAGAGATAGATGTTATGGTCGATTTGGTCGAGAAGTCGTTCGAGAATGTTGAATTTTTTCAGTAGATGCCTATGATCTTAAGGGAAGTCTCAGGGCAAAAAGTTTGGATTTTAGCACCGTGATAGCATCGTAAAAGCATTTGTCTTATATTAACGGATATAAGAGGAATCTTCACTACCATGGACTAAGCATATGACGGCCAATGAGTTGGCTACGGCAGCTGTAGATAGTCAATAGATTTTACTAGACAAGTATGGTATAGCACAGTAATGATCCAAATGTGGGCAGGAATGTGGTTTCGCTGCTACTGTCAATGCAAGTGGACATATAATTGAGGGTTAATTATTCATAACGACAGCTATCTGTCGAAAATTACTTTGACAAGAGACGACCGCTGTCACTTTATGACAGTCACAAATATTTTGTTATAGCAAGACTTTTCGAATTGTTGAATCTTGCAACTCACTCACAATGAAATTGAAGCAACTGAAAGTTAGACCAAAGAAGTTGCTCGAAGCAAGCCCTTGCATTGTTGAAATGGGCGCCATGCTGGAATGCTGGTCACGAGCAGGCGTGGATGATCCCCGATGTGCACAAACAGCCAAGGCATTAGCCACTTGCATGTCCAAGCCAGTAAGTTGCACTCCCAACAAACCTCCATAATTTAAACGTTTCTGACAAATACTAACAATATGTAATTTTTAGACCAAGAAGAACAAATCTACCAACACAATCAACTACCATTTGGCTCGATTGGGAAAGCAACTTTAAGTTGCCAAATAACCACCCTAAAACCATTCCAGTACCTGGGTTAAGCAACGTCATTATCGCTTGCCTAGATGATAGATATTGTAATGATGAAACGGATCAACTTTGTATATTACCTTCCAATAAACTCCAGTAACAATCATAGTTCATAGAACCCAGCATATGAATGTTTTAAGTTTGCAACCAGTCTAAACCACCTAAACGTATAAACTATATCTGTAGTATGATCAACAAAAATTATTAAGTCATGTATATCATAAGTTATTGTGTCTTTCAGGTCAATTTAAGTGAGGGATTGGCCTTCAGCTGTAGGAAGGTTCGGTATAATCATTGTTGTTTGTTTTCAGAGCCTGTGTGCCTTGCAGCGCAAATCACCTGACTCACGATTTTCTGGCGTATTGTTCCAAGCTTTTTTCGCGTTTCGACTTTGCAACTTTTCCAATCAGAGGCATGAACAGCTTTGCGGCACTAAGTCAAGGCACTGACAGCGATGAACCCTCTGAGCAGGATATTGAAGTATGCTATTTTGATTGCTATTCATGGGCACGAATTTCGTCTCTTAACAACTTTTTGCAGTTCCTTCAACTGAAGGCCTTGAATCCCGACGTCAAGGTCAACTTATCCGAAAGCTCGTTTGACAACGAGAAGTATCCTAGTCATGTTTCGCTTTTAGCTTGCTCTAGCAAATATGGTTACTTTGTTGCTGGTACTCCAAAAGGTACTGGTGATTCTAAACATTGAACACGATTCCTGCATTTGAATTGACCCTTTATTTTCATGAAAAGGCTTTGTTTTTGGAGACTTGTCCAATCTTCGATCAACATTCAATAAAGCCGACAAAGGAGCTACTGCAAGTTTTACGGACAAAATTGATGTGCCAGTATCGCAGGGTCCAGTGCACCATCTTCGTTTGACAGCTGATCAGGACAAAATTATTGTTGGATTGGCAGATGGCCAAATAATGTTATTCGATGCCAAATCCATCGCAACCAAGGCAAGTCGGAAGATAGATACCAAAAGCAATAGCCTTTCTGCCCACGTAAACTAATTGTGATTGTTATAGGCGAATTTAGAGCCCACCAAGACATTCTCTGCCGGATCAGCAATCTTGGATATTCGCCCCAATCCAGAGGACAAACCAGACACGATGGCTGTTCTACTTACAAACCATACTTGCCAATATATGTCGCTCAGTAGTGGTAGCATAATCGCCAAATTACCAGATAGTGATGCCACGGCCATTTGCTGGTCACCAAAGGGAAAGCAGATCACCGTTGGAAACCGTAAGGGTTACTTATCCCAGTATGACCATGAAGGTACCCTCAAAACAGCTGTAGAACCACCAGAAGCTATGACTGTCAAAGGAGGAGAGGAGCAAGATCGCTATGGTAAGCTTCATTTAGCATTTTCTTTTCTGTACATTAGACATTAATTAGGACAAATGCTTAGTACAATCGGTGCTTTGGGTTGAAAACAATATCTTTCTACCAATCTATGCGGCCCCGACTCCACCCGGAGAAGACCAACCAGCTCATATGTATGATGGTTATATTATTACCAGACAACCAAAGACGACCAACAAGAACTATACACGCCTGACTGATATCTGTATGCCATTTGGTCAGCAAGAGAGACAAGGTCAATATTACCTGGAGGTTGTAAAGGGTTTGGGAGCAGAAGCACCATACGTTATCTTGGTGGCAAGTGCGCCTTCATCAGCCATTGGTATTGTTGGACAAGACAAATCTGGAGACTGGGCTGTATGGAATTTGGATGATACCGCACGTGGTAATCTTCCATTGTCTGAGAAAACAGATATGGATACATCTCCGTTAGGTTTAGCTGTAGATTTCTCTTCCACTGAACGTCTGGAAGCGCTCGACCCAAGCGAACCGGAGAAGACAGTCGATCCTGTCCCGATTCTATACTATCTCAATGATGAGGCAAATATGGGTGCGTTCCACTGTCTAAATGTAGAAGCCGCTAAGCGTAATGAGCCTTATGGTGGTATTGTCAAGGCTCAACCTCTGGCACCGTCTACTGCTTCAACACCTTATACTGCATCAGCGCCAGCAACCCAGTCGACTCCATTTTCTAGCACTTTTGGTGGTCCTGGTGGATTCGGTGCTGGAAAACCTACAAATGCACAGCAAGCTACACCATCTGCATCTCAGCCTTCTCCGTTCACTAGTACGTTTGGTGGTCCTGGCGGATTTGGTGCTGGAAAGACACCAGCTACTCCTTCAACACCTTCATTCGGTGCCACTGGTGGATTTGGTTCTAGTAAGGCTGCCACGCCATCTACTACTCCAAAGACCTCTGGATTTTCAGGATTTGGCAATGCTAGTCAAGAGGCTAAAAGTTCACCTGCACCAGCATATAATTTCGGCAAGCCTGCTGCTTCTCCTGGTACACCATCAGCACCGACTTCCTTCAGTTTTGGTTCTCCTTCAAATCAGTCTGCAACATTGCCTAAACCTAGTACACCAACTGGCGGCTTTTCATTTCAGTCAAAGCCAGCCGCGTCTTCACCGGCACCTGCGGCAGCGGCTGCACCCAAGGCGCCAGCAACTACGGCTGGTTCTAACCAAGCCAAACCGGCGTTTGATGGATTCAAAACTGCTTCGCCATTACAAACTCCAAGCTCGTTCGCTAGTAGTACACCGAAATCTGACACGAGTGATGCTGGCTCATTCAAGGTCGACAAACCATCTTTAAGCTTCGGTGCAGCTTCGCCATCTACAGCTCCTAGCCCCAGTGTTACCTCGTCTACTGCTACTCCAAAGCCTACAGCGGCTGCCACCGCAGCATCATCTGCAGAAGCTCAACAAAAGGAAGTTTTAAAGGTAGAGATTGTTGTATATGATGACAGCTGATCGATTGCATGCTTAACATTTGTTGTCTAGGGTATGGCTAAAGAATTCGAGTCAACCTACGTTACCTTGAGTAGTGAACTGGCTAATGTAAGTGATGTTTTAGTGATTCAATTGATACATAAAAGCACTATAGATTTAAAATTGAATTGCTAACTTTTTGAATAGCTTGGAAAGTTTGCCGAGGCATCTGAAAAGCTGAATGCCAGCAACCGCCAGTCTACTGGATCTCTTAATACACTCGATGCTTTGAAAAATGTTGACCAATGGAAATTAAGTGACATGAAAACGCAGATCAATCTGACTAGGCAGCTTCTTGATAAGGTCAAAAAACTGCATGCTGATAGTGCTTCCATCAAATCGCATCTAAGCAAACTCGATAAAGAAGCAGTCAAGAGTATGTGCATAAATACCATTTTACTTTCAATCTATGATACTGTCACTAACGATACACCCTTTTAGATGCTCATAAGCAACAAGAAATCCAAAATCTTATTGATGCAAAGTCCAATTCAAATTCAGAAGTAAAGGCCACTCATCTCGGCCCAGAAGCCCAAGAGACATTAAGAAAACTTGAAGAGGCGGCAATGAAGGTCAATGATGCTTTCAAGAACACCGAACAACAGGTTGAGCATGTCAAAAAAAGTCTTGTTCACACCAAAAAATCATCTCGTGGTTTATCGTAAGGGCATTTTTTTTTTTGAGCATTCATTGTTGAGCTGTCGTAATAACATCTTTTCCGGTAGTCAACCATCCCTCTATACCATTCACCGTACTCTACGAGACATCAGAAACGGCCTCTTTGTGCACAACGTTGACCTCGATGAAGTCGAAGCCAAATTGGACAAACTGGGTATTGAAGAAAAAGTACGTCCACGATCACATAGCTCACGCTTTTCATTTGATGAACTTATGGGAGAGGATATCACTTCGTCAAAATCAAAGCAAAACCAGGCTTCATCTATGCAGCTTCCACCGGCATCACCACAAGCCATGGAAAGCGCAAGTCAAATGTTATTTGAGGAGAGTTTCTTGTACAGATTGAGCGATGCTGCTACGACTAGACAACCTGCAGTTCGTCGTTTCAGCTCACAACCTGTTGTTGAACGTGGCCGCAGTCATGAGCCTCTTGATCCTTCTCCTCTTGGTATTGATCTTGCTTCCTTGGATATATCTGATATCAATACTCCTCGTAAACTGAAGGCTCCGGTTAAGGAGCCTAATGTTATTGAATTCACTGATACTGAAGATGAACAGGATCAGGAAGAAGAGGAAGAAAGAGAGGAGGAATGGTCGGATGAATCATATGAAAACGACAATGAGAGTCAGGAAGTAGATGAGGAGGAAGGAGAGGAAGCAGAAGAGGAATGGGAAGAAGATGAAGAAGATGAAGAGCAGCCTCAAGCAAATTTTGCTCGTCCCAACTTTGGCAAGAAAGCTTCTGAGCCCGCACCTGTACCGAAGTGGTCATTTGGGTCAGTAGAAGAAAACAAGTCAGCGCAACCGGCAACACCTGTAAAAATGCCTTCGTTTGGACAGCCATCTTCAAAAGGGCAGCAGCCGTCAAAGAAAGACGAGCCTACAAAATTCAGTGGATTTTCATTTAATCAGCAGGCAAAAGAGCCGGAAGCATCGAAATCAGATGAATCAGCCAAGTTTTCTGGATTTAACTTTGGCCAAAAGCTGCCAGACACACCGACTAAGCTGTCAGGCTTTTCATTTGGACAGCCATCTGAGTCACAACCAAAATCTACATCAGAGCAGCAGCCAACTAAGCTCTCCTCCTTTGGTTTTGGATTTCAAAAGGAACAACCGGTGTCTGAAACAAAATCCAACGCAGAAGAACCAGAGTCAGAATCACAGTCTGATGCACAGGAAGAATCCGAGCCCGAGAAGCAGGTAGAACCTCAGATAACATCATCAGAATTCGAGCCCGAGCCAAAGCCTGCTCCAGAAGCAGAAACTGCGTCTGAACCTGCACCTGAACCTGAATCTGCGGCAGAGGCAGAGCCTACAGAAGAAGCTGAGACTGTGGAAGAGGAAGAAACTGCAACTAAGGAGGCAGAACCTACACCAGATGTAGAAGAAACTGCTCCCCAGCAAGAACCCGAAGTGGAAGATCAGTCACAAGACACAGAAGAGGAAGCGCAACCCATCGAAGACATAGAGCAAGAGGAACCAGTTGCAGAAGCTGAGGAGAATGTTGGATCTGCCAAGGAACAAGGAACGGAAGAAGACGAATATGTTGTAGTGGACGCAGATCAACAACCAGAAGATACAGAAACTCAAGATATTCAAGTAGAGGAGACTCCAGCTGAAGTTGATGAGGTCTCCGAGGCAGCTTCCTCTCTTACTTTTGATAGCGGCAGTTCGTTCAACGAAACTTCACAAACAACTGGTTTTGGAAAGGCCACTTCACCATTCGGCGGCGCTGCCACATCAACTGGATTTGGATCCACTGCTCCTACGACTACTTCACCATTTGGTGGCTCGTCATCTTTCGGTAACACATCAAGCACGACTCCTTCGTTTGGAGGTCCTTCCAAATTTGGTGCAACCAGCCCTAGTTCAGGCTTTGGCAGTTCTACTACTACATCTGCACCGGTATTTGGTTCTACCGCACCCAGCACGGGATTCTCATCAAGCACCCCTGCTCCATTTGGTAGTAGCACATCTACTTCGCCATTCGGCAGTACACCATCAACTTCAGCACCTTTTGGTTCTCAACCACCTGCATCATCATCTTCATTTGGCGGTTTCTCTGCACCTTTCGGAAGCAATAGTCAGACTACATCGGCACCGTTTGGCAGCTCATCTGGCACATCTGGTTTTGGAACACCAGCACCGGCACCAGCGCCAGCACCAGCACCAGCTCAATTTGGTGGTCAGCAGCAACAAGCGCCAACGTTTGGTTCAACCACATCTTTTGGAGCTCAAGCCCCAACTACACAACCCTCATTTGGCTCTACAACTCCGTTTGGTGCCACTTCAACACCTTCGTTTGGTTCAACAACCTCGTTTGGTGCAAATGCAACTCCTTCATTTGGAGCAACTACTGGTTTTGGTGCCAAGGCTGCCCCATCGTTCGGAGCAACTTCTGGACTCGGTACACCTGGCTTCGGTAGCACTTCAAGCTTAGGTGGCAGCTATTCTCGTAATTTCGGATCTGCTCCTTCAACCACCTTCGGATCAAACACTTCTTTTGGCTCTACTGGTGGTGGTTTTGCTGCGTAAGTAGCCATTCAATCTATACCTAATCATTCTAGAGCTTATTTACTAACAGTTGGATCAAATCACGCAGTGCTGCACAGAGTGGTACTGGATTCGGTGCTGCTGCTCAACAGGGCCAGAACATATTTGCCAATCAGCAATCCAATGCAAAGTAAGCAAAATTTCTATCTCTTATGGCAGACATTGATAGCGTAACTTGTATCATCTAACACCAGACTTTTCAGTACTTTTACTCCTGCTCAACCATTTGGTCAACAACAGCAACAACCAAAGCCCTTTGGTAATGCCAATCCTGCATTCACACAATTCCGAAATACTTCCATGGAAGACGACTAAAGTGTAACATCAATAGTCTATAATAAAATTAAAAATTCTATTCATTGTACAATTTGAATTCCAAGTGAATGCATTGGGAACATAGGAAAAGGGGAGATGGTGGTGGGCGAAGGTCTAGCTATACTACATGTTTGTTGCTTTTAATTCTTTTTCAATGTGCGTTGCTTTTCGGCGTGTTCGACAATCTTCTTTTCTACAAACATGCCCTTGCGCTTGCGCACAGTGTCCATGTACTTTTTAGCAAGGTTTTCTCTATCAGCCTTTTCACCCAAATCTTCCAGCTCTTCTTCAGTAGTGGGTACCCAGAACGGATCTTGGTCTAACATTTCAAATCCGCTGAAAACAAGTTGAGGGCTGGCGGCTCCAGAAGTTCGCTTTCGTATTTCGTCAGAAAATCCAAAACTCTCTACCACTGGCATACGTGCGCTGATCTGCCAGAACGAAGTACCATCCTTGAGATCTTCAGAGATAATTCTACCACGACGCTTAGAAACCACACCGTACACCTTTCCGAGAACCTCGGCTGATGCCTGAATATCACATGAGTACATGGCCAAATACAGCCGTGGAGACCAGTCCAAGAAACTTTGGCGACAAGCTTCACGCATGGTAGAAATGACTTGACCTTGAATGATACCAATTTTAGATCGCACGTCGATAGCGTCGCCATCAGGACCAACCATCTCGTCACTGTTGACAATGACATCCTCTACAATATAGCAGACGCCTAGCATAGGTTCGCCACATAGAGTGCCCGTAAGCGTGGACAACTGGAAAGCAGTATGGATGTTGAAATCAACATCGAGAATGCCAAGTCGCGAGTCTTGTTGGCTGACCTTGACTACTTCGTCGTCATCTTCTTCATCCTGGGCATTTTCTCCAGCTTCTTTGGCAGCCTCGTCTACATGGAAGAAGTGCTTTCGAACGTAACCTGGAATCTTATTGACCAGCAAATTTGGTCCAACACGCTTCGGTCCAAACGACCAAATTCTAATTAAAAGACTTAGTGACTAAACCCAGAACACTGGTTGTACAATCAATTAGAAACTTACTGGTCGACAATACCGTCCCAAACTTGGGCCAAAGGACCACCTTGGTCTTGAGCCACTTTAAACTCTTTCTTAAGCTGATTTTGGAAATCAGCGGCGGAAAGGATCTTCTCTTCACTGAGTTCACCAGTGATGTTTTCGGCCCGAATGTCTTCAGCTTCGCCATCTTTGGACTGTTTTTTGGCGTTCTTACGTGCAAGCTTTTGCTCCACAATAGTTTTGATTGTTGCTGTGTGCGAGGAGATGAACTCAACCACATTCTTGGGAAGGGGAACTGCGCGCAATTTCAGACTGATAAACTTGCTGGGAATAGGCACGGTGATGGTTCCTCTGGGAATCATGGCGCCATCTTTTTCTTTGTTTGCAGGTAAGTCAGCGCTAACAATGGATTCACGGAAAGGAACAATGGGAGGCGAGACGTTGATCTCGATCTTTGCAAAACGTTCTCGAAGATCTTTGAGGCAACGTTCCAAATGCAACTCGCCGGCAGTCAATATAACGTGTTCGCCTGTCTCTTGCAACATCACCTCCACACAAGGGTCGGCAAGATTCAACAAACGCAATCCGCGCACCAGCTTGTCCATTTGAGCTACAAACAATATGATGTTTAGTTACAAACCCCTCTAACATTTCTGCCTTTGGTAATACTCACATAAATCCTCTGGCTCTAGCGCAACTCGGACAATTGGAGCACTATCAGTTATAACACCAGCCAAATTTGGTGTATCTTTTGTGGTACTTAAGGTAGCATTCTTTAGCACATGACCTTCAAGACCACCAATGCCAAATACATTGCCAGCCGGAACCTCAGGCAAGGCTTCTAGTTCTCTACCCATAATCATGTACAAATTCTTGATGGTGATTTCTGAGCAATGTTTGTCTGGTTGTTGCGGGTTATACTTGGGGCCCAGAACGTACAGCTTTTGCCCGACACGCAGCTTGCCCGAGTACAATCTAGCAAAACCAATAAGTGACTCTTCATTTTTGTCCGCTTCAGCAACTTCTGGTACGTCAGGTGCAGCCACTTCCACTCCAACATCTTGTGTTGCCGTATCACCAGGTGCGTTTCCTTCAGCAGCAGCCTTTAATGCGGCACGATGAATTCTTCCGCGTTCCCGCAACTCTTCTGCGGTCAACTGCTTGCGTCGATTCTCAGGCAATACATCGGCAGGTACAGCAAACATCTTGCTGACGTACGCAACGGCCGGAACTTCATCAGATTGATCACAGTCAAACAAAGCTTTCTCCAAATCATTGGATGGTTCGATAGGGCCGTCAGCATACGGGTATAATATCTTGGGAAGACGAACCTTTTGAGCGACATTTGGTGACGGCAACTGTTCAATGATGGTAATCAAAATAGCTGTCGACATGGGAAGCCACTGTGTCATGATGGCAGTGAGAAGAGTGCGGGTATCTTTTGAACGCATATCTCGAGGCAAAATCTTCAAGTTAAGAGACGCTACGATTTTCTCGGTTCGTTCACGATCACTAAAAGATCAAATGAATTAATAATGCAGTATAAACTGATGAAGGCCAGTGCTGTACACGAACTTACGGCTCAACGATGACGTTACGATACACTGCCCAGATGTTATCCAAAACAAATTGAACAAACATTGGTTTCAAGTTTCTACCCTTAAGGTGCTTCTGCTGAATGACACGTTTTGACTTTGGATCGAAATAAAAGTCTCCCCATAAGCATTTTCGCAGAGCTGCTTCTTTGAAACCAAGCTTCTTGGAGTAAATTGTCGCAAATTGTTGAATGCTAAAACAGATTAATCAAGGGCATGTTAGTCACGTCAATTAAAGAGACGACCGTACAGAGCATCAGCCTGATGCTTACCGGAAAGCCCATCCATCATAGGCACTGGCAAATATAACGTTGCCAACAGCAGGGTCAAAATAAATGTCAGAGTCATCCAACTCTTCCATACTCCAATCAAACATTTGGTTTTGAATATCTTCTACAGTAGCTTGTTCCGCCGCCTTGTGTTTTTGCTCTTCGACTTTGCGAGCCTCCTCGGCCATAGCATCTCCCGTCAAAAAAGTCGCCATAATTGCATTAGCTTGTTCTAAAATTTTGTTGAGATGTTGGTATGCTTCCATAGGTGTTAATTGGATTTCAGTAATTAAGCGGTCGATTTTGTTGAAAACTAAAACTGGTCGGACCTTCTCCGCCCAAGCTTGCCGCAGCACCGTAATAGTCTGCAATTTGCAAATAACAATTAAAATTGAAAATTTGTCAGATGGTTGGGCTCAGTACAGCACGCCGGGAAAGGAGGGAACAAGATGACATACCTGAGTGCATATGCCTTCGACGGCATCAATGAGCACAAGAGCGCCATCGCAAAGTCGCGAAGCTGTAGATACCTCCGAAGAGAAATCGACGTGCCCAGGTGAATCAATCAAATTTACAAGGTATTCTGAAGATATGGTCTTTTGCTCTGAGTCGTCAAAGTAACAAAAAGGCATGAGCTCACTCAATTCATGTGATGATACACTACCAACAGCTACAATAGCATAGCACAGTGAAATGAAACCTTACCTTCACCTTCCATAATAGATCTAAGAACTTGAAAATACAAGCTGATACCGCTTGACTCCATAGTAATGCCACGTTCTTGTTCGTCTTCTCGAGAATCCAAGTACCGAACTTTACCAGCTAACTTGCTGGAGATAATTCCGTTGGATGCCAGTAATGAGTCGGACAACGTTGTTTTACCATGATCTACGTGGGCTAGAATACATATGTTACGAATATTCTTGCGAGTGCTTTGCAGCTCTTGCAGTTTAGCAGTTGTAACAGTAGGCATTGTCAAACGAGGGGAGCAAAGCAAGTATGAGGACAGAGTTAGCTGATGCAGTAAAAAGAAAAGTGTGACTGTTTTGTGAATTCCATACTGAGGCAACGCGATTTTCGAAAAAACTTTCCCTTCCTTTTCACTTTTGCAAAAAACACAACATGGCGGACGCTCAGCAAAAAGTTGTCGACACTACCATTGCCAACAACGATGTTGTTACAAAGTACAAGACTGCTGCCGAAATCTCAACTCGTACGTGATCTTGAAAAATCGCAACTTGATCTGGATCCGATCTCTAAATTTGGGCCATTGTTTATTTTAGGTGTTTTGAACCAAGTCATTCCTCTTTGCGTTGCTGGCGCTAAGGCTATCGACATTTGCATTGAGGGTGATAAGCTCATTCGTGAGGCCACCAAGGCTGTTTACAACAAGGCCAAGACCCCCAAGGGTAAATATCAATTGTTCAACCTCAAGAGTGTTCTTCAAAGCAAAAATGCAATGGATTGCTGACTTTTTTTTTTATTTTTGTATGAAAAAGGTGTCGGCTTCCCCACTTGTATCTCCATCAACGACTGCGTTGCCCATTTCTCTCCCATTGCCAGCGACCCCGAAGCTGCCACCACCTTGAAGGATGGTGATGCCGTCAAGATGTAAGCACAAGTTTTTGAGCAATTGATCGAATTTTTCCACGTGGAATTGATGCCTAATTCAATGTTATTTCTTCAGCCAACTCGGTGCTCAAATTGATGGTTATGGTGCCCCTATTGCCCACACCGTTGTTGTCGGTGCTTCCGCCGAGAAGCCCGTCACTGGACCCGTCGCCGATGCTTTGAAGGCTGCTCACACTGCTCTTGAGGCTGCTGTTCGCATGATCAAGCCCGGTAACAAGAACATGGACGTCACCAAGGCCATTGGTCAAATCACTGACGAATTCGGTGTCAAGTGCGTTGAAGGCATGTTGACCCACCAACAGGAGAAGGATGTTGTCGATGGTAAGAAGCAAGTCATCACCAACCCCAGCGAAGGTCACTTGCGCGATTTCGAGCGTGTTACCTTTGCCGAGAACGAAGTCTACGCTGTTGACATTCTTGTCTCCACCGGTGAGGGCAAGACTAGACAAATGGAAACCCGTACTACTGTCTACAAGAAGACTGGTACTCGTTACCAATTGAAGATGCAAGCTTCTCGTGCCGTTCTTGGTGAAATCAACACCAAGTTTGGTAACTTCCCCTTCTCTCTCCGTGACCTCGATGATGAGCGTAAGGGTCGTATGGGTATCATTGAGTGCGCCAAGCACCAAACTGTTTTGCCCTATGACATTTTGTACGAACGTGATGGTGTGGTTGTTCAATTTTTGGCTACTTTGTTGTTGACCAAGAATGGCAATGTTAAGATTACCACTCCTCCTTATGACCCCGCTGTCGTAAAGAGTGACAAGGAATTGAAGGATGAAGAGCTTGTCAAGCTTTTGTCTACTCCTTTGAAGCCTAGCGCTAAGAAGAACAAGAAGAAGAAGGCTGCTGGTGAAGCTGAGGCTGCCACCGCTTAAATATAAATCCCCAATCTTTTTTTCTTGCGCGCAACTTACAAAATAAAAATAAAAAGATGTACATTCAATGCAAGCGTAATTTCAGGACACGCCCACGCAAGTGTGATGGCAGGATAAAGCCGTATAATTTATACATATATCATGTTTTTGTAAACATAGCTTGAATCTCGAAAAAATCGCGACGATATGATTAACTATGGAGTGAAGATCAATTTTCAATAGAACAGCCCTCTATGATAAGATTATCGATACACGCAATAGTACCAACAGATTCTTTTGCCCTTACATCAAAGCTATTTTGGCGAGTCACCGAGTTTCTGGGCATCTGGGCATCCCATTGATCAATGGGAAAACATAGCGTTTTCATTGGTTATATATGTTCAACGCGAGGGATAAAGTCAGGGATGTCATAATATGGCTTTGAAGTAAATCCATATTACTAAATCAAGCAGGCAGAACTCATCAAAAAAAAATAAGAAAAAAACCTGTCAACCATTGTAACAACAACGTGCAATGCAAACAACTATAAGGTCCTATTTTTATTCGTTGCCTGCTACAGATCCATACCATTAACGGCTTATCTGGTGGATCCATTGAACGTCCATATGGCATTTTAGAGCAATCGCATACCGTAACGTGCAGCCATGATGAGGCTGTGGGAGGTGATCAAGGAGCAAAAATTAGTAAAACCATGAGGGCAAGGAAATGTGATATGATTCTTTTTATATAACCCTCTCATTTGGCTCACCCCCTCTTCCTCCCATGTATTATAATAAAACAAAATAAAAAATAGCATTTTTGCTTTGCCTTTATGAATAGACATTGGTAATCATGCACGCACCTGAAGACAGATATCATACCGGCTGGCATGAAAGCTTTTGTTTTAGCAAAACGTATACCCATTGCGACTAGAAGCGCCAACGATACAGCTAAATTATCAAAAGACGTCATGAGTAACCATCCAAGTCCAAGGGCGGGGATGAGGGTCCCCAGTATAATGGGCGCCGCCACGTAAGTCCTTCATCCCAAAAAAAACCTCCCCCAAAAATGATGGGCCTCAGCCTCGCTTACCAAATGCGAACCCTACGCGGGTGGGATTCTGTGATACTTGATAGGCACCCAAAGTGATCAAAGAACCAAACACCGAGCCAGATATGAACGATATAAGACTTCCAGCTAAATTTGGGGACAAATCATGCAGGGTTGAAGAATACCCAACATATTTAAGATTAGAAGGGGGTTCGGATATGAAGGAAACTTGAGAATTAATATGTTCTGTATGATTGCTCAAGGGCTTCTTTCAGACCAGCAAAAGCGGGCCCAAACAAAAGTTTACCATTTAGTTAGCCAGCCAGCCCAGCTTTTCGTGTAGTATTAACTACGTAAGGCCCAACAAACCCATAACTATATGCGGAGGCATAAAATAGAATGTAAAATGTCATATTTTACCTTTAACATAGCCAAGAAGACCACCTAGAAACACGACACTTCCAAATAAATAACCAAGAGTGTCTGACATGTTGAGTGTGTGTTGGAGATGAATTCGAAATGTAAGAGCTATTCTTGGTAGAACCGTCCCCTTATATTTCGCTTGATAATCGTTTCCCGCTCTTTAAATTTTTTTTTTCCTGGCCCTTCCCTTCGCCTGCTTTAATTTTTCTCTTTCCGTACCTTTTTTTTCAAAATAGCCCTCTCTCTTTCTCTCCCTCTTCCTTTCATCTCTCAACATCATGATGCAACATGCTGAGCAATCTCCTCAGCCGCCACCTCATGGCCCTGTACCATCATCCTATCAAGATACGCTTAATCCCATCCACACTCAAAATAATTTGAACAGAGGTTCAATGTATTCTGAAGCAAGTACTCCAACCAGTGCATCAAATTCAGCCAGTCCAAGGTCACCTACACCACCAACGCATTCTTCTGCAGCCAGCGTTTCTAATATGACGCTATCCAACGACCAGCTACTCGATCATTCGCATTTAAAACCAGGCAGCAAAGCTTCACTTTTGTCATACTCACAGACCATCAATATGTATAGAGAAAATGCTAAAAAGACGAACAACCCTGATATTCAATGTGACTTTGCTGTCTTTATGGTTGAAGCTGCCAAGCCTATTGTTGATAATGACACTGCTCGATGGGAGTATTTGAATGAGGCTGAGAAGCTGCTAAAGCAATTAGCTGCGCGCGGTCACGCCGAATCTCAATATTATCTCGGCAACCTGTACGCTAGTGCTTTGTTAAGTAGAAAGTCTAAAAACGAATTTGACAAGGCTTTCCCATTGTTTGTCCAAGCTACCAAGCATCACCATCCAGATGCTGCATACAGGTGAGGCCCTTGCCAACCCAGTCTGTAACTAAATTTATGTGCCCCAAACTGATTTAGACTTTCCATATTTAGAGCGGCAAAGTGCTATGAGGATGGGCTAGGCTGCCGAAAGGATAGTGCTAAAGCTGTGCAATTCTATAGGTAAATACGGTCAAGCAAAATGATTTTGCGTATAGATGCTGAAAGGAAATAACTGGCAAAAATCTAACACGCCTACCCATGTTTGTTTAGGAAAGCATCAACTCTTAATCATCCTGGCGCCATGTACAGATTGGGAGTGGCTGAGCTGAACGGAGAGTTGGGCATCAGCAAAAACCCTAGAGACGGTGTCAAATGGCTCAAGAGAGCTGCTGAAGCGGCCACAGTCGAATACCCACACGCTTTACATGAATTGGCGTTGCTTCACGAACGTGGCATTGACAACGTGGTTTTCACTGACCTGGAATACGCTGTTACCTTGTATGCACAAGCTGCCGATTTAGGCTATGCGCCGTCTGCTTTCCGACTGGGTGAATGCTACGAATACGGAAAGTTGAACTGCCCACAAGATGCCGCTTTATCCATACATTATTACACCATTGCCGCACAACAAGGACATCGTGAAGCTTGCTTTGCTTTGACCGCCTGGTACTTGGTCGGATCCCCTGGGGTTCTACCCCAAAGTGACGAACAAGCCTATTTGTGGGCTAGACGTGCTGCTGAAAAGGAACTGCCTAAAGCAGAATATGCCATCGGCTACTTCACCGAGGTCGGTATTGGTATTCCAAAGAACGCCGAAGAAGCTATGGAATGGTACAAGAAAGCTGCCACCCATGGTGACAAGCGAGCTATCCAGCGGCTACAAGGTAAAGCCCCTGAAAATTCAAAGGACAAGAAGAAACGAGGTTCCCAAGCCGATGACTGTGTCGTGATGTGAACCAAACTTTGATTGCGTTACATTCTTTTATGGTTGGTTGCCTGCAACAGATTTTGCATATAATCCCCCTCCCCTATCATTGCTATTTGCACGCACTGATATTTTCCCCAATAGTCTGTGCACTCTTTCAGCCCACGCCACGCTCTTTTATTTCCATCGTTATTTTCCTTTTTACTTTTATACACAACATTTTGCAATATATACATATACATATATATATATATATATTTTTTTTTGATTTCACATCATACTAAATAATACCCTAAGATCAAAACCCCACCAGTACGTTAAAACAAGTGATGAAAAAAAAACCAAGTAGCCGTGTTGTTGTAGTTGTGATATGATGTGACAAGAAGTGCTGACATTTTTTGGTTTTTGATCTGATGTAAAATACTTTAAATCTATCACAATAAACGGCAAAATTGCGGGATTGCAAATATGACAAATTGAGAATGAGTGTGAGAGGAATCCAGCAATTTCCATCACTCAGCGTGCCTGACGTCCAATGGCTCTCGTCGTTACTAATCATTAAAACTCAGTTCCTCGCTTGTGATTGGTTAACAGCTGAGTAATTGCCTTAGGGTGGCTTGTCTGGCTATTAGACAATCGAACTTCCTTTCCGGCGGGTTTTGTATAAATATCGGGTCCTTTGTTGCATTCCCTCAATTCAGATGTACTCTAGATTTTTTAGACTTTCACAACCCGTTAAAAGAGCCTTTCATACCATACCATCTCTCAATATGCCCGCTAATCACCGTAAAGTCACCATTATCGGCTCTGGCCCAGCAGGTAAATATTGGTTATGGACTTTTGTCCACCGTGAACACACTCGTCAGGGACAAATCCCCATACTAAAACTATTGTATTACCGTTACAGGCCACACTGCTGCTGTCTATCTTGCTAGAGCAAACCTCGAACCCACCATGTTTGAAGGTATGATGGCCAATGGATTTGCTCCTGGAGGTCAACTTACCACCACCACCGATGTGGAGAACTACCCCGGTTTCCCTGAGGGTATCTTGGGTGGAGAATTGATGGACAAGATGCGTGCCCAGTCCGAGAGATTCAACACTGAAATCATCACTGAAACGATTGCTAAGGTTGATCTCTCACAACGTCCTTTCAAGTTATGGCGTGAAGGCAATGAGGATGAATCCGAACCCACAGACACAGCCGATGCCCTTGTATTTTCAACCGGAGCTTCAGCCAAGCGCATGTTCTTGCCTGGTGAAGACAAGTACTGGCAAAACGGTATCTCAGCTTGTGCTGTTTGCGATGGTGCTGTCCCCATTTTCCGTAACAAGCCTTTGGCCGTTATCGGTGGAGGAGATTCTGCTGCTGAAGAAGCCATATACCTGACCAAATGTAAGTTTTTGCGGATTTTCAATATAGTTAGGGTTGTTCATGCGAGTTATGGAAAGAGAAAAACAAATTACTCACACCAGAACTTTCTTGTTCAGATGCCTCCCACGTGTTCGTGCTGGTGCGTCGTGATAAGCTTAGAGCTTCCAAAGTCATGGCTGATCGCCTCCTTCGTCATCCCAAGGTCACTGTATTGTTCAATACCCAGGCTACTGCCACTCATGGTGATGGATCATTATTGAATGCTCTCACCATCAAGGATTCAAACACTGGTGAAGAAAAGTCATTGGCTGTCAATGGTCTTTTCTACGCTATTGGCCACGAGCCTGCTACTTCTCTTGTCAAGGGCCAAGTCGAATTGGATAGCGAAGGTTACATTGTCACCCAACCTGGTTCTTCTTTGACCAGTGTTGAAGGTTTCTTTGCTGCTGGTGATGTGCAGGATAAGCGATATCGCCAGGCTATCACCAGTGCCGGTTCTGGATGTATGGCTGCATTGGACGCCGAAAGATGGCTTTCAGAACATGAACTTGAAGGCGAAGTTCCTGCCGCTTCTCCTCAATGATCACGCTCGGGGGTGAATGAAAAATGCCAACAATCGAAACTTTAGATTATTCCTATAATACCATGTTTTACTCCTGTGTTTTTTGTCATATGGGCAGCCAGAGCTCGTCCTAGATTTAACACTATTTTCTCCCTTTTTTTTTTTTTTTTGGCAAGTGCCAGCTCAAGAGAAGTTCGCCTTTACCAAATGCATTGTAATAATGTCCACCATGTTAAATAGAAACATCATTTTCAAAATACATAACTTTCAATTACAATCATGCTGTATTTATTTGACGTGTTTCGTTTTTAATCAAATTTGTTGCTTTGCGATGATGGCGCATAAAATAACATAACATGTGCTTGATATGGGAGTTGTGACCTTTTTTGCATCATTCCTGCTTGGCTCATAGGTGATCAACCCAAATTTGCAGGTGCCTGAGTGAATCAACGGGTCAAAACAGTATTTAAAGTTTCAAACCGCCACCATTGGACTCCCAATCATATTGATGGGATATTCGCCCAATGGATCATTCAAACTACTCTATAAATTTTAAATCAAATAACTACAATTAATTTGATTGTGTTTCACTTCCTTTCTCATTCCACATTCCCTCTTGAGAACATGCCGGTCAACGAAACAACTCCTCAAGCGGGAGTACTGGCTGGTTTGAACCCTGCCACTTACAATTCAGCTGATCCTATTGTGCTGTTTGTCATTCAGGTACATGTTCAAAAAGTCAATGGAGAGTTTTTTTGCGGTATTTGTGCCGTGCGGGATATTTTCCATTGAAATCTTATGCATATCTCCTGGCCTCCTTATTTTTTCTAATACCATTTGGCGCCACTCTAGGCTTCCATTATCATCATCACTTGCCGCCTGCTGGCTATACCATTGGGCAAAATGAGACAACCCAGAGTCATTGCTGAAGGTAAGAGGCATTGGTGCAATTGCAAGTCGCTTCCAAGGACATATTTTCTAATTTTTTTCCCCTTTAAATTAGTTATTGGAGGCATTATACTTGGGCCGTCTGTTATGGGCCGTATTCCCCATTACATGGATACCATTTTCCCAAAAGACTCGCTGCCTTACTTGAACTTGATCTCTACAATTGGTCTTGTATTCTTCTTATTCCAAGTCGGTTTGGAAGTCGACGTTCGACTTATCAAGCAAGACATGCGCAAGAGTTTGACGGTCGGTATTGTGGGCATGGCACTTCCATTCGCTATGGGTGTGGCTGTCAGTTATGGCCTGTACCGACTTCAAGACGACGATACAATTCCCTTTGGTAGCTACTTGCTTTTCCTTGGCGTTGCCATGTCCATTACGGCTTTTCCTGTGTTAGCCCGCATTCTTGCTGAGCTGCGTCTGTTGAAAACAAATGTAGGCGCTATCACTATGTCTGCTGGTGTGATGAATGACTGCACCGCTTGGGTTCTTTTGGCTCTTGTGGTAGCGTTATTGAATTCCTCCGGAGGCATCACAGCGTTATGGGTATTCTTGTGTGCTGTTGGGTATTCCGTATTGCTCATATTCGGCGTGGGACCTTTGTACCGTCGCCTTTGCATCTACACCGGCTCGCTTGATAATGGCCCAACTCCGCTGGTCATGACGGTGACGCTTTTGATGGTATTGATATCCGCGTTTGTAACCGATATTATTGGCATTCACCCCATTTTTGGAGGCTTTTTGGCTGGCGTGGTTATTCCTCACGATGGAGGTTTAGCCATCAGGATCACTGAAAAAATCGAAGATATGAATAACATTGTTTTCCTGCCGTTGGTAAGTTTTTGGGAGGCACGTTCGCCATCAATGAACTTTGTTTAGTGAGTGGAAGTTTAATTTTGTACCACATAACTAGTACTTTGCATTATCTGGCCTCAAAACTCAAATTGGTCTGCTCGACACTGGCGAAGTATGGGGCTATGTTTTTCTTGTCATTTTTGTAGCTTGCTTTGGAAAAATCACAGGATGTACAGCTGCGGCCAAAATTAACGGCATGAACTGGCGCGAGTCTTTCACGGTTGGATTCTTGATGAATTGTAAAGGGTTAGTGTGGTAGACATTTCGTTTATGGATTATTGGTGGCTGTGATCAACTCTCAAACTCTAAAAACATCGTCACTGAAACCTTATATTTTGTACAGCCTGGTGGAATTAATCGTACTGAATATTGGTCTACAATCTGGAGTATTAAACGATCAGAGTAAGCTACCTGCTGGTTTTTAGATTTTTCTCCATCCAGCATCATGGCATTTTTACTGACTCACTTTGCTGTGTGTAGCCTTCGTCATCATGGTGGTCATGGCTATTGTCACGACGTGCATGACCACACCTGTCGTTATATGGCTGTATCCAGAGTCATACCAAAGACAAAGAGCGCGCGAATTAGGGGGCGGCGGCGATGTTGATAGTAAATATCAGCTGGACTTATCACAACAACAGGAACCTAAACAGGAAACTTACCGTTTGATGGTGACGCTCAACAAATTACAATCGGTTCCTGCTATGATGATATTGCTTCAAATGTTACAACAAGACGCTCGTAGTGAACGACGTCTTCGCAAATCATTGCAGCACCCTGACCGATGGCCAATTACCCAATTGGAAGTACATGCTCTTCGAATTGTGGAGTTGAGTCAACGTTCATCTGCTGTCATGAAGATCCAAGATACACATACTCTGCAAAATGATTCTGTGCTCAGTGTGTTTCGTACTTTCGCTCAGCTTACGGACATCAAAGTAACCGATGATATCAATATATCCGCACCAAGTGAATTTGCTCCTGTAGTCACAGGACATGCTCAAGATGCCAAAAGCGATATAGTCATTCTGCCCTGGACGTTTATGTCTAGGACTGATGCTTCCGAAGGTTCTTCCAATGATTTAACTATTACAAACGGCTATGATGAACGAGATGCTCCATTTATTCGACGCGTCCTTGAAACCAGCCATACCACCGTTGGCATACTGGTTGATCGAGGTTATACCAAGACAGCGCATTCTAAAACTATTGTGATACCATTTCTTGGCGGTGCTGATGATCGCGAGGCTCTTAAATTCGCTTTACGTATGCAGGCTAGCTCTGCTAAAATCTTGATTGTGCGCTTTATGAAGGACAATTCAGCTATGGAAGAGCCCAAGGACGGAAGTAAATATACCCCTAGCCGTAACCCTAGCGTCCGATCCATTCAAACCTATTTACAAGAAATAGATGCCGTTGCGTCAGATGATACCTTATTCGAAACGCTGGTCAACGATGGCATTATTAGCGGTGGACAGTTGACACATGAAGCCATTCCCGAGCATGAAGAGCATGTTGACACTATACCGAAATACCAAAAATTGCAAGTGACCAAGATCAACGCACAGTTGATTCATGTAGTGCAAGACCTTCAAGAAGGCGACATGGTGATTGTTGGACGGCGGCGTCTCAACGCCGACCATGGCGATCTTGAGGGCGGAGCCACTGAGCTTGGCAAGGCGCTTGGCGGTGTTGCACAGATTTTGATGTCCACCAAGGCTAGCTTATTGGTTATCCAAGCTTCTGCTATTAGTCCAAACGAAACCGCTGCTTGAAAAAACACTTCAATTTTGTGCGTCCTGGTCACCTAAAATGTACTTTCTCCTTGTAAAACTCTATTTCCAAGATCTTTTTCTTAGAATCCCGCGTCCTTTATCCCGTCCTTTATTTGAGCAATACCACTATTTTGTAGAACTTTCATGCCGTATCATGCATAATACCTTTTCTATTATTGGACTTATAAAACTTTGTAAATTGCAATAAGGCTACTTTAGCAACATGCACCTTTTTACCTTTCTTTCCCCGCAGTAAACTTTAAACATGCAAATAGTACGCGCATGCATTTTAGCCCTTGCAGCTGATGCTCCCACGCATAAATAATGAATTGTTTTATTAATTGCGTATCACGAATGACAAAGTGACATATCTCATGCAGGCGTTTAAAGCAGGCATGGTATAAGAGCCAAAGATGTTGAAAAATTTAAGTGGCTCTATGTACTAGCTGGTTAAAATTAGTTGCGAAAAGAGGCTACCAGTTAAATTGAAGAGCTCAATTTGTGCAACATTGGACAAGAAGCTTTGTTTCTTTTTTTTCTACTGTGATTTAAAAAAAATAAAGTCAGATGAGCTTGACCAGCTTGTAACTCTCTTTTCCCTTTCCCTTCTTTATTATTTTCACCCCGTTTGCTTGCAAGTAATGCACTCAAAGTATTATTGGTGCTTGCTATTGCTGTGTTCGTTCATATTCATCACACTGGCCGATGAACAGCCAGCACAACAATTAGTTAAGCGCCAACTGGAACTGACGGGCGAGGATGTTCCTGAAGCACTCTTAGATGACGAAGAAAATAGCATTTTGGAAGACGATGAAGACGAAGAAGCTACATCATCACTAAATCACATTGACGAAGATGATGCCAAAGTGGTAGTCGAAGAAATAACAGAATGGGCGAATGCTGATCACGGCGACGAAGACGCTGAAGAAGTGGAGGAAGACTTGGTTGATGATGAAGATTATGAAGACGATGAGGAGGATGAAGACGAACATGATCATGAACATGGCGAGGATGAGGAGGATGAGGACGAAGAGGAAGACGAAGAGGAGGACGATGATGATGAGGAGGAGGAGGAGCAGGAGGAGGAGGAAGAGGACAATGATGACGACGATGAGGAAGTCGCTGAGGAAGAGGAGGAACGCGAAGCAGATGACGAAACCTTGCACCAAGAGGAAAAGAATGCTTTGGGAGAAGTCAATGATGACTTCCCTCCAAACATTGAGCCTGAAGCTGATAACGCTGTCAATTGGAATCAGCAGCCAGGAGTTGTTCCACAAAAGGATCATGCCGCTGCCCCTGGGCCCTTTGATGACGGTAAAGCACCTATGAGTTCTGAACAAGTTCATGCCAATGCCGAGTATGAAACGAAAGAACAAGAAGGCAATCTGATGGATACGGACGCAGATGATGCTGGCCAAGATATACCCCCTCAGCATGACTGGAATGGCGATCATGAACCAAAAACAAATCATCCCCAACAAATAGATGATGATTCAAATTGGAAAGAGGAAGAACACATTGACAAGCAACTGCAACATTCAGCAAGCGGTCATCATTCACTACTTTGGTTGATTGCAGTTGCTTTTGCTCTTGTCATCCTGTATAGAGCAAACTCAAAGTCGAGCCAAGCTAAAAATTCTATCCTACCGGTAAGTGATTAATTTGGGCGGACATGCAATACCTGCAGCATTATCTAACCTACATGTTCTGCTTGGCGCGTTCATTGATATTGATAGCTCCACCAGAACGGTAAGTTTTAATATCAAGAGGTTTATTACGCTATGCCATGTTATACCAATTGAAGCTAATGCTGGATTCTATTCTACAGACATTAAACCACAGCCACTGATGACCTCACCTGTACAAGACCCGACAATCGATGCTAAGTCAAACCGACTTCACCCTTCGGCTGCACGAGGACATCACCGCAAGACATCGTCTATTTCTGCTCATTTGAGTCCACGACCCACATCTCGTCCTGCAAGTGGAAATGATCTTTGGAGTGGAGACTGGAAAGAAGGCAAAGAATGGTGAAAATCATGTTTACCCCAGTGACATATCAACATTGATTGCCGAACAACGCCTTTTGAGTCAAGACAAGGCACATTTGCAACTGCTTTTGAATTTTTCCTTTTGTATTACTGTGGGCACCTTCCTTCTTTTTCTTAATATCCCATCTAAATTTATATACATATACCTTCGCATCAATTGATTTTTAGCTATAGCGCAAATGGAAAGTAATAGACCGAAAAATTGTATAACACACTGGTCGACAATAAAAGAAACATTCCCTTTTTTTTAAAAAAATATATATTACACTTGTCGCTTGTCAGAATATATGTGTTGTGATATCCATGGAGATCAAAGCTATGATATTGGACGTTAATTACGGTAGCTCTGCTGGCCCTTGCAAATAAGCTTTACCTTTATTCAAATTTGGGATGCTATGTGACGGCTTTTCTCGAAAAATCAAAGCTGCGGTGAACCACACGAGAAAAACCCTTTTTTTTCTTTTCTTTCACCATTCTATTGTCACCGTTGGGATACATTATACCAACCCCTTTACGACTCAGTCCACATATAGTACATACACTTACCGCTTGCTCGAAATGAAAGACTATCAACGCGAATTCATTGAATTTTGTTTGGCCAACGATGTTCTGAAGTTTGGCTCATTCACCCTCAAGTCTGGCCGAGTCTCACCTTACTTTTTCAACGCTGGTTTGTTCAACAGCGGTAAATCCATCGCCTCCATTGGACGCTTCTATTCCGCGGCCATTCTTGACCAGGGTTTCAAGTACGATGTCCTTTTCGGCCCCGCCTATAAGGGAGTCCCCTTGGTAGTTGCTTCATCCATTGCTCTGTACAGCGAGCATCAAATTGATGCACCCTACTCTTTCAACCGTAAGGAGAAGAAGGACCACGGCGAAGGTGGTAGCATTGTTGGTACTCCTCTTGTTGGTGAGATCTTGGTTGTTGACGACGTCATCACCGCTGGAACCGCTATCAATGAGTCTATTGAGATCATCAAGCAAGCTAATGCCAAGCTCTCTGGTGTTATCGTCGCTGTTGACAGAGCTGAGATTGCACCTGATGGCTCTGGTAAGAGTGCCATTCAAGCTGTTGAGGAGAAAAACAGCGTTCCCGTGTCTGCCATCATCACAATGGACCACATCATCGAGTTCATGACTGAGAAGGGAACTTATGGACCACAGCTCGAGCAAATGAAAGAGTACAAGGCTCAATATGGTGTCAAGAAATAATTTTAGACCATATAGATGTATCTATACGTGATAATAGCAATGTGTGAAATTAAGAAAGAAAGAAAAACCAAATTAATTAATCTAGATACTGTCTGGTCTACATTAGCTTTGTAATGCTTTTTCAATGCCTTTGATTGTGATGGGCAAGTCGGTATCAATGTTTGTGCGCCAATTGCTGACGGCTGCTCGGATTGCTGGTTTGCCTTTATAAACTGTTTTGCTGACGTACAGCAATCCAGTTTCCTTGATAGCATCGATGAATGCATCATTGCCGCCCTGCGTGTTCCATTTAGCAGCCGTAGCACTGAATAGCACATTATTAAGTTGAACGGGCATAAGCAGTTCTAGCTCCGGATTTTCATTGATCCAATCGCCCAAAAGCTCGGTGAAGCGGCAATTACTGGCAAACATATCGCGATAGCCCTTTGCACCATACGTGAGCAATGACATGTACATCGGCAAAGCTCTAAAACGTCTCGAGTTTTCGATACCCATGTTTAATGGCTGCCTAATGTCTGCACCACCAGCATTGGCAGTAGCTAGATATGCAGACTTTGCACCGAAAACTTGTTCGCAAACATCAACATGCTTGGTATAGAACAGCCCACAATCATACGGCACATTAAGCCACTATGGCCCCAAAAAACAAAACACAAGTCAATCATCTAGTATAAGGGCTCCCAAACATTGGCAAAAATGACAAACCTTATGTCCATCTGATGTCAAGCTATCGGCAGACTCAATATGGGGAGCCATATGCGCATGAGTAGGTATGGCGCGAGCAAACAAACCGAATGCAGCATCAATATGCAACCATGCATCGTACTTGGTACATAGCTCTCGGATCTTCAACACATCATTTGTGAAGCAGCTAGTATTGATCTCCCCATATCCGACAACAACGATAGATGCCTCAACATCTTTCACCTGCTGTTCTTTCAGAATCTTCTCCAACTGGTCCAAATCCCATTGGTGTCCTTCATCATCCAGTGACACATCAATGTAATTGCGACGTCCAATACCCACCATGGCAGCAGCTTTGATCATACTAGAGTGAGCTCTGCCGCCTATAAGTCTGATTGTTTTTCCACAAAATCCGTCTTCAGCAATGTCGATGTTCCATCTTTGCTGTGCCACCCACTGTCGACCGACCATAAGTCCGACGGTGTTGCTGGCTGTGGCTCCGGTGGTCAAGATTTTGCCAGGAAACGCCTCACGCGGGATGTAACAGAGGTCCAGCACCATGTCAAGCGTCAGCTGCTCAATTGCAGTAGCAACTGTCTCCTTGGGAAGGTGCAAGCTGACGTTCAAGTCGTACAGTGTGGCCACGAAATCGCCCACAATGGACGCTGGGGTAGTACCTCCAGTAATTAAGCCAAAGTACCTAAGTTAAATGGAACATTAAAGTCTGCGCTATCATAATCAAGTGGTCGTAATCAATACCAGTACCTTGGACCGTTGGCACTGGGAGCGTCTTTGAGTACAGTCTGGTACACTGTCGAAAATATATCATTCAAACCTTGACCATTTTCAGGCAGTGGGGTATTTAGCAGTTGCGATTCCGCTTGAACGAAATCATGATTCACTTTGACCACTGGTAATTCAGGTAAGGTATCGTTTCTATCGAGAGCTATCTGCACGATCCTCTCCAGTGCTCGTTGGAGATCTGCTCTGGAAATGTCCATTGCTGAAGTACAAGGTGTCAACACAAAAAGTCCGGTTCACAAACTCCTTTTTTAAACATCTTGGAAATTGCCTTTTATTGCTTGTACCTTAACAGGCTGTGTTATCTGTGTAACTCACTAAGGTTTAATTTGAGTTGCTTTGGAAGCTTGCATACATAATAGCCATCATCTCGTTACTTTATAACCAAACTATACTGTTCATTTTCATGTTGGTACGGCGGTTGACATTGATAGTCAAGTTTGTTTACACCCTCTTTGAATATCTCAACCTCAATTTCATTTTTCATGGCTTGTTAAATACAAAGCTCGGTATAAGGCTCAAAATCCGCCTAGCGTATCAGTAAACCATGCGTGCACCGTAGTCTTGCTTCATGTAAATATATCTCAAGATGATGCCATCTGTGACACTCGCAAATCTGAAAAATATATATGAGAAATACATTATGTGAGTTTGACAAAAAGGGATGTAGACATGCTATAAAAAGATGGATAAATAATTCGACGTCTTGATCGATAATCTGACATGAATTTACTTCATATAACCAATCATTAAAACCAGCTACATGATCTTGTATCTGAATCTCTAACCACTGCATAATTTAAGCCTGCTTTTTGCCTAATGTACTGGCTACATTCGTGGCTTCCTGAATTGTTCTCGCTAAAGTTGACCGAATCTTGCCGTCTTCCATTGTCAACAAACCGGCAATAGTGGATCCAGCCGGTGTTGTTACACCGTCCTTGATTTCCGCTGGATGTGCCCCTGTCTCCAACACCATCCTCGCTGCTCCGTTCATGGCTTGTGCGGCTAACTCCACTGCTACATCTCTGGGCAAGCCCATCATGACACCACCATCAGCAAATGCTTCTAAAATAACACATCCAAAGGCGGGACCGGACCCAGATAATGCTGTGACAGCATCCATATGTTTTTCGTCCAATACTCTACATCTTCCTAAAGTGGAGAAAACATTGAAAGCCAGTTGCTGGTAAACTTGATCAACATTAGCAGCGGCACTCAGCACCGTCATGCCTTGGCGAATCTGCACCGCAGTAATGAATTTGTCAGTCGACGACGCTAAAAATACTCGAGCAATATGGAAAACATACTTTGCATGGTGTGTTAGGCATGGCTCGCATGATATGGGTAGAGGGATCTAACCAATCTTGCATTTGTTGAATTGTCACTCCAGCACAAATACTGATCAAGCATTTGTTTCGAAGTGCCTCTTTCATGCCCGGCAACGCTAGAATTGCTTTTGATCCTTGTGGCTTACAGCTAATGATACACATATTAATTGCTGCGAAAATTTTCATGCCGACATGAGAAGAAACACACACCATAAAAGTATCACATCGGATTCCTGTGCAACGCTGACATTATCTCCACAAAAAACCTCAGTATCTTCGCGATTGAACGTCTTTAGCAATCGGTTTTTCGATTCCTGCCGCGTGCAAGTGACTTTAAACTTATTTGGAAAAAGCTCCTCCTGGCAGCCGCCGTCCAAGGTGTCGTGAATACCTATAGTCGTTGCATTCCAACAGAATTAGCTACCTGTCAACGGGGCGCGCGCCATGACTCAGACAAAACGTTACCTTGTAGGATAGCCACACCCATAGTGCCACAGCCTAGGATGCTTATCACAGGACGTTTAGACGAAGTAAAGTTCATTTCGAGATGCTGTTGTAAAAAGAACAAAGCCAGTATGACTCACTGACCATAACAAAAAATTTGGGATTGATTCAGGGTGGTGGCGTTCGCCACATTGGAAAATACATTTCTGTGATTGCCATTTGGCTGCTACTAATGGGAACCCTCCCTCTATTCAAACAGTTTTCATTTGATAAAGTACGTGTATAAACATTATCTTTGTAGCCATGAAAGGTTGCCAGGTATACAAAAAAAAATTCAACCATCACCGCAAAAGCAATAATCAGAACGTTAAAATTACAAATAGGTATACGAAAACGCTAATTAGCATTTTCAGTCCTTTTTCTTGCTGCCTTTTGCCGGAGCTTTTGGTATCAGCTTTGCAAGAGGAGTGTCATCGTTGTCCTCATCAAAGTAATGATCATCATCTTCGCCATCGTAAACAATATCATTTCGTCCGGCATAATCGGCAGCAACGTATTCTTGCCAGTGAGTGTCATCTTCATAGTGCCCACTGGCATAGTCGTAGTCATTAACAGCTCTTCGCATACTTTCCTCGTCTTCATTAAAGTCTATATCATCTCCACTATCGGTCATGGCGCTTCCAGAGTCGTAATACTCGTCTTCGTGACCCATGTACTCATCTGATATCTGTGGTCCCATCTCGTAAATTTCCAAGTCATCTGGTGCAACGTAAGAATCAATCATGTTCGTGCGCTCTTCAGCTGTGATCTCGCGCACAAGGAATCCTTCAGAATCGCGACGAATATGCTGTCGTTGGTTCTGTTCGATATAATATCGCGGTTTACGCGGTTTACCATTATGAGCCGTGGGTGGTAACTGATGTGGCCGAGAAAATATAGATGGTCTTAAATCATCTGGATCTCTTGGTGGCCAAACGTACGCTGCTCTTGGATCGATACCATTGCAAACAGGGAAATGGAGTCCATCGCTCGGCATTTTTTGTGGCCATAACCATAGCAGCGGATTGTTACCAAGCACGGACTTGATGTTTTTCACTATCCCCACACTAAATGGATAATTTGTCTGCATCAGGAAGTTAATAACCCGTATTACCATGACGTAAAGCAACCCAATAGTCAAACTTACTGGAGGTATTTTGCCCCGTTGAATGAGAGTCTTGACTTTACTTCGCTCCCAACCTTCGATTGTCGATTGATTTCTGGCAGTGCAATATATATGGTAGACGCTCAATACACCCACACACATTAAAACCACAATGTCCAGAACCAAATCTATAACCAGAAAGACAATCTCGGTGGTAGAAGGCTCGGCTTGAAACTACATATTTGTTAGCTAAACATTCAGTGACCCGACCTACTTGAACAGGAGAAAACTCACCCGAAAGTGCCTTATGTCGTCCATAATACTTCGTATTCTCCACACCATAAGGGCTAAAACATATATGGTTGCCAGGTCAACGTAGATGACAAAGCGGACAAAGTGACCATAATTATCATAGCCAACGCAGTTATTAATCCACGGACAATGATGGTCCATTTTCAGGACACACCTTCGACATTCACTGCAGTGATGTGATCTTGGAGGCTTAAAAACGTTGCAGGTTTTGCAAAACCGAGGTGCTGTGATACCCTGTCGCTTTGCCTCTTCCGAGGGTTGACTGATGGCTGCTGGGGGTTCCTATGAGCCAAACACCGTTAATAAGACAAGTTTCAATTTTACTCTCAGAGCACGAGAAAGCACTCTTACCCAGTTGTGTGGAACTTTGCCTGGGTCCGTTGAGCATGCTAGATAGTAATTGTAGAAGATCATTGCAACTATTACGTTGAGTGGACCAAGCACTTTTAACGTTGACCAAGACCATCCTCCCAAAGCACTATAGAAGACAAATATTTGAGACGAATAGGCGATGGTGGAAATTAAAGTGAGCACGCCTCCAATGAAGAAGCGTCCTGAGAGTTCCACTCGCATTTGTGGATGGCAGAAAAGGGATTGTACGTCAGGGCCAGTAAAAGGTCTGAGGTTTAAAATTAATGAAAAGGGGCGGTTTTGAAGGCATCAACGTCTTTGTGACTGTTCCTGAGATTTTTGTTGTAGTGTCAACAACAAAAAACTTGGTGCTGTTAAAAAGTTGAAGCTCTCCAGCATGGACAAATCATTTGCAAAGCTGTTGCGCTCGTCTAAACTTGCGTCGTTTGACTCGACTATTCCCCAAGTTTATTCGACCAAAAACTGCTGGAAGAAGAGAGGTGATTGGGGTCTGAAGCGCACTCTCCCAAATGTCATTCGAACCAAGCACATTACCGTCGGTGCACTTGATACAGCAGAACATCAAACCCCCTGGAATTCGGCCAACGCATCTGTCAACTTTGTTCGTGTTTGGAAGGAAAACTTCCCCACTTCGCAGAAACCAAAGCCTCAACCTGAGGTTGTGTTCCGAGACTTGGGATCGCTGACCGAAGACGAATTCAAGAAACTTGTCAAGAAATCCAAGAAGCTTTCACCCGAATACAACCAATTGGTCAAGGATGATAAGCTGTCAAAGAAGCAACTTCTCGAATTCTTGGGCGTCACAGCATCACCAACTGCTCAGAAATCACAAGGTGTTGTCGGCCCTACTTACTCTGACCACCAACCGGAATATGGTTACCCTGTGGAGGGCCGTATCTTGGGCATGGAAGGAACATTCAAATATGTCGTTGGTGTTTCTGGTATTACCGCGTCTTTGAACGTCAAGGACACAGGACGACCAGCCATCGACAAGGAAGTTCGCACATTCTTCGTCAAGCATGCTTCCATAGAACCTAATGGTAGACCCAACATCGTTCTTAGCAGCGCAAAGCCAGGTCAACAAGCAATGAACATCTTAAACAAGGATGAGAACAGCTATTTGGGACTGTCCGAGGATGCTGATGCCGAGATTGGCCAACTTACTATTAACCAGATGTTCAAGGTCTCACCCCCACCGCATGAAAGACGGTCCAAGGGATACAGAGCTGCCGACAGAACCGTGGATTCATTAGCTAACAAGCAATCCTTAACCGAGATCCATCCAACCATCATGAACAGAATCTTGAACCTTATGCAAAAGTCTGGGCCCGGTGCTGAGAACCCAGCACCCCAGTTCCGTTCTGGCAAAGATAGAAAGAAATGAACTACTTTCGTTTCTATCGCTTACACAGCGATCCCTCATTAACCCATTGTAATTGTACTCATAGTTTGTCATTTGCTATAGCCAAATAAAAATCACCCCCTTTATAGAAACCAGCAAATTTAAGTATGTCTGCGCACTTTTTATACACGTTAATAGTTCATCTATCAGTTGACTGCAAAAATGTATTCCAGTGACCTGCCCAACAATCTATGATAGACCCATTGAAGTCTGTTGGTATTTCTTGGAATACGTATTGCGAATTCATCTCGTAGGCTGCTTTGGGCCCCAAATATACTTGTCCATACTTATTGCTACCACATCCCCACAGTCTACCTAGTGCTAAATCGCTTCCATCAGTTTCGAGTAAATCCCTAGTTATATATAAGACATAACACCTACTGTCAACCGCAACCGTATGCATAGAACCGCAAGCAGCTTTGACCACCTGAACATCACACAATTCACCATGTTTGTCTTTAAACACTGCCAAATGCGGATAACCCTTGGCCTCATCATGCTCCTTCCCTGATCCTAGTCTGCCGTCATTCCTGAGCCCACAAGTATATAGATCTTGGTCCAGAACAATGGCTGAATGAGAAATCCCGCAATTCAATTGAATATCTTGTGGATCCAGTCCCTCGAAAAAGGTTATGACTTGTGGGGAGGATACACTGGAAGGTTCTGGTGAGCCGAGTTGTGCAAACCTATTGGACCCCAGTCCGTATATTGCTTTTGGCGTGTCGGTATACAATAATGCATGATGTTGAGATGCAACCATGCAGTGCACGGGAGGAATATCCAGTTTTTCAATCTTGCTAGGTACGTCAGCAGTAAGTGGCATCTCGTATACGGAACCGTCTACTCTATCCCAATCGTGATTCGGATCAGTATTGGAAGAACTAGATATTTCAAATTTTTGGTCACTTACTTTAATAAAAGTACTGTTCTAGTACCTACCATGCACGCGACGTCCCTACATCCTGTAGCCACTCGAATTGGCTGATTGTTCCCTTCAAAAGCACATTGAAAGACATCACCGTCTGCGTTTATTATCCCCATGACTGTGCTGGGATCGCCATACACTTTAACGACCTCATTTGCCCCAAATACATCAAATGGTATCACTTTGTTCGATTTGGACTTGGTCACTGGGTCATATCCCCATACAACGAGTTCTCCCTGATCTTGAGATTGAAACATGTTTGAATTCAGCCATTTGCAATTCTGCACCTGTGAGCCATTCACTTACCGTCTATTCCAAAGGTCGACTCCCAGGTACAGTAGAGCACCCTACGAACACCGTCCACTGTGGCAGGTTCGCAAATAGCCTGTGTATTCTCACAGTCGGGTATAGTTTGGCCCAAAGTGTTGAAACCAAACGCGCATATCATAAAGAGGTCTGTGCGCATTACGAAAAATGGCTGCTTTTTTCATTTTTTGAGATTTTATTTAGTGCAATCTATTGCAAGCGGTAAAATAAAACAGAAGCTCATGCGACTTAGAATTCCCAAGCATTGGTCATATATTTCTGTACTGCGGATAACGCTTGGTATCGTACATCCTGGTCCTCGTGTGTCATCAACTCCATGATTCGTTGCTTGGCACCAATTTCTTGAACAATCCTATAATATGATAGTGGTCAACTATTGATATAATCGAGGTATAATTGAAAAAACAATGTAAATGGGACTTTCGCTTACTTCTTAGCATCCTTGGATGAGTACTTGACGTATTGTCCAATGTCATGTGCGGCAATAGACAATACCAGAGGGTTTTGTGATGTGCTCAACAATCGTGCAAGGATTCTATGAGCACTTTTGTCAGCGATGTTTTGTGTGTTTCAATTTTTTGATATGCTTTTCATCAAAGACTTACCTAAGAAGACGATAATCCTGCTCGTTAAGACGCTGTGCATTCTCTTTCCAGAACACTTCGGATTTATGAGGAGGTGACCAGGTCAATTTGCCAGTTTCAACTTCGGATGAGTATTCTTCAAAAGTGCTGAGACTCTGGAAATTCTCTTGAAGCTCGTTCTTCAAGTATTCGATATCCTCCAAAATATCACTATCCGACCATTTTCTAGTACTGAGATTCTCGGTAAATGGCAGTAACTTTGCGACCAACATGGCTGCTAGATTAGCTTCTGGTTGCTTCTCGACCAAGTTCTAAATCAAGGATTAAACAGTCAGATCACATATCGGATTGAGTTGATTGAGACAAGGAGAAGGTTGATGGTAAATACTTACGCGGAAAGTAGCAATAACCACTCTAATAACCTTTTCCTTTATTGCCGATTTTGCAATGTCGACTAACAAGGGAATAACATCATATTGTCTATAAATTTTTTCAATAAGCATTTGTACACACGCGCGGTTCAAGCTATACGTCTACTGACCGATTGATAGTGGCAGCGATTTGAGAATCAAAAGTCAAGAGCCATAAGCAGAAAATGACTTGATATTGCATTTGTGGACCAGGGCTTACCCTTCGCAGTATGTTGATGAGACTGTTATAAGGGATGAAATTAACTTTTGGATATATGTTCAGTCAGGTAAAACAAAGCTTTTTCTTACGCTTCTGGGGCTTTGGTTGTATTCCAGAACGTCAATCTATACTCTCTGACTCTCAACACTGACTCCAACTCCTGCACAACGAGATCGACGAGTCGCAAATCATCACCTTGCAGTTGAGTAGCCACCCAGCTGAAGTATGGGGATAAATCTACGGACGCGGGTGATGAAGCGGAACTAACACATGAAAAACAAGATACATGGCGAGATTAATAAACTTAAATTGCAATAAGCTTGACAATTCAGCAACGGGGATCTTACCATGCAAAGATAGTCAGGATCTTTGACGCTTGCAATGGTACAAAGTCATCGTTTACACGTAAATGCCTGCGATGGTTCATATTGCGTGAGTGCACGATCAAACTTAAGCTAGCTAAAAATATAGATGCGTACTTGAAAAGTGGTTCAAATGGATAGCTTGAGTTCTTCTTACTGGCTTCATGGAAGTAGCGGACATGCTCTTCATGATCTATAAAGTACCGGTGAATATCAGAGAAATTTGGATCACGCCATGCTAATAGACATATAGATATCTCACCAGTCAAGAAGTTGTCTATAAGGAGTAGAACATGCTGAATGGTATCTGGTCGGTTCAGTGTGTCTAGCAAGTGTAAGTACAGGTTTGCGTAGGTATCGCCTCGCTCGTCAACAAGCGCCTTGACTTCTTCTGGCGATTTCTTGTCAATGCGCTGAATGAGATCGAATTGTTCAGAAGTAATAAGGTTTGCGCGTTGATAGCCCTAAGAAAAGATAACGTCAATAAGTAATTGGCGCTTCAGTAACTTGTGTCATATGATTGATGGCGATTGTCTATGGTTTTGCATACCTCCCAAGGAACTGGGCGATTTCTCATCTGGGCAATCTTGCCCTCAAGGAAAGAGTTGGAGACTAGTGCGAGAGGAACCTCGGGCACAGAGTCTGTATTGTCGGCCATGAGAGTATGCACTCAATGAGGTTGAGGGAAATGTAGAAGTGCGTTCCGCCAGCTGACGGGTGAATGAGGCGAGTCACATCCCAAATCATAGCTGACTTGGCTTGCTTTGAGAATTACCAACTCCGGTAATCCTTACTTATTACTCTATACCTCTCACTATGCGACGACGGGCAGTTGGATATGCTAGCGCACATAATAGACAAGCAATTGACGTAAGGACAATGAAATGCAGCTTACATTCTCATGTTATGTACGTCTTAACATTCTGTTTGATAGCGCAAGTACCAAGAAATTGGTGACAGTATAGCTGCTCGAGAAATACAACAGGTGAGCTTGCATTCCTTTTAACTACAATGTGCAAAATGTCTGTCACTAAACAGCGAAACAATAGCTTCATGATCAGCTGGATACATTCAAGGACAATTTACAAGACTTTGCAAGAAAATATCGAAAAGATATACGGCGAGACCCTGAGTTTCGTATGCATTTTCAGCACATGTGTACCAAAATAGGTGTCGATCCTCTTGCTTGTAAGTGATCATCGGACTATATATCTGATTACGCTGTTCATAGTTGTTTAACTGTCGTATATCCCTAGCAAACAAAGGATTTTGGGCCGATTTGCTTGGCTTTGGTGACTTTTATTTCGAGCTTAGCGTGCAAATAACCGAGATTTGTATAGCTACAAGACCACAAAACGGCGGTTTGATAGAGATTGAAGAATTGAAACGAAGAGTCAAAGCGAAAAGAGGTACTTCCAAGGATCCCAAAGCCCAACAACAGGAGATCAGCGAGTAAGTAGGCTCATGACTTCAACCCAACAGCACCGAATCTTCAATATTAATCAATGTTTGGTCGCTTAATCTGTAGAGACGATATTGTGCGGTCAATCAAAACGTTAAAGCCATTGAGCAGCGGATTCGAAATCATCACCATTGGAAAGAAGAGACTAGTCCGATCGGTGCCGAAGGAACTGGACACAGATCAGTCATCGCTTTTGCTGCTTGCACAGGTATGTTGCCCTCTCCAGCGAATCAATCGCCATTCCTTCCTGATTTATGCCCTACGTGTAAGACTTTTGCACTAACATGTCCCTCTAATTAGACGAACGGTTATGTTGACAAATCCGCCATAGAGAAAGAACTTAGATGGCATGACGGACGTGTAACAAGAGCTTTGGTAAGTTGCAATAATAATCGGTTTGTTTTATTTTGTTTAATCAAGAGTTTATATTCACAATAAATTTAAATGTTCGAAAAATCACAGGATAATTTATTACAAGATGGCCTAGCTTGGATAGACTGCTCCGAAGCCGAAGAGGATCGATATTGGATCCCCAGTTTCTATGATTTTGGTGACAATTAGAGTCTGAGCCTTACTTGGCTGGCTGCAAGAAGTTGCTGGGAACATAGCCATATCTGCCCACCCATCTTGCTTCCGTCGCATTCCACGCGTGCGCCATATACCACCCGCCCTCATCCATTTGCGTGATGGCAAACCAGTCCCCACGCTCAAAGTTTAAATCATCGTCGTATTTGGCATGATAGTCAAACAATGCGATTGCTAAATAGTGAATAAAGAAAGATTAATTACAAAATAGCGATAAGTAACTTAATAAGATTAGATTGTGTCCTACCCCAACATAAGATCGGCTCTCCACCATCGTGAGATGCAACTTGCTTCTCTTGAGATGGTGCCTGTACCGCCGCCTGCTGCGCAGGTTTCCGCATTGCTGGCGGAGCATGCATCTTGATACTTCCAGGACTGTCTGCACTGCCCTTCGCTCCTTTGTTTGTACCAGCAGAATATGATGGAGAAGGTGAATGCACTGCGCCAGTGCGATCGGACGTTACCTTTGCAGACGTTGATAACGAAACCTTTGGTTCGCTGTTTGGCCAGCCACCAGGTACGTATGGTGAAGAAGATCGCGCAGTTTTGGATGCGCTTGAGGATGAGGAATTACGGGTTGGTGAGGGCGCTCGGCGATAAGAATTTGATCTTGCGCTCGCCTTTGATGAACCGTATTCTACATCCGTCGACTCTCGTCCTTTGTCCATTTTATACTTCAATCCCTCTATAGCTTGATCAAATGACCGATCAAGATTCTGGCTTAGTTTCCGTGAAAGTCTCGAAACGAAAGATTGCTTGGAATTAGTGCTGTTGGTGTGTTCCAAATCTCCTCTTTCATGTGCTATTGGTCTTTCGGTCGTATGAAAAACATCGTCTGACGACTGAGTCATAGATCTAGTGGTTTCTACATTGCCATTCTTCTTTGTAACAACTGGTACGATCACTCCTTGAGCAGTGTCCTCTATAAAGATTTCCTCGTCACCGTTCGATAGCTGCCGACTTTCCCGCTCGAGCGACAAGGACAGTCGATTGGAAGCTGATTGGTGATGAGATTGTTTTGAAGACGAGCGTCTTGATTCGTCTTCACTTTTGCTTTGATAAATATTGCTACTGGATGATCTTTTACTCTCTCTTTTGCTATCTCTTCTTCCAGAGAAGTGGGCAATGCTGTATTTAGGTTGGTCATCTCGCGTCTCAGAGAAGAAATCAACGTAAGCTGGAGGCTCTGTTTGAATACACACATTGCCAAGATTAATCATTACACCCGTTCAATAAATATATATGCACATGACAAAAATTACCTGGAATATGACCACCAGTTCCATGAGTTTCAATGAAATGCTCAATATCCTTCTCTACATCACATTGGTCAAGTCTTTCCCAGATGCGCTCATGCGACTATATACCTTCGCGTTAACATTTGAGAAAATTATCGATCAGGCTTGCGAAGTTGCTTATTACCTCTCTTTCTTGATCTGTCACTGTTTGCAATATGTTTACGTATACACACAAGCTATGGTGCAAAAATTCTATGCGTTTCTCTTCCATTTCTTGAAATTTCTGTCATGCCGCATAATTAGCCTGTTGCTGGTTGTTATAATGCCACAGTCGAATATATACACCTACATCACTGGCTACCTTCCACTCATGCTGCCATTGTCGTATCAAATTTTTCAGACCCGTGCAAGCAGCTTGGTACTCTTTGTCTATCAAAAGATATTGTTTATGGACCTGGTTGCTGGTCTATTCAAATATTGGCTAAGTTTCGTACCTGTCGTTTTAACTTCTAGCCTGGATTTCTCGTGCTTTTGTTTGATTTTCTCATATTCTCGACCAGCCATGCACGTTTCGAGTGAATTTTGTAAATTGATCATCTTTGCACATTCGGTATAATACTTTTCCTTGGTCTGGGTACGTTAGCAAATGTTAGTGTCAGCAGCGACTACATCCAAAGGCGTAATTTGGTTTTCTGCTATAGGCAATGCAGAACTGACCTTATATACATGGGTGGTATGTAACTGTTTGTTCCTCTGCTGCTTATCTACACTTGTTTGAATCTAAACCATGGTCATGGTCAGTGTATATGCCCCGTTTGCGATAACCATGTAGAATTCAAGTTTTCTTTGCTTTACCAGTTTTCGTTGGTCTCTTTGATCGGTTATAAAATTTTGAAGTGGAGTCTCGAGATTGCTGCGTATTCTTTGCGCGAGGTCAATGTTATTCATGCCAACAGTCTCCAGTTCTTGGCGAACTCCGTCCAATAACAGGCGCAACGAGCTATATAGGGATGATTGTTATGAGTCTTTGCTTAACGTGGAACCAAAAGTAATTTTCAGCTAAATCAATTACCCTGTTTCATCCTTTCCTAAAGCCATTTTCGAATGCTTTAATAACTTCTTACCAAATTCTTCGTGCAACGCCGCTCTATATAATTGTTTTGCAAATAGTCAGAATTTGGAAACTACGAATTAGAACACCGCATATATTGCAACCAGCTTCTGAAGCATTATCCTATATTTCGCTACATGAGAGTGCTACGGGGTTGTGTACATACTTGATACCATAAAAAGTCTTCAAGTCTTCATTCGTCTGTTTAGCGCATATCATCCTTCCTCTGAGCACTTCTGTACCAACATCATTGCGGCCCTGAAATTCGTGAATTGGCAAACAGAATTAGTGCATTACGTTTGGCAGCCGTCGGTAAATAGAACACAACTTGCCCAAAAGTTGTTTGCAAAGTTTTTAGGTAGGTCGACTTCAGCTGAAGTCATATTGTTTGCAAACTGTTCTATAACAAGGAAAAAGAAGCAATAGAAAGAGGTTTAAACTGCTCTCGGTCTTACCATATCCCCTCACGGGAGTCTCGGCTAATGAGCCACATGCCCGCCACACAACCTAATATTGGCATATATGGCACTATGGATTTTTCATGCTCTCAAAATACACTCGTTTACCTTCACAGATTTGCCATTGCTGCATGACCAGCTACGCCGAGCAAATTTAAATTAGGCTACAAGCTTGTCTATGGCGCATCTAAGGAATGGCTCATACACGCTCAACATACTTGCTTGCCATCAACTACATACGTCATTGTCTATAAGCGTTAAAGCCAAGCATTTCATTATTGTAACCAATTATGATGGTGTTCATAACGAAATTTAATTTGAAAAGGCGATTAGTGTTGATGCGATTTTTACTTTGATCCATCCTACAAAGAGTAGTGCCTGAAAACTAACAAAGTTGGTGACTAAGAATACTTGCTCAATTCATGGAAGCACTACTCCACTTGCCACGACGACAGAAGCCAAATTAGATAATTGCTCGTGTACAACGATACGAAAAAAGACAGCAATAACGCGGGCATGGATTTTAACATGGTAATGGCCTCCGCTTACACCGTAATTTGATGCGATACATCAAAAAATGTAAGCATTGTATGATGTGGTAAAAACATTACTGATTTATGTAGCTTTTATGTTGCGATTTCGTTGAGTAGGAAAACTAATGAACTATATATACAAGGGAGGTTGTGAGTGTGATGACAGACATTGCCTATTATACAGGAAACGGCTACGAGAATATGCGTTATGTCACATTTTGAACGACCTGTAAGCCCACCAGTACGACAATTGTCATAAGTGGTGTGCAAGCTACGCCATAACTCCAGAAAAGAACACGGAGCATTTCTTCTTCAAAGAAGTTTGGATAGACTTGTGTCATTTGCACAAGGTTGATAGCCGTTGGTGCACAACCAAGCATGATCATGACTACAGCAAAGACCGGATCGCTTGCCAAAGTACTTAAACCTTCACCATAAGCAATAAATAACGTCACGATAGGGATCACCAGTAATGGCATTAGAAGCATACGCACGCACACCGCTGCTGCTATTGGTTTCTTCATATCCGGAGAAGAGCAATGGTGACGCATGCTAAAGCCCGCTAGTTGTGCTCCCAAACAGACAAGGATGATAGGAACTGCCACTGATCCGCACGACTCAATAGCTTTGGTCAAAGATGGGTACAAAAACCTATGCTTATCGAAAAGTACAGGTTTCAATGGAGTCAACCCAACGAAAAGGGCAGCTAACGCAGCCAAGAGAGGAGGTGTGAAGTACTTGGAAATACGCGCATAAGTAGAGAGGATGTATCTGCCTGCAGGGTATTTCGCAAGGGGCGACGTAGAATGATGATGATGATGAAGATGAGGGTCCTCCCCCGATTCTGTCGGAAGTGATGGAAACGAAAGCAAAGGAGATCGTTCATTCGCAATATTCGGATTTGCAGTACCATTTGTATCTTGAGATTGCTTTCGCGGCTGGTGTGTGTCAACCGCATGTTCGCTTGGCGCCAAGGTAACAGTGCTGATATTTTCTGTCATAATGCGATAGTGTTCACTCTCGTCTGCTGTCAAAGTTCGATCAAAGGAGCTGAGTTCGGATGATACGGATTCAGACCGGTGCCTAGGCTGTGCATGCTCATTATCACTATTCGCTATAGGGGCAGGAGGGCACATGGTCAGACTATCATAACCAAAGTGGTTGGTGGTGTTGCCTGAATCTGAATATGGCTTCGCAATGGGAAGCACTGGCTCATTTCTTGCACCAGCTTCCTCCTCTTCATGTGGTATGGTCATCAGCTTATATCCATAGCTCCACCGTATAATATTACCAAAGATTGCATAAAACAAGATGTAAGATATTCCTCTGCGGAGATTAAAGTATAATTAAACATACGAACAAAGGATCTCAGAAATCCACGACAAGCCAAATCTAGTCAATATTTACCTTGCAGCTACATCATCCCGCTTATCGTCAGCCTTCCAGTATAGTAATTTTCCAGCCTCAGAAACAGCAAGACTTGTCATAATGGCGATGGGCAATGAATTGGTGTTGCTGAACATGGCGCATGCGGTAACAAATCGGCGATAAGCTTCGGAAACGCCAAGAACCCGAGATACGACTTGAGCAGTGATCCATGATAGACCAGAAAAGCACAAGAAGAACAGGGGGATGGGCCAGAAAGCGAGAAAGATCTCCAAGGAAATGACCGAAGCCATCTTTGAAAATAGTAGACATGGCGTGAAGAAAGTGATATTCAAATTTGACAACCACTGCAGAAGAACATTACGATTGAATAAATAGACGGTAATGAACAACCATTGAATTGAGTCCTGTCCTTACCTTCAAGTGCTCTTTAGGGAAGTAGCCAGCTTTGGCAAGAGTATAACCAAACAGGACTACCAAGATAACCTGTAAGATAGCCTATTTGCGAGAAGTGAAGGACAAAACAAAGTCAGACCCGATCGAAACACCACAGCGGACAAAGCCTGCTTTAGCGATTTCGACAGCACATTACCTGTAGGGACGCCAATATGAGCATTAGCAACTCCATTCTGGTCAAGTTAAAGTGAAGATAAAGAACAAGTGAGGTCTCATATCAGTCGTGGACTTTTAAAAACTGGTTATTTTTTGCTAATAGAAATTTTGTTCTTTTTTTTTTTTTCGGGCCCATGCATTAAACCTATCTTCATCATGGTCAACCGTAATTTTTATTGGGCGAGTGGTGGCGATCTCACACAAAATATATTTAGAAAAACAGAAGAAGTAGATTATGCTGATTTGAACAGAAGAACTGCAATCTGGCCATGATAGAAGTAGATAAAGTGCTTGGATTCTATATACCAATTTAAAAAAAATTAAAATTGAGTGAGCAAGCCTGTCTGTCTGAATGGCTGAAATCATTTCATCATGGTTACGTACCGTGAGTTACAAAGCTACCAAAATTTCGGCCGACAACACAATGCCAGGTTGGACCTGAAGAAAATATAATAAATCCATTATTAACCTTGTTTGTTGCCAATAGACTACACATTATGGGAAAACTGGATGTTTTTTTTCGCCTTCATCAAAATGTGAAAAAATCTTTACCATATTTCTTGTCGAATTCACGCTTAATGTGGGCAGCAATATCCTTTTCAATGTTGTATTTTTCCAATGCTTGGGTACCACAGTCAACAGCTTCTTGCTGCATCTCCTCGCTCATGTCAGCACTCTTGATGATTGCTTTTGTCTCCGCCATGTCGCCTCGATATGCCTGTTGGAGAGATGAAATGCAATTGAGGAGTAAGCTTAAAAATGCCATGTTTGAACAATAATGACATGACGGGGATTTTCGGATCTGAATTTAGCGGGAGATGGACCAAGTGTTCTTTAATCTACGCGTCCTCTTTGCTTATGGCCACACTATTACTGCTGCACACCGACTGATGAATCGCTGAGCGTGTTTGAGCGCCATCTTAACGACTGCAACATGTGCTGCCTGGCAGTCATGTCCATCTCATTGTCTGATCTCTAGCATGAAAATCCGCCCATCATGTAGGCGGTCAGTGACAGAAAGTTGAACTTTACCCTTTGTTATTGCAATACAAAAAGAGTTGAAAGATACCAGACAGCGTGCTGAGGGAGGTGCAAATGATGAGCGCTGTTTCAAATTTTAGACCAGTCGCCTGCACCCGTCCTACAAGAAATTTAGTCCTAGTCGCATGGCGAATAAAACCATGCTTAAGCTTCGTCAACACTCCTTTTATACGCTAATAACGCGTGTAAATGATTGCGACCAATTTGCATAGTTCTAATGTAGTGGCCCGATTTTTTCCGTATATTTCTTATAATAGACTTGTGTAGGCATATATGCAAGGCAAGCTGCTCGAATGGAATGAAAGCAATAGCCTAGAGTTTGCCGGTTATGTGTAATTTTCCAGGGGCTGAATCAACTAAAGGGGGTAAGAGCTATTCATGAGTATGAGCAGGATAAACCTTTAATGTATGTGTACGCCAAAAACCGCATGCCAGTAAGCCATAATAATTGGCGCTATTTATTACAATTAATATGTTACAAGTCTATTGACAGTGTATGCTATAGGATTTTTTCTAAATTTAAAAGCTTTTGGGCCTGAAATGTACAACTTTCTCCACTGTGTACATGTTATGCATTCAGGTAGAGTATATGGTATTTTCTATTGTTTGGATTGTTGATAAGACGTCTTCATCACTCTCGAACGTTTTTCGAACTCGAACGATCACATCGGCCACCAAAACTTTAGCAACAGCAAGTATAAAATCATTGCTATGTAGCGTTTTGTGGCATATTGCAATTTTCAAAGCAGACTGTAATGAAAGATCCAAAAAAGTGGTACCAGTAAGCGTTTGGTCCTGTTCGATATTGTCGTTCTGATTTTCATATCTTTGGAAATCCGTGCAGAATGGCCGAAATAGGAGGATCTTGGTGATTTCATGAAGAGCATGTGCATGTAAGCGACAGGCTGACTTGATGCTCTGATCTGGGTCGTCTATTTCTGTTAAATCCTTATCATCATCCTGTTCTGCCTTGAAGGATGCCCAAGCGGGCAAGTCAGTCTCCCATTTTTCAACGTCTTTAACCAAATTCAAGACATCATCGACATCGACTTTGTTGACTGCATCTGGTTTCAAATCGTCCTCATCAACTGTGTAGAACGTTCTTATCACTTGACGTAGTAATCGAATGGAGTTGAATTCAATCAATAAAGATTCTGCAATATAGTCCATCGTGTTTGGCGGAGAGGTTTTAATAAGCACATGCCTAGATATATCGGAAATGTTGTCGCCATCAAGTAAAGTTAATCGGTTCAGACAAGATGAAGATAGCACATCAAGGTATACAAGTGACATGACGGCTATCTGCCATTCTCGCGAAGGACTATTTCTTTGGCTTTGGTATATCAAGAATATCCGAATGGCGAAAACAATAAGCTGTCTCGCTCGAGTCAGCCATCTCCTTCGAACAAAGGCGTACCAACCAAGTAGCAATATTGACTGAATGATAGGTAACCATTCGCTAGGGTCAATATCATGAAATGTGTTTTCCAAAAGCATGCTTGTTGCATTCGCAGCTAGTTGCTCGGATATCCTAGCCCAATCATCAACTTCGTCTTTGGTTGAACATAACAAAGCGGACATGCATAGATTCACGAAGGAAAAGGTGCTGTTGTTCCGAGTTGATAGACTATGCATATCTTTAGGATCAGCATTAGACAAAAATTGTTCCAACGATTCAGCTAATAGCGCTATGTGAGGCGGATAAATTCGAGAAAGATTATGTTTCCAGTTTTTGTTGTCGACTAACATATTTAAGTAGGAGATATTGGAGCTAACATCATCATCTGAATTTGTGCTCTGCAGCTCAGGTTCATTAACTACATCTTTGATGAGCTCCGAGAAGGTACAAATGGGTATGGTGACAAGGTATTCCGAATCGTCCAATTCTTCGTCAGAGTAGGAATCATGCTCAGTATCATCATTGCTGGAAACATCGAAGCCTCGAAATATACCACCAGAGATGTCTTTGAGAAACGTCTCCAAGTCCAACACATTATGGACTGCTGCCTGCAGTGATAGTCCCAAATGCGTGAAAGACAGAGACCAAGCGGAATCCGATTTCTCGTTAGAGAACTCATCATCATTGCTTGTATTGGATAATATAATCTCTGCATCGGCTCCTGAAGGAATTAAGGCCATATCTCGACTAGAGCTATCATCATCTGTTACTTCGTCTTTGACTGTATTTTCTCTTTCTTCTATATATTGATTAAGCATTTCTCCCTCAAGGTGTTTTAATGTGTCGTACAGTCCTAACACCGTCTGTGACAAGTCAGTCAAATTTGGTGGAGCATCTGGATAAACACACTATGGCCGTATTAGATATTATTGTTCTATAATGCAACGCCAGTAATTTAAATTATTCACTCACTTCTTGGTTGGACCTAGCACACCGTGCACAAGTTGGTCGAGTTTTTGAGCACCTGTAAAAAAAAAAAAAAGCCATGACCATATGTCAGTTAGGGTAACCATTCAAAAAACTAAACAAGCGAGATGTTAAACAGTCTAATTACTTTGCTTTCTTTTTTCGGCACCGCAGACAGCTAAGATCTTTGCTGGTCAAGGTTTTGCCTTTTTCATCAGACCCTGCGCTGGATGTGGCAGTAAGCGGCATTTACAAGTGGGGTACAGTATGCGGGACCAGTGACCGAACCTCAAATTTGCTCTATTCTTTTAACAAAATGCTTGTCACGTTGGACAGGTGCAGCTTTTGCCGATGATGTTCCAAATACCGCTTCGACCGAAGCAAGCGTGCAATGTGATTGAACGAGACAGCGTAAAATCATGCGGTCAACGCAGAATATAAGAAACTGAGCTCTTTCGTCTAATTTGCTGGCTGAAAGTGTATATGCTTGTCAGTCCAGATTGAATTTGTTAAAATAGTGTTATCAGTATATGTGCCAACTGAACGCACAAGCAAATCCAGAATTATTAATTGAAAACAAAAAGAAAGCAAGGAAAACCACATACCTTGATTCATTGTATGCACTGGCTTGTAAGCATTGGATACAGCGGCAGTTACTGTAATAAGTTTATGACGAGCATGCACACACGAAATTTGTTGGTTCAACTGTGGACCCCCTTAGTTGTTATTTCGAAATTTACGGCTTCTTTCAGGTGCTGATAGTTGCGATTCTATTCTTCTTTACTCTCTTGTACGTAATAGATTATTTCGCTTCATTTTTAATCCAAAGAGTCATAGCCTTCTAGCTATATGTCGTCGAATAATAGCTCATCATCGACGTCTAGCTCACATAACTTTTACGGCATGAACATCTCGTCTGATGACACTATAGCATTTTCAAACGTTTCTCGAATACAATCACCAAAAAGAGCATATTCTTGGGACCATCACCGCCCGAATTACCCAACAAAAGGTCAAAGTAAAGGCTTTGATGACGATTTGGACGGAGACGACACTATTGTATCAGCAGGCCAGGGCTATAATATAGAACGAACACCATATCATGATGCCGAAAGTAACGTACTGAAAAGGATATATCGCCTTAGCCAGCAGACATTCAATGACCTTGCAGCAAACTGGAACGGTGACTATAGACAATCTCGAAAAAGAAGATTTGGTCAACAATCAAAAGTCATGGACTCAAACCACTACCAACATGATTTAGAAGCTCCAAATCACAATATTGAGATAGGGCCTGCCGCCACTAACACTACCCTTGAAGACAAAAAAAAGCTATTGGCGCTTATGAGTCAGTGCTTGGTTAGATCTGGATGCCCAAGTCATCGAATAGTAAGTTGTACGCTACTCCGGAATATCCATTCAATCTCAACATACTAAAACTTTTAACTAGGAATCATCTTTAGACCAAACTGCTCGATATCTCGAGGTTGAGGCAGCATTTTCCTATGTTCCTGGACAAATGACCATTGCTTTCGGAAATGCCATTACAACTTCTTCACATACTGTGCTCATCAAAGTACATCAAGGACACGACATGAAGAAGCTTGCCGTCGTTGATGATGTCGCCAATGCCTTGTGTCGGTCTGAACTACCTGTTCGAGACTGCTTGGCAGAACTAGAACAAATACATCACTCTCCACCAACCTGGGGCTCTTGGGCAACCATTTTTGCATTTACCATATGTAGTAGTACCTCATGTTTGGTCATGTTTGGCGGCTCTTGGAGCGACGCCCTAGTTAGTGCTCTACTGGGATTCTTAGTTGGAGCTCTTAATGTTTTGGCAAGTCATCATTCAGTCTACAGCAATGTATTCGAAGTATCAGCTTCAGCCGCGGTGGCTGTAATATCACGTTCTCTATTTAAATGGGTATGCTTTTCAAAAGTTGCCCTTTCAGCAGTCATTGTTCTCCTTCCTGGGTATAGCATGACAGTAGCAGTGGTAAGTCATTTATTCTAAACTAAACTGATCAAGTTTCCAAAAAAAGCAATTTCATAACTGACCTTTGTTTGTCAATTTCGTATTAATTGTACAGATGGAACTATCTGCACGCCAAATAACAGCTGGAACTATTAGATTCGTATATTCAGTGATTTATGCATTCATACTGGGATATGGTTTGCAGATTGGAAGCAGTCTTTACGGCACCCTTAATCCGGTTTCTGATTCAACTGGTCGCTGCGAACCTGGTATATCAGAATGGTTTTATGTACCATTATTACCGTTATTGGCTATATCCATTGCCATGACATTTGGTGCTTCAGTGAAGCAATGGCCGTCAATGATAGTTTGCTGCATCATTGCTTTTATTATTGTCTTCTTTCTTAACAAAGTCATTACTGATTATCAGATTGCTGCAAGTATATCTGCATTTGCAATCGGCCTTTATGCAAATCTGGCACTCAAAGTCACACGCACTCCTCCTTTGGTACCTCTATGTTGTGGAATAACCTTATTGGTTCCAGGAGGCATCGGTAAGTTACAGAAATGTCAATTGATGGAACGATGTCAGTACTAAATCCTTGCCTTAGGTGTACGAGGAGCATATCATCTGTTGATGGATGACGATCCTGATGGCAGTGCATTTGCTCTCAACATGGTGGTAGTAGCTTTGGGCATTGCTGTTGGCTTGTTTGCAAGTACAATGATCATATACCCACGAAGCAAAAGAAGGTCAATTTACGTCTCCATGTAATTACTTAGTTGACAAGCATTAGAACACTAAGTCTCTAGCACAATGGCAACAACACTCATATAGCTCTCATATTAAAATGTAATAAACCCTACAATTTACATAGCCATCATTATACTGGACGAGTTATATACTTTAGGTATTATCATATTTCTGATAAGTGTGAACCGCCATTAACTGAGTTGCAAATCTTGAAAATTTAACTTGCCTGCCATTGTTCTGTCAAAAACGGTAATATCTTGACTTTTGGTACGCCCTAAGCGTTTGCGCAGCATTGTAATGGCGATCCTGCATTGGCCGCAATTGCGTAGGCAAAATCAGACCGCTTCACCTCCTACGTCCAACGGTGATAGCAGTACTACACTGCAAGGTGCGGCAACCTCGAACAGACGCAATCACACCACTATACACATGCCGAATGTGTTCACCAAATTCACTCGACGACCGTCCACAACGGAAAATCCTGAAATTGCAAGAAGGGCTTCCATATTACAAACTGCACAAGCTGCACGTCAGCCCGAAGAAATGGAACGGCCATCAATCACGCAGGAGCTGGAAGTAATGTTTGATCGGCCTGATCAGGGCAACAATAGCGATCAAACATCCGAAAGGCAACCGCCCAAAAACACTACAGAAACCGATGCTGAATATAGATACTGGCGCTTGCAGGGCGGAGCAGGGCGACGAAATGCTGAAATCGTGCCAATGTAAGTAATTTGTTCCTTAGATAAATGATCAGTAAACTGTTCGTTTACAGATTCCTCTTTATAGCCAAAAAGATTGGTCTTCCATACCGCCGCCTTTCAGGGTCAAACCAAGAATCATGGACGATGGGCACTATATAGAACCACCAGCACTTCAAAGGAATTTTTTTGATCCTCCTGCTCCCAGTGTAATGTCTAATATGACTGAGCCTTATCCAATTTTGCGCAAGCAGCGCATCCCACATCTCTCCGATCAAACGGATACTGATACTACTATTTATCCTTATTGGCTTCTACAACAACGACAGATTCCAGCAACGCAAAGTAGAAGGCATAGTTTAAGCTGGGGGAAAATGGATAAAATGATACAAGAACATAGACATGAAGACGACACGCACAAACACATGGAAACATCAACGTCCACATCGACGACTGGCTCCCGACCGTGGGATAGCATGCGTAGAATGATGAGTAGCAAAAGCAAAATCAACAAATCACAAAGTGATAAGAAAGGGAAGTCGCGCGTCATCGACATTAACCTGTTACCCAATACAGGTTCGCAAAAGCGAGATTCACTCACATCAGAGCCAGTGCCAGAAATTGAGGAACATGCGCCTGAGCACCCTACCATCAAAATCTTGGTCCAAGAGCCTCATCAACCTCATGGTCCAACCCAACGTCAATCTAATGATTACCTTCACGTCATTAATAATCATTCTGCGTATGACGCTGATGTTGATTCTATCGACGATCGTGCATCTGATACCAGCAAACCAATCACTGAAGGGTCTGCCTTGTAAATAATTAGTGAGGCTTATTGTACATAATACCTCTGATATTTAATGATAATACACCCGATAATACACTTAATGTTAAAGCAGTATATACATTGAATATTCTGTTATTGACCAAATGGTTTTCTTTCTTTTTTGGAACAGTGGTAGGCTTAAAGTACTTTAAACATTCGAGCAAATATGAGGCGCTTCTGCGACATTCAGGAACTGAAACTGTGAAACTGTCCATTGCAAGCTGCAGGGCATTATATAAACACTGCAGCTGACACACTCTCACCAAAACTGATGACCAATGCCATTAGATCAACTGCTTGTCAAACTTTTCTGTCACTCTTAAATTAGCTTTCGATTACAAATTTGTCAAAAAACAGTGCCTGGCGGGTGCCGTCATGTGTCGGGCAATTGTTGAAGCTCTTGAAATAGAGTAGGGGAAAGAAAATTTGTCCGGTTTAAAGCTGCTACAACAATGAATTTGTCCTTTAATGCAACTGCGTGCGATCTTTTGGGTATAAATCTGCAGGTACCACAGGCTCCACAAGCACATATGTCATATCGTGTTTCAACACTTACAACGTTAGGTCACACTATTCATACAAGGTGGTGAGAAGCTGCAAGGTGACCAGTCGATGTGATATGCATTGGTTAAAACTGAAATTTCTGAGCAAGGGCGAGTTCCCGAAGCCACCGCGTCGAAACAATTTTCAAAAGAAACTTTGTTAATTGCCGCGGGGGACCTTTTCGAGCGAAATATATACTATTCTTCACACTTTATTCAGAAAACCTCTCTGCTTTCCTAGTTTCTCTTCTTTTTATCTCACTGGTGTCGTAGCGTGAGATGTTGCTCAACTTCACGCATCGAATATTATGTCGACTTCAACGCACGAGAGCCATTAAACAATCATGGAAGCGTCTAATCTCTGCAACCACAGATATGAACGAAGGCACCGCTTTCTCAGGACTTCGGTCCAGAGATAGTGGAGACTATTTCACAACATTACAGAATGAGCGAGAACTAACGTATGCTCTGGAAACCATTTTGTCCCTGTCACAAGAAGGTAGGTTTTTCCGGTAGTCAGAACAAAATAAGTTAATGCATCGTTTAATCGCTCATGTATCTCACTATAGAACGAGAACTATTATCTCTCATATCAATCGTCCTGACAACACTTGATATCGGCAATCCTCTGTCGATGGCCTTTCTCAACCACATCATTGATAGAGCAGCATTACCGTCCAAATCAACCATTACCAATATATCAACATTACTTCTTCGAAAGCTTCGCAAATCAAAAATGAAAGAGGACGAAGCAATTATAAAGCAGAATGCATTGGTTTTATGGTCCATATTAGCAGAAAGGTTCGCTGGAGATCTCTGCCTGGCATTGTGGAATGATGAGATTGGCGATGAAGTGCTAGCAATACTCGCAGATCCAAACGAGAATTGCAATGTCAGATTGTTTGCGCTTCTTGCTCTAGATAAATTCTCTTTAACAGGTACAGAAAGGAATAATTACGTTTGTGCAACTATTGATCAACTAACAGCTGTTTCGTCATAGGAACCATCAAGAATTTCATCCTGGCACGACCCATCAACATCAACGAATTGCTTTCGTCAGTGATCGCTGAATGTCAGCAAAAGTATAGATCACCTAACACTGGAATGAAATATCCAATTTATGGCTACTCAGCTCTACGAGAGCAAAGCAACGTGACGACGATGCCTCTAAACAATGTTTATGGGTTGTTCCGTACCAAAGGTGTTTCGAGCCATTCTTTGCGCTCATCGTCAGCGTCCAGTGTGACTGAATCGTCCCCTTTATTAGAAGCATACGAAATTGTTTCTAGATTTCACCGGTCCAACTGGATTTCCGCGGCTAATCCATCCATGCCCAGTTTCGATACCAATCAACGTAAGCGACAGTCTGAAAAAATAGACCTGCAAACTGAGGATACAGTTGTGGCCAACTGGACAAAATATCGCCAATTGGAACATTGTGCATGGTGGTCGCTCTCTCATTGTTTTGGTACGTGCAATATCATTTTCTGTGAAATTTCTTTATGATGACATTTCTAAAACTCTATGTTGCGGCAAAATAGGCACCACGGAGGTAATTTTAATGATCCGTCGCATTATAATAAATTCTCCTTCGATATCATAAACTAACATTCACCATTGACAGGCATCAAAATCTTGGGACCTTAGTGATCTCAATATTACCATGAATCCATTAGATGCTACATCTAGATGGAAGATGGGTTCTTCAGGATTGGAGGTAAGTAACGATTTGCCTTCTGGTATTGGTGGTTACTTTCCATCACTCACAATTTCCTTTTTCGTATCCCTCGTAGCTCCGAAACGATCATCCGAATTTTGAGTCTGTGCGTGCGACAGCTAATGTCAAAGCTGGTAAATGGTATTACGAAGTACTGGCTCTTACAAATGGCATTATGCAAATTGGCTGGGCTACCGAAAGATGTCATTTCGCTCCAGAGGATGGTCTTGGCGTCGGCGACGATAATGTAATTAGCTCACCGAGATGATATTAATGGCTATCAATGTCTCTAACGTTGGTTCTTTTTAGAATGGATTTGGCTTTGATTGCTGTCGTAACACAATCTGGGCTAATGGAACGGCCGTATATCCACCTACTTCCGGCATACCACCATGCAAGCCAGGAGATGTCATTGGCACGTACCTGGATCTGGATAATGGACTTTGCACGTTTTTCATTAACGGCAAAGATTATGGATTGACTGTGGAATTCGATCAGCCACGCAAACAGGTGTATGAAACCAATATGGCTCGCCAAGAGAAGTATTTGAAAGATGGCCACCGACTTCGCGATGTAGAAGTGCTGGGCTTGTTCCCTGCCATTAGTCTGACCAGTCACCAGCACGTTATCATCAATTTTGGTAATCAAGCTTGGATGTACCCACCGCCGCTCTCTCATGATGATTTTAAGGCTATGAAAGATTGTGAAGCAATGACTGCAGATCTCAGGCGAAACATAGTGAAGTTGACTGGCTTGCGAGGTCGGAAATTGACCAGAGTGCCATTGTCTTCGCTGGCTCGCAAAGCTGCAGAAATATCTGGAAGAGAAGCTTGGCTTGACAGTGATAGCGACAGCGACACTGTCAATAGTTCAGAAGATCGAGATCAAATTTATTGTACAATTTGCTATTCAGAGCCACACTGCATTCAGCTACAACCGTGCGGACATGGAGGGCTATGCAGAACATGTGCCAAAATTATTGATACCTGGTAAGTAGCGTATTATGCAAAAACCCGAAAGTTCAACAGGCTAATTAACATTCTATTTCAAGTCCGCTGTGCCGCTGCAACATCACCAGAAGAAAGCTTGTAGAGATTGATGAATCCAGCACTTCCACTTTATCACTAAGCACCTCATCCGACAGTGGCCATCCACTAATCCCCACCTTCTCATTACCAAAGGCGACTATGTCTTCGCTTCATCTGACATTGAATACTATCGAAGAAATGCACGAACGCTTTTTATAAAAGAACGCATGACTAGCATAGACGCTCTTTATGTTGAGCTTTTGTAAATTAATAGGGGCCATTCCTTGTAAATATCAACTGATTATTGAGACACTATGTACAGAAAGGTAGAAATATCTTCTTATAAATAAAGAAAACTTATACATGTTCAAACGAGCAATGACGAGAATTGGCTGTGGTTTAGACTATCGCGTTGAAATAAGTGCAACTTATATATTGCCATATTAGCTGACACATTGACGAAAGCGAACAATTGTTATATTTTGCTCTACCGAGTAAGCCATATTTAGATGAAGAGTCAACATAAAGACGTCTAGTATACTATTGTAAAAAACAAGGTACAATGCTAAGCAAGTTTATGGATAGACACCGTAGTAAAATTGCTAAATTCAGATATTTTAATGAATCAAAACATCGCGTTTTACCAGGTATAGTCCGTGAACAGCCATCCTTCGCCAAAAAGTCTTTATTATTTCTTCAAGTTGCTAGGAGGGGAACCTTGAAGTCTGAGATTCAAAATAGCTCAGTTGGAGTTCAACCGCAGGATCGACGACATCAAAAAATTTGGCCATTTCAGGAAAGTACGGTACCACTTTACTTGGCACTAAACAATTGGAACCAAGCAATGGTGTTGAAATATTCAGCGCGGTGTTGGTTTGTGGCTGCCGCGATATTAGCAGCATGCCAGTGTATATCAGCATTCTACATACCTGGCTTTACTCCAGTGTCATACAAGGACGGACAGCAAGTACAGTTGGATGTCAATAAGATCTTTTCCAAAAATGCACAACTGCCGTATGCATACAGCGAACTCGACTTTGTGTGTCAGCCAAAGGGCTCAGTGAAGCGAACTTGGTTGAATTTAGGCGAGATCTTGCGCGGCGATCGCCTGGTCAGCAGCGACTATCAGGTTAGTGACGATCCTTGTTAAGTAGATCGACACCGACAAAGCTCATTTACAAACTTCGTTTTTCTAGTTGCTTATGAAAAAAGATAATCCGTGTCAGCCATTATGTACAAAAATGCTTTCTGAAACACAAATCAACGAAGCTAGACAGCTCATTGAAGAAGACTATAGTGTAGAATGGTGTGTACTATAGCTTTTGTGGTAGTTCTTAACTATCATGCGCTGACATTCGTGAACAGGATTGTAGATAATTTACCGGGCGCAACAGCAAAGAGAGAATTTCAGGATGGCCGTAAGATGTACGTGGCAGGGTTTCCGTTAGGCCAAGTGCAAGTAAGTTTTACATTGTGCTGACCGTTTAATGTGTGTCTCATCTACTAACTGTATCTAGGATGAGAAAGTTTACATAAACAACCACGTCTCTCTCGTCTTTCTGTATGAAAAGAACGCAAAGAAACCTGAGGAGCAATATATTGTAGGTTTCGAAGTATACCCAGAATCGTAAGTGTCCAGGTCGCGGTATATTTTGTTGTAAAAGTCCCACTAAACGTCTTTTGCTCTTTAAAGTTACGATGGCGAGAGCTGCCCTGAAGAACTCAACCATCCTATGCAAGAACTGACTAAGGAAACCACAATTGTTCGATATACTTATTCAGTGTCATGGAAAGAGGTAACACATACTTGTATGTATAGTGACCACCTTTGAATGCCTAATTAACATTTCTTCAGACGAACGAGATTACCTGGTCCAGCAGATGGGATATGTATATGACGACGACAGATCCACAAATTCATTGGTTCTCAATTATCAATTCCTTGATTATTCTCGTGTTTATGACAGCCATGGTAGCCTTGATTATTATGCGAACCCTGAACCGAGACATTGCCATGTATAACGACGAAGACGTGGAAGGAGCTGAGGAAGACTCAACTGGTTGGAAATTGGTTCATGGTGATGTTTTCCGTGCGCCCAAGCATTCCAATCTGCTGACACCAGTAATTGGATCGGGAATTCAAGTACTTGTTATGATAGTGTTGTCGCTCTTGTTTTCAGCGCTTGGCTTCCTAAATCCTTCGTATCGTGGTGGGCTGTTGTCTAACGCATTGTTCTATTATGCTTTTGGAGGACTGTTTGCTGGTTATGCCAGTACAAGGTTGTATATGATGTTACAAGGACCATCATGGAAGAGCAATGCGTTGGTGACAGCCACATTACTACCAGCCACCATGTTCGCCCTTATGTTTATCCTCAATTGCTTCGTATGGGCCAAGCATTCATCGTCTGCTATTCCTTTTGGCTCGTTCTTTGCGCTATTTGCAATTTACTTGTTTATTGCACTTCCATTGGTATTTGTGGGATCAGCTTACGCTATGCGACAGAAGCCCATAGAGCACCCTGTTCGAGTGCACCAAATCCCTCGGCAGATTCCTGAGCAAATATGGTATCTGTCTCCCAATGTCAGGTAAGGAATCTTGTAGCAGAATTTATAATTCTAAAATCAACCGAGTTAATGCTGGTTATATTAGTGCCCTTGCTGGTGGTTTGATGCCATTTGCTGTTATCTTTGTGGAATTGTTCTTTATTTTCAAAGGCATCTGGGCCAATCAATATACATATTTCATTGTTGGCTTCCTGGTCCTGGTGTTCCTCATCTTAATCGCTACCGCAGCTGAAATCTCCATTGTGGTAGTTTACTTACAACTGCAAGCAGAGGTAAGTTTACATAGTCATGCACTACATTATACGTTGATTTAGATCGACGCTAAATGGTTATCTTAGGACTATCGGTGGTACTGGAGAGCATTTTTCGTATCAGCCGCATCAGGCATCTATATCTTCATGTGAGGAAATAACCACGAGCTGTTTGTTTGCATTACGGGATTATGGTTTCTCATATATCTTTTTCGTTGTCATTCCTTTCCAGATATTCCATATTTTACTACTTCAACCGCTTGGAAGTTTCAGGATTTGTGCCAGCCCTGGTGTACTTTGTATACAGCTTCTTAATGTGTGGTATCTACTCACTATGTGTTGGCAGCATCGGATTCTTTGCCACACTCATCTTCTTAAGAAAGATTTATGGAGCTATCAAGGTTAGTTTTTATGAAGGGAAATGGTAATATGGAGCGTGGGCTATGATCGGACGCATCAACTGATGTTTCTTATTTTCTTTACGAAGGTGGATTGATTCCAGTCAGCAACACGTGCAGAACGAAAAGTGTTCCCCGTAAGATTATAATAGCCGTGGGAATTACAGTCAAACCCCAGCCAATCAACGTTGACACCATCGACAAAAATTCCCTTGGCTCTGTGTTCCAAAACAATTATAGAAATGTTTATTTGCTGTTATGATGCGAGAGCAATAAAACAGAGAACGAAAAAAACGGATATTTTACAAGTGTGTATGTGTGAATGTGTTTGTGTGTACGATGTTGATAGATGGCTAGAAAATGGCGTGCAAAATATGGGATGTTTAAAATGCAAAAAAAGGTTATTGCGCAAATACTGGAGCTTTTGGCTCTGTATCAGGCATCAATGATGTTCTAGTAGAAGCATTACAATCCCGACGGTACAGAGGACGATTGGCTTGTTCTCTGATGGTGATTGGTAAGGGAGGCTTGCTTTCCCTGGGCCTTTCTGGTTTGACGCTGGCTGGTACAGTGCGTCGCCTTTCATTGAACGGTACAACGGGGGTTTCATGCAATCGTTCTTCGGAAAGTTTTTGATCCGGATCAACCCCTTCATCGTCAATAGTAGACCAAATCAATTTAGCTGGTGTACCAAGCAACGTAGGCGGTGCCGTGCTTCCCAAGGTAAAAGATTCTTCATCTTCTTCTGCGTCCATGACTCGGCGAATGGTTCGTCTCGTTCTCTTTTGCAAAACTTCTTCAGCATGAACCATAGTTCGATAAAGCAACAATCTTTCTCGTATGTTATAGTTTGGTTTTGATTTTTTCTCATCTCTGTCCAGTTTTTTGCATGCAAGATTATAAGTTTTGGTGGCTATTTGTCGTGGAGAAGCCGCTGAAAGTGAAGTGGCCATGGCAGCGGTTGGCGGTCGGCCAATGACCGACTTGCGGGATGAAAACATGTTGATTTGATAGATCAATGCAGGAAGCAAAGGCAAATATGATTGATGTGAGAATTAGACAAGCTGATCCCACTATTCATCGACTGTATATTTAAGCTTAATGATTTAAAAAAGGAATTGACAAAGTTAAAGAAAAGAAGAGAAAAAAAGTGGAGAGAAAATGAATGAGAGCCATTTCTATTTTCAGACAGTCTCCCTTTTTTTCATTTCCTAAGTCACGGGCGGCCAGATTTTTGGCTTGTCTGGCCCATTTTGCTCAAGCCCCGGAAACCGCCGATATTTCTTATTCGTTCCTGCCTTCCGAAAGCCTTACTTCATGTGACATAGGTATGAACAAAAATTTGCTCAGAAACATGCCTTATTTCTTAACAAAGTGACATACGAATGCATGCGTATCGATCAATATCTTGGCTAGTATACTCATAGGCTAATGAATTTGCTTTTGCACCGCCAATTTGAGGTTATTTCTCTTAATTTGGAAAGCAAAGTTGGGGTCCCAGGTGAGCTGAAAATGTCTCATTCCAGCTTGCTTTTGGCATCAAAATTCTGCGACACCTTTGGTGTTAGAGGAATTATATATTAAAAAAATATAACGACAACACGCATTCCAGCTATGATGAACAACACTATTTGTAGCAATGTAGCTTCTATTTTGAATGGTAAGGTTGAGAAATTTGAGTAGCCTGGGCCCACAAGGCAGATTGGTCACAATGACCAAAATTACGCGCTTGAGCGAAATAGCACAGTGCCGCGGCTTGCCCTGGCAGCCAATGAGCGACCCTTAAAATTTTCCTTTCACACATTGTAAGCAAGCATAAGCTTGAGAATATCGTTTAACGTCCTGCTGTTTTGACCGAATAAATGAAATACTCGGTGGCTACTATTAATTGACACATACTGTTGACAAGTTGATTGGTACTTTCGAAATAAGACATGGTTTTCGTAAATTGATGCTCACTGGTTGGCTGAAACAAGGGGGGATGTTGAATCTTTGCCGAAAACGAGAAAAAAATCCCACTATGGCAAGACCTAAAACCCGCCAGTTTTCCGATGTTATGCGTACTTTGGATACAGCATATGAAAACACACCGCATTAGATTGAAGCTATATCGGTCTGGTTGCAGTCGGATCAGAATATTATTGAGATCGTGCACAGACATGAGCTTATTGTAGTAAAAGAAAAACTTTAACCATAAATCCGCCGTGTGCAGTATGTCGCCGTGTGCGCCTCTTTTGCATTACAGCTATGGTTTTTAATATGCTAGATCCGTATGTGATTGAAAGGCCTTTAGTTCGCAGACGATTTAAAATAAGTTTGCTGCCTTCAAACTGTAGAGCCTGCTAATTGCAAGACAAACCCTTTTAGACAATTGCTTGGGCAGTGCTACCAAAACTGATGTTAACTTTTAGTGTATTTGTTTGAAGGCATGTGAAGTCGTGTGTGTTCCACTTGTTTATACCAAAAACTACAGAAACTCATGTCCAGGTTTCTTTCTCCACTGTTTTGTCCCCTTTTGGCAGGCACAACTTTGAGCAGTCCAAAAAATCCAAATTGTCAGAGAGAGAAAAAAAAAGCTTGTCACAAAAAAGTTCAGCTGTATTGCATTCTCTCTGTTGATCACTGCCATGGCACCGGGAGCGAAGGTGGTCTATTTCGACAATGACGACACAGAAGATCAATTCGTGATTCACGACAACAAGTATGCTTCCAAAAACAAACGGAATGCTCACGGCGCATACGAGCAGCCAAGTAATTCACCCGCTGAGGCCATTCCGAACTCGAAGCGAGTCAAGCCTCCGACCCAGAAGCAAGAGAGAGATTTACTGAAACGCAAGCAGGAGTTGTTAGAATTCCGTAAAAACCTTCCTGTCTACTCGGGTAAGTCTTCTCGCCTGTGAAAAAGTAATATCAACCGAGACTGACGATATCGCAGCACATGAGCAAATCATTGATGGCATCAAAAAGAATGACACTGTAGTCATTGTTGGTGAGACTGGTAGTGGTAAAACGACTCGTACGTATCATTATGTGACTCGGAATTTGGATCAATTAGATGTGGGATTAATTTTGCTAATCGTTGATACAGAAATTCCTCAATTTATTTGGGAGTGTGGGTTGGCATCACCGAAACAAGGTGCTGTGGCTGTAACGCAGCCAAGACGAGTAGCAGCAACCAGTTTGGCCAAACGTGTAGCGGAAGAAGCTGGAACCACTCTGGGCTACAAAGTGAGTTTTGTACATAGATCTCGGCCAAATTGATATAAGCTGATCTAATCCATTTGCATAAAGGTTGGTTACAGCGTTCGTTTTGATGATACGTCTTCACAGCACACCATGATAAAATACTTGACAGATGGTATGTTGTTAAGGGAGCTGCTTTCAGATAAGTTGCTGAAACGGTACAGAGTCGTGGTACTGGATGAAGCGCACGAGCGGACTCTACGTACCGATATGCTGTTTGGTATGGTGAAGGAGATACAGCGAATACGTAAAGAAATGGTACAAAATGGTGATAAGGAGATTTCAAAACTCAAGCTTGTGGTGATGAGTGCCACGCTCGATGCTGAAAAATTTAGTGAATATTTTAATGGGTACGTTCATGGCGTATTTAATGGTCTGTAGCTACCTCGCACTCACACGATTTGTTCAATTAGTGCTCAAATCATGTATGTGTCTGGCCGACTATTCCCCGTCAAAGTGTATAATACCATAGATCCTCAGTCAGACTACCTCGATGCTGCACTAGTCACTATATTCCAAATTCATATGCGAAGACCAAAGGGTGACATCTTGGTTTTCCTAACAGGTAAATGGCTCGTTCACTGCTTTGTTGACATGTTGTTTATCAATGTTTGAGTTTTTGATATTTTTCCATTAACCCCTAATTTTTATTTGTTTCCTATATAGGTCAAGAAGAAATTGAAGCCCTGACCGCACTCTTGACCGACTATGCTGGTCAATTGCCATCATCAGTACAAACTCTCCTTCCATGCCCCTTATTTGCAGCTTTGCCACCAGCACAACAACAAAAAGTTTTCGATCCTGCACCAGCAAACACTCGAAAGGTGGTTTTGGCTACTAATATTGCGGAAACTTCCATTACAATCTCTGGTATACGCTATGTCATTGACTGTGGCGTGGCTAAAGTGCGAGGCTTCAACCCAAAGGTTGGAGTAGAAAGTTTACTCATTCATCCAATATCCAAAAGTTCTGCAAGACAGCGGATGGGTCGCGCTGGTCGTGAGGTATGTCAAAATATTAAGTGTTTGGGATCCGCCAAATCACAAAACAAAAAGGCAAAAGAATAACATTATTGACAAACACTGTTATCGATCAAAAAATTGTAGGCTGCCGGGTTTTGCTATAGACTGTATACCGAACCATCATTTGCTGAGCTAGAAGAAAACACGGTACCTGAAATTAAACGATGCAATTTGTCGGCGGCCGTTTTGCAGCTAAAGGCAACGGGCATAGATGACGTTCTGGGGTTTGATTACATGGACCGACCATCTAGAACTTCATGTAAGTTAATATTAGTGTTTAATGTATTATTTCAATTATCTTCATTTTCCAACTGAATATCCCCTATAGTATCTCGAGCTCTAGAACAACTCTATTCATTAGGAGCCATCGATGATAAAGGAGCGCTTACCCAAGATGGCAAACAAATGGCCGAGTTTCCTCTAGACCCATTGTTTTCCAAAGTTTTGATTCAATCTCAACCGTACGAGTGCACATCTGAAATCATTTCTATCATCTCATTACTCTCTGTCGACTCTGTGTTTTTCACGCCCCCTGACAAACGAGATAATGTGGCCGAAGCCAAGAAGCGATTTTTACATCCTGATGGAGATCACTTGACGCTACTCAATGTCTTGAAAAGTTATTGGGAGGTCAAGGGCGATAAAGAATGGTGCCGAGAAAACTTTATTAATATGCGTAATATGAGAATTGTCTTGGTAAGTTGTCAGTGTAACTACGCGGCAAGCGAGTCACTCAGCCTTTGGCGCCAAATACTGATCAGCTTTGCCAATTCTAAATAGGATGTCCGAAATCAGCTGATTCAGTTTTGCACTCGAATGGGCATATCTGCCAACACCTCAGCTGGCACCGAGACTGACTCGGTGCTAAAAGCATTTCTATCTGGATTCTTTCAAAATACTGCATTACTGCAACCGGACGGCACGTATAAGAGTGTGGTAGGCGGGCAGACAATTAGTATCCACCCTGCCTCTTCCATGTTTGGTAAGCGTGTCGAGGCGATCATGTATAATGAACTGGTAAGTCATCTGGTCATATTTATCTATGTGGGAAACATTCGTCTAGAGATAGTTGGGGGACTTACTCAATAAGAGTGGTTGATTCACAACTTGCTTGGCACTAATGAAAACCTGTATTCAAAATCATCAGGTCTTTACTACCAAACAATATGTTCGAAATGTTTCTTCGGTACAAGCTGCCTGGTTACCGTTGGTAGCTCCCAAGTACTTTGGCAATGCCAGGATAAAAAGTACAAACTAGAAATTCTCAATCGGTAGAAGGTTTGAGCACTGTACGACAGTCTGTGCGAATATTATCGTGCCCACAAAATTTATAATGATTCATTATAAATTAATAAAGTGACATGCACAACGTAATTTTCTTTTTCTAATATGCTGCGCTAGAATAAGGCTCATCACTTTAAAGCAATGAGTTCTAAGCCAATCAGATCATTTGCGCGAAATGAACTGCGGATTTGTGCTGAGCTTTCCAGATTTCCTAAAATGAGTGCACACCGTGCAACAGACTCGAGTGTGATTGATTCTAAGCCATGTTACATAGATGCAAAGATAATTACTGTTGAGATGAAGATCAAATTTGTCAACAATGATAAAATATTGTTTGCAGCAAAGCATTCAATGATTACTAGAATGCCGAATATTAGCGAGAAAATAAAAATAAATGATGGACGTGATGACAATGCTGCATGACGGCAAAACTCCCGAAAGAGCAGTGTAGAATAAATATTTATGGTGCCTTGATCACTTCTTAAAGAGTAAACTTCAGCCAATCATTCATATACTTTGGGTTTTTCCTATTTAATTTCATTATTAACTTTTGCTCAGCTATCTTTCAATTCAAAACTTATATAAATAACCCTGGATATTATCTGCCACGTTTGCTGTTCTTCCATCGCAATATTTTGAGTAAATATGAAAGTTTCTCATCACAATTGGTCACTGCCTGAGCTAGTACTGGATACCATTGTCCATCACTTGGATACCAGAAAGGACGTTATTGCATTCTCCGCCGTACAAAGATCTTGGCATTTGGCAGCAATCCGAAAATTATATGATCGTTTGGTGGTTGATGTTCCTCAGCCTATTTTCGAGCACCGTCGAGCATTTCTTGGTCGACTGGAGAATATCATGAGAATTCATAAACGTGGCAACTACGTCGATGAATTGGTCTTGAAAATGAAAATTCTTCAAGACGAAGAGGCATTTGTCAAGCCTATGGTCGAATCATCGTCGTCTTCAACCACCACTACAAAGTCTTCTAGTCGCCCTACATCACCTAAAGGTCTTGTACAAATGATTCGTTTATTACGGAAGAACAGTAACGCCAGCGAAGATGATCCACCACCTACCAGCTCACAAGCGCCGGCGCCTACTCCGTCTATGGACATTGCTCTTACTCTATTCTCTATCATCAATCAATGTCGGTACCTCCGAAAAATCACTCTGGACTTTGGAAAAGAAAGGTACCGCATGTCTCTGAACGCGGATTACCTGTTTCGGCTGATGCTACAAAGCGGTACTGGTGCATCTACCATTAAATACCTGACAATCACTGACTTGCCGAAACTGTATCTTCCTCACAATCCCATTACCGACTGGATAAGCTCACTGTACAAGCTCGAGACATTCGAGGCTAGCAAAATCCCTTCCAACTTTTTTACTCCAGACTTTCAACGTAAAATGGCTCGTACAGCTCCACCAATTTTGTGCATGACTTTGAAAGACATCACTTTGTGGGATACGGAGGCTGATCTAGTTCCCAATTTGTGGATCCCACCATCACTTGAGTCACTGACGCTTGAAAATTGCTCAGAATTGACCACGTCTACCCCGATACTGAGCACTGTCTCATTATCCTGTTACCATTTGCGAGAATTATACCTGCCTGTGAAAAAGAACAAGCTGGCTCTCGTCTCTCGAAGGTCCAGTGGACGAGGTGGTGCGCCTCCTCATGGTGCACCCCGTCGTAGTCCTTTGGAGCATGGAATTTGCCAAATCGTACAACACTGTCCTAGCTTACGAGTTCTAGATTTAGCTGGTAACTCTGGTATTTCCAACTCAGTTTTGCTCAGTATCTGTACCATGGGAGAAAACCTGGTACAAGTGCGAATGGACGACTTTCGAAACTTTACTGGACGAGATCTCCAGTGGAGCAACTCATACCATGTAGATGATATTTCCACGCCGTTTAGTAGCGCCATTGAGCCTCAGGCTCTTGCCACTGTAACAGATTTTCGTCCCAAGGCCGAGGTATGGGCATGATCAATAGGGCTCCCGTTTTAGGTTTCCATCGCTTTTGATCACTCGTATACCGTCACACGTGGTACGACTTTTATAGATCTTTCTTTGCTTTTTTGTTTTTGCCATCAGCCATCCCCCAGCATCGCTTCAAGTTTAGCTAGTCAACTATGCCCACAGCTTTTTATCGCTCTAACCGGCCACCAAATACCCCTTGTATTTAGACATTATCCTGCTCTGCTTTTCTTGTGTTCTATTGTATAGAGTACTATATACACATATTTGCGCCCCACAGGCGCTCATCTTACATTGCCACCAAATAAAAAAAGACTCGATCTTTTTGTTTATAAATTGATATTATATTGAGAATATGTGATGTATTGAGATATGTACAAATGCTAGGGCAGCTGATCGGGATATTTCACTGACTCTTCAATTTTGGTTCACTGATGGCTTCTCCACCTTCATCGGTTTGGGCGTTAATCCAATTGCCAAGCACACGTTCCAGTGATTGCGCCACAGCCTCGGCTTCCACACTGATGGTACTGGATATTTGACCACCTATAATTTGAGCTTCTTCCCAAGCTTTAGCACTCAAGGCTACGACTTGTTCACTTATGCTGGCAAAAAGCTGAGAGATCGCAGGTGCATGCTTCCAAAAGAATGCGGAGAACTCAGCATATGCAGCAGCGCATTGATTGTAAACTACAGAAGCCGCAGTGACGCATTGAGCGTATAGTGCTTGACACAGTCGGTAAAAATGGTGTTGGAATCGAATTCGGTTAATTAACCATATGAGGGCATCTGTCATAGCAGTATACAATCGAACGATTTGGTGTAACAGGACATCGTAAAGCTGAGCTAGACCGCGCATGACAGGTGATATGAGTGGAGAAAGTATGGTCATGAGTGGTTCGACCATACGCCAAGCAGATGTCCTGACAGTAATATAGATGTTGGATAACCAGGGTAGAAGCTGAATTCGTACCGTTTTGTATAGTGGAATGATCACTTGCACCACCGACCATTCCATAAAAAATAAACATGACTGTATGAAATGTCCAGTGTCTCTAGCGAACATGCTAAATGTCGATATAGCCATCTTCCGCCGCCTTCGTAGTGCAGTTTGTACGGCTGCAGATAACCAAAAAGCTACAGCCTTGTCACAGATTAATATTACCACAGGATGGATGACACTATAGGCCGGCCGCAAAGCATAAGTGAATACCACTCGGCCAATTGTAGAAGCAACTCGGCTGGTAACGCGATAGACAGTCTCAATCTTGTTCACAATGAACACCGATATGGGAAATCCGATGGCATCCCAAAATGCCTGTAATATTTTAGCACCAAATTTGGCTACTGCATAAATGTCACGCCAAACAGCCTTGGATATCCGCACGACACCGTCCGACAGCAGCACAGCCAGACGATACATTCGCCATGCTGTCCAAACAACAGGAGCCTCGACCGCATGAAAAATGTACACAGCATATGCTCGTGTTTTTGCTGATAATGCCTGCAACGTGGCCCGGGTGATCAAGATGCACTGTCGAAAAGCAGTCCAAAAATTCGACAGTCGCCAAGCCAATGTATCAATGGCCTTGACGGTGGCCGGCAAGAAGCTGGCTGTAAACCAACGCCAGCCAGATTTGAACTTTTGGTACCCTGTTTCAATCCACCATCGCTCAACCTCACCCACTAGAACTGGTAGGCGGACGGTCAGAAAGTGAAACAGAGCCAGATCGAGATGGCGAGCCAAGCGTTCACAACCCAGCAGAAAATAGTTCACTGATAAGCAGAATAAGTCCCAGGCTGCGCGGATGATGATATACACTAACGCAAGTGGAAGTACAGGTATAGACTTGATGTTCAAGTGACTAGATAAATCACTGGTCATGCCTTTTGCAACCGGGGTTTGGTCTGAGTTGGGACCAGTAGTCGGCTGGGCAGTAAGGCGACGTTTGCGCCATTTTGGATAGCCTCGGGCAGCCCAAAGAAATGCAATGACGGCTGCAATGATAACCGACGATCGCAGCAATGAATCCGGTATCAAAAGCATTGATTAGTACCAAGCAAGATCGCCAAGCTGCTGCTGCTTTTAATGGGTCAAAAATTCACTGTCACAAACTTGGTCAACTTCAATTGGGTCGGGCATTGCAGGTTCGGGATTTTTATCATATGAAATATTTAGAAATTCTATATACAAGAATTGAGCATGGCATGGCATGGCTTGGCTATGCTTGGCTTGGCTTATTAGGATTGCCGATTAAAAAAAAAAAAATATGATAGTCTTCTCTCTAGATAGGAGTTCCAGCAGTCGAATTATATCGTGACATTCTTTGTGGAGTGGGTGACATTCGCCGTCTAGATCGCTTGAAACGAGTTTCACGACGCATACGACGGATACTTCTTTCTTGAGCTATCAACGTCTTTTCTAGTTCCTCATTGGACAATATGTCCATTTGTGGTGCCCAACCTTCCGCATCATCCATGTTCCTAAACCCAGTAGGAAGAGTATCTAGTATTTCACCCTCAAATCCATACTAGCATCATAGTTATTAGTATGAGCTCCCCTGTTAGCATGTCAATTATTCACCAGTAACTTACTTCATCCACGAGTTGCTTTTTATGTCGATATAACTGTTCTCTTATAGCATGTGCTATAATAGCTACGAACTCCCCGCCTATACCTAAATCTGACGCCAGTTGCCGACTGAACACTTCAGGAGCACCAGCAGCATTATCTGCCAAATCCCATTCAAATCGATCTCGAAGATTCACTCTGCCTATTTGTAAATCCAGCTGAAAAAGGCACTGGTGTTAGCCTGGCCTGTTCCAATTAAACAGATTATCAACACGAATTTGCCTTACATTTATCACTACTCTCATGCCATCATCAGGAATCTCGACTTCATGAATAGATTCGAAATCCTGCACTTGTGCTCGTATAGATTCCGCGATGCGCGGTGCGTATTTGTATATTGGAAGCTCTAAATCCTCACACAAGATCTCGCCAAATTTCTCCGGCGTCAAAAATTGTTCTTTACAAAAGACATGTTAGCCAGGTTTTCCTCCTTCCATGAATACTCTGCTATCATATGATAAACTCACCATTCATGTTCCACATGAATACATCACGAAGCTTGATGTCGTCTAAATCAAGATCAAGACGAATTGGTACAAGGACTTCATCCACATCCGAGCTGCGCATCAAATCTTCATCTGTTGTGTGAATAAGGTTGCGTTTACGTGGAATCTTCCTCAATTCCGTGGTGACTGGTGTGCCTCCGCTTCCGCTTGCCTGCATAGCCTGACCGCCAGACTGCTGTTGGGCTTGCGAGCGAGTTCTAGTACCCGACGATGGCGTTCCAAAGTCTTCGTCATCAAAATCGTCAAATTCATCGTCGGATCCGCCTGCGAATTTGGCTTTTCGCGGTCCCATATAACTGACAGGCAGCAAAAGCGCGTTGTTGTCAGACTGCTTTAGTCGCGCTGGGTATGTGGAAAAAGTACCGTGTACGCCGGCTGATGGGAAGCGCATGGTTGGCTGCATGTAATTCACTTGCGGATAGTATGGTGCTCGCATAGGTGGTGGCGGTTGGTTGGGATTATATGTTTGAGGTGGGGGATTGGCATAAGTGGACGGACTTGCCCCAGGCGGGTATGAATATCTCATGCCATTAGGTATGGATCCGCGAGAGGGATATTGCTGTGAGTAATTTGGCGCGTTAGGAATGGGATATGCATGATTGGCAGCCATGGCCGATTCGTTATCGGCGGATCGGTGCTGTATGTATGTGTATGGCGTGTAGCTTTATTGCACGTCAACTGCCTCAGCGTCCCAAAGAATTTCCCTTCAAGCTGGTGACGTAGGCATTCCAACTTTGGCAACTGCAGTCCCAAATGTTCCCCTCTCTGCGCTTAAACTGCCAGTCGCGATCGTGTAGCTAGCTGTACTCGAGTTTTTGCCGGCAATGAAGCGCCCGTTCTCAGAAAGAGATGACCAGAATGCTGACAATGACGAAAATGGTTCAATACATGAGGTTATGTAAGTAGGCATTCGCACTTTGTGGAAGTGGTCTTGAATCAACCTGTTAGAGACAGGAACTCAAGCATGAGAATCGCACAGCCCATTAAGAGAACTATGCCGTTCACCTTGCGAGCCGAAATATCTGATCAACAGTCTACAAATAGATCTGAAGTGAATGAGTTGAATATAATGCGGACCATTGATTCTTCGGTTGCGGAGCAAGGAGTACCTCAATTGGATGTGAGTATGGCGAGAAACAGCTGCATAGGTGAACGACGGAAACAGATATATTGGAGGATGATTCTTTTTCAAATTGTTACATACCATAATCACGTCGTTTTCCGAAGCAGGCGGTATTTTATTCAGCTTTTGCTTGCTTTTGTAACTTGCAATATGCTAATCAAATATGAAAATCGTGACTGTCAATTTTAGTTGAATCACAAGCTTCAAGAGCTTGAGTCTGACAATACCAAAGACAGGGTCCAGGTAGATATTTCTGGACGAAGGGTGTGAGGCAATTGGTAATAAACATTTAACATAATGGTTGTAGGCTCTGTTGTGGATATCGAGAAATCTTCAAAACATGACCATGGGCGAGAAAACGAGCGCGATGAAATCACTATTGAAGCGAGTCGGTGTTGAGATAGACAATGATACAAAATGTATGATAATAACTTTGATCACGAAATTAATAACGATACCCACTCAATCGAGCAAAGAGATTTTTGACGCCTTTATAGAACAGGTAAGTTTTAATGGCATGGAACAAACGCCACAGCTTCCAACTGAATGTTATTGTGCCATTTTAGCTTCATGTATCCAAATCGACAAAAGTGAAATCTCAAGTCTATCGAGGTATCACCAAATTACTGTTGGTTCGAGAGTTAAACTGGAAACAGTCGTCACAGGTCTCATTGTCACTATCCAATCTCTGCAAGTTCACTATCTTTGAACTGGCCGACACACATCATCTCATTCGGGCTGCCTCCATCCGACTCCTGTCTGTGTTATCATCTATTCTCCACCAAGTGCACCAATATGAAAAGGAACGTAACACAAAGGGTGAAAAACAGAGCGTGCGTTCTAGATCCGAATCTCAAGGTAAAACTGGGGGTTCGCCGTCGGACGGACAACCTTTGGATATTATTGAGATTCAGCGCATCATCAGCCATTATGTAGTGGACAGTGACCAAAGAGTGCGAAAGGTAATTAGTCGTAAGGCAATAGCACTTTTATGGACATGGGAATATTTTTATTTTTTTCCTTTTTTGACCTAACAAGTACACACAGAGCGCATTGGAAGCATTGGTTCATATGAGGCTATGCGGTTGCCCGTTGGATCTGTCGTTGTATAAACACGGAGTACGGGCCTTGAAAGATGATTTTGAAGACGTTCGAATGGGTGGCCTTAACTTGATTTGGTAATTTTCATATATTACCATTAATTGACAATGATTTTACACATATTGATTTTATGTTCAGGGCCCTGGGGTGCCTATATCCCGAATACCGAATGCGGTTGGCGCATGAGGGCATTGATGAAGAAGTAAGACTACTGGACGACGCATTTGTAAAAATTTGCGATATGGTGAATGATGTTGCCGTCAACGTGAGAACAAAGGCTTGCACGATTATGGCATCTTTTCAGCACGTCGACCCCAATGTGCTGTCACAAACTTTTAGCAAACAGATCATGTCTCATAATAAGCGCCTTGCTCGTAATAAGAAAGCAGGTGGCCAAAAAGTCACCAATGTAAGAGCAAAACCGAGGCTGTAGGGTTCATTTAACTCGATCATACCTACTCACATTGTTTCTTGCAGCGCCAGAGTGATAGAATGATTCCCGTTGCCGAAGGAGATTTTGATGTTGAGTCTGAAGAGTTTCGCATTCTTGATTCGGGCGCGTGTGGCGCGTTTGTGCATGGCCTCGAAGATGAATACAAAGAAGTTCGAAATGCATCAATAGGTAATGTTGCTTTGCACAATAAATCTAACCATATGGCCACTGTACAGATACTAAATACTCGTTCAGATTCCATTTGTGAGCTATGCATGTATAGTGACCAATTCACCACCAAAGCCGTGGATTTTCTAGTAGATATGTTTAATGATGAAATTGATCAAGTCCGAATCAATGCCATACAATCATTGAGAAAGATTGGTACAAGGACTCGACTTGTTTTCGACGAAGATCAGCTGGAGATTGTCATAGGTGCATTAGAAGATGCAGATAAAACCGCGCGTGAAGGAACGCATGATCTTTTACGGTACGAGTGAATTACAGTCACTGCTGGTGCAGTGCAGATTAACATTTAGTCAGATGTATCATGAAGAGAGCTTGACTTTTAACGCAATTGCTAATAGTGTCGTGAGGCTGTCTGCTCAAGCATCCTTGACCATCTTGTTGGAGAGTCTAAAAGCTAATATGGAGCGATATCCAGAAGATCAACTTTCCATATATCGTTGCCTGAAAGATATGGGTCGCTCTCATCACGACTATATCCGTATGTATTCAAATAGAGATTCACATCGTTATAAGCTCTATACTCATGCTCCTTATACCTTACCAGATCAAATGGTCTCGGATCTGCTCAAGTACGACAAAAAATATCTGCCACGGGAAGCCAACGCCGATGATAAAAATCGCAAGTATCTCACTTGGACAACACGTAGTGCATTCAAATATTAATTAACACATTTGTTTGTAGACATTGGTCATATCATTCTCATTGTCAATGCTTGCTATGAAGATTTATCCATAGTGGAGTTGCTTCCAAAATACTGTTTTTCGCATTTTGTATATCTTCAGAGTCGCTTCCCAGATTGCTTCCCTCGCTTAAAGGTATTGTACAAGATAGAGCATAGCCATGATCAATGCCTTATTTTGACTAATACTTTGATGACCGTCAGAAAATATTCGACAACGCACCACCGGAAGTGATGAAGGTGGTGGACAATGTATCTATAAACCTGGAAGGTAAGTGGTGGCAGAAAGATAAGTCGCCAAGTAGGACAAGCGAAATTAATATTGGTTCTTTACACTTTCACAGCTCCCAAAAGCATTGATGATGTAAATCAATATCTGAATGGTACTATGGATATGATTTCCTTGATGCATAAGAATTTACAAGGGTCAGTGAACAAGAACTTGATGCAAACGATTGATATAATATCAAAGTAAGTAACGTGTATACGGCAATAACTGAGCGAAATGTGTGAGAGTCTAAAAAACTTTTGCCCCGTCTAGAAATCTTCAGTACGCCGCTGAATTGAGTCCCCTCATCTCAGGCAAAGCTGAGTTCGCAGATATGTACGTGAGCTGTTGCAAAAAACTGATCAAAGTAAGTCGCACAAGCAGATATTGATTCATATTTGGGGCCATACTTTTTTGATTCGAAGCATATTAGTACAAGGGCGAGGCCAACCTGGTTCTGGAGAGCGAAGCATCTCTTAAAAATGCCTCTGAGATACTTTTGATTTCTTATCGAATGGAACATACGTTCCTTGGCCTGGTGGGTCAATCTCGTCATGCTGCTATATATTTTCGAGTTCTAGCTAGCATGCTATGGCTATTTGGCATCATGAAGCAAATTGCATCGTAAGTGTATTAGAGCTTATGCCCATGAGCAATGGCTACAGAGGAAACGCTGATATAATTTTTGATTGGTGGGTCTAGAAATAATCCAACCAACATTACCAGTATGCTGGTCTCCATCATTGAACGAATTAATGTGATACAGCGGTTTGTAGAATTCTTTGGGTAAAAGGCGATAATATTTAAAAATGCTCAGTCAGCTAAATCGGGAAAAAATTGCAGAACGTTCGAACAAGATGATTTTAAGCTAATTGATTTGACGGACCTCCGGACTAATCTAGTCAAGGCTTGCAACTACCCGTCAAGTGCTAAATTTTCAGCCCTATATTCCTTTGTTCGGGTAAATGGTTACCGCAAAAGCGCGCGCACTGACAGTCAGAGGCTTTTTGGGTCACTAACTCGTTTAGTTGGTTTACAGTCATATACGCCTATTGGTCTGGATCTAAAGAACTCTCTAAAAAGAACTTGTGCTAGAATCACGCTTCCTATTAGCAACAGCGACAAACCCATCAAGTTTTCGTCAAACTTACCGCTCAAAATCCACATCGAAGCGCAGCTAGAGTTTGTCGATTATATCAACTCCATCGCCATCATGGTATGTAGTCTCTAAAATCTCCCCCAAAAATTATGAAAATCGAAAAAGACACTAATTTCAGCCCTGCAGGTAATATTACCAGACAAGTCCACCCGACAATTCTGGCCCTCCCATCATAACTTTAAACCAACCACGCCATATTGTTATGTTCTGGTAACGGATATTGAACTTGATGTGGAACTTTGGACTGGTGAGTGTATATGTGCGATCACATTATTCCACATTGAACTTTGATGAGAATGATCTCACCCTTTCCATACAGATATCGGCATGCTGCAGATACATATTGTCAAATGGTTCGAGGCTGATTTGCCTGGCATAGACAACTATATTTTACGATACCCTACAAGCTCCATGAGTCATCATGATTTTGATGGCACTAGTAGCACTAGCTCTTTACGACTTTGTGAGGCGCTCAACTATTACATTAGTCCCACCAAAGATCACTAAGGCCAAACCCATATTAGATAGCTAATGAACTTTTTCTTTTTAAAAAAAAAAAAAACAAGTAACCAAATAGTAAACATGATAAGAGCCCCAAGGGCTATTATTTTCCCCTGTAGAAGTTACAGATAGATGGCGTTGAAAAGTAAAACAGTCGGTTTAATCTTCATCTTGTGTATCATCGTCATCGCCATGAACGATATTGGCACCGTCCCTGCCATCGATCCAAGATGTACAAGCCGCGCATTTTTTAGCTGTTTTGGCAACCTTGGACAGACAAAAAGGGCATAGAGCGGCTGGGGCTTGAGCCTTCTTCTTTTTGCGGTTGAAAGTGGTTGACGCTAAAATTGAGGGGAAAAGGCACCAGCGGGCGGTTAGCGTATTTTAACGAAAAGTAAAAATAAGGAGAGGACAGTATTACCTCTCACAATCCAAAACAAGGCAAAGGCAATAAACAGAAAGTTCAAACAAGTCTGAATGAAATGTCCATAATTAAACGTCACAGCGCCATCATCTCTAGCTTGTTTGACTGTGTCATATGTTGCATTGGATGTGGACCCGTGGCGAATGATAACAAAGAGGTTGTTGAAATTATTTCCTTTGAATCCAATTTGTCAGAGAGTTGTGCGGAGAATGCAACGTTTGGAAAAGTCGTATTTTTCCTTACCAACTACCAGTCCGACAGGCGGCATAATAATATCATCTGTCAACGATGAAATGATGCTATTGAACTGAGCGCCCATAATAATACCTATAGCCAATGACAAGACATTCTACATGCGCCAAGTTAGTTCTCATAATATTATTGTGTGGCAGCATCAAGTCAACGGTCGCTAAACTCACCCCCTTGTTCAAAAAATCCTATAGTGGAATTTGAATAAGAAAAAGTCAACATATAAGCTTTTTAGGTTGTTTCTCGCTTGGGGCTATTAAAAAAAAAACGAGTTACTGACTTTAAAGTCTGTCCAAAAGGATGTGGCATGTTTCTGAGCTGTATGTCGCGAGTCCAATAGACCATGTTCGATTTCTTCCAAGCGGGGCATGGCGTTCAGATTGGGGATGGTGATTCAAAGGTCAAATCAGCAGGACATTCAATAATAACCGCGGACAGTTTTGTTCGTGTCACCTGATTGAAAATGGCAGTTGGGTGGGTTAAGGCCATTTTCGCTAGCGATGGCTGGGTGAATTTTAAGCATTTCCATATTGGGCAAGTTGGACGCTGATTGGCTTAGCCTGCACGCTCCATTGTTGAAAAACATTTCTATACCATTGAAAAGCCAAAGGCTATCAACATGTCAACCAGCATCAAATCATGGTGTCCATCCATTAAATTTCTCTATTTTAAGTCTTCTCTATCGTAGCTGGTTTTTTCCCGTGCTTGGACTACGAAAGCCTTGTTCGGTTTTAGTGTATTGCACTAAACCACACCATTTCCACCAGACATTGAACCTTTCCCAAAACGGAGAGTGCGATCTAGACCTTTGACTTTTTGCTCCTTTTCATTTTTAACTTTTTTTTTCCACTTTTCTCTGCGTTTCCTTCTTCAATCAGCCTTCTCTTCTTCAACCCTTTTACTCCCCCATCACCACACTCCATTAACTTGAAATGCTGCAAGCACAACTCACGCAGCCACCTATTCATACCTCATCGCCATTACTGTCCTTACCATATGAAGTCTTGCTGGATATCCTTCAGACCGTAGCCACCGCTACCTCATCATTATGCCCTGAAGACCTGCTGAATTTGTCGGGTACTTGCCGCCACCTATACAGTATCATACAAACACAATCATCAATATGGAAGTTGGCATTTTCAACCAAATATGATACTGGCGCTATTTATCGACGACAATTACATACAGATTACAATTGGCAAGCAAATGTAAAGCGACGATATCGAGCACTTAGCCATTGTGCCTATGGCGTTCAAGCCTGTACTTCCACTGGCAAAGTTGCTTGGTTAAACCATGTTGACTGGCAATGTCTATGGGATATGATCTCTGAACATGGTATAGTAGACGCATTCCAATACCAACTACCATTTCAGCCTAAACCCATGCTAACCAATATGATTTGTCTGTTCTTGATTAGATGATATGAATATCACACATATCTTGAACCATGAAGTACACAAAGCTGCTATAGCCTCCTTTCGCTTAGGACGATTCCATGACCGCGATACTTACCCCGTTTGTTTACCCATTCTATCCGTGCTTGTCAATTATGGTAAGCAACATTTTTTTTTTGCTCTTCTACTTTTTTTAAGCCCTGGCTGGCTGGCCAAGAAGGCGTCTCAAATTTCTCTAACTTTTAACATGTTGACACCACACCATAACAGATTTCACATTGACCAGATTTCTTACATCTGAACAACCATCACAATTGGTCTCACCCGAATTAAGTCAATTCGCCTATGACTTTGAGGCAGACGCTCTCATTCCCGGCCCGTCGTACTCCCTATCGGAAACCGACCCTGCTGAAATGGATCGATTGAAATTGGCGTCTTCACGTTTTTATCCCGCTCAAGATGCTTTGACCTCTGCATTACATCTGTTCTTTGTTACCATTTTTGCTCAACACCCAGACCCTTATGATGCCATCCCCGGTTGTATACCAATCCCATTGTTTCAACTTTCATCAAACATGTTTGATGTTGAGTTTTTACGGCGCTATGAAAGAGAGCTGTTCCAGGCCAGCCTAGACGAAAGCCGAAGTGGCTGGGAACAACGCCACCAACAACAACGTGAACGTTCAGCACCAGCAATCACCAATCGTTATGAGTCCAGTGGATTTGCTTCCAAGGAACGTTATATTAGCGACGCCTATCTGGTTGAAGGCGAATGGATGGGCTATTATTCATTCTTGGATCCCGATGACAGCCTGGCTTCTGATCGATCCAATGGTCGCAGAGAAGATTGGTTTGATGGACCAATGCGACTAACGTTACGAAGAGTACCTTTGGATGATGAAGCACCAGATTCAGATCAAGCCACTTACAGCATGGCAACATCTGATTTTCCGTCTCAGCATCTAAGGTCAAGCCCGCTCACTCGATTCGAAGGTCATGGAAGTGACAATCTTGGAGCGTTTACTATCACTGGGCTGGTTGACGATACTGAATGTGGTCAGATGACGTGGGAGAAGACCTATGTTGACTCGGCTGAGACTTGGGAGTACTCTGGTCGATTCATCTTGCCTATGGGGCTTTGCGGTAGATGGGGTGATGAAGAATACGGCGGTCCCTGGTGGATGTGGCGAGTTGAAGATGGAACTTCACAAGCTGACGTTGTGCAACCGTTAGTTGCCGGTGGTGGCATTGCTGGTGCCGCTGCCGCCGTTGCCAAGGCCACTGCTGAAGCCAAATTGTAACTCAAACCCCCATTGCCCCCCTTTCACCTACAAACAACCACAACAACAACACCAAGCAAAGTTCCTTTACATATTATTACTCACGTTTCTCCACTCCTAATATTGCTTCTTCCATGAGCAAGTCAACCTTTTAACTTTTTTTTTTTTTTTTCTGTCATTAATTCCCTTGTTTGTGTTCTACCACTCTTCCCTCTTTGTAAATAATAATAGCTTTTGCTTTTCTGCTCATTTTCCCTCCTTTCTATCACGAAAAATTCAAAAAAATTCTTTTCGTTTTTTGTTGTCATTAATTTCCCTGCAGCAAAAGAAAAAAAGCCCCCCTTCTCAAATCAAAACCTTGAACGGTTGGTGGGCTCTTTAATTTCTACTTTACTCGCTGCTTGCCTTTTTTTTTTTTACTTGCATACAACACTCCTTGATGTCGGTTCGATTGGATCATCACCGACTACCTGTAAAGACTTGTCCAACCAAACCTTTAAAATAAACAAAAAACCAATTTTGTTTTGATTAAAATGCTAAATCTGCAGTGCATAAGTTGGTCATTAAACTTGGACAATGTGTGAGCAAGGGAAAGGGGGCCCTAGCATTTGTCCATATATGACTGGTTCATCGGCCACAATTAAAGAAATAACGATAATGAGATTTGAATTAATTGCACAAAAGAGGAGACGAACGGGGGGAGACAGACAGACAGAGAGGGACACAACTGCTTAAGCACGGCTTGGGGTAAAAATTAGTTTGAGCTGTGTGCGTGCGGCTATGCGATTCACCGCCTTTTTGGTTTGCACGCTTGTGCATTTGTTCAAATTCCTCTCTGCCTCCCCCAAATGGCAACGTAACACACACTGAACCAGCAGGCTAAAACCCAAAAGAGGCATAGGTAAGATTTTATTGCTTTCCAGCGTTCCAGAACCTTTGTGGTCCATTCATACGCCATTTTGGCACCAGCCACAAAGCGATGGCTGGTGCATGTTTGAGGTTGGGCTCGAAAAAAAAATAAAAAATCTCAACTTATCTATATGGCGTTTGCGACGTCATGCATGGTTACACTGTCAAATTTAGGGCAAGTTTCTTGTTAAGTTGAGACGCAATTGTTTTTTGAAGCATGACTGTACCACCTGAACGACGCTATGCATGTTGTATTCCATATTTTTTTGGGTGGTTGGGCGGCGGGCGCGGCTTTATGGACCTATCTATTGCTTCAAGTTGAGCTTTTTCATTTAAGACAAGGCACAATTAGGGCGTGGGAGGAGTTCAACAAGTAAAAGAAACAAAGGTAACGCGCCGCGCCGATTGTTGGCCAAACAAAAAAAACCAAATATAAGAGTGTTGAGCACAAATGTGAATACACCCAAACTAAAACACACACCTACAAACGCGCTCCAACATTCGGTAACCCGTACGGGATAACAACCATTGAGATCTGCAGACAAACAGATCACCAGGTCGTGTAGCGTCAGATGGCAAGCGCTCGAAATCGCCCTTGACCAATTTAGCCAACAAAAAATCCTAATTGGAAACTACAAGACTTTTTACCTATTTTCGATCAAATGGCATCAACAAAACATCCAATTGGTAAAAAAAAAAAAAAAAAAAAAAATGGGTAATATAACAGAGAAAAAAGACTAAATAACAAAACTTATCAAGTTTTATTGGGAGGAGGGCAAAGCAAATAATAATGATACGGATAATAGAATATGTCTTTGGTGCAATGCACTGCTTATTAGACTCTAGCAATCCATGCCCATATAATTAAATGAAAGATAATACTGAAAATGGCTAAATGTAAAATAAAGAAAATTGGAGAAAGAGACAATTAGTTGCTAGTGTTTACAAAATAAAGTGCCTTATATGCTGATACGTATGGAAAACGAAAAAAGCTTTGGGATCCGCGTCTTTTTGTTATTTTTGTGCTATTTAGGTGGTGGTGGTGGTGGCCTCAGTGGTGCCAGCGGGAGCAGCAACATTGTCGTTGGCGCTGGTAGTGGTTGCACCGGTGTCAGCTCCTCCCTTGTTCTTGTTGGGGTGAGTCAACTTTTCAAACTGAGTCTTGAGCTTATCAATGAGATTACCGCCCTTCTTCTTTTCAGCAGTATTGGGAGAAGCTGGAGCTCCAGTATTAGCATTGACATCGGTGGTACCAGCAGTATTAGTATTAGCGGTGGTGTCAACACCAGCTCCGGTATCGAGCGTCTGATCTTGAACCGTGGTATTGGTAGCTGGTGCATCAACTAATGAACAGATCAGTTTACACCCTGACAATTATACACCTGTAAAACCTTGATTGAGGGGTTAAAACTTACCAGCAGTGTTAGCGTTAACTTCTGGTGCAGACATGATTAGTTGGGAAAAGAAGAGAAAGATGGAGACTTTTTTTTTTTTCTCAAACGGTCAAATGATTTTTTATTTTATAGACAATGGGCTTTCATGCCTAGCATAAAAGCAGTCACTGGTCATGGATTGATTGGGGGCGTAATTGGATTTAGAGCTTATCTGTGTTGCTTTTTAGCTGCATCAGATGATTCAGGTGTGTCCAAATCAACATATCCTCTCTTTGCAGGTATCTTGATCTCGGGTTCAATATGATTACTAGGTTGCAACGATGCTGGTATGTCGAAATCAAATTCTAATTGGAAAATTAAAAAAAAAAAATGTTTTGCCAGTTAGCATGAAAATAATTCTCCTGTCCCCATGTCAAAGATATCTCATCCAATAACATACCAGCATAATCTGCACCCCCGGTCGCAACAGGCGATGAGACTTCAGGGGTAGGCGATTGGAAGACTGGCGTGATCTCTGATTTGCCATTTGCAGTAGCTTGGCCACGGTCATTCAGACGGTGCATGTCGTGATATGCCTGGGAACTCAGCATCTCGATCTGTGCAGCGTCTTTGGTAATGCCATTGTTATTGGCAAGTGATTTTTTGGTATCATCCTCAAGGTAAGCTTTGACCGCGTCCATACCCAACACACCAGGTTTGGCCAATTCAATACGGTTATCATGCTTAATCGTCAACCAAGCGGTTGAAGCCGACTTCCACAGGATGGCACAGGGCATCAATTCTGAATACAGTAATTGTAGACCATACGTTGTCATGCCAATTGGAATATTGCGTAGATAAAACTGATCTTTGCGCACTTTTAGACCTAGAAAATAATTTTTTTAATTTGTGGTTAAACAAATCATCCATTTTTGGCCAAAAATCGTGCCATGCCTGCATTCAATTTACCTTCACTATCGCCCTTGAGATCAACAAAGTATAATTCGCATCGCATCAAGTGTAGTTTGTCATAAAAGTCACTTATGGTATTAGAGAAATTGAGCAATCTTGAGGGATTGTTATCTTCATTGTCCTTGCTATCATCGTCGCTAACCTCCCCATCCTCAGAATCAGAGTCAGATTCAGACTCGGACTCTGACTCAGACTCTGACTCTTCTGACTCGCTTGCCGCTGGTTCATGATCAGTAATAACATTAGTTTCAGACACATTAGTTGTCACCGATATATCGGTATCATTTTCCATGGCTTTGATTTGAATGGATTCCCGTATGGCAAATGGTTTTAAAGCAGGCTGCACCACTGATGCAGCATCTAGCGCTGGGTCACTTGCTTGTTTGGATGTATGCTCCTTGACTATAAACGAATGCATAAGCTTTCCCAATAGGGCACAATGGGTCAGATAAATCTGAAGTATTACTTACTCTCGTTTCTTAAAATATAATATGCCATACGCAAATACACTACTCCTGTCATCAATGCATCGTAACCCGCTTCATGAGCAACGCTGTCGCTATCTTGGTCCAAGCTATATCGCTTAAAATTCGCGTCAAGCACTGAAAATCTGAGGTTAGCATTTACTTCCATTGGATCACCCAGCTTTTGATGTCATCCCATGCGTACCTATATTGGGTCCATGACTTTTAAATGGGTCTCTGGACATGTTCTCATACAAAGGCCCCAAAGCTGTTGAAGGCAAGAATTCCTAAATCGATGTAAAGTAATCAGTAACTTATAACATGCGCAGTCAGCTTCAGGCGCATGGGCACGTACCTTGATCTTGGGGTGATTAGATAGATGCTTGGTATCAATGATACTGGATAACAAGGAGTGAACAAAGGTGCAATAAAGTCGATGTAATCATGTTCAGACGTATTATATACCTCTTAAATGTTTTGGTAACAAGAGATTTCCATTCGTTAACATCGTCCGGTAATCGTTGGCAGAACTGGGATATTATCTGACAAAAGTCCAGGAAGCAATTATGCCCAATCACTGGGCATTTTGCTTTCTTGATGTAATCTATAACTGTACAAAAATTGATCTCCAAAGGCGCTTCTTGGTCTATCTCATCGCGAGATTTACGAGTGTCCTCCGTAAGCTTTCTGATTTGCATTTGTCGCCTGTCAAGAGACTTGGCCGCTAAATAGCCATTGTATTTCCTGTCACAAATTGATCAACTTGGAAATTAGTGGACATTTGCTAAATCGTCTGACTGAATCATTTTAACTCACGGTTCATTAATTATCTGATATACGAGGCGCTTCAGATAACTGTTCAGAGTGTCTATGTCTAAAGTCTTGCTTGTGCCAGCTTGTAGCCACTCATCAATTGCTGCTCTAGTAGTTTCGAAGAATTCCTTGTTATTGTCATCAACAGCAATGTCTATTAATTGACTGCGTTAATATCACTGCATGTAGTTGTGCAAATTTCACTTTGCAAAAATGCAAACCTTCTCTGTTTCTCGACATGTTGATGCGCTCCAGATAACTTGTAATCTCTTCGTCTGTCAGATATGAGACGCCCTCCTGAATAAGTTTGTTGAAATCAAAGTTGCATTCCATTAAAAACTTGAGACTGGACGAGCTGCACGTGAAGAATCGTTCTCCAGCTTCTCGTGGCTCACCGCTTGGAAAGATGTAAAAGTTGAATGGTTTCGCAACATACGCACGTTTTGCTGCGTTCCATTTGAAACACGACACACCAAACTGTATGATCAAGAATTCTCTGGCGCTTTGGCTGACCTTTTCGTATCGGGTTGCCAGGTCGTCGGTCGCCCGGTATCCGTTAATAGGTCGATTTAAACCTGTGCAAAAGCGATCAAAGATCAGTGATCCCTGGTCCGAACTGAGCGATTTGAGCCATTGACTGCAAGTATACCTGTGAGTTCTGTATCTATAGCAATGTAGTCTGCATCTTCAATCGCACTTTTCACTATTGGAAGTTTTTCCAGGAATGTTGACCTGAGAACCTCCATGATCTAACATGACTTTCCAAGCTTCGAGACTTTTTGAACATTTTTCCCGATTTTAGCAGTCCCGACAATCTGCCATTGCCCGTTAAGCGCAGAATAAATCACCGCTCAAAGAAACCAAGATAGCTTGCATGCTAAAGGATTTTGATTGAACTTAATTATATCATTGTATATATTTGTGGATAAATACATCACAAGGTCTTATATACATAAGTATACTTGGTTTTCCAACTGTCATGTTTATTTTTGCCAATGGAACACCAAAGTACATATTTTAAGGCAAAAAGGACAGGCACTTTTTTCCAAGTTTTAAGGAAATTTTATCTCAACCGTCGATAAAACGTATAAATCTCTCCATGAATAGACCCAAAAACCGATTTATCTTTTTAAAAACGTTTTATTCCCATTACTATGAAATTAACACTTGCTGTCGTTTCGGTGCTGGTCGCTGCAGTGTCCAGTGCACATGTACCCAAAGGTGCTGCAACGCTACTGCAACCTAGTCATTTAACCTGCCATTCACAGGTTCTTCCTTTGTTGCAAAAATCTTGTAGACATGGAAGTGGCATGCAGTATTGTGTTGCCCAGAATTTCACCGCCTTCTATCCCAAAACTTGTCCGCAAGGTCTCTTCCAAAGCAGAATCAAAAACCAATGCAAGTCTATTAAAAGCAAGCCCATCAATGGCAATGTTATACGAAACCAGTGTATAGCTGATGATGAAACCTTGTGCCAGGCAAAGAAGAATTCTCCTCAAATAGTGAACTTTATAGATAGCATTCAGAATGCACTTGCTCGTCAGCCCACAAAGTCTATAACCAAACGATACGTCAAAGAAAACATTAGAAACCCTACCGCTGCAAAGTCAAAGACCCTTAAACATCAAGAAGTGACCACCACAGATAAAGGGCGGGCAGACAGAAGCCAAGAGGCTGTTGCAAAAGTCATTATTCCGTTTCAAAAAGGACGCATGTGCAGAACTAGAGTTGTAGGACTGAGAAAAAGGTCAGGCAAAAAGGCAGCGAAAAAAGCATAATTAATCAACGCTGGGAATTTATTTTCTAGTGGAAGAAATTCTAGTATTTACATATAGTGTTGTATCTCTTTGTATCTCTTTTTATCTCGTTGTATCTCTGTCGCTATAGTCTTCGACCCGGAATGCTACAAAACAAGGATAAAATGGCAGTTGACAATAACGTTATACTACATAGTAGTATCCATGCTCGTCTATGTAGTCTTTTTTTTATGTACGGGTGCTGTATTCGGTTATAGTGGAAAATGGTTGTTTCGCTATTTACAAGCTAATGATCAGTATTCGGTATTGGTATGTTATCATGTAACAAAACTCACAAACCTTAGATTGAAAAATATTATAAGAAGTGGATCCAATGCCGTGATGCCAGTAATCAAACTCCAGCATGCGATCCAAAATGGAAGAAACCCCTATCAAATGGCTTCATGTTAGCTGAATTGTCTATCTTTATGAATGCTATAAGGATTGCATACCCAAGCCCGAGCACCCCACATTTGCCATCCCAAAAATAGCATGGTGAGCTCTACAGTAAAACCTAGAAACAGCGAGGCCAAGCCTATACATATTCGTAAAAGTTGCTGTCCTTGTGTAATGTTACCGTTCGATTTGATGTGGATGAATTCGGGATAACTAAAGTGTTGAATTATATTCATTGCCCATAATTTTGCAAGCTCGAAAACACGCGGATCATAGCGTAAATTTTCTTGTATGCAGATGGTTATGTCGTCTCGTATAGTTGAAGGCAGACTTATTTCCTTATGTGCAGATTGTACCACATATCGGTGCAAAATGCTCTCTGCTGATTCTTGGATGTAGTGTGCGTTTTGTAATTGGTCTTTGTACTGGACTGCAAAGTCGTTCGGTGCTGATGCTGGTGCTGATGGTGGTAGGAAGTGCTTAGTGTTGCTTACATTAGTCTGTCGAATTTGCTCTGCCATGTTATTTTGAATGCCTTGTACTTTAATAGCCAGAGGAAGTGAATTGACTCCCTCAGCCAAATCATTGTCGTCTATAAGATTTGCTCTGAATAAGGATCGAATGTATTTTCGCCATAAAACCTCATGATGTCGTAAATCCAAGTAAAAATCCAACACTTCCTCATTGCCCAGCCGGTCTCTCATGACAATATAAAGATTGTATAAACAAACAGGAGGTAAGCTCTTTCTATCCAAAATTTGCTGTAGGGTTGGCACTTGACTGGGCACCTGGCGACTGATTTCAACGTCCGGTGGAGATTCATCATAGCGAAGGACTTTGGTGGAATCCGTGCTTTTTCTGCTGGAGGGAATGAACAGCATAGTGAAATTATAAATTAAGAAAAGAAAAGTAAACTTCAAATAAAATAGCAAATAGGAAGCTACGGACCACTCCATATAATTGAGGGCGCTGGGAGGCAAGTGAATAGGAGTTTTGCGAGGGTTTTCGTCCAGTAAGGTACGACATTACGGGCCCTTATTTAAATAGTTTATATTATCGTCAGCGTATCCTTTTTAATTTCTTTTAATATAAAAAAATAGCACAGTCTTTCTAGATCTTTTACGAACGATCAGGTTGCCGATAGAGAATGGCGTGTCTTTTGGTACTACAATGCTTGAAATGCCAGATGTGCGGAGTTTCAATAACCCTAAGCAGGTTCCACCAGCAAAAGATGTGATAAAAAAAATTTGAGTGGTTGCAGCAAAAATTGAACCGACCTGATATCAACCTGACTTTCATAAGCTCAACCCCCGTTTCGTCCCTCCAACCAGCTGCTTCTATAGACAAGAAGATAGAATAGATCACCTTGGGTGGTCAAGACATACTCAAGAAATGACAACGCAGTACAAGACTCTCAGCTTACCGGTGTCTTCTACTTACTACAATGGCCACTTGAATTACGGCCATCCTGACGACGCACCAGATCAGTTGAGACGGTTTTTCTCGGGCGAAGATGAGAACATATTTGGCATTGCCATTGTACGATTACCAATTTCTAGACAAATGAGTAAGTCTGAGTTGTTTTTGTCGACACCTATCTGAATCCACGACGTTAATCAATTTTTTGAACTAGTCTACTATCGAACCGTATGTCTTATAACGGCTCTTCAATGCTTTTTAATATCGTCAGCTACAACAGCAACCATCTATGTTGGAGACGCATTCGATTGGTTGCAGAAGAGGTAAATTTTTGCAATACATTCTCTCAGCAGATAGTAACGCAACGCTAAAATGTTATCGGTTTCTATAGGAATTGGGTATGGTGGACTCCGCTAGTACCTATGGCTTTGTTAGCCGCCTTCACTGGATGGCAGCTTTGGCTACACTACCGCCGACTGTCGGCTCATTTTCGCATAGGCTTGCTGACATTTTTCTCATTTTTATTTACCATCATTGCTTCTGCACTTTGTAAGTTGTTTACAAATCTTGAGTCAGTACCATGTAAAGCCAAATTAACCTCTGATCGCCGATCGCAGTGTCAAAATTCTATTACGATATTGGTTATTTATCAAATTTATTAACTGTCGTGGGCCTACTTGGCACAGCAGCATATACCTTACAACAGAAGTGGAAGTTTAGTGGCATGGCACCCATGTAAGCAAAATTTTCAGTCAACCAAAAGTTGTCGGCAATATGGTTTTAATTCTCTTGCTCTCTTGAAGTATTTGCAGCTATTCAGCTATCTTTTTTGGATCTCCCATTTTTGTCCAGCTGTTCTCGTTGGATTCTTCTTGGGAAATATTCATCCCTATGGTCATCTCCGGTACCATATGTACTTATGTCGTTCTGGAGATGTATTATATGGCACAAGAAGTGACTGAGGAAGACTGCATCTTGACAAATATCAGTTTCTACGTGGACTGTGCATACCCAATGCGGTGTCTCCATCATATGTGTGAATTAACGGAAGGCGTCAAGTTTGCTGGCGGCTTCGTAGACGATGAAATATAAACTTAATATACCATATTCACATTATAAACCAGTAATAACGAGTGTGCCAATGAGTTGACATTTTGGATGGCAGACCTTAAAACATTACTAAACATACAAATTAAAAGCGATACAGGAACTTGAAGAAGAGCATGATAATAAAATATCAAATGATTCATGAATTGAATTGTACATAAAATGGTTTTGCGAAAGTCATCCACTACCTATATATATTTTTATGATGACTTGCTTTCAAAAGAAACTGGTGCGCCTTGACCGCTGGGCTTTTTGTCATTGGCAAACGCCAGCACCTTGTAAGTTTCTCCCATTTGTCGTGGATCCACCAACCTTTCGTAGCTCTTGATCATGTTATTAGCGCGTTCAGAGCTAGTTGCGTTCTGCATCAACATTTTCAATCTAGTTTGAATGCCCAAGCTGTTCAAGAAGTGAGCTTGTGTGATCGGTCCATAAGTTGAGATAGCTATGAATGCCATGGTTATTTCAATTGATACGGTCAGCATTACGTACCGTTGAAAAAAGACTTACTGGACACAGGTGCAGCTGCAGTTTTCAAGGCTTTGAAATCTACATCAGCGCTGAGATCGGCAGATCCAGGGTCACTCATAGGGTGCACAATCTTATGTTGACGGATAGCTCGCAACGTATGTCCCTGAGCATAATCTTGTCCATAATCAATGGCCAGACCAACCCCACCGTTGCGATCCAAAAACTCGGCCATCAATCGCATGACATTCCAGCTGTCAGGTGAAACTTCTACACGATCGCCTACTTTGTAATCTTTGAACATATCCTGCTCGGTCAATGATTTACAAGCTGTTGTTTCGCCTGGAGATTGCACAAGTCTAAAGTTGTATTCACTGTCCACCCGTAGTTAGTATATGAGAAAAGCGCTGGAAAATCATATCTTTCTAAGTACATACGTCTCATTGGTGTCGTCCATATGCACCAGCATTTCCCGCCAACCATCCTCAGCTTTCTAGAAATGTAGTAGATCTGTCAACATATGTATGTTCTTATGATAGAATTAGTGAAAAGATAGTGTACCTCAAAGGTGTGTATGGGAAGCGCATCAAAGAATTCGTGAGCCATTATCATTGACCAAGCGTCGTTGGGAAGGAATTCTATTCCATCATACCAATTGATATTGATTCCATCCGCTCGCTTACAGTTTTGATATGGTACATTTCGTTCGTCTTCGATGTGCTTCACATCCTCTTCTGTCGAACCTGGTATGAGCAACGATCTTTGCATCTTTCGTAATCCAGGACTGGCTTCCACCAAATGTACGCCTTGTATCGTCTTATACATTTCAGGAAATTTAGACAGTGCTCGCAGCATATCGTCCATTAAAGTGCCGCGTCCAGGACCGCATTCCACCAGTTGTGTCTTAGATGGTTGGCCCAGTCGATACCATTCGGTCAAATACCATATACCTGCAAGCTGCTATCAATGTCAGTACTGAAGGTTTGTCCCAAATTTACCCAATACATTGTAATCATACCTCGCCAAACATTTGGCTGATCTCTGGTGATGTGATAAAGTCACCTTTTGATCCAAATACGTCGCCTTTCATATAGTAACCACTCAGGGGATTGACGAGTACTTGTCTCATATAATGTGCCATCGTAAGCGGGCCAGCGATCTAATCATGAAAGTATTTAGCTTTCCAGCAGCAGTAATAACTTACTCCTTTCATCTGCAACTCGGGTTACCTTTATTGAATCTCGTAAATGCTTTGCAAGGGGCGAGAATGGTTCTTTGACAGGCTCTGCCGTGGTCGAATTATAGCGCCGAGCATAAGCTAGCGGCTGAATTCTACTAAAAGCCGCACGACCAAGCTGTTTGCTTCTTAGTGGGAGAGAGCGAGTTCTCTGCACAGCGCAGATCGGTGACATTCGCATCATGGCAGAACAATAGAGATTGCGTCGAGTTCACCAGTGTTTTTTATTACGGTTGGAAATTTTCAATGGCCGCTCAATTCTTTAAAAATACCAAAATTGACAATGGCAGAATCTTTGGCTCGTTTCGCCTGTTTATCCTTGGATTTATCGTCAATATCCATGCTGTGATGTTTTTCTGGCACGTGCTTTGCTACTTGCACAGGTGGTGGTTTTAGTGGCATTGAGGGTTTGATTGGAGTAGGTTCCTTTAGTGGCTGAGATATGTATGCCTTCTTCAATGCACTTGGTTCCTTGTCTATGCGAATAAATGTGGTTGGAGGCTGTGAGGGCGATGAGTGAGATGATGTGACTGGCTTAATAGCACGATTATTATGAGAATGGTATATAGAAGCCCTGAGGGAACAAGAAGACGTCAAATTACAGAAAATATATAGCGACGCACTGCGGCATGCACACTTACTCTTGCTTTGCTGCAAGCATCGTTTTTGCAAAAAGGCTACTGCCTCGAGAACGCTCTACAATTGACATTGGTTAATTAAGCAGCTCGTATTGAAAATCATCATATGCAAATTAGCACTTACTAGCAGTGCTACTGGAATTATATTCTGATCGACGCTTTCTGATAGGGATTGCTTTGGTTAGGAATTTCGTAGATCGAGCTTCCTTTTCATTTTGCAATTGGTTGTAATGGCTTTTGATTTTAGCTCCAATCAATTGGCGCTTTCGTTGATTCTCCTCATGCCGATCAATGTACATCTCTCTCCAGTTGGTCTCAGGTGGTATATTTCCTGCCTCGTATTCAAGTCGGATGTCTCGAAACGTTAAACAGTGATATAACCACAGATCTATGGAGTGTATTAGTGGGTAAGAAAAGATGTATGATCCATAAGTAGTCTTAATCACCTTTAGTATCCTCGGTGATATGCTACAAAATTCAAACAAGACGTCTGATTTAGTATCGAAAACGTCGTGCTAGAATTTTGAGGGAAAATACCTACAGGGTTACATTTTTCAATTCGATAAAGTTGCTGAGCTGTAGCTCGTTTTAATGGCTCTTTCAATAGATAATATGGAGCATCCCCAAGATCAAACAGAGCTGTGTGATAGCATGGAATTTTGTTGGGGGTTAGTTCATACGGAACGACGTTTCCAAGCGATACGTAGCAAGTATTACTGTCAGCTGACAGCTAGCATATGTTGGCAGCTTAATATACGAAACTACTGGCCATGCGGAATGGAAAACCAACTATATCTCATGCTGATAAAGAACGTACCATCGAGGTTTTTACCGATCACATATTGACAGATTTCGACCAAAGACTTTGTGGGCATTGATAGTCATTGAAGGTCGGGGGACAAACTGGGCAATGGAATGTGGTTTTCTTGGATATCTGGGGACAAACAGGCAGGTGAGAAATTTACACCAAGTCAAACGATTGTGACTTCAGATTTGGGAGGATCAATTGATTGAAAATATCCACCACCACGGGGACCTGACGAGTAAACCATGGTGAACGCAGAACTCCTGAATGAATGAATCAACAGCGAAATCACAACGGCGAGCGCAGATTGAGCAAGCGTTAAAAGTTCTCGACGAAGAAGGTAAGTAAAACTACCGTAATTCACTGCAATAGCTATATCTACGTTATCGTCATAACCATTCTTCTTGTTCACAGGAGAAGCGCGCATTCAACAACTGCAAAAACGAATCGACCTGGCTTGCCTGTCCATTGCAGGCCATGGAGCATTACAAATTAATCAAATGATATCGCTTATTCGAGACATGACCATGCGAGATTTCTGCGGTAAATATGGTGCCGATGTAAATAATTGGCTGGCAGACTATGTGCGCCTTCAGACCCAAGAGGCACGTAACTACGAGACCGTACGACGCAACAGGTCTCAGCAAAGAAATACAACAAGAAACCATTGAAGATGGCGTAATAGATATATAACAACCTGTAAGCGTAGGCGGTATAACGGGCTTATCGGTTACCTGACGCATTTTTCTCACTCAACGATCACCCTTAAACCGCCCCATATCCATACTGTACTAGTTGTTTCTTCTTTAGTGTCAATCATTCTCTCTTTCATTTGTACATATCCATTAGAAGCAATGCGAACGAAAGCATTTCTAATTTGCGCCTTAGCAATACATTTTAACACATAAATCGCTCAAACTCAGCGTGATGGCGGCAAACCAGGAGTTTAAAAATCAAGCTTGTATATTTTTCTTCTCTTTCTCTGTTACGATTATACAAGAATTTGTGCAAACATGACCGAATCCATGAGAGCACTTTACGAACTAAGAAAAAGCATAAAGAAAATCAATAGTTGAAAATAGAAGAAAGTAGTACGAAAAAATGTCAATGAAACGAAAGGAAAGGGTACTGCAATTATAACCAAAAGCACAAATAATTTGTAAAAAGAAATTAAATGGAATAGTAATCACCAATGGTGACTGTTAGAAGAAGGGAGGAGTAATTGAGAGTAAATAAAATTGAGAGTGTAACAAAAATACGTAAAAAGAACATTCCGTGGGCGATGAAAACGATTAATTCATGTCGGTAAAATGCTGGCCGACGTAAAGAAGTCCCTTGTCAATGCGGGAAATTATACAAATCAGTAAGAAAAAGAAAAATAAAAATAAGCCTTTTTGAGTTGTACGGGTAATGCAAGTTCGAGAGATTAATATGGATATGGTAGGTACGGTGAAGAGATTAGGGTGAGATGAGACATTAGATTAACCAGTAAACAGGGAAAAGGGTATCTAGGACGATGGAGTGGAGTCTTGTTACTTGTTGACGATGGCTTCAGTGTGCTGAATTTTGCCTTTGATTTGAGCCTTTGCCGAGACATTTTGATACACACGATCGGTGGAAACATAGGTATTAAGGAGGCGGTCCCACCAAGTGAAAAATGGCTGAGAGTAATTCTTCTTGATACCGAAAGGTTGATGGTGAATATCATGGCTGTAGAAAAGAAGGGCTGTTAGTGTTCATCGAAACAAAAATGATGCAAGACATCTCTTAAACCAACTCACTATGCAACGTTATTGCCAAATAAGAACTGGAAAGGATCATATGGAAAGGCATAGCCACAATGATCGTCCACTGCATATTCATGAATTAGCTTTTGCAACGAAATGATGAAGGATCATCAACCTCTCAAGCTCTAACTACTTTACTTACCAGTTTTCAAGGTTGAGAAAGAAAAAAATACGATAGCACCACGCGTAGGCAAACCAGACAATGTAAATGCAAGGGTGGCACCTACAGAATCCATAACAAAACCCTCTACGGGATGGTTGTACAAAGCGCCGAATGCGTAAGGCACGTACAGGCGGTGATGATGGGAACTGCAATACGGGACAAAAATTTAGACATGACCATTCAACCGTGTTTCAAACCTAAATACGTCATGCCGTCAACTACTTACTGAATATGCTTGTAAAGGAATTTGTTTTGATGGAAGAGACGATGGAAGAAATATTGGTAGCCATCCAAAATAAACCTATTTGGGTAAACATTGGTAGGCATGAGCCTCATGCCAAGTATTGCACAAGAGAACAAAAAAAATCATTATTTCCACAGAAACTTACATGGCAATGAAAAATTGAAAGGCTGGAAGGAGGTAATATTGCAACAAAGAAGATATCGTCGCCAAGACGTCAATATAGACTGGCATGCCATATTGCTCCACGATATATGGTTTGACGGACATGATACGCAAAAAATTGGAGACAACAGACGTGATATTTTCTGTAGTCAAAAACGTTGCAGCAGACGAACTTTCATCTTCTAATACAATGAAACCAAGAACAGTCTGGAGAACTTGTTGAAAGATGACACCTCGAATGACTTCTTGAACCGAAACTTTGTTTCTCTTCATGTCTTCGGGGTCATGTATACGGTACCGTTCGACAAAGGGAATTTCAGCCTTTGACAGGAAATGGAAGAAGAGAGAATACACCCAATACACCACCAAAGGAGCCACAAGTGCAAGTGCACTGTCGGACATAAATGGCAGTACTCGAGGTGATGCAATTTGAGATGAGTCGACAACTATGGTTGAGTTCATCCTGTCGATATTAGGCAGTAAGCCGATTACTAATGGGTAGTAGGAAAAAAAATGGCGAAGTGGAAGTAATAGTTGAAAGTGGTAATCCTGCGCACTGAGAGCCAATCACAGGGAGGATGAACTAGATGAGGCTGACAAAGGGCGAATGGGGCTATAAAAGAGTAGAAGATACAGTATAAGAAGAAAATCTGCCTCTCGTTTTTTTTTGGTATTAAAAAAAAAAAAAAAATTACTCGCTCACAACCAATGCATTTGCTGTCAAGCCTTATGTATTGGATGGATAAAATGTTTTTGCGCGTTCTTCATATGATGACTCCGACGTATTCAAATCCGTATAGCATGCATATTGAATTCAATGGTGAAGTGAATTCAACAAGGAAATAACCGTTGCTTTGCTGAGACAACAAATTAAACCGTGCTTAATGAGTAAGGGGGTTATAAGGCATGGCGGGCAAGATATGAGCTAACAGAAAAAGCGGGCGATCACTTGCAATAAAAAACGTGAATGAAAAAATTCAAATAATTTCTGGAATAAAAAATTCCGGCCCGTGTGGTGGTGAAAAATCTCATTGAGCTATTACATTGTCGTCATTTTTGTGTAGCAATACAGCGAAAAAGGTACACAAAATGCCTGTATTAAGTTGTTGTTTCTCAAGGTTACGCGGATTTGAGCCGGTCGGTCAGCTTACTGGTGTGTGTTGGGGCGTGCTTGGCACTGGCCGGCCTAACACTTGTTGTAACCCGATGATGTAACTCGCTGAATTCGGGAGCTTCAAATTTTTGTACGTCCGCTGAGGTCCACTTGGGAAGCTTTTAACCTCCTTCAGACACATCTCTGCTTATTTCCTCTGGAACAATGGCAAAGGTAAGTTGCAAATGAGCATCACTATGCTGCATGTCAATTACATTATATCCACTATGATGCTGAACATGGGCTCTGCATAATCTAGAAATTGTTATCTAAGCCTACAAAAGAGAAAAAGGCTATCAAGGCCAACCGGCCTGCGAGAGCAGACTGGAAGGAAGGGATGAAGAAGAAACAAGTTGGTGTTTCCGATATGACGTTGTTGTCCAAGATTCAAAACGAAGCCATCAACGAAAACTTGGAAAAGAGATGGAAGAATGCCGAGATTTATGTAAGTAGATTCCTGTTCCTTCTTTTGAGAAAGTCACTTGTTTACATACATATGGAGAACGATCATGATCTACATATAATATCATCCGTGACAGGTTTCACTGACAATAACATATCTCTTCTATTCATTATTTTTAGACTTACATTGGCCATGTGTTGATTTCTGTGAACCCTTTCCAGGATCTTGGCATCTATACTGATGATGTTCTAAGAAGCTATCCTGGCAAGAACTTGTTGGAGGTAACAAACATGAAAAAACTATGCGTGTAAAAGCGTTTGGAAGGATAAGTTGGAAACTGATACGATTATCATGTTTGTTTAATGTGATAGATGCCACCACACGTCTTTGCCATTGCTGAATCCGCTTATCATCACATGAACAGCTACAAAGAGAACCAGTGTATTATCATCAGGTAAGTGAATGGGTATTGCAATCAGTCATAACTTACCACTATATTATATATACCTAACTGCGACTACTACTAGTGGTGAGTCTGGAGCTGGTAAAACAGAAGCTGCAAAGAGAATTATGCAATACGTTGCTACTGTGTCGGGAGATGGTAGTTCATCTATCAAAGAGATCAAAGAAATGGTTCTGGCTACCAATCCTCTACTGGAGAGTTTTGGTTGTGCCAAAACTTTGAGAAATAACAACTCTAGTCGACACGTACGTATCTTACACTTCTTTTGCATGCAACATACAGGCTGGCTGTAGGCTGACCTGCATAATCGTATTTTACAGGGAAAATATTTAGAAATCAAGTTCAACACCCAGGGAGAGCCTGTTGGTGCTGTTATTACAAACTATCTTCTGGAAAAGGTAATTTTGGCTCTTAATGATAGCTTGTGGGAGCACACTATTTACTTTTGAATGCGTCCACAATAGAACCGCGTGGTTGGCCAAATTGAAAACGAGAGAAATTTCCATATCTTTTACCAGCTCACCAAGGGTGCTTCGCCAGAGTATCAGGAACAGTTTGGTCTCCAGGGCCCAGAAAGCTACTTATACACTAGCCGAAGTGGATGTTTGGATGTTGATGGTATAGACGATGTTCAAGATTATCAGGACACCATTGTAAGTGACAAAATCGTCAGCCATATGTATGTATGCAAGTGTAAGTGTAAAATACTCATCAGTATGGGGTTTACAGAAAGCAATGAATGTTGTCGGTTTGGCGAAAGAAGAACAAGATGAAATTTTCAAGATGCTGGCCATCATTCTTTGGCTTGGTAACGTCCAATTTGTTGAGGGTGATGATGGAAATTCTGCTGTTGCAGACGGCGATGGTGAGTACATAATTCTATGTTTTCAATTTTTCGCACGTCATGAATAAGTAAAACTAATCTCGATGCTGAAATACAATAGTTACAAACTTTATTGCCTATCTTCTGGAAGTCAACCCTGACATCCTCAGCAAGGCTTTGACCACTCGTGTCATGGAAACACAAAGAGGAGGACGTAGAGGAAGTGTTTATGATGTTCCTCTAAATATCACCCAAGCCACTTCAGTGCGCGATGCTTTGTGTAAGGCCATCTATGAAAACCTTTTCGAGTGGATTGTTGCGCGCGTCAATGTATCATTGAAGGAGCGAAGTGCTTCACAATATGTTCTCGGTGTCCTAGATATCTACGGATTCGAAATCTTCGAGGAGAACAGTTTTGAACAGTTGTGTATCAACTATGTCAATGAAAAGCTGCAACAAATTTTCATTGAGTTGACCTTGAAGGCGGAACAAGAGGAATATGTTCGAGAACAGATCAAGTGGACCCCAATTGATTTCTTCAATAACAAAATTGTATGCGATCTTATTGAAGAGAAGCGCCCTCCTGGTGTATTCGCTGCATTGAACGATGCTTGTGCCACAGCTCATGCTGATTCTGGAGCTGCCGATAATTCATTTGTACAACGACTCGGTTTCTTGGCATCAAACCCTCACTTTGAATCTCGTGGATCAAAATTCCTTATTCGTCATTACGCCGGCGATGTGTACTATAACATCGAAGGTATGACCGACAAGAACAAGGATTCACTCTTGAAGGATCTATTGGATTTGGTCGCGTCCTCTACCAACCCGTTCGTATCACACACCTTGTTCCCTGACCGCGTCGATCCTAATTCTAAGCGACGACCTCCTACCGCCGGTGACAAGATCAAGACTTCATGTAATGCATTGGTCTCAAAGTTGATGCAGTGTCATCCAAGCTACATTCGTACCATCAAGCCTAACGATAACAAGAGTGCCTCAGAGTATGATAAGGGCCGTGTTCTCCATCAAATTAAATATCTCGGTTTGTGTGAGAATATTCGTGTTAGACGAGCTGGTTTTGCCTACAGAACAGTAAGTTACTCCTGATGTTTCTCACAAATATGGGTTACTATAGAACCAAACTAACATGCTTGACTTTGTTCTACAGACTTTTGAAAAGTTTGTTGAGCGGTTTTATCTCATTTGCCCCAGCACAGGTTACGCTGGTGAATATATTTGGAATGGGGATGCAAAGGGTGGTGCTCGTGAGATCCTCAAGCATAACAATATTCCCGCTGATGAATGGCAGATGGGTACATCCAAGGTGTTCATTCGACACCCTGAAACCATTTTCGCTCTTGAAGGTTTGCGTGACAAATATTGGCATAATATGGCTGTTCGTATTCAACGTGCTTGGAGAGCCTATGTTCGTTACAAGCATGAGTGTGCACGCAAGATCCAGAGATTCTGGCGCCAAAACAAGCATAACATTGGCTATCTACAGCTTCGTGACTATGGTCATCAAATTTTGGGTGGCCGTAAGGAAAGACGTAGAATGTCTCTGCTCAGTATGCGCATGTTTACTGGTGACTACTTGGACATTAAGAACGGTAGCGGCTTAGCAAAGATGACACGCGATGCCATCAGTCTCAAAGGTACCGTAACATGACTAACAATGTCTCTTTGAATGGATCTATTCATTGATTACGTTGCTTTCTAGGCGGTGAAGAACCCGTATTCAGTTGTCGTGGACAGATGCTAGTCCCTAGAGCTATGCGATCAAGTGTTCCCAGTCCTAGAACATTTGTTTTGGTTAGTATATTTTACGTGCATGGATCACTTTTTCGTCCAAATGCTAATATGATTTTTAATAGACAAATCAAAACTTGTATATTGTTATGACCACCAAGAACGGAAAGGTCTTGCAATTAGTGAATGAGCGCACCATCAATCTTAATATCATCAAGTCTGTTAGCACATCCACACTTCGTGATGACTGGCTTGTCATCCATGCTGATAGCCCTGAAGGTGATGCCGTAATTTCATGTGTTTTCAAAACAGAAATGATAGCACATATGCTGCAGCAGACTGGCGGGCGCATTGGTGCCAATGTCAGCGAGACCATCCAATACTCAAAAAAAGGTGGTAAGCCCGTAACCATGAAGTTTGTTCGGGATGAGAAGATCAGAAAGGATGATGTGTACAAGAGCCATGTTGTCAGCGTGCCTAGTGGCGAACCTGCCAATAGCGTGTCGTATCCAGCATGTGCAAGAAAGCCTAAGCAAGCTGCAAGTACACGCTCAAAGCCTCCTGCCAAACGTAGTGCTCCTATTAGCCGAGTTAGACCTACACCAGTAGCATCTTCCAATGCTCCAGCTAACGCTCGCGCATCAATGGGCTCACCTAGTGCAGCTGCTGCTCGATCAAAGCCCGTGCCTCCACCTCCTGCACCTTCGCCACCTCCAGCTGCTGCTGCACCTTCAAACCCTCAATATAAGTGTTTGTATCCATTCAGCTCTGGAGAAGATGGCGAGATTTCATTTGTCAAAGATGACATTATTGAAGTACTGAAACAAGAAGATGACAACGGTTGGTGGTTGGCTCGCAAAGACGGTATTGAAGGCTGGGTTCCTAGCAATTACCTCGAAGAATACACTTCTCCTAAGCCTGCATCGCCTCCTGCTCCACCAGCTCCTCCGGCCAGACGTCCCGCGCCTTCAATCCCTTCTGCAGCCAGCTCAAAGCCATCCAATTCCGTTGCTAGCCCTCGTAATAGCATGACAATGGGTCCAGCTGGAGCTCAAGCTATCCCCATCCCTGGTATGAATGGTAATGCAATGACATCTAATGGCGTCCCGGCTTGGAAGGCTCAATTAGAAGCCAGAAAGGCACAGGCTGCTGCTGGAAACAGTTCTCCATCGCCTGCTCCCCGCCCCATGTCAAGCTCTGGTGCTCCTGTACCCGCTGCTCGCAGAACTCCACCATCTACCGCTCCAAAGCCTGTCATACCTCCCAAGTCTGGAAACATTGGCAAACCTGTCATCCCTGCTCGCCCCAATGCTGGTGGTGGAGCTCCTACTCCAGGACCACGAGCACCTCCACGTCCTGGTTCCATGGCATCTGCACCTCGCGCCCCACCAAACCCAGCAACCAACCTTGCTGATGCTGTAAGTGTGAAACATTGTTAATAATGGAAATATGTGTCATTGTAGAAACTGATCACTTCGTTCGCGTTTTGCTTTTTATGTACACTATTAGATCAAGGCACGACGACAGCAAAATGCCGCTGATGAAGATGATGACGAATGGTGAAGCGAAGGAACTTGAGAGAAGAGTACTTAGGTTTGGAGACTTTGTATAATTAGACGAATTGTCCTTCTTTTCTATAATACACTTTTTTTATAAAATCAAATATTCAAACCGGATCCAACACTGCAGATATGTGCGGTGCTATTCATTGTGACGAGTATTTGATGTGCAAGGTATAAAAAAATTGGACAGTTGCTGAAATACTCAATCATTAAAAGTTGGATAGTTGACATAAAGCAAGTCGTCTTTTTAATAGACATTTCTTTTTTTTTTCAGTTTTAGTTAACAACAAATTGGTGGTAAATGGAAAGGAGAGGGTGGGGAGACACACACTACAATTAAATGGTACAATAGTAAGTATAATAGTGAATATGACATGTGGTGGATAAGTTCTTAGTCTATAAGGGAAAGAATGGCATCAATCTGATTTTAAGAGATGGGCGCGGAGGCAACAACGGTTTGACACCAAATATCGAGTTTTTCAGGGTTGGATTGCTTCACAGAAGCACCACCAGCGGCTTCTTCCTGCCTTTTTTGCCAAGCGATTCTAGCTTGCATAATATCGGTTTCATCTTGCATAGTAATGAGCTCGTCATCTTCGTCCTTGAATAGCAATTTGACATGTTTACCATCAAATTTCTCCTTCACCTTTTCGGCCAGCTCGGAAAAGGCGATGGTAGCAGGGACGATTAAGATACGCATATCATCATGATGGAGTTTGATCTTTAGTCTAACGTTCATGTCGATGCCATCTTGCAAATCACGCAACGCTTCATAGGTTGTAAATACGTCCCCGCTGCTCTCGTAGTAACCCATAACATCTTCATCGTGCAGGTCGCTAACCGTTGTATTGGTTTGAGATAACGGTTCTCCCTGACTAAACATAGTTTCTGACTTGGGTGTCTTATCACCAGCGCTTGCATTGGAGGAGACTGACTGATTTTCACCATGACCAGAGTGGAATCCGCTGTCTTTTCGAACTTCTTCAATGCTTTTCAACTCGGGCACTAGATTGGTAGTAGACTCTGGTAAGGGGAACTCCAAACTGAGCATAGCTAAACTTTGTTCGTCTTCAGGGGTGGGTGGCACTGAAGGAGTGGTTGCAGCACTCAAAGGATTGCTAGGCAGTGATTTCCAGATAGCTTCCTGTTGTAACTGTTTGAAATCATCATCTTTGATTTTCTTGCGACTGACAGCAAAAGCCGTAGATTCGCGGTTGTTTTGTTGAGGAATATTCGGAACCGATGTTGAAGCTCTTGGCATTGCTTCAAGCAAAGACGGCGTTGTGAAATTGTCTCGAAGTGACCTCTCCGACAACTGTTCAGTACCTGCTGAACGTGACGGTAAAAGCCTTGAAACTAGATTTCTTGATGGCTTAGACATAAAAGATTTGAAATTCAGGTCGAAATTGAGCCGATGTTTGCGTGGAGTGGACATCAGGACAGAATTATGTCTAGTTCCATTGTTTTTGTCGGAATGGACTTCTGCAGCAGCCGCAAGCATTTCCATGTTATTCAACCGGTTCTTTGGTGGACGGTACAGGACCTTGGAGGGAATTGAAAAGATTGAATAGCCTTTTCCTTCGTCTCTTAAAGCATCAGCAATAATATCATGTTCACTGTTCAATCTCATAGCGTTGGCCAGCTGCAAGTCCTTCATTCCTTCTTCAATTTGTTCATTGTACAATCGACATATACCGCGGTTGAAAAGGACTTCGCATCCATATAAATGGAAGGCGAGGCCCAATTGGCCATAGTTAATAATTGAATTTCCTCTCATTGCCTTTTAAAGTATTGTTAGAGGAGTTTGGTCTTGCAATTGCTAAAACGCGTATTGGCCAAATTAATCCTAGTCTACATACCGTAAAGGCTTCATCAAAGGCTGAGCATGCTAATTCCATGTCGCCAATAATAAACGCAGCGACTCCGCGTTGGAAATATGCGACCGCGAAATATTGATCAAGCTCTATAGCCTTGCTATACGCAGCTAGCTATGAACAATATTGGTAAGTGTCAATGACAATTTTCAAATCCCGCCGCACCTTTTAGTGCCCCCGACTCGTGCGGTTAACAAAATAAGGAAAGTCAAACGTCTTTGGCACTTACCGCTCGTGGATAGTCGTCAATCGTCGCTAACACCAGTCCAATATTGAAATGCATTTTAGCCGTGTCAGCAAGTCCCTATTTTAAGAATTTAGGTAATTAGAGAAATTCGAATTTATGAGCTCTGTGCCATGTTTTGCCATGCTTTGGTTTTCGAAGGAAAGAGATTATCCTTACAATAAAGAGTTTTAGTGCTTGATCATAATCCTCTCGATCGTAAGCGTCACATGCCCTGAGCCATTGCTCCAGCTCAAACTATGATGATTGTGTAAGTATTAGAATATCGTAAAGATCGCCGTGCCTGGGAGCCGAGCGCATGCTACAATGTCCCCCTCTGGAAACCCCGTTTTTTTTTGGTTTTTTTTGGATGGAAAAGAAAACGAACCTTGGCAACCATGATCTATTAGGGTCAATTGAAAAAGAAAACGGAGATCTCAGTCGATAACGAGTATTTGAGCAACCGAAAGTAAAATGAGTGTTGCTATTGGAGTTTATGAAGAAGAGGGAAAAGAGTGGCAAACGATCACAGAAGCAGAAAGAGAAGAAAAATGAAAGAGCGGGCAAATGAGCTCCGTCTAGTGTTAAAGTACGGTCCCCGTCTCGAAAGAGCGATCAGCCCGCCCGCTCCTCAAATAGTCACAATTCAGGTCATTTCTTGTCGCCGTTCAAGGAGTAAAAAATTTAACATCTGTTTAATTCATTGCTAAAAACCTACGTGACGACATTGTTCTGCGAGATTGTCAAACGCGTTATAACCTTTGGAAATTTTCGGACATCTGGAAACCTCGAAATCTATACCATCCACACACCATGGCTCTACGTATACCAAAAAATACCTTGCCGCAGTTATTCAAGGATGGCTACAAGGTAAACTTCTCAATCATGCTCGATCAGCCCTGAATTTAGAATTAGATGCTACTCAAGATGAGCCAGATCTGCTGACAGATCCAGCCTTGATATTACTGCTCAGGGACAATCTGAACTTACATGTTGTTTTCTTAGTTCCAACAAGGTATTGAAGAAGCTGTCATAAGAAATATTGAAGCTACTCATGAGCTTTCTGAGGTTACCAGAACCTCTCTTGGACCTAACGGTAAGTTGGACAGATCTCATCCGTGACGAGCGATCTTTCTAGATCGGCGTACCGAAACTGTCTTTTAGGAATGGCTACTGACAGTTAAACTCGGTAACAAATAGGTCGTAACAAGATGATTGTCAATCATTTGGAAAAGTTGTTTGTCACCAACGACGCTGCTACCATCATCCGCGAGTTGGAAGTTGTGCACCCTGCCGCTAAGCTTTTGGTTATGGCATCTCAACAACAAGAATCTGAGGTCGGTGATGCTACCAACTTCGTTCTCGTTTTTGCTGGTGAATTGTTGGAGAAGGCTGCTTACTTGTTGAGAATGGGCTTGCATCCTTCCGAAATTATTCAAGGTTATGAGCTTGCTCGCGATAAAGCTCTGGCTATTCTTGAAGGTATGTCATTATATTTTTTTTTTGGTTAATTTTTTTTTCTACTTCAAATACTTATCCTCTTGATACTCTCTAGAACTTACCATTAACAAGGCTGCCTCACTTACCGACGCTAACGAGTTGAAGAAAGCTGTGCGATCTGCTATTGCTTCTAAACAATATGGATATGAAGATCTTCTTTCCGACTACGTTATCGAATGTGCCTTGAACGTCATGCCCAAGAACCCCAAGGATTTCAACGTTGACAACATTCGTGTTGTAAAGATCATGGGTTCCAGTGTTTACGAATCCAAGGTAGTTCGTGGTATGGTCTTTGGTAGAGAGCCTGAAGGTAGCATTCAAAATGCCACCAAGGCCAAGATTGCTGTTTTCACCTGCCCATTGGATATCTCTCAGACCGAGACCAAGGGCACAGTTCTTATTCACAATGCTCAAGAGATGCTCAACTTCACAAAAGACGAGGAAGCACAAGTTGAAAAGATTTTCAAGGAGTTGGCTGATGCTGGTGTTAAGGTTGTTGTCACTGGTAACGGTGTTGGTGAACTTGCTTTGCATTACTTGAACCGATACAACATTATGGCCGTCAAGGTCCTCTCCAAATTCGACCTTCGTCGTCTCTGCCGTGTCATTGGTGCCACAGCATTGGCTCGTCTTGGTGCCCCTATGGCTGAAGAGATGGGTTACTGTGACATTGTCGAAACTGTCGAAATTGGTGGTGATCGTGTGACCGTCTTCAGACAAGAAGAGCTTGATAAATCACGTACCTCTACTATTGTGTTGAGAGGTGCTACACAAAACAGCTTGGATGATCTTGAGCGTGCCATTGACGATGGTGTCAATGTCATTAAGTCACTCACTAAGGATAGCCGTCTGCTTGCTGGAGCTGGTGCTGCTGAAATGGAGCTTAACAAGAGACTCCAAGCTGTCGCTGACAAAACTCCTGGTCTTAACCAACATGCCATAAAGAAGTTTGCTGAGGCGTTGGAAGTCATTCCCCGTACCCTTTGCGAGAACGCTGGCTTGGACGCAACTGAAGTCTTGTCTCGATTGTATGCAGCTCATTTCCAAGAAGGTGATGCTGGCGCAGTCATTGGTGTCGACGTTGAGGTATGTTTCATTTACTCATTTTCCTTCAACCTTAATATCCTAATTCTCATACCTTTCTACTCTTTTAGAACGAAAATGACGGCACTTTGGACGCTGCAAAGGCTGAAATCTTTGATTCCTTCTACGCCAAATACTGGGCCACCAAGTTGGCTACCGATACTGCATTGACTGTCTTGCGAGTGGATCAAATCATCATGTCCAAGCCTGCTGGTGGACCAAAACCCCCCAAGCAACAGGGTAACTGGGATGAGGACTAAACAATTCTTTTATTCACTTATATTTCCTCTTGCTCAATGCAGATTTCTGGATTTTGTCAAGAGGCAGAGCCCTTTTTTTTTCAACATTTTTCTTCTCTTTTCTCCTTTCCTCTTTTCAAGATGTACAATTGCCATAGAATTAAGGTCATCGAATCGCTCTCACAGCCACCCAACAAAAAAGTAAAAAAGTAATTCACGATTTGCAATTGCAGATAGATTGATAACATGGTGATTTGAAAACAATACTTTGTAAATGTGATGTTAACTTAAGAGATCTATCATATCGTCACTATTGGCATTAGTATCATCAAATAGCGATGGTGAAGTTGCTTGGGGACTGGCAGCAAATATCGTTGTATCCAGATTTTCATTACTTGGCTCCGATTCATCTTCGCTTTGATCCAGTTCATCTCTCAATACTTTTAGTTGATATTCGCTTTCCATCAGCTTGTCTGTTGCTTTCTATAACGGTGTTGTTAGCCGTCTTTCCTTTAACATTCCTATTTATAACTATTCCTGCTTATACCTGAAGCTGTTCAAGCGATTCCTGGTAAATTGCATTATATTGCTTGGATATTGACTCAGTGTTGATTATTTGTGATAATGGTAAGCTTGAACAGCAGCAACAGATAACAATTAGCCATTGACTATGTAATATCATAGAGCGAGGGTAAGCAAATTACCTAGGCGTCGTTGCAGCATTGGAAATGAACGTTCGGTATTGCAAAGTACTCTCCATCATGTTGACAATTTCGATTGGGATTTTGATCAGGCCGCTGCTGCCATCATTTTCAAGACGATCAACTACTTCCCACATGTTACAAGAGTATGAATGTGTTTCGCCTTCCTCGCTCGCAAGTATAGACGTGAAGAGCGCAAAAATGTTACAATGCGGCAACAATTCCTTCAGATTAGACGCCATACATCGCTCGCGCTGTGAAAGTTGTAACAGTGTCTGTCGCCGAAATCGAAAATAGCCGACTACTTCATTCTTATCAATATGCTCTAAGAGTTCTGATAATATGTTTTGATCGAACTGCCCCAAGTGGTTGTATGGGCGTTCTAGCGTTCGAGATAATATGTGATATTTGCGTACGACTGTATCTCAAAGCTTAGCTTCGCGCGCTTCTGGACAGTATAACGGCAAATACTACTTATACTTACTTGTGAAATCTTCATTCTTCTCCACAACCTCATCTGAACTGTCGTTGACACTAGTGGTGGTTCGTTGTATACGAGAACCTATTAAAAACCCTTCCTATTGATATGCAGTTACAGTAATGTAAAGTCAGCTACCAATCTCAGTCAGCTCACTGCCACATACAACGTTCTGGCATATATATATTTACCTGATCTGCTATACTAGTTGCACATTCATATAGTAATGAACTCCAAACTATGGGAGTCAGTCGTATCGTGTGCTCTGGCGATTGTGAGTTGTCCATGCATGCCACTGTGACAAGGGACTGTTCAATTTCGTTGGAGTGCTTAAAAGCTGTGACAATTTTTTGCCTGTCAAGATTTCCAACTTCCTTTGTCGACATGTTTCTTTTGCGACGATCTGCACTTAACCTGAAGGCCGTCATAACGCCTGTTCGTCCTTCAACGAAACTAAGTCAACACCTCACCTTTAGTAGGATACCAGCGAATTTGGTAGCTCCCTTACCAAGTAGACGTTGGCTCACCAGTGGCACAAAGGATTCTAAAGAATCGCTTGTTGAACATGAAACCGAGGAAGAAAAGCTATCACCTGAAGATCTTGCCGCCTTTGAAGCTGAATTATCTTCTTCTTCGGAGAAGGACGAAGCAGACGACCAAGATTGGTTTGTTGACGCGGATTATGAGCAGGACAACGCTGGGCTACACCAATCCGACTTCATCCCACTTTGGCAACGCCGAGCTACAGGAGAAGTTGCAGCATCTACTGCTGCAGCTAACATGATAAAGGATAAAAAAGTAAAATTGTCGTCAGTTCTTGCATTGTTAGAGGAAAGCAAGGCAGAAAACGTCAGCGTTATCGACATGCGCTCCAAGTGCGACTGGACAGATTTCATGATTGTTGCTGAGAGCTCCCGCGGTGAACGATTTCTTAATAGCATTGCAGATGAGCTTGTTGGCGTGGTAAGATTCTCATTTGAACTTGTCTCTACGCTTCGTGTCACTTGACAGTTTAACTGATCTATTATTACAGCTGGGAAAGGCTCAAAAATCGGATCCATCCATGAGCTCCTTACCAAAACCTAATGTGGAAGGCCAAAAGGAAGGCTCTGATTGGTTGCTGGTGGATGCTGGCCCGTTTATCATTCACCTTTTCACACCTGAAGCGCGAGTACAGTACGACTTGGAGAATCTTTGGGCCAATGTACCGGATGATCCTTTACTGCGTGTCGAAAGCAAAGGACTTAATGCCGACCAGTTGAAAGACGAGGTCGAGCAAAGTATTGGCAAGCCAGTCATAAATTGAAATACTTGCATGCACATCAATCAATCGCCAACATTCATTAGTCTGTCAAATTATTTTATTTCTGTATAATACATACTAAACACATTCTTCACACCTTTTGGTCACGTTCGACCATCCCTCACATAGTATGATACTTTTCGAATTTACATATGGAATAGAAAGTTCACATTAAAACAAAATACAAAAGCCTATCACTTTCTATGTATACCATGTTCTGGCAACGCTATGAATACAAAAAACTAAGAGTCTAAAAACGTTATAAGCAGTTGTATAGTACTGGATTATGGGTCATCACCAATTTCTCCTTTTAGCCACTTGATGTAAGATGGTGTGTCTCCAGAGATCGTTCGATGAAGATCATTCAATCCTCCAGCAACCAGACCACCATAAATTCCAACCATAACGGAGCGCTTCAGACTGTTGCGAGATAATTTTGCTAAAACAAGTCAATACATCAGTTTCAAAGAAGCTCGCAACGATAAGAATACTCGCAACTTACTCATTGCCGAGAATAGAAAACCTGTTCCCATTCCGGCAGCCACAGAGTTGAAAACATCGGCTTCTTTTCGGATATCATCTATGCCTGCTTCAATTGCTCCGTATGTAAGGCAAATAGCGCCAGTTGGAATAGCCATTTTGGCACCTCGTTTAACTCCTCCCAAAATGACTTTGTAATTTTTAGTCCTATGATAAAAATACCAGCCCTGAACAGTAGTTGGAAGTTTATGTGCGTTTTCTGCCAAGTATTGGAAAGCTGTTTGTTTACCACCCAAGTAAGATCCAATGGCGAAACCCCACATTGAACCAATGGTAGTCATTAAGACTAATCTTGGCTGCGGTGCCACTCCTGCGCGTGTAAGCTCATGTTCGGCCGGTTTGCCCATTGCGCCAGCTAACACATTCTTTTGATTACTGCTATCGAATACTGGCGGTTCTGGTGGGCTATCCAATGGCGGCTGTGATATAGATGTCATTAGTTGAAAGATCTTTATTGAAAAATTGTGACAGGCCCTGTTAACAGGGCCGAGCTCACTCCGACCAGATCTTCAATGCTCAAAAATTGCAGGCAGCTATATTTTCAATGATCGGAATAATGGCTGGCCTCTTCAAGCAAAGGACTAGCGATATAACTCAGAAATTCAATATATCTCTACTCCCAAGCAATTCACCTGTTGCTCACGGATTGCAAAGTGCAGCGGCCAAAAATATTATATATCATTTTGCAGATCAAACACGTTCGAAAACCTGGATCAGTGTATTAAAGATCATACAATTGTTGTTAACTACTAATCGTAAAAATCAATATGAGCACCACTGTCGTACTTGTTGTCAGACAGTAAAACAAGTAGCTTCTTAGCAGATTCTTCCATTTTTACCAATTTTCCCTAAAAAATTAGTCAGTATAAAAATGAATTTCGAATACCAAATAAGCGCGTCAGATGCAAACCTGTTCAGCCATAGTAGTATAGATCTGTTTCTGTTCAGCGTCCCCAAGTGTTTCGCGACATTGAAGCTGCATGTCGTTGTCCAGAGGTCCAGGTGCATATGATAGGGTTTTAACGCTACCATCCTTATGTTCGGCAGCTAGCACTTGTAAAAACATGTCCCTGGCAGCTTTACCGCTAGCATACAGACCCCAGTTGGGAAACGCTTTTACGGCGAGAAGTGATGAAATGTTGACAACGCTGAGGTCAGGTGGGAAGGGAGTTTCGTCCGACGATTGAGGTTTCCGAAACAAGTTGACGATTGCAGATACCAGAGAGATAAACGATACGACATTGACATTGTAGTAAGATTGAACGTCATCCGCTTCATAGTCGGCAGCCTTCTTTGACAGATCGCCTGTAGAGCCTGCATTATTGATCAGATACACATTCGTAATTGGAGTACCGTTAGCTTGCACGTCCTGCAAATTATATTAGATACTATATATCAATAACAATAAGTGTGCATATTGGAAAGAACATACTTCGACAATTTTTTTAATTCCAGGGAGGATAACCTGCTGGACTGTACTAAGATCAGAGAAATCTGCATTTGCGATCGACTTGCTCTTTACAGTAGATCCAGTCAAGGTACCTGCTGCTTGGTCTAGCGAGGCTGAATCGCGGCCAACAAGAACGATGGTGGTCGGCTGCTTTGAGATTTCACTGTCTTTGACAGCTTCAGCAATTGCGCGCCCAAAACCTCGACCTGCGCCGGTAATAATGAATAGATTGTGTCGTTGCATCTGATAAAGAGAAAAGAGATAGACTGCGAGATAATGCCGCTGATGTCTATTGTGGGAAATTTCATTCATGAATTTGCCTTTTTCACCTTCATTGAAAGTGACGTACTGTAGTTTACATATACATTTTATCCGGCATTCTGTCACTGCTTGTAATCAACGAGAAGCAAGTAGTCTAGTCCATTGTTCAGTAGCCTTTGTTTCACTAACGGCGATCTTGCTCATACGGTGCCTTACTCTAATTAATGTTTACCAGAAGATGGAATACTGATCATTTATCTAGCTAATATATGAATACAACGGTCGTCATTCTTTATTTAGCGCAAGTAACAGAGCCAAACGCAAAAGTCAATAATAATGAGTTCCGTCTTATTGTAAAATTGTTGAATACTGAGCCTGCATTTCCGTAAACGTGGCCAAAAATGTAAGATATGCTCAGTCTCAGAACTTGGGTTGTTGATAGCTGCCGGTTCTATCTCTGATCTACCGGTCGTTCTCTCATATGCCACATAGTCAAGCACATAGAAACGAAAGTTAAGATATATGGGAGGGACAACCTTATGTATTTTTTTGAGTTTCAATTGCATAGCGATCTTCTTTCTGGTTTAGTATTCGTATTTTGTTGAGTAGTCCTTATCTGATACAACTAGACCACGACCTTTACGAGCTCCACAATAGACGGCGTTAATAATAATAATTAATTCTTGTTCATCATCGATAGACCAGTTGATCTTGTTGTTATTACCAGTTCCCAAATCGATCATAATCTGCTTGTTTCTATAAAAGAACATAACTGTACAAGGATCGTACAACTCGTACATTTTGTTATAATCAGGGACTTCAGTGATATCAACCAAGTAAATGACAGCAAAGTTCGTCACTTTTTCGGCTACACCATATAAAGTCTCGTCCATCTTCATGCAGGTTGGGTCCCAATCGTGTCCGAACCGCAAGATCACGACACGTTCTTCTTCCGTCAGAATCGCTTGATCCACTTGCCAACCATTACTTAAATGAGGTAAAAAGTAAAACATGCAAGTTGAAGGCAGGCGAATTAACAGAGAGAGGGAAGCCGACCAAGCGAGAGTAAGTGCCTGAAGTTCACGCAGCAATGATCTGGCTGAGATAGTTATAGAGCTTGTTTTACAGCTAATAAATATATCAAACATTAAATTTTAAATATAATGATATTTAATTTGTAATATCAACTATATAACTATTTTTTAGAATCTTTTATCTGTTTTATAATATTTATGTTTAAATAAAAGGCTAATATATTTATATATAAGTTTATATTTAAATAACTAATATCTGTAATTTAATAAAAAATGTAATAATCTCAAAATTATTTTATTTTTTAATTAAAGCTTATATCCACAGTGGCCCCAAAAAAGGTATTGAAAATCCCTCTTCTTAGCCACCGTCATTTAAAAAAAAAAATACTCCTCCATACACACACACACACACACAGGTAAAACAGACTATAAAAATGTATTACTTTGTTGGTCACCAGAGCTGAAGAGTAGATAGGGAGCTTTGAAGCTGTCAACCGAAAGCTCGGGATGAAGATATAAAGTCCGACAAAGCGACTATAATCAACGAATCTGTGAAGCTTGTAATGGACGATATATTGTCAAAAGCGATACTGAAATTGCCAGCAAATGCCACTTGCTGAAGATCTGGTTGTTAAGCTGCTATTTTACCTTTACTTAGGTACTGTCACTCTTTTCCACAATTCTTCGATGACCCCAGTTGGTACAAAAGTGTAGTCGCTGCGTTACCCTCTTGAGAGTGTTTTTTTAAGTCTTTTGTTTAGCAGCAGGTAGAATAAGATGATATATTATGAGAGATATTATTATGTGAGATTGGTATTGGAAAACTTGATATCTCGTATATGTTTGTCACGGCTGGCTTACTGGGAAGCTAAAAATCAAGGCGTATATTTAAAGTCCTTGGCATGAAAATACATATAATTTTCGTAGTCATGTTCTGAAAACACACTATGTAATATTAGTGAGCTGTTTGTCTGTGTATGCAAATGCCCTAGAATAATAATCAGCATTCCTTGATAAAACTGTTCTAGTGATAGCTTCTTCAGAGATGATTATTTGTTTCTGTTATAGCGGAAACAATCAGTCAAGCATAATGAAAAACGCCTACTACTCCATTGCATAAAAGATGAATATATGTTTCCAAGACTGGCTATCCTTTTTTTTCCGTGCTACCAAGCATATTCTTTGAGAAACAGCCTTTCGTCTTTTTGTTAGACGTACTTGTGAAGTATGAAGCATAATTATGACAGCTTTGATCTCAAGAATATCATGCAACATCTGCCCTATCTTCGTTCAATTTCATGGCTCGCTCACCGGCACTGGTACTAGCAGCTTTCAATTCAAATTCATACTAGCTTTGTACTTTATAGCATGATGCATACATCGTATAGGTAAGTTCTTTATCAAAGAGATTACTAGCTGACCATGTCTTTGTGGTTCTATGGCTGATTTAATTATTTTCGTAAAGTCTATCAACTCAAACTATGTGCCTTAAGACAAAATTTTAGGTTGCTGTTGACTGAAAATTGACTGAGATTTACTGTACAACGTTTCGCTGATGGACTAGCAGCTCAACGAGCTTATTGATCCCATAATGTGCTATCCATCCGTGTTATCAGTCTTATCCGTGTTGTCCGTGGTATTCGTGGTACCCGTGGTATTCGTGGTACGCGTGGTACACGTGGTATTCGCAGTAGTATCCATAGTATCCTTTTATTCGTGGTATTCGTCTATCAACATCCATGCTAGCTATTCGTAATAGTATTTGTGCTATTTGCAGGAGATTAACATGTATGACAAAACTTTATTGGGGAATCAGGGTATATGAGGAGACACTGAAGTTGGATTGGTGGCTTGCTACCATGCTTGTCTGGTCATATTCTGTAATTCAAGGTTCTAGTGTATGAAATAAATATCAAATTACTATTCTGTGACACTCAAAAAGAATCTGGATATATCATCCATCCTTTCAAATACTCAATTGTACTGTTGCCATCACCAGCAGGTCCTGCAGGGTTGTTTGCGACCAAACAATTTATAGAACGAGCATTGCTGTTCAATGCGGCCGTTACAACACAATATTGTCAGATCGTTGACTGGGATTCGGAGCTTGACATGTCCTTGCAACCGCTACCAACTCCCGAGGAAGAAACTTCCAAACCAAGATCAAAAGCAGGACGATACCTACTTTGTCATTGATTGCCGTGACAACCTGATAAAAATAACGGAAGAAGTGCTTGACTGTTGCTCATAAGAAGGAATTATGTCAGTCACACTCTACTGGCGAATCCCTGCGGGGTTTTTCTACAATGCCAGCAAAAAACAAGACATTCGTTGTTTCTCCATATACCCTGATTCCCCAATAAAGTTTTGTCATACATTTCAGTCTCATACAAATAGCAAAGATACTACCACGTATAGCTAGCATAGGTATAGATAACACAGATAGCACGAGTACTTCGGATACTACGGATACTACTACGGTAAGCACAGTTGGCACGGAAACCTCGGTTAGGTCGTAGGTCTGTGGTCCTGGAGATTGTCGACGTAGACATAGCTAAAGGCATGAACAGAACGCAGATCTCGTCTTTAAACCTAACTTTACGTCTTTAGGACCATAACTTACGTCGCTAACGAACCTCAACAGAAATTACTCTCATCTTTAAGTCCCGACTTACGTCGCTAGTGATGGCCTAGACATAGCTAATGGCTTGATCAGAATGCAACTTTTTAAAACTTTTGGGGCAAATCACCCTCATTTAGTATCACCACCACTAGCATACTTTTGACCGTCGTCTCCTTGTGGACGGCTTATTGAATACATTGGCTTTATACGTAATATTCAATGCCGGCCATAGAGTACTTTTCGTCTTCAAAGCTTTGAGCAGCTTCTGTTGTTGCTCAAATAATTCATGGATTTGGTGCTGCGTTGAAACTGCGCCAGTGATATTGCCAAAGCGCAAAACTTATTATTTCTGGTAGAGATAGTAGGCGGCGCCTGGTCCCTACCAAACATGGGTAGAGTGTGGCGCAATTCAGGAGGAGATTATCTCCTCCGGTATAATATGCACAGACCTTAATTAAGCTTCTGTCACACTGCCCATTGTCTTACTGCGACAAAAGTTCATTGTCTTTTGGCAAATAACAAAAACGTTAAATTAAAAACGTTACAATAAAAGTAGACATCTTTTCTATAGGGCTGAATACTGATGAGTTACAGTCAGGACCAATTTTCAAATTTGGAAGACAAACGCGTCGTAATGAGGGAATGCTCATGGTGACATTTGGCTAATGCTCAGCCAATCCAATGACAAAATCTCACGAATGTTAGATACTCATTGTGTTACTAAACGTATATAGAGCCTATTGTGCATATATGAGCGTCTAAGGAATCAATATGATACGTATTCATGCACTACAAGCTCGAGGAGGCCCGTACTCTCATGAGTAAAAGGGGGCGACAGAAGCACTGTGAAGCACATGCTACATCAATTGTCGGTTCAGCCGCTCCCTAGGACTATATGCTACGAAAGATTGGCTCTGTTGCTTGGTTATAAGAATGTAATACTTTATTAACAACTAGGTGCTCGAAGGTGGTCTATCGACTTCTCCATCGGCGAACCAGACTGATCTGTACCAGCTATTGGCAGATTGCGACGGAGCTTGCGCTCATGAGAATTGAAGTATCAGTCGTCGATACTCTACTAGCTGCTCGCTATTATTGCTGCTGAGCTTTTGCTAGCCTAGTTTTCGAGCCAGGAGTTTTGCCCCTTATCGAGTTCGTTGCCAAGCATAGCAGATCGATCTAGTAGCATGAAATATGGATTATTATCTCATTTCTTTTCAGCTATGTACTGCTACTACAAAACGAAATCGCAGACTAAAGAAGCAGCCAGCTACTGAGCTACTCTTTAGGAGTTCCGGGCGTCTGGAGATCGTCAGGGACAATCACCGCTTCAGCTCAGTGCTAGCTACCTCTTCGCTTCAAGAGACGCTATCCGATCTGTTCCATAACACACCTTGATAGTCTCTGTACCTTCTACTTTTACTCTGGACCCTCTGGGCCCTTAGTATGCATAATTCACGTCTTCCATTCCTGGGTAATTGAGTTTTCATTGGAGCTGATTTCAAAATAATTTTGAACAGGTTTTTGTGATGTCACGATGAGAAAAAGTATCTCGACGCGCTATCTAGACGCGCACCTTGTCGTTTAGAACTGAAAGAAGTACGTGTCAAGAATATGAAAAGAAGCGAGATGATAGGATAGGAGCAAAAAGAAATGGCATATGCATGTAATCAGCTATTCAATTGCTTTGATTTGTTGGAAGAACCTGTCGAAATCTTCAAAGCAAATCAATAGAACGTCTACAAATTCGCGTTTTTGATGCACATCCTTAACCCATTTTTTTTTCGCATTTCGTTTATGCTTTTCAAATGGATTAAAAAGGTCGACTCAAAAATCACCTCTCTTGTTCTCTCTTCTCTTTCTTCCTCCGTCGACAAGGTAAGTGATATTGCCTTATTTTCTCCCCTCCACTCCCCCCTCCAATTCCCTCTACCCTCATTCCCTTCATTTTTTCCGACTCTTCTCTTTTCCCTCTTCACCGTCTCTCCATTATGCACACCTCGTTAACTTCCTGACCATGCGCCACAACGCCACGGAAGCCACATTTAATCGCTACGTCATCAAGTCTTCTAATCATTCACGTGATCTAAACTAACCTGACCCAAAAGCAGGCTTAACTCCAGGCTTAACTCCATGGATACCCTGCCCATAGGCTGACCAAGACTACTGCTTGCATGCTCCAAGGCCTAACTCATTGAGTCAAGGACTCACAATTTTTTTTAGATTCGATAATACGACTCATTACTCAAGCTCAAGCTTGACTATAAAACCAAGGTAAGTGGATAGCTAGAAATAAGGTCGGCTGGGATAGTTTTAGAAATTTTCAAATGTTGGAGTTTTCAGTTGGTGGTGTGGTGGTGTGGTGGTGTGGTGTGGCCGGGAAGAGGGATAGTGGATGCCAAAGATCCCTGGTACTGTGGTTCCTAGCGGTGTGGTGGGCCTAGGGCAATTTAGCATAGAAATGGGAATATTTTTAGAATAGAACGATTAAATACTACTAACCTTCTTTCACTATACCCTCTATTACTAGTAAAAAATTCTTGCCTGCTTGCTTGATTTGGACCCAGCCGGTAGTAGCTACTGTCTTGGTAAGTATGTTTTTTTCATATTCCTTTATACATTCTAGGTTCTTGGAGCATGCATCAGTTCAGAATCTCATCTTTCATATTCAAGATCTTTATAATAGTATATTTTAATATAGATAGTAGTCATAGTTCATTGTATTTAATAAAGTCATTCTTTTTTCCACCTACCATCAGCTTCTATTATATGCTATAATGTTTATTCGAGTTTTTGAGCTTAAAGATGTTCAGCTTTACAGGTAACCTATTGTAATAACCACAACGCTCAAAACTCTATCCTTATATTGATCGAAGTTGATGACAGGTTACTATCTGATCAGGAATCGTATTGCAAAAATGCTAAAAGAAAGATTACATCGTTAAATACTGCACTTATTCCATAATCTGCAATGTATATTTTCAATTGTTTAATTGTGTTGATTTAAATTAATTCTCAATATAGATAAACCTATTATATGTAGATGATCCCAAATTATTCTTATTATTAATATGCTAAACCAAATAGACTCCAGTGACAGAGAGACAGAGAGCGAGGGCGTTCTAGTCTTCGACGGCCCTTCTGTGGTGATCTTGTGTTCAGAACAATTCATGTAAATATATTCTTCAAAACTGCCAAAATGGGTTTATCGTGATATGATTTTCAATGACAGAACAATGCAAACGTAGCTTAAATCATAATTAATACTTGATTATGTCAGTCGAAACACAGAAGCGTTCAGACTACCAAGTTTTCAATTTCTTCTAATGTGTTTAGGCGGAAGGCATATGATACTAATGGAAAAAATACACATCTTAAGCAAAAAGTGTGCCGTCCCGATTGACCGCTCCAACCCAATTCTGCTTTAAAGCAGACACTACCTTCTTTAGGTGAGTTCAATGTTTACAGTAATTCAACAATACTGACCTAAAGAGTAAAAGGGCCTAACACTGTATCTAATACTGCCATCATGGCACAATTTGCGCGAGATAGTGGTGGGCTGAAATTTAAGCTCTTCGAATTTAGCTATTTGCATGCTTTACGGCTATCCAGCCTTTCAATTGGCGTTGTAAACATTACTTAAAAAATATTAAATGATAGTTGAGTAGTGTTTACTATCTCATACGGCTCGTAACTCGCTTTTTTCTTGAAAAATATTAGCAAAGCTAATTTTATGATTGGGTGGTTTGAAAGCACTATAGGTGGCGGGCTTTTAAACATAAAGCTTCCAGCACTTTCTTCCCTTTAGAGAGTACCAATCTTGAAGCAATAATTTTTTTTTCCACTTTGTATCAGTGAATCACCCTTTTTCCTCTCCTCCTTTTTGGCTCACTGGCTGTATTCGCCATTTTTGCGCCCTCCATATCTCATTAACTTAAAACAAACTTCTATACATATATCAGTTGATTCAATATGGGTTCAGAGCCGATGGATATAGACTCTCAGCTGTAAGTACATTGTGAAACTGTATTTATGGGATCGCTCGATGAAAGTTGTTTGTGAGCGGTAAATCGTTTTTGCCCAAATTGCGAAGCAATGCGTAATGTGGCGTTGACGCGAGTGTGCATGGGTTTGCGAGACGATCGCTTCGTTGCCCCCTAATTTGATGCGAATCTGATCCTTCAGTATAGTGTCATTAACCTAAATGCTTTATTCAGATCGGCCGAGGAGATCAAGACTCAGGCTAACCAGGAGTACAAAGCTGGCCACTATGCCGATGCTATTAGGTTGTATACTCAAGCAATCGGTAAGTCACAATCCCATTGATAAGTACCTGGTACCTGAAACATTACGTTTTATTTATCAAATTTCTCCGGTTCAGCGGCTTCTCCAAACACGTCTACTTACTACGCAAACCGAGCAGCAGCATTGACCATGCTGAAAAAATATAAAGAGGCCGCAGAGGATTGTAGAGTTGCTACCACCATTGATCCAAGTAACATCAAAGCGAATCTTCGTGCTGCTAAATGTCATATGAATCTTGGCAATTTGGAGGAAGCTTCTCGACAATATCAATTGGTCCTTTCACAAGACGCCGAAAATAGACAAGCGCAACGAGAATTGTATAATCTGCACCAACTTTCCAATTATATCAAGCAAGCAGATGTTTTTATGGAGAATAAGCAATGGGGTTTGGCTAGCAATGCTCTTGACAGAGCCATTGCTTTGGCTGACCCTGATGCTGTACCTTTCAATTGGAGGGTCAAGAAGGCGGAGTGTTCTCTAGGTCAAAAGAATTATTCTGAAGCAAACCGATTGGCAAAGTAAGTTATAAGAGAAATTGAACTAGCAAAATTGCTCTCGTATGAGATTTCTAATCGGCGTTGATTTCATAGTGAATTGGTGCGGTTGGATTCTCAGAATCCAGATGCCTTGTTCCTCCGGGCTAGGGTTTTATACAAGCAAGGCGATAATGCAAAGGCCATAGCACACTGTCAAGAGTCCCTGCGATGCGATCCTGATTATGCTAAGGCTCGAGTTCTGTTAAAGAAAGCTAGAGCTTTGGAGTCACAGAAAGAAGCAGGCAACGCAGCTTTCAAGTCCAGCAGACTTCAAGAGGCATATGAATTATACACCAGTGCTTTGGAGATAGATTCTGAAAATGAAGGAACAAATGCAAAGTTGTATTCTAATCGAGCTGCCGTTTTGCAAAAGGTAATCTGACTAAAACTTTGGTTGCATACTGCAAAAGACTACATGTACTGACATTTGGGTAATTCTGAATAATTAGCTCGGAAAATACGATGAAGCGCTTGCTGACTGCAACAAGGCATTGGAACTGGATTCCACATTCACAAAAGTTTACAGTCGCCGAGCAGCATGCTATATGGAACTTGAGCAGTTTGAAGAGGCAGTACGAGATTACAAGCAATTAAATGAAACGGAGCCGGGTAACAGAGGTTGGTTTCTGATATCATAGTTCTCTGATAGTAGTTAATGGATCAACTGACCAAACATCACTCGTACTATAGAATATCGCTCTTTGCTACAAAAGGCCGAATTAGAACTGAAGAAGTCACTTCGAAAGGACTACTACAAGATTCTTGGAGTGTCAAAGGATGCATCTGACTCAGAAATCAAGAAGGCTTATCGCAAACTCGCGCTGCAAAACCATCCTGACAAGAACCCTGATGACGAAAAGGCGGAGGCTCGATTCAAGGAAATCGGTGAAGCCTACGCCATCCTCTCTGACCCACAAAAAAGACAAAGATTTGACTCTGGCGTTGATATTGACGGTGGCATGGGCATGGGTGGCGGCGGCTTTGACGGAGCTGGTGTCGATATTAATGACGTCTTTGCTCAAATGTTCGGAGGAGGAGGCATGGGCGGATTTCCTGGTGGAAGCTTTCCTGGTGGCTCTGGTGGATACCCAGGTGGAGCAGGCTATCAGCAACAACGCCGACCTAATGCCAACGGTTACAGCAATGGAAGTTATTCGTTCCACTTTGGATAATTTATGTCAATTTAATTTTCCTCTACTCTTCAAACTAGCTCTGAAGCTTGCTTAGAGTAATTCATATCCCCATCTATTCATTGTGTTCTTTTACTTTAGATGACCACTCTGCGCGCCCTGTAAAGCAAATATAGAAGCGAGTAGTGGCGAATATTGTAAAAATAAATAAGAGAAAAAAAAAATGCAGCAAAAATCTGTACCTGTCAATCTTTGGGCGGAATGTCAAAAATAATTTGGGTATCGAATACTTTGTTGCGGTAGTGAAGCTAGAATTCATATGCTTTTGACGAAAACGTGGCTAACACAACGACGAGAGTTTAAGCTTGAAGTAAGTAACAATCATTAGCAATATTTCAGCTATCTTAAAGTACAATTGTGCTCCGAAATTTGCTCATTACGCCTTCAGTATCTTGTCAAACGTTGCAGCAAATATGAGCCGAGTAATTGATATCAATTTACCAAGAACCAATCCTAATTTGAAGTTTCTGTCGCCATAAAAAAAAATTATTGTCCCCCATCGCACAAGTATATAAAGGCTACCCCATTGGGCTTTTCCTTTTCCTTCACTCTTCTCTCTCTATCGGTACGCAGCGCAATACCACAATGGCCCTCTTTGCTCCATATCTTGTCAATACCAAGTCAAAGCCGCTGGACAGCCCTCGTTGCTGTGTGAGCAAGAAATGCCAAATTTGTGGTTCCAATAATCACCAGACAAGAGTGAGTATTTTCGTTGTTGATATGAGCATTACAGTGTGTCTATTGCAATTCACTTTTCATTAATGCTGACACACATTTATTCGCTCTTTACAGAACTGTCCGGTATCTCCTCGTACTTGAGGATAATATGAATACTATAGATACCCCCACCTTTGACAAGCAAGACTTGATTTTTGTTGTCACTCTCAGATTCCCGGGCTTAACAGATGCCTCCTCCATATATTACATTAGACCTTTGTTGATTCTTTTTTTGATCTTTGCAATGTACCATCCAAAAAGTTTCACCTCTAGATAGTATCATCCCAAAAAGGACCCCATAGATAGATTTCGTTTATTATGATTACACCAGCTTTCTGGTTTAGACAGCGTTTATAAAAATTGTTATATCAGCTAGCGACCAGCCTCTTTATCTGATAAGTTGCAGAGATGTACAATGTTTACTGTCATATTTGTTTCAATGTCAAAAACAGAACTACCAAAAACAATTCTACAAAAACTTACCGTACCTGCGCCAGTATGCAATTGAACCAAACGGGAAACTTTTGGTCCGGATGACGGAATCATGGTAAGATGGTACAACGATAGGAAAATATAACCAGAAGATATTGGAGCTTTTTTCTCTTGTTGCACTTTCCTTTTTGCTTCATGACTTCTTTCCATGCGGTAATTCATAATTTTTTATGTTTCTTTTTGGCCAAAACTCGTGGAGCATAGCCATTGATAGAAAATTATTCTGTTATAATGCCTCCACACAAGTTACCGTTTATGGACAGTGTTTCTTTTCACAAATCTCGTCAGCCACGTTTTTGGACTGGTGTGACATGAAGCAATTTGGCGCGGCAACTTATACCCGACACAACGTTCTGTCACGTACCTTTCACATTCAGGCTAATTAGTTGTTTCTTCGCGCTACTGTCCGCGCTTCTCGTAGCTAATCTTTTATTACATTATTTTGATAATTGAGATTTTTTAGACTTTTTGCTCTTGCCTTGGCTCATATTATTACTGGGGACATCTAGTTTAACGCCCAGGGCCTCTTCCAATACCTTATTCAGTGCAACTGGGTCAGCCAATCCCCGAGTGTCACGCATTATCTGGCCTATAAGCCACGTTGCTAATTTGGTGTTACCACTCCTAATGCTTGCAACCTGCAGAATTTAGACAAGATCCAGTTGTGTGAGTCATCTATTAAGTGAGCCAACCCAGTCCAGTCCAGCTTCATCATATATAACCACAGGCTGGGAACCAAATAACACAACTTACCTTGTCTGGATTTTGGTTCATCAGTGCTAGGCACATTTCTCGTAATTTAGATTCGTCCCCAACCTTTTTCCAGCCCTTTTCCTCGACAATGTCCAGCGCCAACCGAGGCTGTGTTTCATCAACCATGATCTTGAGTACATTTTTCGCCGTCATACCTTAAGGATCGATAGGAAAAACTTGTTAGTCAGGTGTCAATAGAGCAATGGCTTACTTCTGGTCTGAAATTGTATCTCCTACCGGTGATGGCTCCCGATTGCACAAGATCTACAATTGAGCCTAGCTGATCTGCTGATACAGGATTGGCGGAAAAGGACACGCCCTTGCTCGCTATTTGCCCGAAGAGCTCATGTGTCATCCTGAAGAAGTCATATAATACGAAGTACAGTTAGTCAAATTTCGTGTAGTCACCAAGCAAAAGTAGAGAGTACAAGAATTGGCGTACCAATTTACCACAAGTTTGGGCGGCCGCCCTTTGCAAACCTAAATAATTTTAAGCATCAGCCGATATGGTCTCCTGTTTCTCAACGTGCGATGCTCAATTACCGTTTCAAAGTACTCAGCTGCTCCCGCCTCGGATAGAAGGACAGTGGCATCATGATCTGACAGGCTATATTGCTTTACCATACGACTCCATTTCGCGTCTGGTAGTTCGGGCATGTTGTTACGCAAAGTCTCGATGTACTCCTAACGTATGCAAAAGAAAATTTTTGAACAAAATTAGTGCTTATTTTGTGATACAAGACACTGGGCTCATTTGCTGTTAACAGAAGTAACCTTACCTCGGTCAATATCAAAGTTGGCAAGTCTGGTTCTGGCATATAGCGGTAATCATGAGCTGTTTCTTTACCGCGCAATCGGAAAGTTTTTCCGTTCTCGACGTCGTACCCGCGTGTCTCTTGATCTATACGCCCGCCACTCTGCAGTACTTCTATTTGTCTTTCAATTTCAGCGTCTACATGAACCACAGGTAGGGTAAGCGCTCAAATGTAGAGAAATGCTTGTGGATGGGCTAGCTGGCTACGTACCTATTGCTGCTGATATAAATCGGACACTGTTGAGGTTTTTTAACTCGCAGCGGGTCCCCCATTCCTCTCCATGTTTATGTACTGATACATTGACATCGCACCGAAACGATCCCTGAGTGATGTGATTAGACCACTGAGTTTGATTCAACTGGTATCTCTAAGTCTTGCTTACCTCTTCCATATTCGCATTTGAAGAGCCTACTGATCGTAGCAAAGCCTGCAACTTTTTTACAAATTGACCAGCCTCCAACGCAGACCTGTAATCTGTGGTCAATTGGGTAATCATAATTCCAAAAGATAAACTGTATGTACCTCATATCTGGTTTTGTAACAATCTCCATCAATCCGGATCCAGCTCTATTCAGATCTAAAAGGGTCATGTTGGGACGCATGTCATGCATGCTCTTGCCGGTGTCTTGCTCCAATTGGACCTGTTCTATGCGAACTTGCATTGGCTTTGATATCCCATCCTTCTCCAACAGCGGTAAAACACCACCATTTGCAATTGGTTCTGAGCCCGATATCTCATTAATATTTAGTCAAGTTACATGATAAATTGAGTTCATAGCTTACTAAAGTGTTGGGTTATTTGGTAACCTTGGGGCAAATCTGGGTAAAAATAGTGTTTCCGGTCAAATGTCGATCGCTTATTGATTGTGCTGCCCAGCGCTATAGCCGTTTTTACAGCTAATTCAACACATTTTTCATTCAGTGTCTGTGTGTAGCATCCAGATAGGCATGCCATAATTACAATTAGTTTAATTTTTGTTTGGCCATACATTTGAATTATCGGGTTACTGAACGTACAGGTTGCACTCCTGGAAAGGCGGCATCCACAACGGAGATATTGGTGTTGACAGGTGAATTGAAAGATGTCAAAGTATCTAATAATAAAATTGTGAGTCCAAGGAGGAAGCTTGTGGGTACGTTACAAGAGTTGCGTAAAGGTGCTGACCAGAAAACAATTTAGTTCGTGTGTCGATTTGAGCGTGAATTTCAAGCCCAATTATGGCATTCCAGCCATTGGCTCGAGTTTGAAGACCTCGCCGCAGTATATGGGCATTTGGCGATGCAGATTTGCTGGCGTAAAATATGGTACAGCGAAACATGTGCAAATATATCGCCAATGCTCTTCAATGACTGTGACAGAAACGAAAAAATCCTATTGTATAATTTTTGTCGCCACATAGTTTTACGCGTCTGTGTCTTATCTAGGGCCTGCGCCAAAATGAGCAAGACTAACTTACTCGATCAGCTTGTCCAGGAAATGACTGGAGTAAGTAAGAATAAAGCTTTTGAAAGTAATAGCCGAGGACTTACAGGCGTGTGGTAGATCGTCGATTCGCAGGTTGTAGCACGACGGCGGAAGAAGATTGAGCAAACCCTGTCGACTTCGCGATTTCCCAGTACGAGTAACGAATACGTGCAGGAAAGATATTCCGGGTAAATATAATGACAGGGTCTCATAACGTAAACTGCATATAGTAACCTATCAACTAGGTTGATCGAAAAGCTCAACATAAATAATTGTCCTGATAAAGCCGAACGACTTCAACATTGCCGAGATACCTTGATAAATGAAGAAGAAGAAAATGGATTGAAAAAAGTATGCATACTACAAAATAAACCCAATGAACAATGTTACGGAATGCTAAGCCCAGTTCGGTCTTTAGAAGCATCTTATATATGATATCCTGTCGATGCTCATCAATGCAGCGAATGATCCTGTGAAATCGGATTATGATTTATCCATTGCCAAGGAACCAGCTCAGGAAGCAAATGTGACATGGCAAAGTATTGTTGCCGAGGAACCCTTGACTGGTTCGCATTGGCAACAGTGGGAAAGCATATCGACAGACGATGACAGTGACACTGATGATCGAGAAGACGAAGTTGAAAGAACGAGCCTTGCAGAAGCGACTAAGGCATGTTGAGTAATCAATCGTACACTACTTTTTCACTTGGTGTTTATTGACGCATCCATTTATATATAGAAACGCCGAGAACGTAGTATATCCAATGCAGAAGACACTTTGTCTGGCAGAGCCAACAAATATTTTCTAAGTCATATACAGTACGAAAAACCTGATGACATTGATGCAATGACCGTCCTTCAATCTCAACAGTACTGGACAGAAGAGGGCGCACGAACGACCCTTAAGGGTGTGAAATGTAAGATGACATGAAGCTGGGAGCTCGCATTGCTTTCAGTAATGTGGAAAGAAACTAATTTATCGTCTGTTACAGGTGTAGAAAGTACCGGGATGCAAGCGTTCGCTGACCCATGTACATTAGGTGACTACATTTACTTTTTGACAAGAAGGTTACTTTTTAGAACGAGCGACCAACTGACTATTTTAACAGCTCCTTCCCTGAACGAATTGCGACTTCGAAGTAATGATGTAAGATCAATCACTGCTGCACCACATGCGTATATAAAGGAAGTGGAAGCAATTCAGGAGGTGTTGTTTGTGCTGGCGGGAAGCGCTGGACAACTATTCCAGCGTCTGAGTGACGATAAGTCTTCCGAAAGTGCCGTGAATAATCCGACTATTAAACGTAAAGACGAATTTATGTTCAAGGTGAGCGTTCGGTAAATAGCACATCAACCGTGATTTCCTTGACTGAAACTTCAGATTCTTAGGTGCATCCTCAGGCATGTCTAAAGCACATGAGTGTACTTGCGTTTATCAACATCTTGGAGCCATTCTGTAAATACGCTAATTCTGTCAATCAACTACGAGTTCTCAAAAAAGTGTAAGTTGAACCTATCAACAAGCTTCAGCAAGTATAATCGTGGTCCTTATACTTATTCATAAACTGAAGTGTTATTGATGCTCCTTCAGCTCACTTTGGTCAGACAGCTCAAGCATTTGCCTCTTCGCTGGATACACCGATTTCGATGTTTGAGCAAAAGTTGTCCAAGTTGGAAGAGGCATACCGAGATCAGGAGGGTAAAGGCTCCTATATATCTCTATTGAGTCTCTATGATGAAATTGGAGATGATTTGGAGATGTTTTCTCATATATATGATATGTATCAGGAAATTGACGGTCTGGAGAGCGCTTTGTATGAATGGATTGAAGAAAGCACAGAACGAGACGATCGTATTTCAAAATGGCCTTTGACGATCACCATATCTTTGCTTAACACTTTATACCATCATGTTGATGTCGCCCAATCATCAAACAGCTTATGGTTTAGCCAATTGGAGAGATTGTTTTTCATTTCCTTTCAACCTTATGCTAGAATGATCGATAGCTGGATATCAGACGGTACTTTGTCGGAAGACATTGGCTCTGAATTTTTCCTAGAGAGGAATTCCCAAATCAATGTCAAGTCCTCTCGATTCTGGAGACATGGATACCAACTACGCAATACTGAGGATGGCTCGCCATATCCCATCTTCTTGCACTCGTTCATCTCCAAAATATTTTTTAGCGGTAAAGCCATGAACTTCATTTTTGGAATGGGCATCCCTAAAGCTGATAACTTGGGGTACACTCACCGTCTCTCCTTGGATGCTTATTTGTGCGAGGGATTTGACAAAAGGCAGCTTCAACGTCAAGAAAAGAAAAATCGACCCAAGATTTCACCTACAGAAAGACTTTTGCAATCGCATTTTCCAACATTGAGCAACACGACGCTTGATCCAACTCCTGGTCCATCGACTTCTCATATATCGCCCGACACGCATATGCAAGATCTATCTCGGCATTGGTACTCTTCTTTGTTAGATAATTACATAGACCCTCGATATCAACATCTGGCAAAAATACTCATGGATACTTTGAACGAGCAAGCTCACCTGAAGCATCACTTGCAAAGCTTGGCATGTCTGTTTTTAATGATTGAAGGAGACGTAATGCAGCGGTTTGCAGACTCGATTTTCATCAGGATGGAAGACGGAAAGTCATGGTACGATAGTCGTACTCTGAATGCACTTTTCCATGAAGCTTGCCGAGACGACAGCCGAATATTTCATGAAAATGTTCACATCGAGACGAAACCTATGAAGACGAGCGTGAAACACGTGACAGCCACAGCTTATTCGAAAACATGGTCAGATCAATCATTTTCTCAGCCCTTGTCCGTTCTAGAAACGATTATAATACACTATCAAGTAAGTCTATACCGGCACGAAACTGCCTATGTACTGCAACTAACAGGGAGGCAAATTTTATAGCTTCCAAAATCTATCAGTAATTTTATACGCAGATCAACTCTCCAGGAATACAGGAAGATCAATACCTTCATCTTGCAGATCAAGCGAGCGAATCGTATAATGGAGCAGCTACTTATATACAAAGGCAGATTCCAGACAAGCAACAACAACCGTAAAGAAATGGCCAAATTTTACTCTCTGCGATTACGTCTAATGTGGTTTGTACAGACTATTCATAGCTATGTTTTGACTACGGTATGGTTTAGGTTTTAGCATATCATATTTAGGGCAACATTTTCACATATTATTTACAGATTTTGCATTCGGAAACCATATTGTTTCAGAGGCAACTAGCAACCCTCGTCAATGTCGACGATATTGTTTTGCTCCATGATGACTACGTTCGAAAAATCGTGGATCGATGTTTGTTGAACGATAAGGTGTGTTTAGTTAAATATGAACCACTTCTATACTCAGATATATGCTAAAATTCAAATTTTATGAATTTAAGGCAACTACTGCAGCAATACGTTTATCTGTGATCGATATTCTCAACAAAACAGTTATACTTTCACGGTTATTCAAAAAGTTCGTCCAAGACCCTGCAAACCGCAACTTCAATCAGGCCAGTATGTTCATGATGCTGCCTCCTCGGATAGATTCCGATGAAGAGGCGAGCGACTCTGAACTCGCAGATGACGGCTCTCAAAAAGACGACAATGCATCAAACGAAGATCGATATTTCGTTTCATTTGAACAAGGCTTATCATTGCTCAGTAACGAGTTTGGTGAATCACTCAAATTCCTTACGATGACCTTGAATGGTGTGGCAAAACATGGAGGACTCGCTTGCTGTAAGTTCAATGAATACATCTATTGTGTTTTGTTTTGGTCAAATTAAGCTAAAGCATGCCGTTATCATATGTATAGTTGAAATTTTGGCACAGAGTCTAAGTGTCTAAAAAAATGCTTTCGATGTACAACAGATCATCACAGCATTGATCTTATGAAGGATGTCGCGATACGTACGCCATATGGTACATAGCGCTCTTTTCTCTTGAAAGTCTCATCTGTCACAGGTTCGCACTGCTCGCGAAGTAATTCAAGTTCATTGTGAATGGCTTGTCGTAATTTTGCATTGCTGGTAACAACGATAGCTTGGGCCTCCAAGTCTCGCTCATTTGATCTATAGCCAAAATTAGGGGATCCAATCATTGTCATGACTGGATACTTCTCGCCTTGTTGATATAGCCATAATCCTGTAGTAATGTTAATACCTATTTCAATATTGTACATTTGTAAAATACATAACATACCCTTAGCGTGATAAGTCCAGTCTGGTCTCTCGAATTCTTTGATAGTAATCAGGGATTCTTTCTTAAGGCGCTTCACTTCTCTGTAGAATTTTCGTTCAATCAGCGTATATGCTGGCGGAAGATATTTGGATATGCCTTTAGAATTGAAGAATCCATTTGCCTGTTGATTGATCCAATTCGCTTCAGTCTACAACACATTTCAATGGGATTTGGCAAGATTTTTTTTTTTTTACCTTTGGAGAAGCTGTCAAAAACTCGAATTTGGCTGCAGTTCTCAGGATCATCTCCTTGTAGCGTTGTGTAAAGTTGAAATATCCGGATGTTAAGTAAACCTGCCAGTAATCCTTTGAGGTTACTGATTCTCCGTGTTCATAAATTATATCTAATACGCGTAGTGTTGCCCTTTCATCTTGTCTTATGCCCAATGGAGCCATCTGAACTATAGGATACACAACAGTGTCATGATCACCATCACTTTTGCCACTGGCGCTCTGATGCCTGGACAAGAACTCCTGAATACGTTGACATGCCTGTGTCTTGAACTCTGAACTATTCTCGACAGGGTCAGCTGTGTCTTTAAGTAAAAGACCGTATGGTGCTGATGATTCTGTGTGTGCGACGGGTGGCTGCAGCGTGTACGAGAATGATCCTACAGTTTTCAGCATATCACAGTAGTAGTTTGACAAGTCTTTGGTATCTCCAAACTTTATATATCGATCTTGGCGATTTGTAAAGTAGTCCGTACTCAAATTAGCTCTATAATCAGACATGGTGGTCAGTATATCTTTCATTCCTTCGTTGGTGTTCATCATCATCGATTGCTCACCCGCTTAAAATCACGTTGTTATCAAAGCCATACACTTTGAGATGCATCAAACCAATGCCTTCGTTGAATCTTTGTGGTAGGGCTTTTTTGAGTATGCCGTTTAAATCTGGTGTATGATAGAGCGACACTTGTACTTGATTTGGGTATTTTTGTACTAGAGGAAGTAATAATGTAGCAGAGGATTGTTGCTTTGATGCTCGCGTTCCTCGAAGACAATCTATCAATAAATGTACTTTGAGGTGGTTGGATCGCGATAGTGCGGTATCAATGGTATCCACCTAGTCAAGTGGGACTATCAATAAAAATGGTGTGAGAGCTCACATGCCGCTTCATACGCTGACTTACCAGTTCCTGTTCGCTACTCCCGATATATAAAGCTGCAATGAAAATTCGTTGCTTTGCAGATAATATGTGTTCCTAGAATAAAAGATAAGACTGGTGAAATCGTTAAATACTATACCTATTACGTACGTACTTTGAGACTGGTATAGAATTCAGCAGGTTCGTTCAGTGGTGAGATTTGAGCACCATTCAGGTTGAAAGAGGGTGCAAGTTGTTGAAGTGGTGTAAATCGCGACAGTACAGCCGCCTGCGACTCTGCGTGCACTAGTCTGGCTCTAACATAGTAGGTTTTGCGAACTAGCTCTAGGTTCACCCGAGCTAATCGCGATAAAAACACCATTGCTTAATAGTCGAGAGTATTGGAGACTGAGTGAGCGGCATCAAAATTTTTCTGATTTTACAAAGGATATGCCTGCCTCTTGATGTCAAAAGTACTGACTGCAGTGACTTAAAAGGTGTAAATAAAAGCATCCATGGTATTTTGATAAAATCAAATTCCATCTTTATATTAGTTCTATACATTCTATTATTTGGGATTAAATGCAACAGTACAAATTTTGGAGCCTGTTTGACCACCAAATGAAAATGTGGGGTATTTAACGTGAGAGTCGTAATTGAAATCTGTGCACAAGATATCGTTAGAACCTTACTTGGATAGTACGATGTTTAATATAAGCAAACTCACATTTTCCAAAATCCCGCATAAGCTCCTCCTTCGTCCAGTTGCAACTAGTTATGAGAAGTTGGCCATTGTCAGAAATCATTTGCCGTACCTTTTCGACATAGCGTTCTTTAGGGCCATCTTCCTGCTTTTGATTTGCCTCCTCCTGAGCTGGATCTAGACAAATAGCGTCGTAGGTGCCTTTGTCCAGCACTACATCATAGGTGTTGGATCCTCTCCAGGCATCATCATTCAAAAAATCGACTGTTTGGTAATTGATGTGTTCCAAGTCTTGTTGCTTAGCCACTGCCTTAGCCAATTGTATAGCTGACTCAGAGTAGTCGATTCCGTGAAGGTTGCTGAATCCGTTTTCTGATAAGGCCAACAATAGATGACCGTTACCGCAGCCTAAATCTATAATGGATTTGGTGTTTGGTTGAACATTATCAAGTACCCAATCAGCCATCTTCTCTACGCTGTCCTCTCCAAACCTGCCAATCAAATTTGATTAAAGTCTTACTACTACTATGCGGTAGAATTGCAGGACTACCATTTACCAAACTTCTCCAATGTCTCCAATCTCTTCAAAGTTGACGTTTTCACGATCGTACATGGAATCCCAGCTTCAAAAGGAAAGAAGTCAGAAAAACATAAATAGCGTCGTCTAGTAGTGTTAATCGAGCTTACTATTGCTTTGTGCCTAACTGGGAAGCTTTGAATTCACCTTGTTCCATTGTTATAAGACGAGATTCTTTTTGTCAACTACCGCTTTCAATAATTTTTTGATTAAAGGGCAAATTTAAAGCTGGTAAATTAGATCAGCATAAACTGCGCTTTTTGCATATTTTTGTTAAATCATTGCCCAAAATACCATGGAAAAACGAATACTTGCTCTGCACACATCGATACACCCTAATGTATGACTAAGCTGCTCGTTTAAGACGTACTTATTGAGGAATTGCATTGCAACCGTATTTTCCAATACTTCTGTACATCCTTCTTAGAGTGTGACATTCGAAATTAAGAAAATTTCAATTGACGATAAACACCACTAATTCCGACAACGTCAAAGTATCTTGTTTGTTTAAAAATGGCACATTTCGAGAAAGGCGTTACTGCATCCGATAAGGAGCTGAATGGTGAAGATCTCCGAGTTCTTATTGTTCATACTCGTTGGAACCTCCCCATCGTAGAGGCTTTGGTTAAGGGCGCCAAAGACACCATGGTCTCAAAGCATAAAGTGCTCCCAGAGAACATTGTCATCGTAAGTAATGCCTTACTATGGAAACGCTGAATTCTCGTGTCACAGTATTAAATTTGATACTAGGAATCTGTTCCAGGCGCGTATGAACTTCCCTTTGCTGCCAAGTCCCTGATTCAAACTGCTCAAGCTCAAGGTTCAAGTGCAAGCAGCGATTTGATTGCTAGTGCTACCGATCTCCTTGGCGACTTGACCACCGCTGACGACAAAACACCCGATTCGCCCAAGGTAAAGTCAAAGTCTGCCAAGAAGGGAGCTTTTGATGCTGTCATCTGCGTTGGTGTTCTCATTAAGGGCAGTACCATGCACTTTGAGTATATCTGCGATGCAACCTCTCAAGGCATTATGCGCGTTGGACTTGATACCAATGTGCCTGTCGTTTTCGGAGTGCTTACCTGCCTAGATGATAAGCAAGCTCTTAACAGAGCTGGTATGGATGAGAATGGTCATAATCACGGTGAAGACTGGGGTTCGGCCGCTGTAGAAATGGCACTTCTCAAAAGCAGATCTCTTTAAGTCATTAGCTCTTTCTTGATAAAATTGCATTATTTTTGTACTTGTGATCATGCCCATACAATCTTTTCCGATATCAAGGTTAATTTTCTTTGTAAGACAAAATATAGTAGGGCTAATTTGCTTTGTAAATGGTATGGATAGCAAGACTGACATTGGGTAATTTGGTGCACTGTTTGTCACCTGAGTTTACTAATGTCTGGCATGCCAAGATATGCCGGAACTTTGAGTCACAAATTGTTGTCTCCTTACAGTCCAACTTTAGCAGCTGCATGAAAACAACGTTGAGAACCGCTATAACTTTATGTTTAGCTAATTGAACTCAATTACAAGATAACAAAGATCTACACCGGTATATACAACACCGTGACAACCAAGCTTAGCCACGCTCAGCATTTACGATAAAGTTGCTGAGCAGCATATCAAATGTGTTAAGATACACACATAAGGCGCATATACTTCTTGCGAGTCAGACACTATTTACATCAAGTCTATCAGGTACTTTCCAGCTGCATTCAATAGATATTTACTCCTTATTTCTCATAACTGGTGAGCAGACGTGTCAATTTCCTCAAATGGTGCTTAGCTCTAAAAGCAGTCACTGGGTCAAGGCAGTCAAAGGGTCAAAGGAAGCTCATTCTTCCCCTGTAACCTTGAGCAGGACCAACATGGTGCAAATGGAGCAGAGTAAGAAGCTCGACCAGCTGAGGGACCATATCATGTCAGCTCAGGGTCCAGAAGAGAAAGTAGAAGGTAATAACTTTAGATGACCAATATCGTTCCTACCATCCGCAGTGGTGTTAACCTGAAAGCCCGCTATAGTGAATCAGAGGCACCTCATCGACAAAATCCTTGCAAGATACTCGGCAGAGCATGTAGTTTATAGAGAACTTATGCAAAATGCAGGTGAGAGTCATGGTCTTGAACGTTAACTTGAAGTTTAGCAATGTAAATTTGAATTAAACCGTATTCCAGACGATGCTTCCGCACAGGCCGTTGAAATCATATTTAGTACCGACTCTGCGGAATCCGAGGAGCCGAACTTGAAGGAAAAGAGCACTAGACTAATTATTAAAAACAACGGAATTCCCTTTCGACCAGAGGATTGGGCTAGATTGAAAAGCATCGCTGAAGGAAATCCTGGTAAGCTTACGTCAGCTCTGTACATCACTGTTAATTATGCCTAGTTAACCAAAGGATGATAGACGAACAAAAGATAGGCGCTTTTGGTGTTGGATTTTATTCTTTGTTTTCTATTTGTGAAAGCCCATTGTGAGTCCTCGCTGATTATACCATCTGCAGCTGCGTTAATGATACTTACCAGATGATTCTTCTAAATATCTAGTGTGGCATCCGGAGAAAACTGCATGGGCTTTTATTTCAAAGGCGATCAATTGTATACGCGAAGGGGAAAGTTGGAAGGTGATGATGCTTCAGCTTGGACTTCTATACTTATGGATATGCGAGAGCCAATTGATATACCTGAAATGACTGAATTTGGTCAATTCCTTTCATGTAGTTTGGTAAGCATCTGGCTATAGTACATGATCTAAGTGAAATGAATCAAGAAACTAAACTTCCATCAACAGGGGTTCACGGCAAATTTGAGGGAAATTACGGTCTATGTTGACAAGCATAAAGTATTTCATATTTTAAAAAAAACAGACGAGTCAAGGCCAATGTTGATTGATAGCAACAAATTTTTCGCTACATCTGTTCCTGACAGTATATTTAAACTAGCCTCCGTCAGCATTCAGAAAGTACAGTTGGAAATGGAAAGGCTGGTACCGCCAGCACCTCCTCCATCAGTCAAACTAGGTTTTTTTTCAAGATTCTTGTCACCAGCAATCCGCGAACCTGAAGAAACACAGCCTATGGGAATCGAAAAAGCTAGTACCTTCTTCCGTGTAGTTACTGGTGTTCTTGGTGTCAAAGTCTCTAGAGACTTAGAACGGGAAATGGAAAGGTCGACCAAGAAAAAACCTCCCAAACAAACAAAGTTTCAACTTGTTTTCACTGGACGAGAGGAACTTGATGCATCTGAGAACACTAACGTAGTATTCAAAGACCTGGTTCCATACCCTGAACAAGGCAGAATATTTATTGGATTTCCAACACACCAAACGACTGGATGTTGCTCTCATATGGCTGCTAGATTTATCCCCACAGTTGAGAGAGAAAGCATTGATTTTGCCGATCCATATATTGGTAAATGGAACAGAGAATTGCTAGCCATGGGAGGCTTATTATGTCGTATAATTTATGACGACGAGATGCACCAGATTCAAAAGATATATGCAGAGCTTGTGGAAACTGATGATCTCGTCGATATTGAAGAACTTTCCCTTGAAGATGGTAGTGATGGACAACATTTAACTCCACGTACCTGGTTAAGGCGGCGTGCTTATCATGCATTACAAGCTTTCACCTTTAAAACCTCCACACCGAGTCATATTGTAGGCAACAATCAAGAACATTTCTTTTATGAGATGGCTAAGACTGATATGGAAGTGATGACTTCTCAAGGAATACGTAGTCTTACTATCACTAGAAGCATTTCTCCGTCAGTTCCTGGAACGCAAGTGTCCGATCTTGTCACCAAGTTTATAAAAACCATACCTCTGGTGCTTATCCCACAGGAAGGAGAACTTGGAGCAACATTCAAAAAATTGGTATCTACCAAAAGATTGAAAACACTGGGTATCAAAGATGTTCTCAAAGAATTGGAAAGTCGACCATTGAATAATGAGGAGATGATAGCATGCATGAAATGGTGGATAAAGCTGCAGGAGAATCGCCAAGCTGGCTGGGATGCGGAAACCAGAATGCTATTGAACTCGCCGCAAACCAGAGGAGAATTTCTTACAAAAGCATTGCTTCAACATAGCGATGATAAACTCATACAGCTGGCATCCATCAAGCATTATGTTAATCAAAAGTTCATTCCCATTGACATGCCGTTACCAGAAAGCGTTCTGCCTTTTGAAATATCATGTAAATTTCAGCAAGTAGCTCTCACTTCTCATTTTGGGTAAGTTCATTACTTAACGACCATATGTCCAATTGTCGCTCTAATGCTCATATACAAAAAGGTGGACGCAACTTCAACTCCTGGAATGGGTGCAATATGTCGCCACTAAACCAGACCTTGAGACATCACCAGTATTTGCCCAAAAGGTCCTAAGCGTTATTTCTCGAAACTTGAATGTACCTCAAATGGTTTCGACACAACAGCCATCAGAAATCGCCTGCCTATTGAAGGAGAAAAGATGCATCCCTACAAAGCAAGGAATGCGCTTCCCACACGAAGCATATTTCCCAACCGTCAAGCTATTTGATGATTTACCAGTTGTTTTGCTTGACAACCCGCGAGCAGTCTCGGAACCAACTTTATTACTCTTAGGAGTACGAAAGGTTTGTTGTGTTTTGATAACGAATTACCATAAACATAATGACCTTCGGCATCAACTAATGCCATTGCTTGTAGCATGTTGATCTACAAATGATATTCGATCGTTTGGTATCACAAGGAAGCTGGTCTCATTTTGAATTGGTTAAATACTTAGCTTCTGTGGAAGATACTATTTCAAGCAAGGAAATCGCAAGAGTAAAGGAGACAGCCATATTTCCAAAGGCGAGCCCGAGCAATAGTGTAGAGATTGAAAAAGAAGGCTCGAAAGTCACTCCTAAACGGTATAAAGCCTACGAATTGTATGCGCCGTTAGAAGAGCTTGAGCCTTTGAAATTGCCTACCATCCAATGGGAGGGTAAATGGCGAGCTTCCAGCCCTCAAGCTCAATTCTTGGAAAAGCTTGGGCTGCGTTGTTATCCCAGCTTGACCGATATCTTACAGTTGGCATCTGATCAAAAAATCAGCCAAGAACAGCGCAATCAGTCGTTGAAATTCCTTGTTGACCATTTTGACAAGTATTACGAAAAGGATTACCACGTTGATAGAGTTTTACAACCAATTGTACCCTGTCAAGGTGGTGAATATGCAAACCCAAGAGACTGTTATGTTAATCCGGAGTGTGCTATTCTAGGATTCAAAGTCATTGTTGATGATATGAAGATGTTTCGCGATAAGCTAGGCATTGCAGAAGATCCCAACGCACCACAATTGCTTACAGCTTTCAAAAAGCATATAACAAAAAATCAAGCTCTTGCCAGACGTATCTTTGAATACATGGCCAGTCGCATCTCCTTAGGCCAAAGCGTATGGAATCAGCTTCAAACTTTAGAATTTATACCGGTTCGAGATTCTCGAGCCATGTCGAAAGAAGCTAAGGATACTACAATGATGCGGCCGACGGAATGCTACTTCGTATCAAAGGATAAAGAGCAAGATTTTCACCAGGAACTCTTTGTCTTCATCGATTTCGGAGATGTTGCAAACACGTTTTTGCGCTGTTGTGGTGTGAAGAACGAACCGACCATTGTAGAACTTTCACAAATGATGGTTCGAGACCCGCAACTGTATTGGAAGCTTTCTGGCGGCGGTGAAAATTATCTGAATGTCTTGCGCCGAATTGCAAATCAATTTTATCAGATCAAAAGTAACGTTTCATTGATCAGCCAAATGAAACGAGCGAAGATATTGGTAGGATATCGTCAAAAAGATGCGGAAGACGATAAAGTCGGCGAAAACATAACGTCGGTTGTCGCTTGCCGCGTAAGCGCTCAAGAAGTATATATCAATGACGACGCTACTGGATTCCACATGTTCTCCCCTATATGTGCGCCAACTGAGCCGGTATTGGAAGAATTATATAGAGAACTTGGTTGCATAAAGTTATCAAGGTATGTCAGCAACAAAATGATTTATGATTAAGAATATTTCCTTAATGTTGCGATTTTGTAGTCAAATCAAGGAGCACACCAGCTGTAGTGGGAAACCAGTCATCTCGGAAAAGGCTCTTTCCATACAATCACGCATTCTCGAAAGAATTCCGATTATTTTATATCAAGTTTTTGTGGATGCACCACAGCGTAAGTCTGAGCTACGGCTCAGTCAAGAAAAGGCACTTCGAAAACTAATGGTAAAAGGCAAACGCCGATTCATATGTGAAAACAATTTTGGTCAATTAACATTGTGATGGCTTGTTAGGTTGTGGAAGTATCCGAAATCATGGTCACCCGGGTGTTTGTGCCCACAGGCCAGCAAGATGTGCAAAAAACAACCGCATGCGCAGATATACGCAATGTTACCATGAACATAAGCAACGCGAAAGAAGTCGACTATTATGATGTAGCCTCCAGTCTATGTCATCTCCTTTTCAAACGTATTGGATTCAATGATGCTATCATCTTCGAGCGGTATCTTGTGGCAACCCTTAGCAATCTCAGAAGTAGAGGTGTCCCCGTGGATCGAGTATTGCATAATTTGAAGGTTAGTCAACAACCGGAGGCTGCTTCTCAAGATACAGAACAGCAGACAATTAAGTCGGCGGAAGTTGCATCAGACGCCAACGGAATGGTTGCACAAGTTCAAGCAGTGTTTCCAGATTGCGACCCAAAATACATACACTCAGAATTGCAAAAGGAGAAGGAAAACCATGTCGAGAACGTTGTCAACAGATTGCTTACCACCCCATATCCAAAGAAACACAATAGACGAAGGTCCAGTTCAATCGGCATCAAAGGTTCTAATAACGACAATGATGGCCACGTAGAGAAGATACCCGAACAGAAACCACAGAGTGATAAAAGTCGTGGCGACAAGAATGTGTTCACTCATTTATTCAACAAATACACTCAGCAATCGCATCAACTATTGGATAACATAAAATCTCCCAATACTCCAAAGGCTGTCAAACCTAGTCGACAAACTCCAGTCATTAACGACGTTCAAAGCCGACAAGAGAATATAAAACGAGACCTGCTTCAAGCGGTTCGGCAATGCCAGCCAAACTCTGCTAAGAATGTATTCTCTCCGCCTACTGCACAAACTGTAGCCGAATATTGCGATGCTACGCCGAGTCAAAATCTGAAGTTCATCGAAAAGGCTAATGGTTATGAGTTTTATGTTCATAATGATGTAGATGGTTCATTCGTATTGAAGCAATTCGGAGAGCAATTGAAGCATTTTAGTGAAATCATCCGTACTCTGTCGGGTGTCTTTGGCGTCAATGAAGTTGCCATCCACATGTTTTATGATCCGAACGGCAATGCCATAGCATTCTATCGCAATGGCAGTTTGTTCTTCAATCTGCGATTTTACCTTAGTCTTCATGACCATACCTCTGGACGTCTGACGGATCGAGAAAAGCAGACAAAGATAAGGGACGCTATGAAGTTCTGGTACCTAACCATGTGCCATGAACTTGCTCATTACTTTCAAGATACGCATAATGCTCAACATGAGGTAGGTGGTGTTCGAGATAGAATTTTCAAGATGATGTGACCTATAGCTCATTACCTCCAACCTCTAGTATTATATGGAATCTTTTGCTGAGATATACCTTGATGCTCTAATTGATAAATTAGCCGCGATTCCGAAATAACGTCAAATTTGCCACCCCAGAATGTCCTGATTCAGCCATTAGCATACCACTTTAGGCATTGATTATATATTGTAAACGTTTTTTTGGTTTTTAATTTTGTATTCTAGCTGTATGATTGCAAAGACGTATATTGGTGACGAATAGTATCTATGCTTCCTCTTCGGCAAGACGAGCTTTATCCAGTGCGCGCATACGTCGTTTGTAACTGAAAGATGATAAATTTGTTAGCAATCAGTATAACATTGGAACAGTAGCAAAGCATGCAGTCTTCTTTCTGAAGACCCGGCTGATATTGCACATCATGTTGAGAATGCTATAAGCCTAGACTGATGCTGCCCTGTGAATCCTTTCAACACTGAATGGACAAGATCACATACTCTTCATATTGGCATTTTTCGTAGCTGTGGCGCTCATTTTCGCACTTCCAAGGAAGATAGAACGTCTCGCCTCTGCACTTGTTCAAAGGAATGAGGAGATGTGCACAGTAATCACGGTACTCCAGAGGAATGCGAGCATCCGCCATTTGCTTTTGTGTAGCTTTCATCTCTAAAATAGAGCAAAGTTTGTTAAGATTCAAAGCCAAAGCATTGTTTTTCAGCAAAAGTAATCGTTCATTGCTAAAGGTGGCTAGGGTTGAGTGCGAACAATATATACCTGGTGCGTCCGACATGTTTGGTTATAAGGCTCTCAAAGCTTTTACAAGTTATTGAAAAGTCCTGTTTGCTTCCCGTCGAGCTCACAAGAAGGTTTGTGACGTCACGAATTAAGTCTGCAGTGCAGGCAAAATAACCTGATGACGTCACATATTTCTGGAGGATAGACCTTCATGAGCAAACAAGCCGAAGGACTTTTTCTTACCTACATCGAATCCAACAATGTCTGCTCGCCTTTTCTCATCACCCGTCCTTGCTGCCGTCAAGCGCTCTGGCGTTCGTTTCCAGTCCACTGCTGGATTCGCTGCCGAGCGTGATGCTGTCAAGCACCATGCTGGCTGTATGTATAATTGACTATTCCTTACGTTTCACCACTTGCATAAAAAACGACGGTTTGATATCCATCGTGGGCCACAATTCCACTTTGCGCAATGCTGAAGCACTTAAAAAATCAGCATGGCGGGCAGGAGAACGGTTGTCATTCAATCACCAGCAAATTGAAACTGATAACTAATATACTCTTTCTTGATCAATCACAGCCGCTGCTGACACCTGGAAGAAGATTTCTCTCTTCGTCTGTATTCCCGCGTAAGTTTCCACATCTGTGTCATTTTTGAGCAGCTTATGATTTGATTCTAAAAGTCTTTATCTTTCAGTCTCTTGGCTTCCGGCATCAACGCTTACAACTTGTACTCCCACCACGTTGAGCACCAAAAGGAACACCCCCACGAGTGGGTTCCCTATGACTACATGAACGTCCGCTCCAAGGTCAGTATTTTCTGTATCATTTTAATCTAATTCATAGAGGTACATTACTTATATATTCCAATAGGACTTCTTCTGGGGCAAGGAATCTCTTTTCTTCAACCCTGCCGTCAACCACTCTGCTGCTGAGGAATAGTTTGATCTATTTTACGTGCAGTTTTTGGGATTCTTAGATGTTTTTATAGTGTGTGCAAGGGTTCCTTTCTTTAATACAAGAACTTTTGTTTGAAATTCTGGTTTGATCTGCTGCTTGATGAATTATATATGTCAATTAGCTTGATAGCTTAGCTACCATGCCGTTTGATATGATATGCGCAAGTTCTGAAGCTGATACTGCAACTAGCCTTGGGCTTGACGAAGAAAACATCCGACTTTAACAATATTGTAAGACTTGAATTGTATAATGTGATTTACAGTGTATCTGCTCAGTTTTTTAGAGAATCAGATTAGCACTATTAATATAAGTAGACTCTCACAAATCCACACATGTATGAGTAGGACTTCGGTTATTTTAATGTTCAGCAAAGCGACGCTTTACAAAACCAACATATTACTATTATACAGCGAGATCCAATACATTACTTAATACTATGTAACATTAACACCAACAACTTTGCCATTTCCTTGCATTTCTGAGACCGGCTTTGGATTATATTTTGGTTCCTCAACCGCACCTGAACTTTTGTGCGAGCCAACTCCAGGATCACTGATGCCATCGGGTATACTAGATCCCTCATCCCATTCAGAGCTGGTAGGATAGTGAGGGTCAGTGGTGATAGTGTGAGTTCCGCAGTCGCTGGTCTCTTGGGTCACAACAGCGGTATTACTTTCTCCTGAATCAGAGTCTCTTCTGTCTTCTCCAGCACGATGTAAGCTATTTGTTGAATGAAATTAGACATTGGACATTCGGTAATTAAATATATCACCATTGCGTGCTCCAACAACTAACCTTCTTCCAGTAGTGGTGGAACTGTGTCTTCGTAGAAAGTCGAGCATAAGATCTTCACCAGGATTTGGATTACAGTAAGCATCTGGATGAATTTGAATTTCGTTGAATTCTTCCTCTGCTCGTCTGGTCCATTCGATACGATCTTCGGGTGTGAAAGCATATTTTCCAAGCTTAGCCCAGAAATATGCCTTCAAAAATCGAACTTCATCTATGAAATGCATATCCATGATACCATGCCGCAGGACCTGTAAGAGGAAAGTTTTAGTGTGCCACTCAATGCAAGGTAATACATACTGATGAGTAGCTTACCAGAAAACCTTCCACTGTTCTACCAGTACTGATATACGGTAATGCACGAGCCAGGAAAAGACATGGTTGAGTAAACTCCCAAAACTTGACTTGTTGGAAAGCACGATTGAGGCTAGCAATACCATTGATGAATTTTTCAAAACTTTGTGCATCATTGCCACCCAGCAAACTAGCTTGGCTGTCTTCAATGATTTCGTAAAATCCCATTGTGGCCAAAATTAAACCAAAAATAGGAAAGATGTTGGCTAAAAAACGAAAATGTGAGTGCAATTAATAATTTTATCGCCAAGTTTTTCAACTGCATACCTGTAACAGTCAACGTGGGCAACACGGCATTGAGATAGCGAATGTGTCTCTTTGCCAGGTCATACCGACCAGATCGTGCATAATATGCAATAAGGGCCCCATGCATGGCAATCTTGTTGTAGTCGGCAGCTTGCTTCAAATGGGCTTCCACAAGAACAACGAATGGTTCGCAATCACGTATTTGATCTACCACAATACCGTTGCAGATGTGATAGACACTGAGCCATATCTCAGCTTCGTAATCTCCATTCATGTGAGCAGTATCCGCCATTTGCTTTAGCAACGCTAATTCAGTTTGTGACTGATCCAATGTGCCTTCAAAGATACGCATGGTAATAGCAAGACCGACAGACCGATAGAATGCTTGACAATCAGTAACCACACCAAACACCTTGACAACTTGTATGGACTGGTACAGCAAATTACGAGCGTTCTCAAATTTTCCAGCAGCAAAACATAAAAAGGCGCAAATAGTAAACGTTCCAGCGTCTGCTTTCTCCTCCAATTGTTGTAATGCTTTGGTAATATAAAATATACTGTTCTCTTTCTGATCATTGAGCCAGCAGATCAATGAGAAACGAGCCAGAAATAGGGAGTAATTAGGTCCAGTGTCACGAAGCCGTTCACAGGCATTAAGTCCAATTAAGCATGAGTAGATAAAATCGCGACCCTTTCCAGTGTAAAAGTAGATGTTTGACAACTGAGCCATTATCTCTACAATTCGTTGAGCAGCCTGAGCTTTGCGCTCTTTTAGGGGTTTGATAATCATCGTCGCTCGAGCATATTTTCTATGCCGATATTGCACAAAGCGGTTTCTCCAAAACTTGATACCAAATTCCAAATCGCTCCTTGGCCACGGGGCGTCAAGGCATTGTAAAGCTAGGAACAAGTAGTGTTCGCCTTCAGTAAGCTTAGTTCTCATGGTTAAGCACATACCAAGCATCCTGTAGATATCACTTCGATGCATGCGACCAAATTCATCGGCCAATTGCTCGTTTTCATCGAGGATCTTGACCATGCGTTCCAAGTTGCTTGTTGCCTCGGCCAAAAAGTATGATCGCATATTCACATCGGCAAGAGCTTCGAGATAGTAAAGCTGCTTGCCATACCAATCGGTCTCCAAGTAATGTCGAGTGACTTTTGGTAACAATTGTGGGTAGTTGTCGCGCGTAAGCTGTGATTCATAATAACGTGCTAATGCTTTGTGCAAACTGATTCTTTTCTCGTAAGGAGACATATCATAAATGCTTTGGGGTATAGTGACATGGGCGAACTGGAAGGCATCCTCGTTGGTATCGGCGATTGTGCTTCCTTCAATCTCGATCAAGAAGTTATACACGTCGTATTTTTTGATAGTGCGGCAAATTTTGGCATTGTCATGATGCTGGAAAATTGAGTTTGACGACTTGATGACAGCTTTGATCTCATTCAAGCCAAAACTTTGATCAAGACAACTTGCAACCTAAGATGTAATGTTTGCTTTAAAATACTGTATGTTGAAGCCGTATAATTTAAGTCAACTTACTGTCAAAAACTCTTGGTAATCAACGTGCAACCGATCAAACTGCATCTTGATGATACGTTTGTAGTCAAAATTGCCAAGCAAATCCTCCAAGTCAAACTTGTTGCTACTGGGAACAAGCTCCCCCTCGACAAGTGTGACATGGTTGAAGTCTTTCAGTACAATGGCCATATTTTTGACATACAACGGGTTTCCACCTGTGCGATTCTGTATGACTCGGATGATCTCCGGACTTACACGTTTGACACCACTCTGGAACGTATTGATGATAATTTCGCCAATTTCCTCGCCATTGAGACCATTTAGTGTGATTTGAGCGCAAGAACCAAAGGAACAAAGTTCTTTAAGAAAAGTGACATTATAGTCCTTGATAGGTCTGGTTGCCAGCATCATAAGAGCCCGTGGACAAGCATCATGGATGGTCTCCAGAACACGAATGGACGCAGAATCGGCCCCTTTAAACATGTCGGTTAGCCAGCAGATATCACATTAGCTTGATTGTAAAAGGTATGCTTACATTGTACATCGTCACAGATTATCATAATCGAAACATATTCAGTCACATATCGTATCATACGTACGACCAAACCAGAGAAAATGATATCTCTACCGCGGCCATCCAATTTGCGTGTATATCTATTTTCTTCAACATCTCCCAGTGCAGTAAAAACGCCTTTGAAGAGCGGCAAGAAAGACTCATCTTCGCCAGTCTTTCTCAGACACTTTAGAATTAGCTCAATAAGTTCATTGGACAACTCGTTGCGAGCCTGTTGACTGGCACTTCCTGGTGATCGCGCTGAATGCATGGTCTTGAGCTTGTACCATTCTCCGGTAGTTCCTGTATTGGGTGCAGTAGATGTTGACTGAGAGCGACTCATGCTCACCATTTGCGAGTCTCTAGTAGACATTGGTTGTAATGGAATAAAATTTGGAGCAGTGCTCTGATTTGTAGTAATAGTGGACAACTGGTTTGTAGATGGGCCGACAGAACCGCTGTGATATGAGGATAATCTGACTCCAGTTGCACTTGGGACACTCAGATTGTCCTTCAACGCTTGTATGGATCGAGTCTGTTGGGAAACTGGTATCTTCTCTTGCTCTATTATGTCAAACAGACCTAACAAGATGTTCTTCATTACATAAAATTTTGTGCTTTTCTCGACCTCAGTTGCGGTAGACCAGCAGCTGTACACGCCATAGCCAACTATAAGTTTATGTATGGCCTGACAAAAGTAGCTTTTGCCGACTCCAGAAGGGCCGCTGACAATCAAAACGTGCTGATTCTTTGCAACATTCCATTCGTCAATGAAGTTTGTCGCTTTGGCCAATTCTTTTTTATATCCAATAAAGTCGCTCGATTTTTCGACGCCCATACTTGATATACGCTTGTTCTTTTCTTCCCCAAATCTTACTATTCGGAAAATTTGTAGAGGTTTAGCCTTTCCCTTTACATAATTTTCGCCCATGTCTTCAAATTCGCATAGTCCACCGATCTGCTGTTTCGTTTGCAAATCACAGACAACGTTTTGAATAGCAAAGTCAAACTTCAGCATTCGTACAGCCATGACAATAGTGTCGCCCGATATTCCAGGATCGCGACGGAAAGGGTTTCCTTGTGGCAAAACGGCATTGAAGATAAGTCCTGTTGATAATGAGATGGCGAAATCGTCAAATCCTTCTTTCATGTACTCTTCGCGTAGGTCGACAGCAGCTTTGGCAGCAAACACTGCTTCTCTCTCGTGAGAGAGCGGTGGCAAACCAAAAACAGCTAGCAACGTGGCACCTGCAAAGATCATCAATATATATATATATATATATATAAGATTACATAGCCCATATTTTGATTGCACAAACCTTTGTCATCTACTGCAAACTGCTGCAGCATTCCTAATGTAGCATGGTTGATTGTTAACTATAAGCAGGTCAAAAGCTTGTTCGCGAAATGAAAAGAAAATCATTATACCTTCATATTTGACCAAGCATTTGATGGCAGAAGTCATTGCTGTTTGAGCCTTTTCTATACCATCATCTGTCCACACCTTCAATCGTCCAAGAGATATAAACATGATAGTAGCGTCGCGAAACTGTGCCGGAAAATTTCCATCGTCGCTCTGTCGTAAGCGATATAACGCACTCCTATTAAGGTATTTGTAATAATGGGGGTTGACCTCGGTTGGGAGATCAAGAAAAGAAGTGTTGCGCACTTTTGGTATTAAAGGTTCCAGATTAAGTTTTGATGTTATGCTTAAAGGCAGAGATCGATCGGCGGCACGTTCTGACGACGTATTAGTGCCATTGCTTTTGTTGGTAACCTTTCCAGAAGACGCCTTTTTTCCACTAGGCACGGTTTCAGGTGGCTGGCGAACTATAATAAACTCATGACGCTTCTCCCAAAGTAAATCAAGTGACTGTGGGTTTATAAGAGTCCATGCTTGCGGCGTGATACTCATTTCTCCAGCTTTGGCAACCGCCAATGCTTCATCTAAGCCTTCGACTGCTTCGCCACATATAGCGTACTCTAGTCGACCGTCTCTTTGAAATCGCATTTGTTCTTCATCGCCTTCTCGATCGTTAATATCTGCATATTCGAAGCTTTCTTCACCAATTCTTGATAATCTTGATATTCTTTTTCTCGCTCGAGCGCTTTTCAAGCTGGACGAGTGTTGTATAGAATCTTGATGGCCGAGATCACCAATGACGATATTGGTAACTTCTCCGCAAGCAAGTGCGATGTGCAGTTCTAGATCAACAGAGTTTAAATCTCTAGTAGAAGAGTCGCTAGATATACTGGTTCGTCGAGACCCAACTGGTTTGCGTTTGGGTTTTAAAAATGAAAGTATATTCCATATGCTGAAAGACATAGACGTCTCCTCCGGATAGGTATTTGTGAGTAAAGGTATACCTAAATTAGTCTGGCTGGATATGGAAGGTTGGCGAGCTTCTCCATTTCCATTCATGGTGGCGGTGCGTGCATAATAATCTGGCCCGACTTTTCCGTCCAGTTCATCTTCAACATCTCGATGTCGTGAGCGTTCTTCTGCAGTGAGGTAAACTCGATAATGAGACAGCCGAGATAATAACTGCAAACCACATTCTAAAGCTCGTCGTACTAATATTGTTTTTGTTCGAGAATCGGATTCGCCTGTTCCGTCTTCAGCAGAAGGCTCTCCAGTAGCTATATGTGAGATATCCTGCATATTTGGCTGAAAACTAACGAGCACTGCATCGCCCAAGAACTAAACAACAATAACATAAGTTAATTTTGAGAGAGAGAGAGAGAGAGAGAGAGAGAGAGAGAGTGGGGGATTTGATTTGAATATCATAAAATTTTCATACCTTGACAACGTCGCCGCCATAAAATTCTATAATGCGGATGCACTACACAAAGGTGTGAAATTCGCATGGTTAGACAAAATCATGTTAACTTTCGAAAACAGTGTTCATTAAATCAGCTTACTTCGCCCATATATCCACCAACTTCCAGAGCTATAGCTTCGGCACCAGAATCACCTCTTTGAGTTGCAAGAGTTGTAAGCTAGATGAAGATCGATAAATTGAAAAATCATGTTAGTCAATGTAAATTCAGTTGCGCATTGATGTATATCAGCAATTTGTTGAGGAAAAAAAAAATCATTATGCAATCGAGGCTAATGCTGTTTTGCGCAAAGCAGTATTACAGAAGCATCAAAATACATACAGTGCTAAAACCTGCAAATATGAACAAACGTTTTAATGATTTGGCGTACTGAGTTTTTGCATAAAAGTCTTGACCAAGCTATTAAAGTAAAACTTACCAACGACGTCTACCATGAGCACAACTCCAAATTGAGTTTGTCGGTATGGAATTTGGGGAGCATCTTCGTCTGCGTGCAAAGACCGTACATACTGACAGAAACACCATTAGCGAACACACCTCTTTTTTTTTTTTTACCCAGAGTTAGCGGAGTGAACAAAAAACACTCTGTGTACAATACCTTTGCAATGTACGGTGCAATATTAAAAGTGTTGGGCATTATTTCGAACTATCGAAAATTGCCCAACGTTAATGTAAAATCTAAAGAAGACGAGCTGATTATTTCGTTGTGGGGGGACGAGGTGGGAACGAGGCAAGTTTAAGCCTTCAAGCGCTTGGTGAAACCTCCCCACAGAGGAAGTCACTTCCTCGAGGCGCACTTAATTCTTACATACAATCTATATTGGGAAGGTGCGAAGGCAAAAAAGTATCTCAGTGTTTGCCATTGACTATTTTGCCCTGTTCTCGAGTTTTTAACCAGTAAATATAGTCGACCATAGCATCAACAGTACCAACACACTTTATTCTCATACAGATCAAAGTAAAGCAGGTAAAGTTGTTGGGTATTTAATTTAATTTATATAATTCCAGTGAAAATTTTTTTTATCCACCCACCAACCACGCTGGCTAAGCTGTGTGGTTGCACAAATGCTTGAAAATTTCCAGTGCTAAGGCACTTGTCTCTCACACACAGAACACAGACTGTCACCAGTAAATAACACGCCGACATCCACAAAGTAAATTTCTTACCATACTTGTTTTTGGGCCTTAGCCAATCATCATGCTTCAATCCGTTGTTAAGGTAGGTAAATTGGCGGATCTAGCAAACTTGTGACCATAAGGTGCATGCATGGTCAGTTGGTGAATACAAGCTTAAAAGGTTTGTTATGTTAGAAGGGCAACTGAAAGTGGTTAAAAATAACCTTAATATATGCCGACACTGAGGAAGGGTATTGAAGTTGTTTTTCACAAATATCCAAAAGACATTTCATTTATTTTGCAAATATGGCAAATATTGAGATCTTCACAGGAAAAATCAATAGGGTAGCGGCAAAGGGGAGATGTTTAGTATTCCTCAGCATCATCAACATCGCTGTAGCCCATGGAGTCCGAACCGACTTCCTCGTAGTCCTTCTCCAAAGCAGCCAAATCCTCACGAGCCTCCGAGAATTCACCTTCCTCCATACCTTCACCGACATACCAGTGAACGAAAGCACGCTTGGCGTACATAAGATCGAACTTGTGGTCAAGACGAGCCCAAGCCTCAGCAATAGCAGTGGTGTTGGACAACATGCACACAGCACGGGAAACCTTGGCAACGTCACCGTTGGGAACGACGGTGGGAGCTTGGTAGTTAATACCGATCTTGAAACCAGTAGGGCACCAGTCAACGAATTGAATGGTTCTCTTGGTCTTGATGGCAGCAACGGCGGCGTTGGTGTCCTTGGGAACAACATCACCACGGTACAACAAACAACAGGCCATGTACTTTCCGTGACGAGGATCACACTTGACCATTTGGTTGTTGGGCTCGAAGCAGCTGTTGGTGATCTCAGACACAGACATGTTCTCGTGACCAGCCTTGGCAGCAGAGATAATAGGAGCATAGGTGACCAAGGGGAAATGGATTCTGGGGTAGGGAACCAAGTTGGTCTGGAACTCGTTCAAATCGACGTTAAGGGAACCATCGAAACGAAGGGAAGCAGTGATGGAAGAAACAACTTGAGCGATCAAACGGTTCAAGTTGGAGTAAGTGGGACGCTCAATATCCAAGTTGCGACGGCAGATATCATAGATAGCCTCGTTATCGACCATGAAAGCAACATCAGAGTGCTCAAGGGTGGTATGAGTGGTCAAGATAGAGTTATAAGGCTCGACGATAGCAGTGGAAACTTGAGGAGCGGGGTACACGGAGAACTCGAGCTTGGACTTCTTGCCATAGTCAACAGACAAGCGTTCAAGAAGCAAAGCACCGAAACCGGAACCGGTACCACCACCGAAGGAGTGGAAAACAAGGAAACCTTGGAGACCGGTACAGTTGTCGGCAAGACGACGGATGCGGTCCAAGACAACATCGACGAGTTCCTTACCAATGGTATAATGACCACGAGCATAGTTGTTGGCAGCATCCTCCTTACCAGTGATCAATTGCTCAGGGTGGAACAATTGACGGTAGGTACCAGTACGGACTTCATCAACAACAGTGGGCTCGAGATCGACAAAGACGGTACGAGGAACGTGCTTGCCGCTGCTGGTCTCAGAGAAGAAAGTGTCGAAGCTACGGGGAGGGTAAAAGTAATCAGATACAATTCACAGTGTTGCTACGACATCATATGTGAAACTACATGAAGTGTTGCAGGTACATAAATAGAACGACACTCACGAGTTGTCTCCAGTGCTTTCTCCTTCAGGAAGGTGACCATCAGGATTGATACCGTGCTCAAGGCAGTACTGAGAGGAAAGGAACTTGTCAGGTCAAAGCAATAAAAAAATCACTTATACTGCATATTTTCTACTTACGAGTTCCCAGCAGGCGTTACCAATCTGGACACCAGCTTGACCTGCAAAAAGTTCGGTTCCACTTAATACCAGTCGCGAGAAAAAGTTGATGGAAGTCATTTGACAGAGCAACTTACCGACGTGGACGGAAATGACTTCACGCATTATGGATTGAAGTGAAAACTGTTTGCTTACAAAGGGGGTTTGAAAAAGTCGCTAGGTTGCGTTAGGGTAACCAAGGACTTGATGAAAAAGTTTTTTGAATTCCAAAGCGATTGCGCGCGTTGGTGGATTTTATATAGTCGACTCTCTTGGTTGTCCTACTCGTGGTAACACAACGACAGCGAATCAAATTGATTGATTTTATTTTATGCAAGGAGAAATGGTTTTTACAATATAAATATACAGGAACTCGACCTCCTTTTCTATTTTTTAGCGTCCAGTATAACGATGAGTCTTGGTCCACTCTGTATGCATAGTCTTGAACAGCATTTTCTGACTGGTATCAATAGAAGTCATGAGCATATCTCGTTCGTGTTCGCCGCAAATATCTAAAAGGGCAAAAAGCCCAGGTCGCAATGCTGATCTAAGTGTTGGTAGTGAGATGGTGGATATGGGATTTGATTGAATGCTTAGGTATTCTGCCAGGACATATGGCGAGTGCTTTGAAAATGCTTTGGCAAGATTATGGCTCTTTCCAGCAATAGTATTAGCCGTATTAGAAGCACTTTGGTCACCGAGTCCTTCCAATAAACGCGAGTAATTATGAGCATTCATCTCGCTGAGTGGAGCATGGTCTGTAAGCAAAGGAAACGCTTGGTCTTGCACATTACGCTTCCTGCTATTGTTCTTCTTTTTTTGTGATGAGATAGCTACAGATGGATGCAAGGAATTGAAGCAATGCATTAATGATTCTACGATGGAAATGTATGGTGTGATAACATGAGAGAGTTGTTGTTTGCGAGTCTTCAGTATACCTGACAGGACGCGATATATGCTATCAAATATATCATTCGCGTCCTGCTTGGTAACCATGTTTAGTTTAGTTGGTACAGCTGGAGAACGCAACTGGGAGATGGCAGCCAGTATGAGAGAAATGTCGTAACCTCTAAGCCCAAGTACCTATACATTTCAAATATGGATGAGTTGCTGGAGGAGCTATGGAAGATGAAGGTGAGCGAGTTACAAACCTGGTCGTTCACAATATGCGCCATAAGTTTCAAGCTTAGTTTCACGACATTTGGTGATATCGCTTTATCAATGATGTTATAGATCATCATGATAATGGAAGATATACGATCTCTTATGGCTTTCCGTTGCTCTATAAGATAGTCAATATCTCTTCCCAGACATTCACAGTTGTACTTCGCATCAACTTACCAGTAGTACAGCTTTCCATCAATAGCCGCATAAAATGTAAAGCTGATTCGGCTTTACTAGCATACTCAGCTGTTAACACCTCGGAGAAATTCTCCATAACTGATCTTTGTATGATACAGCTTAGAATATCATTGAATTGTTCTATTGATAGAGTAGCTACCAGATTGATGAAAGCATCATCTACCAGTTTTTGACATTCTCGATTATCTATGGGGTGAAGCACATAAGAATAAAGAACATCGCAATACAAAACAAAAATCTTGTACTTACTGTGTCTATGAGCAAGCTCATACACAAACCAACTGAAAGCTATAATTCGCTTTGTCGCTCCATCATCTTGCATTTCCGGAAGTGCAGAACAAATCGTCATTGCCATTTCTGCACAAACCTTGAGTAGGTTTGTAAAGACCATGTCGTCTTTGCCATTCTTGCTGGACACATATGATTGAAGGACTTTAAGACAAGGAGATATCAATCCTAGTATGGGCCCCAATATCTTGCTGTGTTGTTGCTTATCCAGACTACCAAGGATGTAGTGCTGTCTCAAAAGTTGATGGCTAAGACTTAAGATCGACGAGAAGGTTGAAAGTTGATGCGATAAGCGATGGCTAATCACCTCAGAGCCACCATCAAGAGCCTTGAAAAGTTCATGCTTTAGTTCTTTACATTGTTCGACGACGAAGTTGTCTAGATCCGATTGCAATTCAGTTGATTTCCAGAGGGCTACACTTAGATCGCGATTGCTAGAACTTTGGTTTAGCAAATTTGGAAACGAGGTTTAACAAAGTAGTTGGTAAGCTTACCGTTTCACATTGGTATATAGCTGGCGGTTGAATACTGATAGCAAGGCAATGATGAATTCCAATTCAACATGATCACGCTTTCCACTTTTTTGTGTCTCTTGTAGAAATGTGGATCTTAGTGCGTCTTCACAAGACTGGATCATTGACCTTGAGCTTTGGTTTCCTGAGCTTGCGTCCTCAATCAGTTTGCTATTAAAAATGATAATATTAACAATCAGCGCGCATCGTAATGTACATGAAACACTGAGAGTATGCATACCTTAAAAGCAGCTTTTCCAAGGATATGGTTGTAGCAACTATATCTTGATATAGTTTGAACGCATCGCTGTCAGTCTCTTGCTTTACGTAATAGAAGGCAGACATAGTGATCCACCATTTAAGAAAGACAGGATCTCCATTCTAAGTGGAATGACATGATCAGTTTTCATCATCAGAAGTACTCCAGTTTGAGAGTTTTCACTTACCAAGAAGCCGACTTCACCGCGGTAATGTATCAGTTTATAAGCGAAAGATCTGCATAGTAAAGCCAGCTGACTTTTATACAAAGCCGCGCTTCCATTGCAAGACAGCATTTCTATCAAAAGCATAGCCAATACCAGGTGTTGACGATGATACTTGTTGAAGAATTCCATAGGAAACAGATGAATTTTCTGGAGCTGGGTACTGATAGCAGTCAAGACATCAAGTGAATCTTTTTCAGATAGTTTTGTGTTTGACATTTGCTCGAAGAGCGGCAAAGCTTTCGTAACCAGGACTTGAATCTTGGGAGAGCTTTCTTTCAAGGCTGCTGCCATTTCTGAAATTGCTTTCAATCCAGGCATCTTCAGAGCAAGTAGTTCAATGTTTTCAACAAAACCACCATAGAGTGCTTGGAATGTAGTTTCTACGAAAACTTAGTAAGCATAATGAGCGACATTAGTCAATAAAGACAGGGCTTTGTACATACCTCTAAGATGAGCGAGTTCGTAAAATTCAGCAGATCGTAAGATGTTGACATTGATACCATGTATACTCCAATGTCCTGACACTTGTTGCTCGGTATGATCATCTGCCGATATCATGCTAGTAATCAAAGACATGTGCTCTGGTTGTGCTAAGGTACTGATTGTTGGTAGCCAGTCTTCAGCGAGGACCTTCCAGCAGGCCGTACCAATATTGTCTGTAGTCAAATCTATCAATCTTCCGTTCCATATACCGTTTTGGGGCAATTTAGGAAGCAATATAGAAAGAATAGAGTTGACGAGATTTTCAATTGTTATGCTAGATGGTTTGAAATCTCGGAGCAAAGAGTAATATGAGAACTGTAACCCAGCATTTGTCGCTAATATCATATTTGTCATTGTCAAATTAGTTGGGTGTTCTGAAGTATCAGTGATAATTTGCTGAATGCTGATGGCTAATTTGTCTTTCGTCGTGGCATCCAGCAAATCAAAGTATAAGTCAGAGAATGCCGTAAGAAGAGCTTGATGCAATTGAAGAGCTGGTGTTGCCAACTGAGGATTCTTGGCGGTCAAACGTTTCATAATGAATGTTTCTGATGTCTCCTGAAGGCTGTTTGTGAAGGACAAACTCTGCTGAGGACTCAGCCGAATGGATAGCAAAAACTGACAGAGGAACTCGATAGAAAGCCTATGTGAACGCTCATGTGAAACTGCTGATTCCTTCGATACCTTCCTCTTCTTGGCAGGTTGTTGGGCCCCATGTTCGGATGTTAAATGCTCATAAAATATCTGAAAGATTGAAAGAGCTTGGGAAGGCGGCACATTATTATGTACACAGGCAGAAAATTCCAAAAGGAATGCTCTTGAGAAGATTGGTTTACGTAGAAAGTATTCATTCTTGTCTTCTCCATGATTGTTGAGACTCGACGTCAAACTTTGGATATACTCTCCAATTTGCCTGGATTTAGCGTAGGTGTTCAATATGCCTTTGGCAAGTACATATGATTCCTTTTCAGCAGCGGCAACTGGATCCAACATATATGGCCACAAAGAACTCATATACGGCTCTATCAGAGTGTCATCAATTTCGAGCAGTAAGCTAAGTGCTTCAAGTACACTGCCTTGGTAAACCGGGTTTTCGAGCTGTTTGAAAACGAGGGCAGTAACTTTGCTCAGGAAAGCATGCTGATCTTTCGCTACAGAGTCGTTGGTAGCATGATATACATTCATATCCAATAGGTTTTGAAACAATCTATTGAGTACTTCCAAACTGGCCTTCCCCTTTCCAATCTCTGGACTTAATATGTTGTGGATTGCTTGGAAAAACCCAAATTCGACAGTCCGACCAACATCCAAAGACGAGGTATTTCCCAAAGAATTTGACATTGACAACGCCTTTCTCTTCTTACGGTAAGATTGAACGAACATTGAAAGTAATGACGGTAAAATGCAGAGTACTACAGTATTCTGATTAGTTGCACAGTCTTATACCACAAATTGTAACTTTGTTAAACCTACCAGCCTCTGTATCTCGCTCTGACTTTGAGTTCTTTAGTAGCTCAGCTAATTCGTCAAAAAGCTTTTTTGCGTAACTTTGATTTTTCGATGACGCTGCCGTACTCTTATTTAACGTGGTCTGTAGAACAGTCGGGTATTCCATGACTGTGTCTGGATGAAAAACACCGTTCTGAATCAACTGATCCAAGTGCTTCTTCAGGTCAGCAAAAATCGTGTCTTGGTATTTTTCAATGTCCATGTGCACTCGCATGATTGACCTGAATGGCTGTCCGAGCAGTGCTGAAAACGTCTGTTTTTCAGGTTAGCTGTATTTCTTATATGAAAGGCGCGGAGCCAAACATTGAGTTAAGTACGAACCTTTCGCTGATTAGCAGATGTGAGCATATGTGCATCCAATAGTGGAATGATGATATTAGCCATTTTAACGAAATTGGCTAACAGCTCTTTGTTTTCGAGACTGTGATGACCCATTTGCGTATCTAATGCCGAGATCAAACTTTCAAAGGTGGTGAGAAGCTGTTCCATTTGTGGTCTGTAAGCGAACGCGAATGTAGGTTGCGACAATAGGTGCAGACAATTATGTATTGTTCCATATAATTGTGTGATCTTTTGAACATCATCTGATTTAAGCTCCTGGCAATTTTGATAGGATGCTGAAAAGGCCAAGATCAAAGGCACCCTGATGACTGGTATACGGTTACTTGTCTTCGCGTTGACGAAATGAGTCAAGATACTGTCAAAAAGACTCCAATATCTGACGTCCAATTGAGGGTTCTCTTCTTTCCTAGAAAAAAAAGATATGTTAGAGTCATATATCTCAGTTGCTCGGAGCTAAAGAACTTATATTGTTGTAGACTAACTTTTTCGTTGGAGGTTTGACAAGCATGGAGGAGAGCCAATCCAGAAGAAATTCATCTTTGTGTGGGAAGTATATGGAAGACATTTCCCAAGCTGCCGTAGCCGTATCAATTTTCTCTCCGCATGTCAAACCGGGGCCTTTTAAGGCTTTGGCAATGCCCTGCGAAGTCGAAATCTCTGTAGCTAGTAACATGCAGTGACTCAAGGTGCCAGTGACAATGAACGGCAACTCAGCTCAGCAGAAAATCTTTCCAAGCCACTGGTAAAAAACCAGTCTTACAAAATTCAGGTTTAAAGTGCAGGTCACAAAGCGTTACAATTTCTGTTTGAATTAGTTTACTGTGATTTTACTAGAAATATGGTTTTATACAGGCGCTTTTTACTGTGTGTTATAACATTATGGATACATTTTTAAATGTTACGCCCTTTGACCAATTCATCATTGGCAAAAAGACTCTTATTAGTAAAGCATCTGCGTACGTCCTCATCGGATACAACTTCGCCACCGCCAGCGGACAGCTTATCTAGAGCGGCATGTAGTGGCAAGCTGGCAGCGTCGTCCTCTACTTCATTGGCCTCAGTAGAGTTTTCTCTTTTGTGATGACTATTTCTATAGTGGCGCTTGGCATTATGTATCTCGTGCACTCGTTCTTCGATGGTTTCTCTTACAATGTACCAAAACACCGTGGTCTCTTTTGTCTGACCAATTCTGTCCACACGACTGATAGCTTGCTGTTCCAATGCTTCATTGAACACGGGCTCGACCATAAAAACTGTTTGAGCTGCTACTAAAGTCAATCCACTATGTGAAAATTGGTTCATTAGTCATCATGTGTGTGTGTGTGTGCCATAAAATTGCTGCCATATACTATTTACCTTGACTGAGTTCTCGCGTTCAACAAAATTACATGTATGTCTGGGTCACTGCGAAATTGCAAAACGCTTTGTTGTTGGTTTTTTGCCTTGCCAAATTCAACATAGCCAATATTATTTCGTCGTAACCCGCCAGCTACAATGTCAAGAACGGTCCTCCATTGTGAAAATACAACGCACTTTGCTTCATTGTCGTTTTCAATCATATACTGTATGTGCTTTAGAAGGGTGTCCAACTTGGCACCTATAAGTGATGCATGTTTTATCAGACCAAGGTTTTTTCTATACATACAATGTGGGCACTCATATTGCAGATTCAACCTACCAAGACCTCCTGCAATAGGAATCTCCAAGATATCAGTCAAAGTTGAAAGTGGTAGCAACTCCTCTGCATCACCAGAGTACTCAATTTGTTTAACTGCAGTCACTGGGTCTTCAGGCTTGTTTAAAGCTATAAATATGGACGTTGTTAATATTTGATGGTATCTAATTTTCTGGTCACTTTGGTAGCCAGTACTCACCAACAGTCCACCACTGTCTCCTTTCTACAGTTGCGTTACACGTGGGACATCGAGAGCTACTTTCGAACCATTGTCCTGCACAATCTTCACAAAACTGATTTGCAGTAAGTAAATATACCATGCGAAGGGCTTGATAGTGTGATCCTTACCATGTGTCCACTAAAGAGTTACAAGATTTAATTCATCAGTTTCAATACAATTATCTCATGATATATATGTATTTCCCACTTACCAATATGTAATTATTCCTCTGTTAAATGCTGAAGAACAGATTAGACAGTTGTCGAATTCTGGTTGAGCAGCTACATCTTCTGCAGTTTCCTCTTTCTTGAGATTCATGAGGTATCGACACCGCGCAGACTGTGCGGCGATTTCACGGTTATACGCATTCTCTCGCTCTTTGAGATTATCAATCTCTCCTTTAGGATCTTTTGACTCCCATGCCTAAGTAATTGTTAGCCTTTTGCCGCAGTAAGCTGAAGAATACCGAGCTATTATACTTACTTTGACTTGATCGGATATATGCTGAAGGGCACGATAGTATTCGATACGTGCATTATACAACTGAGAAAACTTTTTGGCCTCACTGATAACAGATTCAGTCATTAAAAACATCAACAACTTATACAAGCTTATCACCACCTACTTTTCGAGCTGTTCCAACATCGCTTTTTGCCTCTCTGTCTCCTTACGTAAGTGTTGTATGACTTGACCAGCAATGGTAAATTCTTGAGCATTGATATATGACCGTTGTGAGATGTCCCTCAACGTATTTTGTAGCACACGCATGTTATTCTCTGACGAAGATTTTGCAGCAAGCTTCGCTCGCAGTTCTTTCAACGCCTTTTCTAATGCATCTAGTTCCTAAAAAGTTGCAAATTGAATAACAAGAGATTAGTTGATCTTTGATGGTAGTTCAATGTGCATTATTCAGCTTGCGTTTACCTCAGTCCTAGCATTCTCATCTATCTCTCTCTCTGGTTTGGAAGTCTCGTTCAAATATAATGCGTTCCACGAGCCTGACAGTTGAACATTTAGTATATACTTGCAATGTAGATGGTGCTCTATCTATCAGCTTACCAGATAAGTAAAAATCACGATCTTTCAGCATCGTTTGATAGGTGTCCAAATAAATCATTCCAGTCTACAAGTATCGAGTGGGTCAATTAAGCAAAGCATATGCAACAGAAGATGATCATAAGGCTTTTATGTTACCTCTTGCACTATCAAAGAAGTCTCATATTCATCACCTGAACAGATGTTAGTAATATACCCAATCGCTCAATGGGCTTTACTTTCAGTACCTTTAGCTTCTTCCTCATTTTCTAGACTGAGAGTCAAATACTGGTAGATTTTTTGTCTCCAATCGATAATTATTTCCATTTGTGCATCAAGTTTTTCTGCAACAGCATCGGCGTCTTCGAGTATTTGCCATGACAGTAAGCCTCCAGAACCTTTGCTTAACATGAATTCAAGAGCTTTATCGCTCAATATCGTTTTAAAACTTGTATCCAGGTCTTCTGTAATGGACTTGAACTACCAGTGCATTGGCGTTAGTGCCAGTATCCGTATCTCACACAATTAAGTACGCGATGTTACCTTATTTTGTGAGTGTTGTAAAAGCTCACGTCTAATTTCTTCGGCCGTATCATAGAGCTTGGTTTCATTTTCTTCATCTTTAAGTTCATGGTACATGCCGGCAGCATAGAAGAAGAAGCGGTGAAGCAAAAGCAAACTGTTGGACAACCTGTTTCTAGCAACCGACAACGCGTTCTGTTTCTTCTCCAGTTCTACATTTTTTAATCTGTCGGTAGCTGCCTTACTAGATCCCTTAGCTTCGACGGGTTCTAAGGAGTTCTTTCGAGCTTCTTCTACCTCATTGCGAGCTTCTTCCACCCTTTTTTCAGAGTACTTTATACCTTCCAAATAAATTTTCAGTGCAATATCCCAATCTTCCAGAACTTCGTGCATGCCCGCATGCCGAAGCCTGGTCGAACTATAATTGCTTTCTGCCTCCTTTATCTTCTCTCGAGCCTGCCCTATCATGACATCCAAAACTATAGTGCAACCATAGAAATCCCATTAATACTATGATTTGAAAAATATATACCAAACCTATATATCTCACCTTCAGACAAAGTATGAATTGTTGAACCGAGGTGTCGCTTGTTCCTGATTCCTACACCCGGATGGACACACGTTTGTCGGAGAGTTAATAGCTACATCAATCATGGTTAGCGAAAAGTAAATTGTGGAAGATATGCTAAACTATCTTACCCAAGTGCGCAGTTCTGTTTTCATTTGGTTCACTTGATTGCTTTGCGCTGTAGTTAAACCTTCAAGCTCTCCCCAACCAATTGAGTCGAGCCAATCCAAATTAATGGAACGCCGACACTGTGCCCACAAATCATCATAGTAATGCTGTTCAAACTGTGAGAACGAGATATGAACTACTTTTCTACGTTGTATTGGAATTACAACTTGATCTTGAACGTTGACTTTCGCATTTCGTCTCATTGTCCTGGCAGTCAAATCAAGAAACTGATAGAAAAGATCGGGGTTGCGATACAGAGACGTGAAGGCTGCTGGGCTGGAGCATGAAGGGATAATCCCTAAAAAGAGGAAAAGGCCATATAGATCATTATACCCAGCAGACATTGGTGTACCAGTTACTGCCCACGAATACTGTCTGGGTATGATTCGAGCCATCTCGGCCGTAGCAGCAACTGTAGACTCAACCATTTGTGCCTGACATATAGGTGTATCATCAGCAAACCGCCTTAGCGGCCATGACTATGGATGTGCACTTACCTCATCCAATAAGCACCTCCACCAATGTACCTGTATTAAAGGGCTCCGGCGTGGAGGGTATTTTGGCGCTGAACATGATAGTGCATCAGTCAACTGATTCTAATTTTGTGAGGTATATTGAAATTTCATACCTTTTCTGCGGGAGCGATCACTATGATCTCGAGCATACCAAATTTCGCGACTCAAAACCTTTCAGATTGCGTTAAATGTGAATTATATCATAAAGCTCCAACATGAGAAATGTCATTACCTCATAATTAGTCAGTACAATGTCATAATTTGCCAACTTTTCTGGCGTGGTAGTTTTCTCTTTTCGATCTTTGACCCCTTGATAATAAGTGTACGTTAAAGTCGGTGCATGGAGTTTAATTTCAGCTTCCCATTGATGAGATATAGTGGATGGCGTAATGATGAGTGTCGCGCCAGACGCAATCAATCCGTTTGGAGCTTCAAATTTGTTGGCTTTCCGTCTGTGAAGCAAGATCAATGCTAGCATGCTGACAGTTTTCCCTAATCCCATCTCGTCTGATAGTATCCCGCCAGTATTGATAAATGTTCGGTCATAGCGTAAACTATCATTTACACCAATCGAGACCTGCTCGCTGGCCCGGTTAATAAAAAATTCTTGGCCCTCCACCTGCACTTTCTCCCAAATGTAAGCCTCTTTGTTGTCTGGATCTTGACTAATTGGAACGATATCTCCATTTTCGCTAACATCATGCCCTTCCCTGCTTAGCTATAGAAATTGGTAATTAGCCAGTTGAGCAATATGTACGTTCGACTGCTTATCGAAAACTTACCATCCACTGGACATTCTGAGATTGAAATGGGAGCAAACGTGGACAAAGTTCTGGAGAAATATAAGCGGTAGCAGCATCGTGGGATATTAGAGGTTGCAAATGCTGATAAAACTGCTCTATAGTATAATGAAGAGGAGCTGGTGGTGGCTGAAACGCATACTGGAGTAACGAGAATAACAAGTTCGAAGGACAAGCTGGCTGAATTTCAGCTTGTATTTTGACAGCTATGGCGGCGGAGTTTGTTGCACACATAGATAAAATGGTAGGTGCAATGTAACCTTGTTTACAGCCATTAGCAAGAGCCCAGAACGCCTCAGGGCCTTTGTGTCCCAGGGACTTGCGAGGAACAGCAACCTCATACTCCAGTAATAATTCTTGCTGCCAATTGACGGACATGCCCGCCCAACGGTATTGTAGCGAGTTGCGGCTGGCAAACTGGAAGTCATAGCTCTCTGGTTCCATAGGAATGGACTGTACTTCGATACTATCATAAGCAAAATTATTTAAGTCAAAAGCCATTTCAAATTTCAGTATGACGCTCTCTGTTCTTCCATTGACTGGCATGCTAGCTCCATTAGTCGACTCAAGCTTAATGCGTTTCATTTCATGGTTTTGCTCATCGCCAGGTGATCGCTTATGGCCGAGAGTTGAATGACCGTTAGCTGAAACAGGTTGTGACCTAAAGGTCGCTATTATTCTCTCTAGAACCTCTGCGTGAGCTTTGCCGCCCTCGAATCGTAGCATGTTGAACGACTGCGAGATAGGAAAGAGCAAAGACTAAAATTTTCAAACACAGCAAAAATGGATAATTTCAGCAGGATGTGCGTAAAAATTGCTAGGCTCGGCAATACCTTATTCCAATGCTAAAAAAGCGGTTTATTGCTAAGATGTGGTTTTACAGAAGTGAAAAAGACAAGACGAGTGATGTATTTAAAGAGAGATAAACAAATGCAATTAAAATTTAACATGCGTAGCTTTGGGCTTAATCTCAGCCTCGTATCCAGGGAACTCATATTCTACTCCCATAGCAGCGAGCTTTTCGCGCTTCTTTTGATCCTTCTTAACGAGCTTGCTAACCAACTTTTCTCGTTGTTCAGGAGTCTTGGCTTTGTTTTGTTGTTCCCGAGCCAACTTGTTCCATGGAATAGCCTTGAATTTTCTATCAGCACCATCCCACAACTTTGGATGTTGCTTTTCCTCTGGCACAACTTGACACTTGAGCAAATGTCCGTACAAAAGGTAGTTGTTCATAGTCTCTGCAACGATATCAGCAACTTCTCCAGTTTTGAATTCGATGAAAGCAAAATGCTTTGATCGGCCGGTTTTTCGATTACGTGACATACGCAGACGTGAAACCTCTCCAAATTGTGCAAAGTATGCTCGCATCTGTTCCTCGTAGAAACCGTGTGGTATACGACCCAAGTAAATAACTCCAGGCTTATCCGATGGTGACTACATAAAATCAATGGTTATTAAAATCGAGCCCCATGTCTATCAAATGAATAGATCAAAGTTATACCTTCTTGACAGTGGCAGTTTTAGTTTTAAGTTCTTTGTCCTTCTTGCTTCCCAAGGTAATAACATCTTGGCCAGTTGAAAAGGTATCTTCTTTGGCTGCCTCATCATCAGAGCTATCTTCATCCTCGCTGCTGTCGATGCCGGCGAGAATTTCATGATCTTCAGCAACTTCATTCGACTCGGGTTCTTCCTCGTCAGCCTTGTTGGTTTCAATGGCTTTCTCGTCTTCTTCCAATTCGTTTTCTTCTACACTACTATCATCATCATCAGAGATAGCATCTACTTCTTGAGCAAAAGTGGATTCCTCTTGTTCATTTGACTTTGTTTCGGCTGATTTCACGACATCCTCTGCCTTTGCCTTCTTTTGTGCCTTTGCAGGGGCTGCTGCAGCCTTACGCTTTGCTGGTTGAGCCTTAGTATTGGCGGGTTTGCTGGCAACTTTGCTCGCGGCTTGTGGTTTTGAGCTACTTCTGGTCACTGGTCTTGGCATAGTATTAATGTAGATTTGTCGGCTACCAGTCCACAGTGGAAATCTCTTAACCTCGCTGTCCCAAAAAAAAAAATCTTTCGAATGGGCCGTCAAAAGAAATTAACCAGTCACACATTTTTTGATCCATTCGACTTGCTACTTGTGGGCAGCAACCAAATGGATGGCACCACGGATTGCCAAAAACCATATTTATACTGGAAATCATGATAATGTTCTAGAATATTTGATGACAGCTGAAAGCACCTGCTCTTTTTCGCATCAAATTTTACAGGCAAGTTATGGTATCGTATAATAAATATTTGCGTGCAGCTAGTAAAACAAAAGTAGCCAGAAGCCAATGATGTTAACAATAGTCTCCATGAGGGGAGGAATTTTGATTATCATTTATAACATCATAAAATAGGTCCTTTTGGTCCCCTTCACCCTACGAAAGTGGCGAATGGATTGCCAGGAGATCAGAAGCTGTTCAATATGCTGCCAAACGATTGACCGGAAATTGCAGGAGCAGTCAGATCACGTGCCTCGGAGAAATGGTTCTCCGGTACAATAGAAAGGTTCTGTCTGTTTGTCTGACCATTATTCTATTATCTCAACCACCATATGATGGTATCCACAGATAACGAGGCTGAGGCTCTCAAGCAGTTTAGAGAAGCTTTGGATAAGGAAACGAGTGACAAGTACAACGATGAGGTGAGTAAGCTGTCAGTGACATGTCAAGTCCATTCGGCCAGGACCAGCCAGCCTTACAGTAACCCGGATTGTGAAATGACTCTGACCGTTGCCTTCACATATTTCTTAAGCAACTGGTGCAATACTTGATAGCAAGGAGTTGGAATGTAGTAAGTATTAGAAATATATATTGCCTTGCCTACTATAGTTTTTCTCTTTGTATCCTATGGGATTTCCAAAGGGACAATCGGGACATTACTCCGCTTTCCGAATCGGGCTAACCTGCAGGGTTTTGTTATAGGAACAAGCTGTTCAGCAACTTACCGATACGGTAAAATGGAGGAAAGAAAACAACGTCGACGAGTATCCTGTGGCCACTAGTGAAAACAAGCTTCCGGTCCTATACGCCATTCGGGGTTTTGAACTTGAAGATGCCAACTTAACGCCGGCACCTGGCTTGTCAGAGAGCGTCCTTCGGATCGCTTCCTATATGGGAGGCAGTTGCTTGCACAAAACAGACAAGGACGGATGTCCCGTATATATTGAGCGTTTGGTATGTAGAATTTTTAACAAACCATGCATTTCTAATCGTATGATAAATTTTATCGTATGCTAACGTTTATCGTATGCTAAAATTTATGTTTGTCGTAGGGTTACCATGCAGCTAAAGAAATTGCAAAATACACTACTGTTGACGAAGTCGTTCAGTATCATATCGGATGCAATGAATTTTTGCATAGAGTAATCAACAAGCAGTGCTCAGCAAAAGCCGGAAAGGTTATCAACAGGGAAACAGTAGTTTTCGACTGCACAGGAATGGGATGGTATCGTAAGTTGATTTGTTAGCAGTTCCTGCCCGAGCAATGTGTACAATTCCTAAAATCAATTGATTACAGAATTCCATATGCCTGCTCTTCAATATTTGAGAGCTGTATCTGACTCTGACCAAAAGTATTATCCTGAAACAATGAACAAACTTTTCATCGTCAATGCTCCATCTGCTTTTGTGTATGTTTGGAAGATGGTCAAGGGTTGGTTGGACCCTGGAGTAAGTGATATCAACATGATTTTTCTTCGTTTAAAACATCAATTCTTATCACTCCAACATAGACCATAGAAAAGATTCAAATTTTCGGCAAAGACTATAAGGAAGCTTTATTAGATCATATCCCGGCCGAAAACCTTCCAGAGTTCTTGGGTGGTGAATGCAAATGTGAGCATATGCCTGGTGGCTGTGTTCCTTCACCAAGTAAGTTCTAACACGAATACGATGCTGCTTTAATTCTGTCCGCGAACCTAACCACGCACTTGTATGTTAGTTGTTGGAAATCTCCCGCCATATGTCGCCGGAGAACAGAACCCCAAAGTAACAACATCATACTCTACTGAAATTATGGAAGAAGCCAAGACCAATCCGCTTCTGCGTGGACAAACCGTCTGAAAGGGATCAATCAATTTAGCTATAGATTGACTTATTTAGAAATCATTAGATATTAATCAGATTCCAAGACATTGCCTCTTATAAAGAATTCCTTCATTATTTATCCCTTATAAAAAAAATGAACTAGAAATGGTTGAAAAGTGATTCAGAGGGCCAAGGAAAACCTGTCACCGACCGAATTTGACCAATTTCGACTGTGCTGCAGAAGAACTGTCACACGAGTTACTGAGCGTCGATCACGCGGCGCTACATACCACTCAACTGCCTTTCCACTGACGTGCTTTCTTACTTTGTCATTACTCATAGAACCATGTCTGCTCAAGACGTGTATAACAATATTTACTCTAGATTCTCCTCGGTCAGAGAATATCTCGCTCCTGTGCTGAAAAACAGCAAGTTCCAAGAGACCGGCTGCATTACTCCAGAAGAGGTATGACATTCGCTAATTCTATTTTGCAAAACTTGAATGCATATCCATGCTACAGAACGCCCTGCAACAGGACGATAGTATTGTGCTAGAAGGATAAGCTGGATATTTCCTCAAAGGGTTTCTTGCGGGTTGAGAGTTAGTTGTCCGACTCGTTGCTAAAGTTTGATCCTTTTGTACCTTTACAGTTTGTTGCCGCAGGAGACTTTTTAGTCTACAAGTGCCCTACTTGGTCTTGGTATGTTAACACAGAAACTTGAAGAACCATAGAAAAAGCAGCTTAACAAATAACGCAATCAATTTACAGGGAAGCTGGTGATGAAAGCAAACGAAGAGACTATCTGCCCAATGACAAGCAGTTTCTAATAACTAGAAATGGTAAATATAATATTCACCTCCAGCGGCACATTTGTCGATTATCTAACGCGATTTCAGTACCATGCCTTCGAAGAGCCAAGCAGATGGAGTATACAGAAGATGACAAAGAAACGGAAGTCAAAGGTGGAGGTGATGGCGATAACGAAGATGACGAAGATGGATGGATGTATACTCACAGTGATAGAGGTAGGCTCAATTTAAGCCAATACTTTGTGTACCCGCCGAAGACTCACTTACGCGCATCATAATGATCTTGCTAGTTTATAAAACTATTGACGAGATTGCTCGCGATATTGTCGACTCTGATGACATGCCGGAGCTACCACCTTTAGGTGCATTGAGTATTGAAGATAACCGAACTGCCACTGAAAAGGCTGAAGATGCCGATATCAACCCTGATGATATTCCTGATATAGATGACATACCAGACATGGAAGACGATATAGAGGAAGAGGAAGATCCAGCGGCCATTGCAACTACTAATGTGACATCACAAACTGGGTCATCTGCGCATGACAGTGAAAGGTAAAATCATTCATTTATATCTTTGTGAAGATTTAATTCAGGCTAAGTGATATCTGTTGAACAGTAAAATTTTACAAGTGCGAACGTACGATGTTTTCATAACATATGACAAGTATTATCAAACTCCACGACTGTGGTTATTTGGATATGATGAGCAGCGCCGACCTTTGATGTCCAAAGAAGTGTTTGAGGATATATCAACGGATTATGTAAAGAAGACTGTCACTATTGAACCTCACCCTCACCTTAGCATGAGCTTGGCATCTATTCACCCTTGCAAGCATGCGGATGTAATGAAAAAGGTGATTGAGCGAATGAGTGCCTCATCATCTAAAGATCTAGAAAGCAACCTTCGCGTCGATCAATATTTGATTATATTCCTCAAATTTATGTCATCAGTCATGCCCACCATTGATTACGATCACACAATCAGTGCTTAATACTATAATATCGACCAGTCCTTTCTTCTTGTCAGATTACCAGACACTAATAGCAAGTAAAGATTGCTATGCTAATTTGATCCTAATGAGAGAAATATATTATAATGTACATTGAATTGGCTAAACTATGTTGTAGGTTGCGTGGGGGTATAAGTATGAGCTTTTAAACTCCATTATTATCAATGTCGGTGTGGGAAATGGCTCGTTGATGATGTAGAGTTGGCATCGTCAACGACGTTTGAGAACAGTGGCGAATTGGGTGGCGATGGAAGTTCATTACGATCACCTGTGAACATATCAATCGACGGCAGAGATCCAACTGCTTTGACCAACGCCTCCTTTCCTTCCAGCCATTCTTGATCAATATGTTGGAAATCATCAGATATTGATTCAAACTGCTTTACAAGCTTGACTCTGCTCCCTATATAATTGAATGGTTTCAAATGGTCAGCATTGATATCCGCAAGACAGATGACCTGCCCTTAACCTACGTTGTGGGTTTAAAGAACCTGTTCGGATATCATTTTGGCAGGTCTGTATTTTTTCTCGAACTCGCCGAAGAGCACGATCCAAAGCAGATAGTTTTTGAAGGATAGACTGACTGTCATTGCCTAATGGTTGCTTGAGCGACGCAGAAGATAACCCTGAAAACAGCTTCAGATGAATAAAATTGATTACAAATGCCTCTAAACATTTGGTGAAGCGTGCTTACTTGGCTTTGGTGATGATATTTTACTGATCTCCTTGACGTTTGCGATCGCAGCTATCAACATCTCCTGCAGTAGATCGGTGACCAAAGCCCATGTTTCCACGTAACGTTTTCGCATCGACCGTTTTCCATCCGCCATGATATCTAGTGCCAATAACTGCGTAATACATTCTCGTCGAATTAAATGCATTCTTTGTGCTAATTGCTCCAGATCTTGCAACGACTCTCCCGTACTTTCCATATTCGAGCTGTTGTGTGATGCAGGTTCGATGTTGTACATATCAAACAATCTAGATTTGTGTTCTTGATCGGTGAATGGTGCGAGCTTACGAATGAAGGTATTAAATTGCTCAATGCATAGCTCCAAGTCAGATCGAATAGCATTTTTACATTCTGACATCTTAATCTCGGTAGAAATATCGTTATTACTGTCGTCAACAGGTAGTCCATTTTGAGCGTACCCTTGAAGCTTGGCGGCTAGCTGAGAGTCAAATTCCTGATATTGTGATATTAAATCTTCCAGTCGAGAAGTCGCTACCGCATATAGTTTGCGTATGGCAACATGTCGCTACAATATGTATATAAGCGTTACTGTATAAAGCATATGCACAGCATTATGGCCTCAGACTTACCGTATGTCGATAATAAAAAAACCCACAGAAACTACATGCAGCAAAAAGAAATGAAATAGTCGGTATTTCTTGCTCCCATGTGATAATACCATCAGACAGGGAATGTGATTTCAAAGCGAAGAGGAAAGGCATCACTATGAAGCCAAAAATAAAACCATGATGGTATTTTTCGGGAACATAATCCAAATTTCGGTTCTTGGAAGAGTGTTCTGTGTGCGTTGCAGCTTGAGGGTTGTAGACTTCACGGAGGATTCCTGCTGACACTACGACATATTTGAAATGTTCTTCAAAAGCCAGCTTCTCTCTTTGTGGTAATGACATGGAGAAGAGTTCCTGGAAAATAGTTCTGTCAGTATGTACTTTTCGATACTTAGGTTGCATATTGTAATACGATACCTTTGGTGCACGCTTCACATTCCAAACGTATTTGGCTAGCATTCCAAGTGCATGGCGGCACTTGCCTGGTAATGCACTTCCCGAAAGATGAAAAGCTGGCCGTTCTTGAGAGAGTGTTTTCGTAACAAGTTTCAGTGACGGTATTATTGAGCTCAGTATGAGCAGAAGCAATACTGAGAGCATGCCAGTTGCCAAGACATGTTGGTATGGCATTGTCAAGCGAAACAAAGAGAGGTCCCCGCTATACCCAATTTGGGAAACCGTTTACTTCCTGACGAGGGCCGTGCACGCCGCCGAATTTTGCTAGATCTACAAATTGCCCCGTCATTTTCATAGCCTTGATACGACTAGAATATCCTATCCTCATGATCGTGTCTCGTTATAAACTATTATTTTATATTATGGATATAATACTGCATTGCCGTCTACTTTGATTCTAGCTGTATGATCAAATGATCGACTTCCTGCGCGACTACGCTATTTGGACACTTGGCACGCACCTCCCTATTGCATTTACATAGTGAAAACCAAGAAGAAGGTTAGGATATGAGATGGAGCATATAAATAATACTAAAATTACTGACCTCAATGTAGCCATATCTTTGTTAGCATATGCTTGTTCTGCGGCATCTCTAAATGCACCGATCTTGACAAAAAGCATTGGCCGAGATGCAGCATCGCACTTTAGAATATACTTGGAGGCCTCCTGAAGTTGTCGTACTTTGATGCATTCCTGGACAAACGGCTAAAGCGATAACGTGTAAACATTTTTGAAAGAAGATATTAGGTTACCCTGAGGAAATTTTACCTCATATCCAATAGGTGATTTTTTGGATTTTGCCAACTTATCCAGATTTTCCCAATCTCGTATCTCCACCAATCCTTGTAGCTTGAGCCACCAAAACCTAGATTAACATGGTTTTCAGTATAAGATTGACGAAAAAAAGTTTCAACCGAGAAGTTACTCACCTTTTCTCAGGCACTTTGAAATCCGTTTTGACCTTTGCAGCCTTAGTACCTTGACCAAGCAATACACATTTGTATATTGTTTGGCTGACTGACATGCCAACAAACTTTTCCTTTAGATCTTTTTCCAGCTGCGTCTGTAACTGTAGCAGCTTTATAGAATCTTCTACCATCTGCATATGAGACCATGTTAGAATGAGCAATTGGGAAGCTCGAAAGTCGAAAGTCAATGTACCTTTGCCTCAAAAGTATGTTTATGATCGTCCTGATATAACTTCAGGCCCACTCTCAGTTTGCTGATTCTTTCAACAATATCCTATAAAAGACAAAGGTGGTAAGTTATATGGCCAGCCAACAGACGGCTATAATCCAGCCATTAGATCGGTACCTGTTCACCGAAACTTTCTTCAAGAGACAGGTTGGCACTTTCAATTTGGCGGTCATCCTGGTAATAGAAATCTTTCAACAGTTCCCTATCTTGTTCCTTGCAGTACACTTGCAATAAATTACAAGCCAGTGGCTTATTGTTAATAAGCCTAAAGAATTCTCCCAATGGCAACTTTCTTTTGAGATGGAAGATAACCAAATAAACCAGGTCGGTGTCGCCGCTTTCAATAGCCTTGACTAAAGACAGCTCATCTTCCTGCATTGAGATCAATAACGGAACCTGATCTGCGGCCCGAGGCTCGTAGTCGAGAAGCCTGGTTGCCAAACGAGGTTGGCCAGCTGCATATGCTGTTTTGGCAATTTCAGCATAGGACAGGCTGGCGTTTTGAGATAATTTATCGACTATAGCTCTACATATCGTTTCTTCATCTTCTGTGGCGGTCTTGATCTATAACGACAATGCATTCAATAACCATAATCAGACTATTAGGCTAGTAGTCTCTCTACAACTCACCTTTGCGCAAGCCCAATGTATCAATATACGATCAGTACGTATTTTTAGATAAGAAGCTATCCGTATGGCAAGCAAGTGATGGTTTCTATTGATGAGACGATCGATTAAAGCATCTGGTGTCAATCGTTGATACCTACGGAAAGCAAGTTGGACAATGTTTACATATGTGGGTATTCAAACCAAATGCAAACTTACTGAGCATATGTAATGGGAATTCCAATGTCATAATAACGCACAGCATTCATAACACGTAGGTTCTGAGCCATGTTTACCAATCGATCAGCGTTGTAGCTATCAAGGAAGCATTTACCAAATGCTGCCGCTTTCAGCAACAGCCTTTGATAGTGCTCCGAAAATTCATGACCGGCTGCTTCTATACAGTTGTCCACTGCCTCAACCAGATCAGCGCGGATACTTCTAATGTTTTCGTCGGCTTTGGGACTTTTTCTGTCGAAATGATCGAGCGCATCAAACAGCATAGCTGAAGGAGATGTGGATCCAATTGCAAAGATATCCTCTGTAACATTGGGAACCTTCTGTAGAAACTCGCATTTGTCGGCGGTGATAACTCGAACACCATCAATTTCCGGGATAAGGTAAATAGCATCATCGTACGAGAGCTTGATCCAGTCACCAAACGGACCAATCATGAGAACTATCTTGCTTGTTGACAATTCCCAGTACAACACAACAGAGTCCGTTCCGCACCTGAGTTGGTAGTTAGAGGAATACTCCACAATAACACATAATACCACATAATTACTATTAAAACATCATACCATGCGAGCTGTTGAGGTGGTATACCAGATTTGGTGGCGAACTCAGACAAGTTTTTTTGAAAATCTGTTGAAACCACCCACAACTTTCCTTCAGATGTGAACAGAGCCAAAAATTTACCATTAGGAGACACAGCCATTTTTGTGAATGGTCCTTGTAGCCTCTGACAAAGAAAACGAGATTAGTGCTTCCCGCTTTTGGAGTCATAATATAAAATTCATCAGATTCAAAACATACTTGATCTGTTGCATCCTGAGCATCAACGACAATAATAGTTTCTGCGGAGGCAATCAAAACTTCTACATGACGGCTAAGTGTGAATTGCGGTAATATCACTGTCCAGCAATGTGGCGGTTCTGAGATGCCTGGATCCGCCAATTGTTTTGGTCGTGGTTCGTCAAAATTGGTGACCGAGATGAACTGAAAGTTTCCAGTCATGGCAACAAGGCCAGTGCCCCATATATGACAATCAGTTATGCCATGATCTTTCGCCTCCTACTCAACCGATCAGACACAGGTGACATTTGAGGCTGTAATGTTAAAACTGGCATACCTTTCCAAGTGAAAATTGTGTGAACTCTCCATTCAGGCTGTACATACGGATCATACCATCTTCCATTGCTACCACGAGTTGCTCTTGCTCTGTCCATCCCATGCCAACTATTCGCCCTTTATCCCACTATCAACAACAGGTTAATGAACGATCTCCGATGTCTGTCTTAAAGAGATCCTACATACATTAATTTGTTGGAGAAGTTTTCCAGCAGAGGTATATATGTATATGATAGGTTTAATTGGTTGCTGATTTTGAAGCAGAAGAACCTTTTTGTCGTCGCGTATCATAGCTGATATATTAATTAGCTACAAATGTACATGGCTTGGGTCTTTGTACGTCATTTACGTACCGATAGGTCCTCCATATTGTGCGCCTGCTATGATGAATTTCGATAGTTCAATCTGCTTCCATAGCAATGAATACACTTCCACTTTCCTATATAACATAAACGACACGTCAGTCTTGGCGTTGGTCAGCTGGACTACCCCCAATGCTCCAGCAATTCACCTGTAGAAGCGGTCCTATTGTAATTTGGGATGGATTCATTACTTGCGTCGTACATAGCACGTAGTTGAAATAGTAAACACTATACCTGTAGCTGTATCCACCCAGATGTAGGATTAGGAGCCATAGTGAATATTGAGCATGCAGCTGAGTGCGGTTTTCGGACGTCTCGATGCGAACCTGAAATTTCCCCGCCAAACGTTCGTGACGTGTTTTCCAGCCAGCATTTTTTTGAAGGCACGCGCGCTGCTGAAGGTGGTGATTCCTAGCATTTGATCTTCAGGGTTCTTGTAACTGCCCCTACCGCCACTCTCATGGAATCAAATGAGTTGCTAAAACCTACTGAGGACGAACATATGTTTAGTTCGCTTTCCTCTGCAGCAACTACTTTGGAAGCGCAGCCAGCGAATGAATTGAAAGCACCTGACGTTGCTGATCTACTTCAAGGTAATGCTTCAACCACACGCCTTGCATGCACAATATCAGTGGCACCACACGATGGGGTTTATTAATCAATCCCTCGCATTTTAGGCTCTTCTTCCGGACAATACGAAATTGTGACCAGTAAATCTCGACAAACTTTTCGTATAAAAGAGCAATACAAATTGCCCGACGATCTACTCAAGGAACTAGAAGGTTGGTAGTTCGTGACCGGCACATTATTACAGTAAACATGAACACTGAAAGATCATGAATACATTTGCAGTATTGAAGGCATCAAATGACAGTGTCATCGGACTCTTCACAGAGATCGGCCGAAGCTGGTGCGTTGTGCAGAGCAAACTTTATCTTTGGAAATACGTTGATGGGTAAGCGTTTATGCAATAAGGTGACAGCTTTGCCAGAGAGGGACCATGGCTGATCTGTTCTTTGCAGATCTGATTTGCAAGTGTATGAGGATATCAATGGACCCATTATCAGCGTCTTATTAGCGCCGGTCAAGCCTGGAGTCTTCCTTCCTGAAGTTGCTCATGTACTAGTGGTTGCGACCGCCAAACAGATCGCCACAATTGGAATTTCAGTAGATGATAAGACTGGTTCATTGAGCTTCTTCGAAACCGAAATGTCCGTTCCATCAGATAACATTCGAATGACTCGGATATGCGCTACTAAGATGGGCCGTATTTTCATGGCTGGTGAAGACGGCTATCTTTATGAATTCGACTACAAACCACAAGAATCATGGTTTGCACGCCGGTGCAGAAAAATTTGTCATCCTCCTAGCAAATTATCGTATTTTCTTTCGTTATATGACGACCCTATTGTCGATCTGGTCGTGGATGAATCTAGAAATATGTTATACCAATTGACAGCCATGCACAATCTGCGCGTAAGTGAAGATCAGGTATATTTAGTTTGGGACCAGTGGTGTTAATATTGTGCAATTACAGCTGGCATATCTTGGACAGGATGGAAGACAACTGACCAACGTTGCACAATGTACGAATATACGAAAGAAGGCTCAGAGCTTGAGTCGCAATTCCAAGTTGTTTGACGAGTCCAAGTTTGATATCGTTTCCATCCATTCAATCAACTCGTCAGAATCACAGAAAGCTCGTCTTATTGCCGTCACTTCTTATGGAGCGCGCCTGTATTTCACATCCACCAAGCCAAGCTCTGCTGAGCCAGCTAGCATACAATTAACACATGTGCGACTGCCAGCGCAGCAGACACCCACGTCTGAGCCTACTGCTATTGATATCGCATTTTATATGGACGGTATCTTTATGACTGCTGACAAGGACAAGCCAAGAGTTGCTTGCATATGCCCTGATGCTGCATTCATGAACGGCCAGCCTGTAGAGGTATGTCATGTTTATTGGTAATTCGCGGCATCTACATGAGACTGATCATTGCATATTTATTCATATAGAGGGGAACGACAATAGAGGCGTTTGAAGAGTTCTTAGCACTTGGCAAGGTCTGCCTTATAACCGAAGAGCATCAAAACATTCCTATTCAGATGAAATTAAATGAATTGACAGCCTCATCCGCCATTCCACCTCGACGTTTCTTGGTGCAAACCAGAACTGGATTGACAGTGGTGGAAAAGCGGCGACCAATTGAAATATTACAACAATTGATTGCTGAATCAGGCTCTTGTTGCGATACAAAGGCAAAGGATTTACGGGAATTCATTGAACATTATGGTGCTGTGCAAACCTACGCAATGTGCTTTGATCTGGTGTGCAAACAGCCCCCACAAGAGAAGGAAAGCACGTCTGCAGAGTCACTTACCACTTTGATATCCACACAACCGGCAGCTCGACTTTTCTACAGCATCGACTCACCGTCCGTCATTGGATCTTTGCATGGAAAGAATGGTGCCAGTCAGCGAGATGGATTTGCGCTTTATCTATACCGCCTTCTACACCCTCTGTGGCAGCAGAAGGTTACTGTTACAAACCAACAGCCATCCAATTCACAAAACTCCAGCATACCGAAACCAATCTTATTAGATGTCCAAGCAAAATTGTGTCAATTGAAAATGTTCATGGACCTCAACCCCTATATCAACCCAAAGCCTCTCCATCCCAATGACATTCAAACGTCAATGGAAGAACTGTACCAATTACTGGTGCATGCTATTGAGGCTGTGGCTTTCATATCTTATTTAATAGATGTGGGATTCCCGCCTATCGTAGAGCGCATGCCTGTGTCGGCTCAAGTAGCTTTGATGGGCTTGACATATGAATCAATGCTGACAAAGCCAGATGGTCGAACAGTGTTGCGACATTTAGTGACGTCTTTGGTGGATGTTCAATTAGAGAAAGGCACTGACTTGGAGGTTGTGACAGACACGTTGCAGAAATGCTGTGGAACATTGACAAATCCAAAGGAAGTCATCATGTATAAAGTAAGATCAAATTCATCTGCTTGAAGCGTCTTGTATCAGAATTAATCAGTTACCTTTTAGGCTGTTCAGCATGTTCGAAAGGTCGCAGATGGTAGTGATGCCAACCATCGATCACAGCAACTGGGCGAATCACTTCGTCTTTTTAAGAAAATAGCTGGTTATTTATCCTACGAGCAACTGGAAGAGATATGCGAAGAATATAAAAATCTAAACTATCACATTGGCGTTGTGGATCTGGCACTTACATGTGCTCAAGCCAAAGATCCCTATGACCTTTGTAGCTCATACGTTGAAGATGGCTGCCCTCCTATGGACTCAAGAAAGAAGTACTACGACATAAAGAAACGATGCTATATTTGTGTGTTCTCGGCATTACTAGATGCTGAGTATGCTGGAGAATTACAGTTCGGGCCTACTGGTAATGAGATCAAACACGTATGAAATGCTTTTTGGCATCACCAAACATACTGACTTTTTCAATCACAATCTAGACTCTACTACAGGTGGCAAGCCTAATAATAACAGTATATACCATATGATTTTAAGCTCGCAAGACCGTGCTTTCCATTTCGAGCTTTATGAATGGTTCATCAGCAAAGGAATGATTAGGCAGCTTTTGACGGTACTGTTTCTGAACTTGCAAACGACTCACTATCGGTAACAATGTACTAATATTGGTTGCTTTTTGTTAGGCTTCTACTCCATATGTTGTTCCATTTTTGAAACGACCTCCATTCAGAAAAGAAAATTATGATTTGTTATGGGAGCACTATCGCCTTTTGCAGCAATACGACAATGCTGCCGAATGCTTGGAGCAACTTGCTCTCTACGAGTAAGTTTAACTGACCATATGCTTTTTTGTAAAATCGAAAACATGTCTCATGTAAAATTGTTTAGGGGTGACATGCCATTGGAAAAGCGAATTGAATATCTGTCATTAGCTATAAGCTGTGCAAAGAGTTATCGCGGTCCTAGAATCATTCAAATGATGGATATGGTTCGAAGGCTAGAACAAGATTTGGAGATAGCTAATGAGCAATTGCTCCAAGACTTTAATGATAACAAGCAAGCCAATGCTATGGATCAAACGGCATGATAATACATACAATAAACATACAATGATTTTTTGCAAAGACATAAATATGACATGTACAGACAATCTAGCATGATGACCATTACACACGTGGCAAAGCATGATTGATCGTACCTGCAGCGTTTTTGTGCTTGGTCAAGCGTCTACAATATTGGGGAAAGCCTTTGGTTAATGAATGGCGTCAGCACTTGGCAGTTGGACTTTGCTCACAAAAACGATAAAGCTGTGTTCGAAAATAGCATTTGGCTGGTCAATTACACCCACCACTTACGGAAAAGCCTTAGGAATTCCACTTTATACCAATTTCAATAATATAGCAACAGCCTATATATCGATTCCTACAGCCTACTCAGTTGCGACGACGAATATATATTGATGACATTTCGAGATCGCACTTCAGAATTTGAGGCACTTGTAGAACGATTGCAGCAGCGCCATGATGGCAGTGCGCTAGAGCGGCGATCGTTATTAAACAACTCATCTGTTGTTGCACATGACAAGGTGAAAAACAAGACAGAGTTTTCTGTAATAGCGGCGGAGATTGGCCGCAATATAGCAATCACATCGGCCAAGTTAGAGAAGTTGACAAAGTGTAAGTTTTTGTCAATGTCATTATCCAGTACCCACCGTCGTTTTTACTGATGTTCAATATGCAGTGGCCAAGCGAAAAACTTTGTTCGATGATAAACCGGTAGAAATAAGTGTAAGACAACCATATCCTCGAGTAATTCGTACTACGATGGCTGTCCACTGACAACATTATATTCGACAGGAACTTACATATATCATAAAGCAAGACATCGCCAAATTGAACAAACAGATTGCCATGTTGCAAACATACACAAAGGAGCAAAAAAATGGGTCAAAACAAGTGACAGAGCATTCATCCAATGTTGTTGTTTCATTACAAAGCAAACTTGCCACCACATCTATGAGTTTCAAAGACGTGTTGGAAATTCGAACAGAGGTAAGTTTCAGCATTGTCATTATCGGTCAGTACCAGTCTTACTCATTCGCCATGGATACTGTAGAATATGAAATCATCAAAAGATAGGCGTGACCAATTTTTGCTTTCCACGTCTGAGCATCCGACAAAATCCAATTGTAAGTCAACATATGTGCAAGGTGTGCTGCCCTTACAGAATGAATTGTAATTAATTTCTGTCATATATGCATGTATTAGATGATTCGCCATTATTTGAACCTCCTAGTAAACCTAAATCCCCAACTAATTTTAACGCACCTGCCGTTCTACCTACCGAACATGAAGATACATTATCGCTCGGAATACCCATGATCACCGCCCAACAGCAGCAAGAGCAACAGCAGGCACTAATGCTAGAACAAGACAGGTACATAGAGCACCGTTCCAGTGCTATTGAAAGTATAGAAAGCACCATTGCTGAGCTGGGTGGTATCTTTCAGCAACTGGCTACTATGGTGGCAGAACAACGAGAAACTGTACAAAGGTAAATATGTTTGTTTTGAAAACGAAAGAACACAACGGGGCAATTTGGGGTTGTTTTTGACAGGACTTGTATATTTTTTTATTTTTTTCAGAATTGAACAAAATACCGAAGACATTGAATCCAATATCATTGGAGCCAACAATCAACTTCTTAAATATTACAAATCAGTGTCATCTAACCGATGGCTTATGATGAAAATATTCGCTACCATTATATTTTTCTTCATGATATTTACGCTCATTATGTAAAACGGCCAACAAGTCGGATATTCAAAAAATTCTCCATTGGGGCCAAAATGGACCATGAAAAATAAATAAGTTTTGGCCAAAACTAAAGTCAAACGTTTCCCCAACTCAACTTGGTTTTTTCAAATATCTTTCCTTGGCAGTTAAGAATCTCATTCATCTCGTTTGGCCATTCCAAAACATGCCTTACGAGTCTAAACAGCAGCAGGATAACTCAAGTGACTATACGCGGTCATTTGAATCCCACCATTCTCAGAATTATGGGCAATTTAACCCAGAAGCACTATCACCTACCACATTGCAAAGGTTCATGGAATCAGATAAAGATTTTGACCAGCTGTTTGATTCCAATTTGGATAATGTCATGATTTCCAACGGCCATCAGTTTGCCAGTAACAACCCATGGCTTATGCAACACCTTAAGCCACACCACCAAAATAATATGGTGGATTCTTCGTCTATACCTTCTCAAGACACCATGAAAAATGACATGTCTCGTCAGTATACCGCAGCCTATGGTTCTGACTATGGTGCTGACGGTTATGGCAATATGAGTTCTCACGATTATCAAGATATTTTGCTGTCAGATCCATCATTTTTACAACAACAGCAAACTTTACAAGACCATCAGCGAAGAATGCAAGAACAAATTATGGCTCAAGACCAATTTCTCGATGTTGGTTCCACACCGCAATATGGTGTGTCACCCCCGGTTTCTAATTTAAGTGCCATGTTCAATCACACTGAACATAGTACATCACCCGTCAACCATGGCCGGTCACCGTCCAAGACGGACCAGCGAGAGAAAAGACTGTCTCAACCGGTTCAGGGTGGTGTAAGAATTACGTTTGATCAGCCGACGTCTCCGTCCGGCGGCGGTCATAATAATAGAGCGTTAGCTGAACGAAGAGGATCTCCAAGTTTGTCGTTAGGTTCTTTCCCTAGTCGAGCTGGTCCTCTATCATCGGGGCCTTTGACGTCACCTGTTGACCACCAAAAACGACAAGGCGATTTTCAAGCTCGATTTAAAGTCAACTATGCCAGAAAAGCTAGTCTAAACAGTCAGCAGCAAGCTCAAGCACAGACTATGCTTCAACCAACTACACAACACGGCTCGTTTCAAGAAGCTCCAACGTTTAGAAACCCTTTTGCATCTCTTCCCACCACTCCAGCCGATGTAAACAATGATATCCCCAATCCACTAGACGATATGTCATGCGAACGTAGACGGTCTATTTCACTTCCACCAAGTGCAGCTAATAATCGGATTCCCATGCCTGGAACGCCTCCTCCACCACCTAAAGCCAACCCTATCCCCATTGAACGGGTGTCACGACCTCAAGTGGCTAGTATGTCGATGGACGCGGAAGAGCATCATCGTCGACTGGATGAACAACTGCAAAAGGTCAACTTTGATGATATCACCGTTAGTGAACTGAAAGAAATGTTACGCCAACGGGGCAAACCCGCTACAGGGAAAAAGGCAACGCTCATACAAAGATTAATGGATGAAAGAGATTTGCTAAACGCCCAAAGAAATGGTGTTGCCATACCTAGATCCAACCCATCGTCGTTCACTGCTGGATCTCCCATCAATTCATCCTCTGTACCAAACTCCTCTCCTGTCATTGGCTCACCGTTCTCCCAAATTCAAAAATCTATTGCAAATATGAGCATAGGCTCCCCACCAATGTCTGCCCACTCCCGCCGATTTTCTCCTTATGGCGCTCCCAAATCACCACGTTTAGCCCCTAGTCAAGGCAGTCCGAAACAACTCTCTACCTCTGTACCATCTGGTTTCCATTCCAACTATCGCTCTCATACTCCACACCATCATCACACCAACTCCAGTCAATTTATTCGACATAATCAACATGCATCTCTGTATGCGCCATTTGTACCTTCTGGTCTGGGAACACCCGATACTGAATTAGAAGCAAATCCGTTTGATATGGCCATCGAAGACCAAGGACAATACGGTGTTGCAAACGACAATAACAAAAACTATCCAGATCAAATGATCGAAAGTTTTTCGCCCAATACCTCTGGAGATTCCAATTTTACGTCCAACTTGCATGATCTGCTGCAGCAAGGTTATGTACCCGACAGTAAGTAGAAAAAGCGCTTGTGTGCTCGTTATAGCGTTTTGGACCTAAATTGTTTTGATCATCAGGTATTTCGGATTCCGGCATGGATAACCAGTATGTGCCACAACAAACTGTAGACCAACTGTTTGGAGGCATGCCTGAGCTTTCGTTTGAAAATTCAGGGTCTATTGACCTGGGCTTAAACAGAGACGGGGATGATTCTTTTGATTCGTTTCTGAAATGGAACTGAGCATAAACTGCCCACAGTTGTTATTTCGTTCTCATTAGAGCGGTGTTAAATATTTGGTTGAGTGAGAGAGATTATTAGCTCTCTCACAGATGTAGATACATGTAATTAAACCCTTTTGCCATGTCCTATTCCTTTTTGTTATATATTGGTTCTTCCATTCCATAAAATCATATCTATCGATTTATCATTTTGAGTCGAAAGACGGATCGACTTTTATTGTGAAATGAAAGCAACTGGTGTTCAGACATCTAATTATAACCATGGTGGAGTAAAACTTGCGGTTAGGCAAGTGTATAATATATGATCCATGATTATTAGAAATCAAGCGGATGAATACGGTTGTTAGTAATTGACAGTATGATGGCGAAAGTAAAACAACCTCTTGAAGGAATTATAAATCCATTGGCCAGATTGTGCCAGAAACGAAAATGTGTCGGACCTTTAAACGCTTAGTCAGTTAGGCGCAGCTAGCCAATGAGATGGTTCTGAGATTCGTTTTCAAATCACCTATAAAAGCGGCAGCTTTCCGTCATCATGTTTTGTTATTCACTTTTTTTATACACTTTAAAAAAAAAAAACCCGCTAAATAACAATGGCTATTGATAACGAACCCAAGAACCTTCAAGAGTTCAAGTCACTTATTGCTTCTGACAAGCTCGTAAGTATCGACTCTATACTGGCTTATATCTTTCGTGTAAAAACGCTTGCTTGGCGTGCATATATATGTGCTCGTGTGTGAGCCAGAATGACAAATATTATACAGCATGGCTAACCACCTATATTCTACTTTTCTCCTTCACCTTAGACTGCTGTCGATTTCCATGCTCAATGGTGTGGTCCCTGCAAGATCGTCGGCCCCAAGTTCGTCAAGCTTGTTGAGGTCTACCCCAACGTTCAGTTCGCTAAGGTCGACGTTGATGAGGGTGCTGTAAGTATTTTGGCGCGCGGACTTAACCGAGTTTAGGGGGGTATGGCGGATGTAGGAGTACAAATGACTAATTTACGTTATGTTCTATTGTAGGATATCGCCGAGGAATACAGCATTCGCGCTATGCCCACCTTCTTGTTCTTCAAGGATGGTGTCAAGGTTGGCGAAGTTGTTGGTGCTAACATTGCCGCTGTTGAGGCCAAGATCAAGGAGTTCAGCTCTTAAATCATAGAAAAATCCTTAATCTTTTGCAACTAAGTGCAGAGATGTAGGTCATGCTATCACAGCGCGATATCATCCATATCAACTTAACTGTACAGTACTTTTACTACTATTCCTTTGCGAGCATGTGAAATGGAATAAAATTCTATAGTATATTCCCGCGAACCCTTTCTTTTATTTCATTATTAATTCAGTGTGTTATGGTGTGGCTCACAATTGTGCCTGATTTGGTCGTTCTAATGCAGGGTGCTAGTGTCATCATTCCAACGAAAACCAGAGAAAAAGCGATGTATGAGAGCCTTCCTTTTCACGAAATTTCATGCCGAGAAAGATGCTGGTCATCGACATCAGGAGCTCTGTGCATCTCGAAGATAACAATACGGTGCGGCTGTTATCTCGAAGGAGGCTGTGAAACTCTGTGCCACTTAATAGATCTGGTGATCGATACTAGGGCTCTGCTTTGCTAAGCATCGACCTCCTGGGTGTGACCCTACTGTAAGGGACAATCATCCTTCTTTAGGCGTTGGCTCTAGCGAGTATTTATCTCGTTCGTGCTTCGTATGGGAAGGATGGGCACCAAGTGTAGATCTAATCATCTTGCCAGATCTGGTCAAAATTACCTACACTGCAACTTTTTGTCATATATGAACAACGCATATTTACATAAAACGTCAATAAAAGTGACAAGTAATGTTCATTATGTTAAACCCTTCACACTACTATCGCGTATAGCAAAAATAAAATCATATCAGTTAAGTTGAGGTTGTTGACGCACATACCTAAATAATATATATCAACGGGAGCTCCGACGAGCTGTGATTTACCAGCTATTCATCTCAATGCTGAGTGAATATATATATATATATATCAGCATTAAGTACAGCATTGCTCTAATTCCACAGTAGCCATATCTTTACAACTTCACCGGCTAAATCTGACAGCTCAGTTGGATTGACTCTTTTTTCGCTACTGCACTATTTTATTGTCAATTATTCATTTCGAGGAAAACCTTGAGTAAATCTTGATTCACCGCAACATAATTATATCCACTACAGGTACTGATTATCTCAATTTCTCCTCTGTCCTCTTCGTGAAGTCCAACCATTGCCAACTGATATTCATCTTGCATTTTAACCGGCTATGGCGGCAACTCTAAAATTTCAATGGCTCCAAGTGATACAAACTTGCAAACTACATTATCAAGACTGTAGCGAGCCACCTCACAAATATCTTCTGCTGTTTAATAAGCACATATATCTGTTCTGACAAAAACCATTTGATCAGCTTTGTCATTCCTTGTATCAAGTCGCGTGATCCAATGTGGAGTAGAAAATTTCCATAGCTGGGCACGCGCTAATCACATGTCAATGTGAAAGACTATTTAGAAAATGCAACATGTCCAAAAGCCAAAATACCCTTCACTTTTAGGTCCCATATCACTCGTTCCCCATGTCCAAAGTAGCAACGTTTGCTCTACAAAGTCAATTACCTCGACTTCCGGTGCCTCCTCTTGAGGAGACATGCGCTCGTTACCTTCATTCTCTTCGACCACTCCTCACAGAGAATGAGTTCAATACCAGTGAGAAAAACGTCAAAAACTTCCTAGCTAGTCCTTTGTCAAGACAACTTCAACAACGACTGATAGATCTGGACAGATCCTCGGAATCCAACTGGTTAGACGACCAATTCTGGCTTCAGAAGGCATACCATGAATGGCGTGAACCACTTTTGGTCAATAGTAATTGGTATATGTTGGGAGTAGACGATCCACATCACCCCAAGGATCTGTTAGCAAATGGCGCCAAGAGATCATCTGGAGACTATACATACTTCCAAGCTCGCAGAGCTGCCCATATGATTTACGAAGGTATAGACTTCAAGCAGATAGTCGACAGGTGGGGAAATTTTAGTAATTAGCACGTGTTTGTGCCATAGCTACCTTGTACCTCTGATGCTGACCTTTCGGCCCTACCATATAGCCAAACGCTACCCGTGGAGATGTTGAAGGGAGGAAAGCCGTTGTGCATGCATCAATACACTCGTGTTCTGGGCGTCACTCGTATACCTTTGCCTCATTGTGATACCTTTTCTCAGGTCAATGAAAATGCAAACCATGTTATTATCATCGTACGTGACCAAATATATCCATTGGATGTATTCCATGTCGTAGCAGGCGAGCGCAAAAGAGTCAGTCTAGAAGAACTTGAAAGGTTAGTGAAGAGAGGTTTGTCCAAGGTAGGGCTACGGGTGTTAAGAGCTATTTCTTTGCATATAGAAACATTTTGGCCATCATTCAGGATGTCATGAGCGAGCCGTTGCAAGCACCTATTACTATCTTGACGGCTGCTCACCGAGATCTTTGGGCTATATCCCGTAATCATCTCCTTTCAATCTCGCCCGTCAACAGACAATCTTTGACTACTATTGAGGACGCCTTATTTGCTTTCTCACTCGATGATCTTGGTGCGGGAAGTAATACTTCTGACTGGTCTCGCAATGTATTTACAGGACAAGGAGTGGCCCATAACCGTTGGTTTGATAAGTCTCTCAACTTTGTGGTGGAAGCTAATGGCAAATGCGCTCTGCTTGGAGAGCATTCACCTTGCGACGCTCTGACAGCCAGTTATTTTTTCGATCATATGCTAAAAAAACCTTGTCCGGCCGGTGCTAGCACTTCTTCGATTACATCTTCCAAATCAGACATCAGTGTTCAAAGACTTGTGTTTGAAATAGACAAAACAATGGATAAATACTTGGAGGAAGCGAAAGTAGATACTGCAAAGACCATTGCGTTTTCGGAAACCACTGTACTCATCTGGGACCAGTATGGTACCGACTGGGTTAAGAAAGTTGGAAAAGTATCACCAGACGCTTACTTTCAGATGTGCTTGCAGCTAGCATATTACAAAACGCACAAAAAAGTAACTCCAACTTACGAGACTGCCAGTACGCGACAGTTCCTCCACGGTCGTACAGAGACGATCAGAACCTGCAGTGTTGATTCCAAAAGGTTTGTAGAGTCCTGGGACAACAAAACCGTAGATGTAAGTAATTTTAGAAGGCTTTTTGTGCGACAAAGTGCGATCAAACGCTTGGCGACAGGTATTAATTTGTGTAACGTTATGCAGAACAAAACAAGATACCAGCTTCTGCAGACCGCTTGCAAGAGCCATAGTGCATACACTGCGGTTGCATCCAATGGGCAAGGCTGTGATAGACATTTAATGGCACTTCGCATCTTGAATGCCTCCCATCCTAATAGCGAGATCCACCCTATATTCACCGATCCCGCGTACAGCGAATCACAAACATGGCGCCTATCCACATCAGGACTGCATGCTGGCATACGGCTTATGGGCACTGGATTTGGTGCAATTACTCAGGATGGCTATGGTATTAATTACATGGCCGCACCCACGTTGGTGAAGTTTGGAATGGAATGCAAGCGCGTCAAGGAGACAGCGACCATTCATGAATTTGCTGACACCCTCGTCCAGACTTTGCGTGAACTTCGACAAGTTTGTGAAGATGTTAATGGTCTTGCAAAGCCCACCTCGAAAATTTAGAAAGGGCAAAATGGTGTTGCGCGGTCAAAAAGTTTTAAAATATTATGTTTTATGTCTAAGATGATTCTAAAGAAAAATAAGGTCTATGTACAAGATAAATATATTTAACATGCAAACATCTGTTAACTTTTGTCATAATTATGGTTTAAAATCTCTCTAGCTCAGTCACATCAAGAGTCATATAGCGTGGTGTAGTGGTTGTCAGTGTACTCCGAGCAGTTACATTTGACAGCGTCCCAATCCTGGTTATATCGTTTTCATCCAAATCATCATCATCGTGGTGAGCCAGAAAGACGGCTCGTAACGAATGATGGAACAGTTTGACAATACTAGCTTGCCTCGCTGAAACGTAGCATTTTGTTCAGTTGGCAAACACAATAAAACATTAAAGCCATGGAGACGAGCATTCTTACCAGATGAAGCAGCTGCAAAGCCATAGTTTCTGATAGGTACAAAGTCGTTATTTCGTCTTCTACTATGCATGTCGCTTGACTCTTCGTTGGAAGAATAATCTAGCGCTTCCAATCCGTCTGGAAGAGCCTCGTCCTCATATGGTTGACCAGCGGTCTTGTCGGTTGCCAAGAAGATTTTGGCGCACCGATAAGAACACATTCTAAATCTCACAGGGACATCCAGTCGAGTATCACCCATGCAGCCTAGTTCGGCAACATAGATGTGACTATCGCAGAATAAGCGCAAACAGCCTTCGCATTGTCTCGACTTGTTGGTCAATTTGCTTCTTGTATACTCGGGTATGATGTTCGTTGAAAGTGTTTGTAAGTACGCTTGTCTTGTACTATAATGCTTTAAGGACGCTTGCGTGCCTTCCTGCGCTGACAACTGACGTAGCAAACTACGTGCGGCAACTTCGGATAGTGTAGGTACTTTGTGCAAGACTTGTAGCTTATCTTGCTCGGCGTTATTCACATTGGAAGGGAGTACGTATGTATCGCCGTCATGTGCATCGCAAACAATGCCTTCAAAGTACTGCAGCTTCTCGTTTTCACCCATCAGTATGGTTTTCAGACTACCAATGCCAGGTCGCAATGTTCGTACTGGAGTTTCGTCTCTATTGTCTATAACTGTCTGGGTGGTTTCGTTTTGATCTCTAAGCTTCAGTATACTACCGGGAAGCCATTGGAACTTGTTCCGCCGCATATCCAATTTTGATAGCTGTGTGAGTCGTCCGATAGAGTCGGGTAAGCACTCCAGTTGATTTTGTACAATGCCAAACTTGATCAGATATCTAAGATCGCCGATACTCTCTGGCAGCTGAACGAGTTTGTTGTCATTCATGTTCAGCCATTCCAATGACGCTAGTCCACCAAGGGCAGAGGGAATATGATCAATTTCATTGATAGCTATGTTCAATCGGCGTAGTCTTTTCAAGTTTGATATTTCGATCGGCACGCCTTGAATTTTGTTGGTATGTAAGTCCAAGTTCGTCAACATCTTATTCCTTCGACATAGTTCGGCTGGAAATTCTTTTAACAGATTACTGGATAATATTAATACTTCGAGACATGGTAGTTTGTAAACTATAGTTGGGACTGCTTCGAGAAAGTTAAACGATAAATTCAAGGTACAGAGTGTCGAAGCGATTGAATCCAACCCAAGATGGCTTATAGAATTCTTGTGCGCAAGCAAAACTCGTAGGTTAGGGAGCCGAGATATGCAAGATGGAAGACCTAAAGGTGGTATTAGCATGAGCATCGTCAATCTATTGAACGTTCATTGCGTCTGGCAGATCATTTGTAAGCATGATACTTACTTGTGAATCTGTTTTTTTGGATATCCAAATGAGTTATGCGTTTGCACTTTGCAAGCTCCTCGGGCAGGTCGTCTATTGTGTTTGATGCGAGATTAAGCCACTCCAAATTGCGCAATTTCGATATATCCGCTGGTATGACAGAGATGGAGTTGCTAGCCAGTGATAGCTTTATCAAATGCTTCAAAGCTAGTATTTCTTTTGGAAATTCCGTCAGCTCATTGCTTCGTAACGATAAGTCGGTCAAGCTGCTCAAAAGGACCTCAAAATGAGTTGGTAGATATGCCAGTTGGTTTCGCCGTAAATATAATCGATGCACACGATTGCCACGATCTCGTTTGACGTGAGCTAATATCTTGTAAACACCAGGCAGTGCTACGGACGCTCCAAGTTGCTCTAACGTTACACTGCAAAAACTGCTTAGCTGGGACAACCTCAATTTATATCAAGACAAAATTCTGCTACATACCTTGTCAACTGTCGATCGGATAGGTCGATTTCCGCAGTCTGAACATTTCCCATTGCTCAGACGTTTTTGGCTGTATATAAAAAAGGGTAACTGTGGTAAGGCTGAGGAACGTTTAAGTGTAGGTATTTCCAGAAACAAAAAAATTAGAGGTAAAGAAACGCCTCGTACATTTTACAGTTATGCATGGGATTAAAGCTTGCAAAACCGTAACTGAAACATGCTAATAATTCTGCGAGAGACAATAGGCTTCAATTCGCCGTACTAGGCCAAGGCAAATGAAAATCGAGGGTGATCATCCTGTTCTTTTTTATCTTTGTGGGTGTTGGTTCAGATTACAACTTAGAGTACTACAGTGTGATTATAAGTTTCTATGTTTAAACAACAAAAAAAAAAAGCATCTAGAATCTAGTATGCTATCATTTTAACAATGAAACAACTATTTCTATGGTCCATGGCGATCATCAATTAGATTTTTTCGCTTATGATGTAGCTTTCTCTTGTCCTATTCGTTACTTGAAGCCAGTGGGCTAGACAGCTGTTGGAACTCATGTCTGAAGGATCGTAAATTAGATATGTTCTATTTGTCCTTCATGGTGCTTATATAAACTTACCAAAATTTGTTCGAGAATCGCAATAACACTTGCCATCCTTAAGCCAATTCGGTGTCTCTGGACAGTGTTGGAAGGGACCATGACGGTATCCCATATCATGGAAGAAGTGAACCTCAGGTTCTGTTAATAGCATGGAGACTGCAATAGAATGTACTGGAGCATCCCCCCATCTTCATATATGACCATTAGTCATCAGTTGACTATGTCGCAATGATTATTTTTTATAACTTCACCTTTCATAGAAAAAACCTCCTGCTTCATCCAAATGTCGAAAGTAACTTTGATAAGCGTCAGATCGAAGAAATCTCACAGATGCAATCTATAAAAAGAAAAACTGTTAAGTTTTTTCTTTCATAAAAGTGGTCAAGATGTTCATTTTACTCACCTCAAAATTGCTCCAAAAGTGGCACATGTTGTATGTGCTACCGCCGTCTTCACTTATGAATTTCATGAGGTTTCCAGGGTGATCTGAAGGAACAACCAATTCCTTGTTTGCATCCATCCATACTCTAGTGACAGACCACAGGCTCTCTACAGTTTCTTTAAACTCTCTCAGGGAAATGGTGAAACCTAGAAAAAAATTTAGACTTGGTTTACCTATGCATCGACAGAAATCTTATTATATACCATATTTCTTTTTATGTGTCTTCATATATGCAAATGGATCATAATCGATGTCACACATGAACTTGACATCTGGCTCGACTCGCCTAAGTAACCGTTCAGATCAATTTGATCGTTCCAAATATCTATCGCAGGCTGATTTTCTTACCAATAATATTCGAGATCGTCTAGCAATGGATGCATATAAAAGAAACCTGATTGATAACTATTGGCTGTTCAGTATATGTGTCCAGTATAAAAAAACTATGCCTATGAGATCTTACCGGCACATATGTCTATAGCTCTCACTACCGCCATATATAATTCCCTTTCTTGCCATCTCCTTGCGCTGTTGTTTCGCATGAGTTTGATTGATCCACTCCGGATAACTCCAATGTTCTTTCGGCACCAGTCCATAACTGACCTCCGCTTTGGTCATTGAACGAGTGAGGTTTATGAACTCTTGAGTGAACGGTTCTTCGTTGAGGAAGATCCATGGATAGTTGTATTTCCAATTGAAGGTTGTTTCCATATGACTAGCAAGAATTCATCAGACTATCAAATCATTAGCACAGGATAACATTTTGTAATGACGATACCTCATTGAAGATCGCAAATCATCTAATTCGCGATTGCGAACAAGTACTACAAAAGCTGCTTTTACTCTCTCTTGTTGATCTACGGTGTGAGGAACGTTGTGTATATTGCCGTCTTTCTTATGTCCGTCTCTCATGGTATCAGCGCTTTGGCTGCTCCGTCGTTTGTCTTCTTGACGTCTACTAGCTGTTTCTCTAAAAGCACTCATCCTAGTTTTGAAGGAGCTCGTCCGTGAGCTAAACCCGCCGGCTTGAAGAGCTTTTTGATAACATTCGTTTCTCGATGTACAAGGTAATTTTATGGAGTTGCTACTCAATACGTTATATATGATGATGTTGACAAAGAACGATAATAATGTAATCAAAGCAATGTGCTTGATGTTGTAACGGCCACTTGTGTACATTTGACGGACTCGTACTTGTACTGTGATGAAACAGAGTGGGATAGATCTGCGTATGATGGCGGTAATTAGATGTAAGTAAAAGAAAGCGAAACAAGATGCTAAACAGAGGAACTACAAAGATCGATTGTTCCATCATTTGGTGATTGAAATTAATGATATGTGTGTGGAATTGATATAGAAGGGGCTATACCATTCAGTAATTTTAGATCTCTTGCGCATTACCATCCAACAGCAGACGTTACTGGAGTTGACATGATGGTAGTGAATTGCTACGTTTTTGCTTTTCAAAAGTAGTGGACAGTGACTGATCAGTCTTGCTTCAGAATCAACAAATTTAGTACAAGGATCTTCAATAGTACGGCAAGTGCCTATTAAAAATTTCCATCTCATCATCATCCCTGACCTCCTAATTTTCATCAGACAAAAAACATATTTTACAGGAGTCAGGCCTTTTGAAATATGTATACGTTTGGTTAAATTCTATCTTTTTTTAAGAATGCTGTACAGCGTTAGTTATCGAAAGACTAGACACAGCGCCGCGCGCAACAGCGCTAGTGACACCTGTAGGTTCTGCGTATCAGAAACAAACTCCACGCGATGCTATAGAAGTAACAGTTTATCATATGCTCGCAATATGCGATTGATTTTGAAAGAGTTTATGTTCACTTAGGAAATCGGTCAAAGAATATTTATGCTTCCTTTTAAAGCTCAACATTATGTAAACTAGCACCAGTTAATCAAAGACACATGAAAAAGTGATATTTTGGTTGGCGTCGTGATCAGCAATCGGTAGTAGGTTAGGGGCTTGCCAAACCGACATAACCGCTCACTGTTTCACCAAAGCCATAATATTGCCTATTATGGTGTTGCCGTCTGCTTTTATTGCATCTCATTGTAAGCGTATTGATATCAGATCTTGCGAAAATAACTGGCCGTTCTCATAAGCCCAGTGATGGAAAATGTGCTAGTTCAGGAACATATAAGTGAAGATACTGGCAAATGGATGCATTTAACGTACATAATTTTTTAATTTATGAAACATATAGGTTCGTAGCTAAGATTCAACAGCACAATATCTACAAAGGTTACGAGTGCTTGGAATAGGGTGAATAATGACATAAGTTAGTAGAAAATTTAGACTTGTTGCATCTTGTCTTCGCCATCATGCATTTTGATACTGTCCGGCTTTTCTTCCAAGTATTGTCTCTGAGGATGGTCGCTGCCAAATAGTCGATCAATGTCTTCCAAAGCAACACCCTTCGTCTCAGGACAGAAGAAGTAAACAAAGGTGACCAGCAGGGCGTTGCATCCTACCCAAACGTAGAAGGCTCGGAAGCCCATATTGGCGAACATGGATGGGAATGCTTGACCTAAAATAGCGCCAGCGATATTTTGGGTATTGGAGCATACAGCTACAGCTAATGCACGAACGTTCATAGGGAACATTTCAGAGGTATAAATCCAGATGGTGGCGCCCCATGAGGGCTTGTAAGCAGCAGTAAACAAGAACATGACGAGTACTACGCCAGCACCGACTGCTTGTGATGGGTATCCATTGGCTTGGTCTGGTACAGTAATCAATACAGTAGCAGCAATTGTCAGCATAACACCTTGGACAATACCACCGACAATCAATAATGGTCTACGACCCAGTCTATCACTAAGGAAAGTGGCGGGAAGAGTGAACAGAATTCCGAAAGTGTAATTGAGAGCGTTAATCAAGGTGATGGTGGACTGACTGGTGAAAATCTTGGTATAAACTTTGGAGGAATATTGGGTCATCATGGCTTGACCAGTAATTTGTTGGCCAAAATTAATAACCAGACCAACAAGCAAACGTCGACGAACAGATTTTTCAGAGAAAAGATCTTTGTAGGATTGAGTGGTGTTTTCTCTTTCCCAGTTGATGGCATCTTTGATCTAAAATCACACAAGTGTTAAAATTTCTAAGCAGATTCATTAGACAAATTATCCTTTGAGCACTTACTCCTTCCAATTCTGCATCGACTTCTTGAGGCTCTCTGATACGCATAAGAGCTGCTCTGGCAGCTTCTTCTCTGCCAACTTGAACTAACCATCTTGGAGACTCAGGACAAGTGAAAATCATGGAGCAACATAGGATGGGAGCAAGACATTGGAGGATAACTGGAATACCCCATTGCCACAAGCCAAGCTTTGGGTCTATTATAAGGTCAGCATAAACATATATGCTTATGTAACGATTAAACGCCTTTTACTTACAATAAGAGGTTCCCAAGGCAATGTAAGTGCAAACCAAGGCACCAACAGAATAAAACATCTGCCAGAAGGAAAGCATACGACCGCGAATATCTTGAGGGCAAATTTCGCTCATGAAAGTAGGTCCAGCAGCCATACAGATACCCTGGCCTAAACCGAGGACTGTTCTGCCACCAATAAACGCCCCGATATTTGGTGCTACAAGTTCGATAATAGAGGCAAGCACAACAAAGCAACAGCCGACAAAACTAAATTTCGGATCTGATTAATCATGGGTAATCACACCCGGTTGGTCAAATCTGATTTGTTCCCTTACATGGACATGCGGCGACCGAATCTGTTACTGATGACTGGAGAAACAAAAAATCCAAACACAATGTTTGCTACCATGTATGATGATGTGACGGCACCGATAAGATTGTTGTTGACTGGTGTGTTGAACTTGCTATTCCATGTCTCCCAGTTCATGATGTTATTGAATACAGCTGAAAAATATTGAGTCAACAACTTTTAAGTTAGATGGCTTCAGATCCAATAACTAAAAAAGATTGTAACATGGACTTACAAGCATCGTAACCATTGATGAACATGCAAAGTGCAGCAGTCAGGCCGCACATATAGCAGTACAATCTTTGTTTGCTCATATGAAACATATTAGAAAAGAGGATGGGCCCGAAGTTCCGCACTATGATTTGATAGTTGAGGTCTAGTTCATGTCTGGCTTTTATACTTGCATCTTCCAGTTCTGCTGTGTGATTGAAGTCCGTTGGTGTCACAAAACTTGTTCTGTGAACATGTTGATTGTGCACCGTTTCCCCATGGGGACACTTAAGTCTCCCTATTCTCCGTTCATATCACTGCCGTCGATATGTTAATTTATAACTTTACGTAGGTCTCTGTTCTAATCTTCTCTCAGCCAAGTATTCGGCAAGTTTTTCACAGACCGTTTCCTCTTATAGTCCCTGGAATCTTGATCATCTGTAGTGAACGGACTCGTATATAATAAAATCTGAATAGTCCCGATCCAGGAGAATATATGGGCTGAGCAAGTACGGAACAAAGGACGACCAAAATTATCCTAAAATCCGAAAAGCTTCCTTGGGCTTTAAAGTTTTTGCGCCACTAAATTTGGGCATTTGACTTTCTCCACAGCCAAAGTGGGTAGAAAACGCGTATGACCAATTACATGATTACTCGGAAGATTCAAAAGTGCGGGGTAATATGACATCCGCACAGTTATTAAACTTCCTTTGTGTGATTCGGTCGGTACAACACTAGAGCTATTGACTTTAGACAGAGACCAAGAAAATAAAGAAAAGCTAAACTTGTTCAAAATCTACTATTAATGTTATCGACAATAGGAACCATTCTCGCGGATTTTCAGAAGATACACTTTATTTTTCTGACTTAGGAATTAAATAATAATGATCAATGAGGATAATGAAAATAATAAGTTATGGTTAATTCAAAATAGGAAATGAATGTGGTGTGGATGAGCTATGAAGCGATCTTAGAGAATGACCTATTTGCTGGTTACTAATATTGTTGTTCTTGAACACTCTAGTTGAAGTCGATATCCTTGAGAGCATCTTGCAGAGACTTAATGAGCTCTTGTCTTTGGGCTGTGGTCATGTCTTTATCTTGCATTGTTGTGCTTGAGGAGCCTTTGTCGGTGACCTCCTTGGTTGAAGAAACGGCATTTCGGCGGTAGTTCTTTCTCATTCTGCTCATAAGACTGCGCTTCGCTTTGTTAAGAGAATCGTTACCGACATCCTTGACGCCAACCTTCACACTGTCATCAATGTCATTAGCAGCCTTAATACCGTTGGCAATTCCAAGGTCGTTGGCAAGCTTGGAATGAGTGACATCAACAGCACCTCTCTTGTTGAGGGAGTTATTACCGATATCCTTGGCTCCCACCTTGGCGACGTCGTCGAGATTATTGAGAACATCGATGCAGTTAGCAATGCCAACACACTCAAGAAGTTTAGTATGATCCAAATCGGCGATACCTCTCTTCTTATTAGCCGAGTTGTTAAGAAGATCCTTGAGGCCAACCTTTAAACTGTCATCAATGTTATTACCAGCCTTGATGCCGTTGGCGATGCCAACGTCGTTTCCAATCTTGGAGTGATCAATGTCAAGAAGACCTCTCTTGTTGAGAGAATCATTAACGTCATCCTTGACATCCACTTTGCCGACGTCGTTAATGTTATCGAGAGCGTCAATGCAGTTAGCAATACCAATACAGTTGAGAAGTTCGGAGTGGTCGATATCGAGGAGACCTCTCTTGTTTAGAGAGTTGTTGGCATCATCATTGACATTAATCTTGCCAGTGTCACTAATATCATTGGCAGCCTTGATACCGTTTGCGATACCAAGATCGTTTCCAATCTTGGACTTGGTAATATCAAGCAGACCTCTCTTGTTGAGAGAATCATTGGCGTCATCCTTGACATCCACTTTGCCGACGCCGTTGAGATTATCGAGAACGTCAATGCAGTTAGCAATACCAACACAGTTGAGAAGTTGGGAATGGTCGACATCGAGGAGACCTCTCTTGTTAAGAGAGTCGTTGCCAACATCCTTGACACCAACCTTTCCAGTGTCGCTAATGTCATTGGCAGCCTTGATACCGTTGGCGATGCCAAGATCGTTTCCAATCTTGGACTTGGTAATATCAAGCAGACCTCTCTTGTTGAGAGCATCATTGAGGTCATCCTTGACACCCACTTTGCCGACACCATTGAGATTATCAAGAGCGTCAATGCCGTTAGCAATACCAACATCGTTAGCAATATCGGAGTGGTCGACATCGAGGACACCTCTCTTGTTTAGAGAATTGTTGGCATCATCATTGACATTGATCTTGCCAGTGTCACTAATGTCATTAGCAGCCTTGATGCCGTTGGCGATGCCAAGGTCGTTTGCAACCTTGGAATCCGTAACATCAAGAAGTCCTCTCTTGTTAAGAGCGTCATTAAGGTCGTCCTTGACGCCCACCTTGGCGACATCATCAAGATTATTGGCGGCTTTGATGCCGTTAGCGATTCCAGCATCATTAAGAATCTTGGAGTGATCTATGTCGAGGAGACCCCTCTTGGAATGAGTGGGTAGTGCAAAGGCAGATGATACTAGCAAAAGGGAAAGGGCGATTGAGATCTTCATGATGAGGTTTGAGTGTGTATTATCCTACTAGAAGAGTGTATGAAAAATGAAAAGTGCAGATCAACGCTACGTTTTTATATGCAGCAAATTCCCGGTAATATATCTCACATCACTAAGCACATCTACTCTTTTACAGGTTGAAAAATGTTGCAAGATTTTTGCTGACAACATTCTCCAGTAGCACATTGATCAAAATCGAGTTGGTATGTTACAAAGTCCAAACGCCATTCATCCTGTCACTAAGTTCATTTCATTACCAAATGTGATAATATTTGAAGGAGGTGAGTACTATATTACCACATGCCAGTGGCTAGGAAGTACGCATTAGAGTACATACTTGACATCCATGCAAAAAAGAATGAAATGCTAAAATTGGTAATAGAGAGAATTTTGGGATTACTCAACCCTTTGAATAGGGGCTACAAGCATTTTGTACTGACGCGGCCAATATAATTTTATTTCAAACTCAGTCACGTGCATTCCTGCCACACGCACCAGCCGCCCAATGTAGATGTGGCGGCGGTTACGACTAGCCAGACTATTACTGCAAAGCAGCTAAACTCTCGCCAAATTTGTCTCATTCAATTCTATAATCGCAAAATGGCATGGGCATGTTCAGGTAATCTAGTTTATTAGTGAATAAATTTTCTGTTACTACCACAATTGAGCTTGTTATAAACATATGCTCTATTGTCCCCGCTCAGCAGGCACGAATTCCACTTTAATCGACAATCTTCGAAAAGCAAGCATAATTCAAAGTGACCGCATAGTGCAAGCTATGAAAGCTGTAGACAGGTAAATATGCTTGTACAAACAATAAACTGTGACTTGAATCGATGGCTATTTTAACTTGTACGAATACAGAAAAGACTATACTGCCCGGTATTCATACGAAGATTCTCCGCAAAGTATTGGCTACGGCGCAACAATTTCAGCTCCCCATATGCACGGTTATGCCCTAGAATATCTAGAGCCCTTCTTGAAACCTGGTATGAAAGGTATGAATAAAAATCTTCAAAATTGTTGCCTTCTGTATCACTAACCGGCATTCAAGCTTTGGACATTGGTTCTGGTTCTGGATACCTTACTGTCTGCATGTCTGAATTAGTTGGTGTAGGAGGGAAGGTGATCGGAATTGAGCATATTAGGGAGTTGGTTGACGTGGCGAATCGCAACGTATCTAAAAACAAGAAAGAGTATTTAGATCAGGACCGTATCAAATTCATTGTTGGCGACGGGCGTTTAGGTTACCCTGAAGAAGGACCGTACGACTGCATGTTAGTACAGAATTTTCTTTCAACCTGTTCTCCTAGCTAGTACTAATACCTATTCATACTTCAATAGTCATGTTGGTGCTGCGGCGAGTGAGATGCCTCAAGCTTTGATTGACCAACTGAAGTCTCCTGGAAGACTCTTTATCCCAGTTGGTTCCGGGTCTCAGACGATTATTCTCATTGATAAACTGAAAGATGGTTCCGTCATCAAGAAAAACTTAATGGGAGTCATGGTAAGTTATCTATATTAGTAATTCGAATTCTGTCAACTCGACTAACATTGTTTATGCAGTACGTTCCATTGACAGACCCAGAAAAACAAAGAAATAGATATTGAAACTCCATCATTTCCTGTAACTCTCTATTTCATACATGGAAGAAGAATTTGCTATGTACATAAAAAAAATGTTGAGCTGTAGTCTCATGTAATACCACTATATTGGTTCTGATATCTTCTCGAGATTTATTGCTATTGCTCACAATATAAAAGATTGTAAAATACTGTCTTACCCCTTGTGGTCAGTAAAATGTATCTTTTCAGATGATATGCACTGATGATCATTTAAATATCACATTCAAAGTTGCAAGGAAATATGCAGTGGCACAATGATTTAGAGTCTTACTCAATTCAATAAATTCATACAGTTAAAGTACGCTTATCCTCAGCGATTTGCTGTTACAGCTTATCTCATTTGTAGTTTCCCCTAGCGAATTTGCAGTTGTGAAGACTCTTGTCAAGATGACACCCAGTACTATACTTTCGCACTGCACAGCTATGTGTTATTCATAAGAAAAAACTGTCCTGTTAGCCCTTCAGACTGTTTTGCACCGTCTTAGCTTCCATCATCTGATGGTTTATACTTTGTAATAAAGGTAATTTCTCATCAATTATGCACAAACGTATTAATGAAAGTATGGGTACACAAAGTCGATAGTATCCCGGCTTGTGTCGTGTCCGAGGATCATTGCATTTTCCTTTTATAACGTAATCTGCCGTTCGTGGTGAGAGTCTAAGCTGATCGGGCAGATGATCAAGTAGCTTTAAACGTCAAATCAGGACCCTGATGATATATTATGCTTGGTCGGTTTATCCTATCTGCGGATACTGTACCACGGTATGACTATATAATAGTCCAAAACTCAGCCAGAAAAGGGAAAATTCATTTTCACAAAGGTCATAAAGAGTTTAACGCGTTTTCAACCCATTGCACCTTCACAGTCATCCTCGTACAATTTCCTGCTGTGTCGGTATTGCAGCTTCTAAAATGCAATTAATTTCTATATGTGCGCTTTGTAGTTGGACGCCACCAACGTGTTGTAATTAATATACAACTGCATGCGCGAAAATCGTATAAAATGTTTCGATTGCAGAAGCTCTTGTACAGTACCATTTGCTCCTGAGAATCAGCAATATGCTTTTCAAGACCGCCTCTGCTTTAGCTGCATTGTATCTTACAAACTTGATATCAGCTGCCCCAGCTGCTGTATCTAGTATGTCTGGTATACATGGAAAGAAAGCTGTCGCGGGTCTTCGCCCCAGCAGCAACTCTACTTCAAAGGTCCATAATTATGCCACTGTAGACATTACTTATCAAGGCGGACCTATTATGACTGGTGCCATCACAGGTATGTCGGTTTAATATCCCTCAATTCTAATACTGATCATGATGGCATCGAACTCATCGGACTTATTAGTTTACCCAATCTACTATGGTACCTGGTCCGCTACTCAAAAGGATATCGTTAGTACTTTTGTAGATGGAATCAGCTCCACTGGCTGGTGGAATATCGAAGAGACTTATACCAATAGCGCGGGTGCAGCTGTGACTGGACCAGTCAGTGTTGGCAAGGAGTATGACGACAACTATTCTCTAGGAAAGTCGCTTGCTGACAACGATATCGAAACCATTGTCTCAAATGCCATTGCCAATGGTCTTCCCACTGATACCAATGGTATTTACGCTGTATTGACTGCTGGTGATGTCGCCGAGACTTCTGGATTTTGTTCTCAATATTGTGGATGGCACACTTATGGTATGTTTGATTAGTGCATGTTGAAGTTTTGTTCTTATGATGCAAACATTCTCTCTAATGTTGGTTTTTAAATAGCTACCATCAACGGCGCAACCCTCAAATATCTATTCGCTGGTCGAGCAGATGCCTGTCTTTCCAGCTGCGTTGCATCCACCAACTCGGCATCATCTCCCAACGGAGACGTTCCCGTAGACGGTATGATCTCTGTGCTTGCACATGAAATTGTTGAGTCTGGCTCGGATCCTGAACTCAATGCCTGGTACGATTCTACCGGTCAAGAGAACGCCGACAAGTGTGCATGGACTTTTGGCACCACTCAAGCTGCTACTAATGGAGGTCAATACAATGTTGTTTCTGGAGGCAAACAATATTTGATTCAACAAAATTGGTCGGCCAAAGATCAAAAATGCGAGCAGAGTGCATAAATTATTATTATAGTCATTTGCTTTCAGTAATAAAACAAGCTTGTCCATCTAAATTTATTCTTTCATAATGAGGAGGTAAGGGCAAGTTTGGACTAGAAAATGTTCTTCAAAATGCTGGCTTGTTCTTCGCGATGTCTCTGGGAAATACCAACCGCAGGAGCGGCTAAAGGTGCTCGTCCCACGTACTGGAGTGACTGCCCAGATGGGAGTACTTTGGATAGTCTGGGAAGCATGAAGCTGTAAGCACCACCGTTCTGAGGTTCCTCCTGACACCATACATAATCCTTTGCGTTGGTGTATTTGGATAGCTCAGACGCAATTTCATTTCGTGGGAAAGGACATAATTCCTGTAATAATCAAATTGATTGAGTATAATTATAACTAAATACATACATATCTCCTGCATTACCTCAATTCGACAAAGTGCTACTTTATCAGATAATCCTCTGTTTTCTCTTTCTTTGACGAGATCGTAATACAGCTTGCCGGAAACAAAGACAACCTTTTCGACACTGAAAATCTTATCAGTACCTGTGCAACAATACCAGGTACAAACTATATAAACTTACCTTGAACCATCAGCAACTGAGTCATCTCCGAGCACAGGCTTGAAGCTTGTTCCCTCAGCCATCTCAGACAGTGTGCTTGTGCAAAGAGGAGACTTAAGCAATCCTTTAGGAGATGCAACAATCAAAGGCTTTCTGAAGGATCTCTTCATTTGTCTACGTAAGGCATGGAAGTACTGTGCAGGTGTGGTACAATTGACCACATGCCAATTAGGGTTTACCACAGTGTCATCGTTATGATCAAAGGGATCATCGGAAAGCTGTTGATATTGGATCAGTATGATAACATAACATTAGGCCTATTACAAGGACACCCACCTGCAAAAATCTTTCAACGCGACTGGTGGAATGTTCAGGACCTGCACCGTCATAACCATGAGGCAAAAGCATAGTTAGACCACTCTGGCGTAACCATTTGGCTTCTCCGCTAGATACATAGGTATCAATCATAACTTGTGCAGAATTGAAAAAGTCACCAAACTGAGCCTCCCAAATTGGTAGGATGTTAGGTGATTCAATGGATACACCGTACTCGAATCCAAGTACAGCGAATTCAGAGAGCGAGCTGTTGGCAACCTAAAATTCATAATTAGCTACTTGTTACGTATATGCGCTATGATACTGAGTCCAGTTCCCCACTTACTTCCAGATGGCCAGGTGCTTTGGCATCTGACAATGTGGTTTTGAGGTTGTTGAGAGGAATTACCACCTTCTCAGTATCCTGGTCAACCAGCATCTAAAGAGATTTTGTTTAGCTTGTGCTCACGAAGTCAAAAACACAGAGATTTAGGATGCTTTGACTAACCGCGTGACGTTGCGAGAATGTACCACGACCAACATCCTGTCCTGAAATTCTGACATTGTAGCCTTCAGCCAGAAGACTGCCGAAAGCAAGTGCTTCTGCAGTGGCCCAATCAATTCCTTTGCCAGCATTCAATCGCTTCAATCTCGCCTGGATATGGTATTTATCTACACGAGGGTGCACACTGAGTTGATCGGAGAGACCAACAGACTGTTTTCCAATGTCAACTAGAACGCTCTCATCAACGCCAGTGTTCACTGGGGGAATCTTATTATAGTCCATGGGATGGGTTATTGATTGCCAGTTTCCAGACAAGTGTTGTTTGTCACTTGGAACGTACGATTCTGCCTCTGACAGGCGCTTTTCCAAAGTATCATAATAGTTTGAGCCAATCTTGTCGTTGTCGCCATCGGCGGATAACACACCTTCCGAAATCAGCTTTTGCTCGTACATCTTACCAACTGATTGGCGGGATCTGATGTTATGGTACATCAAGGGTTGTGTAAAAGCTGGCTCATCAAGTTCATTGTGACCCCATCGTCGATATGTGATAAGATCCAAGATGATATCCTTTCTGAACTTGTCACGATATTCGAATACCAAATCCATGGCACGTGCGACATCCTCTGGGAAGTCACCATTGACGTGAATGACAGGAGCATTGATCATCTTGGCAATATCAGAGCAATAAACAGTTGAACGAGCATTTTGAGCTGGCGTAGTGTAACCAATTTGATTATTGACAACGATGTGAATGCAGCCACCGGAAGAGTAATGTGGGAGGTTGGAGAGGCCGAGAGTTTCCATTACAACGCCTTGACCAGTGAATGCCTATAAATCAAAGCATTAGCTGAATGTATATGGATTATCCAGCAAATGTTTACTTACAGCATCTCCATGAAGCTGAACTCCAAGCACACGATCGCCAAGAGCGCAAGCTTGATCTTCACTGTCCATAAGATTCATCTGCTTTGCGCGGGCTTTGCCCATGACTACAGGGTTTACAGCTTCCAAGTGAGAGGGATTATGTAATAATGATACATTGACTTTTTTGCCTTCGTAATCCAAGGTAGGACTGTTTGCAATGTGAGAAAGCACGTCACCACTACCGGCCGCTCCAACAGGAAGTTCAGAGTTGCCCTTCAACTTATGGAAAAGCGCTTGAGGTGGGTACTGAAGAAGGTCGGTCAAAAGGTTCAATCTTCCGCGGTGAGGCATTCCGACAACAACATTTTTCAGGCCGGCTAAACTTTGATATTAGAACACATGGCAAAATATGACTGTACACAAGTATATAACCACAGCGTACCTTTAGCAGAGATTTCGAAAAGCCTATCCAAAGCGACCATCATGCTTTCAGCACCTTCAAGACCATATCTCTTCACGTTGGGGAATTTCTTGCCCATGAAATGATCAAATGTCTATATGGCAAAATTTGATTAGTTCCTTCTTCCGAAATTTTAAGGGGTTCAATGAGGAAGCAACACTCACTTCTGATCTGCTGAGCAACTCATATATGTGTTTCTTCTTCTCTGATGATAGAGTAGGCTTGTTCCAAGATTCGACCGCGTAGTACCACCATCGTCTCTCACTTGCACTCTAAATATCAAGAATTTAGTCCTAATGTTCCTCGATAATGTGGTCCTGCGTTTGCACTTACCGGGATATGCATGAACTCATAAGCAATACGACCACAATAGGTGGATTGAAGATGGTGTAAGATAGTCTCAAAGCTAGCCTCTTCCTTTGATGATTTGTCATGCTTGCTCTGATTGACATGGAGAATACCTAGTTGAAAGGCGTCAGGTTCCGACTGCTTCTTCACATTGCCAAATCGTACACAAACTTACCAGCGAGGTTATATGTCTTCTTAGCGTCGGTCAAGCCGTAACGCTCTGGATTAAGAGCCAACACCTCTCTAAATGAGCTTTATAAGTAAAAAATTGCAGTGCCGGCCATGATCCTCTTTCATACTTACTCTCTTTGCATAATGTCCAGAGGGTCCAAATTGGCACCTCTGTGGCCATGACTACGGTACGACTGAACGAATCTCAAAAGACTTCCATTCTCCATTCTATTTGCCAGCTCTTCAGCATCATCTGATAGCAAACGCGTCAACGGCCCATAATACACATGCAAATAGCTTTTATCAATGAGAAAATGTACTTACAGTCTGGCAATTGATACTCCTTGCGCGCGCGATAGCCATACACACCGTCGTCATGGTATGAGCGAGATAAAACCAAGGGTAACCTGGTATTAAGGGCACGTCTTGCTGACAGAAGTTTGGTCAGGGTGGACATGGTTTTTTCTGGCAGAAGAGCGTGGGTGGGCTGAACCAAGCCGATATTTTTTATATTGGGTTCAAGTTTCCCACGGCTGTCAGCCGGCGTCAGGTGACTTGTTATTTGGTACCTGGTTATCACTAAACAACAGTACGTGAAGTCTTGAAAACATATCCAGTTATTATTGATAGTTCTAGCATGGCATCTTAATAAATATTGCTACTAACTCTACTGATTTGTATATCGTTTTGGAGCTGGGTTTATATTGAAAGTGCATGGAGTCCAATAACAGAGAGGTTCTTCAACTGTCAAAACTCCACCAATCCCACACACCTGCACGCCCCGCTATATACAGCTTAATGTAGCCACATAAGAATCATTATGTGTCATTAACAACGTCTCGTTTTTACTCTCATGAAGCTTATGGTTTCGCTTTCATAAATGTAGAACAGCTTCGCTTAAAGCCCTCGATTTTTCTAATTACGAGCTGTCTCTACGCTATGAGTATAATATAGAGAGGCTCTCGCCAGTGTTATGTTGGCTCTCATGACCCTGCCCTGAGGCTTAAAAATAAATTGTGCCTGCGTTGACTGCTGGTATTGAGGAACAGCCAAATTTTTGACGGTGTAGGCCACTGTGGCTGAAAAGTTGAAATATCGGAGTCCGGTCAGCGCCACGACTCTTCACTGAGATACTTGGCACACATAACTCACAGTTGCCATGTCTTTAGCACCCAATCAAGATGCAGCGGCAACTGAAGAAATGAACCACCTTGGTAAGCGTACTGCTGCCTTTGCTGAGCTAGAGGACGAACAAGTGGCAAAACGCCCGTTTGCGGATGCGGTACAATTGAACTCGTCCATGGCCAAGCTTAAGTCAGACCCAGATAATAGTCTGTGGCAGGATCTGAATCTTGAAGCTATCAACATGAAACGACTATACCAGCATATTAAGCAGAGCGGGCCACTCGATATACATGATAAGAATGGTTATGGCATATTGTACCTGGCGGCCAAAAACAACAGCTTAGAGGCGCTGCGTATTTTGGTATTGCAACCAGCAATTGAAGTCAACGTCATGAATGGACCACATAATGAAACACCGTTACATGCAGCTGCTCAGGGAGACAACTCAGATGCTGTAGAGTTACTGTTGGAAAACGATGCTCTCGTTGATATACCAGACGACCTCGGCCATACCCCACTGTATGACTCGATATTCTCGAAATCAGTTGACTCGATGAAACTGTTATTAAAAGCTGGGGCTCGCTGCGATAACGTTGATAACCAGGGCAACAGCTTGCTTCACATCGCTGTTTCACAAGACTTTGCTGAAGGGATAGACCTGCTAGTTGAACACGGATGTAATGTTAACGTCACCAATAATGCCGGTATATCGCCATTGGCCAATGCCATACAGATGAATTATCCTCAGGTCATGAAGAAATTATTAGCACATGGAGCAGATGCGAATTCTCGAGCGAGATATCAAAGATCCATGCTTCACCATGCTGTGACCTGGAACCGAATAGATGCAGTAGAAGCCTTGCTAGAAGTTGGCTGTGATCTTAATGCTGTTAATGCAATGGATGAGACACCACTGTTGGTGGCTGTACAACAACGTAAAATCGATATAGTGGAACGGTTGTTAGCTGCCGGAGCCGATCCACATATAGGAATCGGAGGTGTTTGGCAGAGCACGAACTTACCATTACTGTACAGTGCTAACCATGGATATGCGCAAATGTGCAATATGTTGGTGACCGACAAAACTTCTGATTTTCTTATCAAGTTTGCAGCGGAATTGGGCCAGCGATCACAAAATTCTCCGCATACCACTCAAGTACTGGCAAGTAAGCTAAAAGAAAGGAAAGAAGCGCAGGAGAAGCAAGAGAATGGAGACAATGCAGAAAATGGAGGCAATCAATCTGAATTAGAACTTGGTAAACAAGCTACGGATATAGACTTTGATGCACTCATTAATGCGGCAGAAGACGCTGCGTCTGAGCACTCTAAAAACGGATCTCAAAGGAATATAACTCAGGATATACAATCCATAAATACTGAATCGGATGATCTGCAGAGCCGGTCACTAGATATTATGGACGGTAACTTTGCCAACGTCTTTGGCGATAACTCATAACATTCTGTTCACTTGACTCTCTTTTGACTCAATCATCACATAATATCATTTCCAGTTGCGATAGTATAAATAAAATCACTGACAAAGACTGTTTGAGATAATAATTTCGTTTTTTATTACAAGCAGACAACTTTTGATCGTTCTACTGCAACAAATGGCGTAATTGTCTTGTGATTGCTGTAGAGGTTGTTTAGATCTCAGCCATCTCGCGAAGACGACGGACAGCAGAGCGAACAGTGGCAGCAGCAGTGGTGGAGACGGTCCAGGCACCACCGGCCATGACCTTCTTACAGCCCTTGCACTCCCAGATACCGACAGCGGTACGCTTGACAGCGTCCTATAAGAGAAGAATGGAAGCGAGTGAGAAACATGGAATATAACATTGCAGATTGAATGTTGAAAATTAAGCCTACCTTGCCGCAGAAAGTACAGGTGTACTTGGCGTGCTGTGTGATTTCCATCTTCTTCACTTGCTTACGCAAGGAAGCACCATATCGTGTGCCGTACTTTCCGGTGACTCCGACTAATTGATAATATGTTAACAATACTGTCTACTGATGGCCGATTGTCGAATGGCTCAACCTACCCTTTTTAGTGCGCTTGGCCTATATGAACATTTTCGAATTTGGTGTCAGAAGTTGCAAATGTTGATCAAGTTTCGAGTGAAATTGGTGAGCAAATTGGAATCAAGAATGAAGATATCGAATCATGTTAGAATGGATGGCAACAGATGGATGCATGCATCGATAGATGGATAGAACTATACCATATCTACAGAGATAGAATAAAAGAGGGAGTTCTCAGCTTGCTGGCCCAATAGCTCTCAAAAGGTGCCTCGGAGAGGAGCTCAAAGTGGCTTGACGTCAGCAAAATTTTGAATTAACCTCTTTATTTTTCAGCTTGAAAGAGAAAATATTATTTTCTACTGTTGGCTAAAATTTGATACACCATTTATGACTTTACAGACATGAAGAGCAGCCAACACTGCCTATATTAGCACCTATAGTCACTAAACTCTGATTTCAAATTCGCCTAATAACATGGAGGCAAAACTATGGCTCAGTTTATTGCTTTTGTGAGTGGGATAAGGGAAAAATTTACACATTATGATTTTACTTAATTGCTGTAAAAAGAACATTTTAAACACTTATGCAGTACTTCGATAAAATGAAAGAGGCTGCTGTATTTAGTCAAAGTGACGCCCATATCTTAGATGATGATTTCTTCATCTTCGTCCACATCGTCTTCGTCATCTTCATCATCTTCGCCAGGAGGATATGAGGTCGGAGCAGAGTGTACAGGCTCATCATTTCTGTCTATTAGCATCATGTCTTTGGTGGTAATAATGGCGTTGCTAGGAGTATGGTCCCAAAAATCAAGCAGCACTTCTTTGGGAAGATCGCGAAAGCCTATGGTACGCGAGACGTCGCCATAATGTTCAAACATGTAGTTGAGTGCTGTCTGCTGGAGTCCACGTTGTGCCGCGACGCCAGCACAATGGTAAATCTTGCTGACGTTAGCAATATCCATATGTGCGTGCATTCGCCGTGCACATAGAGCGAGCAATCGTGGTAGCATATAAATATTTGCCATGACAAGCAGGTCGCTGACTAAATCAATATCAAATTGATCGATACTGTCTGCATATAGAAAAGTGACAAAAGCATTCACAACGCTGTAAGGCTCCGGAATACGGAGATGCCTTGAAACTGATTCTGCCATACCCGATTGTAAAATGTTTTCAAAGTGTGGCCATCGAGCTAGTAATATCAACCTATGTGTCTGTATTGGTGGAGCGCTTTCTTCGTTTGAAGTGATGACAAAATCAGCTAGTTCTCGACCAGTCTCAGATACCAGCATCTGCACTAGATCAGAACCCATTTGAGGCGGGGGAACAGCATATATTCCATGTTCTTGGAGATCAACCTTCAATATTTGGGAATAGTATTCTTCCGGCTCTTCCTCAGTATTTCCAAACAGATAAAATGAAGTGTCATGCTCTGCCATTGAAAAATAATGCCATTGACCAGAATCGAAACGTGCACCACCTCCTCTTCTTCGCCATGTCATTGAAGTCAAATCTAAACTCCAGACTCCTGTAGTAGATTCAGACACAACCTGCTTTATGGGATTGGTGACAACTACGACCAGATCGTCGCCACATACTTGGGCAAAATGCTGTCCAGCAAGGGACGGCGTCTCTGGAGCATTGACCTGAAGCTCCGTGACTTGGTATGTGTCAAAATTTATGAATGAGATATTATGGGAGCGATCCATTTTCTCAGCCAAACCACCGTAAAGGTATAGTCTGTTGCCATGAAAAAAGGTGATGTGTTGGCATCGCCTTACGAACGGTATGCTTGGTAGCCATACCCAAGTCTTCAAGTCAAGTATGTCAATGGTATCGCTGAAATTTTGCCCAGAGCATAAACCACCACTGATATACAGTTTGTCATTATGAATGGTTGCTGAATGTTTCATACGTCCCCAAGGTAAATTTCCTTGGATCTGCGGTTGATGCCATGTCCATGTGGATAAATCAAGGATGGATACATCATTGCAATAAACTTCATCATCACTAGACCCTCCAAAAATGACCAATTTGTCGCCTTGCCAAAGAGCAGCGGAATGATCATTTCTTTTCGAAGGCCGATTGCCCTTGATATAAAGCATGTTCATCCATTTATACCGGCCACCAACATTCGTTAGTTGATACAGGTCGTTGTAGACTTCATCGCTATACTGGTCGAAACCGCCAAAGACCAAGACAGATTGTCCCACGACCGTCATGGAGGCTCCTACCAGACAAGCTAAGGAATCTCCAGTTGCTCGGCAAGGTTGAGTATACCTTTTGGATACCAAAGGCATCGGTTGTGACCCTGCCGATGTACTAGAGTGGCCATTAGGACCGGTGCTTAGCCCTGGTGAGCTACGGTTTCCTCTCGCAATGGCTGTCGACCAGGCCATAGATTGTGAGATGCGTAACTTTCTTTATGGGACAAGTGAGATACCTGCCAAAGTGAAGGTTTCTCAGAACGATAGGCCTTTCGGTAACAGACAGTGATCCAGTTGGTCAATGTTCTATCCTTCTGCGATTAGCAAATCTCGATGCCTTTTTTCTGCGGAGTTGCGAGTATCTGCCAACAATATCGGCGGACCCGGGAACTGTAGTTTTTATGAGAGATATTAGGACATTCTTTGCCAAAACCAATATGGGCGTGGCGTTCATTATGCATTGATGATTGCCCATTGTTTTGCTTTCACGCTGGCGTTAATGCAATGTTTTGGCACAACCATTGGAATTAAAACAGTTTTTAGAAGCAAATTGGTTTTAGAAAATATATGTTATATCTAAAGTGTCGAGATTGATAATAGAAGAGTGTTCAAAGCTACATAGTTAGGCATTAGTTCAAGAATAGCTTAATTAGTCTCATGAAAACACTTATGAATTCCAACACTACAAAATAGATATGACTTCACTAGATAATATCATATTAATGGCAATACTTAGCATGATTGACTGATATATGCCCAAGGAGGACAATGATGGTCAAATTTTCATCGACCAGCACCAAGACACTGTGCTTTTGGACTTGGAAAAAAATAAACCTTCATTTTGAATCTTCATTATTAGTATTTAATATGACACAAATGTTTATGTCCAGTTTTTTTGGAGTGATTTGACTTGTCAGTCACTTAGAACAAGCTTTCATAATTTTCAACTGTAACATAATGTTCAGGCACAGCCAAATTGTAATTTGTGACGTCACGCCGATTCACTCTTCGAACCGCCCAGGTTAAAGAACTGATTTGCAGCCACCATAGATAGAACCCTCTTTCACTATCGCCAATGGTTAGTATCCAAGCTATGATATAAATCAATACCTGATGACCAGACGAATTGATGTTGCCAACAATGGATGGATGGATGGCTGGATACATATTTTCGCAACAAGTGACATGTCGACAATGTGATTCAAATTTGCGATATTTCGAATGTTGCAATGCTTTGGGAAGCACGAAAAAAGCACTAGCAACGTGAAGCCCAAGTAGCGAATTGCGATCTCTGGAGTTTAACCACGACATTCAGTCCTCGACACTATCCTCATCCTCATCCAATCTCAATTCGTTTGCGATTCATATTTTCAGAAACTCCCCTGCTAATGCACAACTTTTTTTTTTTAATCTTCCAGGTTGCCGTCAAAGCCCACGAGCTTCGCAACAAGAACAAGGCTGAGCTCAGCAAGCAACTTGATGAGCTCAAGCAAGAGCTTGCCTCCCTCCGTGTTCAAAAGATCACTGGCGGAGCTCGTCTCCAAAAGATGTAAGCTTTCCTTTTCTCTTGAATCAGAAAAAATGCCCTACCATCAGCACCAAAATTAACCTTGCTTGTCTCCAGTGGTGCCACCCGCAAGGCCATTGCCTGCGTCTTGACCGTCATCAACCAAACCCAGCGTGATCAACTCCGTCTCTTCTACAAGTCCAAGAAGTACACTCCTTTGGATCTTCGTACCAAGAAGACTCGTGCTATCCGTCGTCGTTTGACCAAGAACGAGTCTAACAAGAAGACTGTCAGACAACAAAAGAAGCTTGCTCACTTCCCTCAACGCAAGTTCGCTGTCAAGGCTTAAACTTGTTATTAATTTGAGTTTGACGTGATATAAAATAAAATCATTGACCATCAAGTAAAAAAAAAAAAAAAAAACTGGCTAGTAGCATGGTTTTCAATGTAATTTAAATTAGTGAACGGGTGGTGACCATTATAGACAAATATTTAAGAACTAGAGGAAATGATTGAAAATGCGTCATCTGGTCAACTTGTCTTGTCTATACAAGCTCAAACAATCTGTACAGGAGTAAAATGCTCTAAATAAGCAATTGCTCTATCTAAATGTGTCAGGTCTTACTCGGCAACCCAAATAGTGCCTGTGGGACAGGGTCCCATCTCGCGATGGCCAGATTCCTCTTGGGTGATATTGCTGGACGTGAACAAGTTGGCAGGGAACGTCTCGCGAATGTAACAATAGATGGCTCCCTTGACACTGAGACTGTAATCTCTCCAGAAGCTACCACCAGCCTTTTCTCCATGTCTGCCAATTGAATGCAACTTGAAGTCTGGAAGTTGCTGCAATTTCCTGTTGGGAGTAGCTAATGATTAGCTTGAGTTCATACGACTTTAAGAATGGTGTATTTTCCACTTACCAGAAAATCTGACCTATACCAGCTTTTTCTTTCTCGAGCATATCAAGAACAACTTGATCATGCACAATTAGCACCGAATCTGCTTGGTAAAGGTATTTCTTTGCACAGTACATGTTAATTTGACGGTCGAATCGCTTAAGCACGGTTGGAGCATCAAGGTCGTAGATGACAGTATCGGGTTGAGTTGGTCGCAGTGCTGGCGTTTCTGGCAAGGCAATGTTCTTTACGTGCTCAACTTGGACAGGGCCGTTGAAATACGCTGACATGAGCCTTTGCAAGTTTCCAGACGTCTGCATGATAATGCGTTCTAACCCATCAAACTCTTCAGGTAGATTGAATCGGAACTCCTGTGCGGAAACTGGAAATGAAGGTTAAGCTTAATTCAGAACATAGACTAGTGCACTAGCTCAGCTGAAGCGCACCTGAATCTGTAAACTTGGTTGGGATGACAGTATAGTGATTCGTCCCTACCGGGGGAGGCAGCATGTGCGTGTTGGCGTAGGTTGTCATGTTGACAACTTGAGTCTTTATCTTATTGTTTGAAAACAGGGGCAAGCTCGCGTAAAATATTCAGTGTTAGTCACGTGAATTGCCCGATATGGCAATGTTTCGCACGGTGTAGGCTGTCGAGTAGGCCAGCACTTTTTTGTCTACTTGACAATGAAAGCTTTAGTGTATAATTTGGGGCTTTAAAATGACATAGGCTGTCTATGCACTGCGAGTCTCGTAAGGGACATCTGATTTTATTGATATCGGCCAACAAGGTTTTACGACAGATGCTGTTGCAAACGTTTTTTTTTTCCTTGAGAATAGTCCAAGTGCGGAAACATGTAACTGTATAAGACAGTCTAACATAATGAACAGATTATCACAGCTAAGCGTATATATTATGGGCGTCATTGCTCGTTTGGTCTCAATTTCTTCACAGTCGAAATAGTTGAAAATGATATTTACTTGCCAATAAAATGCGCGTGTAAAGTCACCTCGCTTGGACAACGTGAACCGCGTAATGTGATAAGGGTGGTCTCGATATTTGGTAAACTTCTATACTTGCTTTGGAAAAATATCATTAAGGGCATGTCTAGAATATAGTGCTACAGTTAATTTCTTTCGCTGGTAACTGGGAAGATTGATCCCGCCATGTTGTACCTATGACAAAAATTGACCATGTGACTTGCGCTTTCAGTGGCGACGACCAAGATCCGCAACCACTACTGACACATTTTAGTGAGCGATCTCGTCTCAGCATGACTGAACCAAGTGCTCCACAGCAGCTTAAAGCCCAAGAGCTCTCAGTAGACGACCTCATTACTCATATTGTCTCGACCACTAGCATCAAAGACATTTCCGCAACACTCTTGCCGCTGCTGCGAGCGATACCCAGTGCCACCTTCCTAAGTCCATCAGAAAGCGGCCTCGATCCACTTGAACAACTCGAGCCTGACAGTCATAGTCTTGGATACTTATACTTTATGTAATTACAGTCGCAGTCAGTCGAAGAATTGTTACCCATCTTTCTAAACCTGCTTTTCTTCCTAGTACGGCGCGTTGCATATCAGATCTACAAGCTGATGCAAGTGAACTATTGCAACGGTTGCTCCTTTTTATAAACTCCTTCAGCCCTGAGCAAGTTTCTTTTGCACCAGAAAGATGTAAGCTACCAACAGAATCTCCGCATGATTGAAGGCAGTTATCATTTTTCACTGACATCCTATCGTATCATGCAAGTCGCCTTGATTGTTGACGCTTTGAGTAATTTAGCTGCTCGGTTGGACTCAGTACGTATTTTTAGCAGACATAGTATTGCATGCTAATACTGCCTGAATCTCAACTAAACTTTTCCTACAGCCTATCGTACCTGTTAGACCGTTACGTATTGCAATTCAAAGGTTTTGTAGCGATAGGCCAGTGTTCACACCATTACATACCGGTTTAGCAAAGGTATACTTTTGGCCAGTTGTACCATGTATTTATACGTATGTTTGCTGATCTGTTCATTGTAGCTTGCACTACTTGCCAAATTATACAAGGAACCTTTGCCAGTATTAGATGTCGATGTTGAGGATATCGACCCTTCGGTACGCCAAACATTCGAGCTCAGCTTCTTGATATCGCTTACCATGCTAACGTATTGTTGTTTCGCAGTTGGGTGTTGATATCGAGAACTTCCTATCGTACTATTACTATGCCAGTATGATTTATATAGGTAATAAGAACCATGGTAGAGCATTGGAGCTGTTATCTGTGGTAAGTTTTTTAGCATTTGTTGCAATTTTTACCGTGAAAATGTCCTGACCACACAAATTAGGCTATTTCAGCGCCATCACAAGCAGTCAGTTTAATTCAGTTGGAGTCATACAAAAAATATGTTCTGGTTTCATTACTGCATAATGGAAAGGTAAAATGTTGTTCTTGAGAATATGATAATTGAAACAAGCGCTTTGGATGCTGACTCTTTCATTCAGCTACATACAGTCCCAAAATATACTGCAAATGTTGTACTCAAGTCAATTCGAAGGCACTGTAGTCAATACATAGAATTCGCAGAAGTGTACGAGAACCAGAATATAGAAGAATTGACTGCAGCCTTAGAGAAGCGACGTATCGTGTTTGTGAAGGTAAGTTATACTACTGATGTTGCCATTGAAGGTAAACGATTAGGAGACTGACATGGTTTACACATAGGATAATAACTTTGGGCTGGCAAGCCAATGTCTGCGTGCTCTTCAACATCTAAAGATTCAAGGCTTGACAAAGACTTACATCACGCTGAGCGTGACCGATATTGTTGACAAGGCGGGATTCACAGGCAGTCAGGCTAGTGCTGAAGTAGGAAAGAGCATTTTAGAAATGGTAGGTTATCATGAAAATGCCAATGACCCCAAGTATATCTGTAACTCACTTTTTCTGTAGGTCCAACAAGGTCGGATTTTTGCTAGCATCGAACATACCGGTCCAGGCGAACATGAACAAATGGTCAGCTTTTATGACAACCCCGATTCATACGATACCTCTGCCAGTTTGGCATCGCTAAACGATAAGATGACCCGAGCTGCGCAGGTCGGAGAGCGACTAGGACGGCAAGATAAGTCAACCTCACTCAATCGAGATTTCCTGAGCAGGGTATGTGGCGCTCTATTCATGATATAAGAGAACGGAAAAAACCTCTTTAAGTGCTAATATATATGCTTTATTATTTCAGATGCTACTGATGGGAGACGGTGCGCAAATGCCTGCTATGTATGAAGATGAAGTGGATATCATGGTTGATGATGATGGCCGCCTTTACGCATAAGTACTGTACAGCCCCTTATAATAAAAAGCTTCCAAATATATATATATATACATGCATTTCACATTGTTATGATGCTGATCGGCTATGCGTTGCACAAGTCGATGAATAGAATCACGCTCTTCGATAATGAATTGATATATATATATAGAGGCTGCTGGCGATAAGAGGTTGAGAACCAATTATCGAGCACTGCATTGACCATTAGATCGACTCCGGTCGGCAAAACTGTATAGGGATTTGAAAAGACGACTTTCTTTGGCAAAGTTCCAAGCGTCTAGGCTTCTCGTCAAAATGTTGACAAATGCAAATGCTTTTTATACACGATAATAATGAGCGTTTCTAAATCGGTAAGGTATATCGGCCACATTATTATTCTAATTCTCAATATAGTGCTACTTTATGCTGCGGTCGTGGTTTTAGCTATGCTCAATTCATCAACAACCAACTGTCCACTTTCCATGCCTGCAGAGAGAAAAAAAAAATTTTTTTTTAGTCAAAGTTGAGCCGATGGTCTGTGCGCAAAATACAACAACGAATATAAAATAATTACTTTGGCTGAGCTTTTGAGTGGCAGTGAGCTTTTTGGCTTTACTTTTAGTTGTTTTTTGTGGCCTCACAACATTGACAGGAGCGGTTGAATTATGTACAAGGTAAGTACTGATACTTCCCAAAAGCAGACTGCAAATAAGCCCAGATAAATTAATGGCTAGTTCTTTGCAATCAAACTAAATCTTTTTCATAACGCAACCCTTACCCTTTGAGTCTACCGCGACCCCGACTACCGCATATCACCATAGTCAGTGGCAGCTCCGAAATCTGTCATTCAAAAGTAAGAAAAACATTACAAAAATATCGTTTAGTCAACCATTGCTGCATATACAATATAATCATGCTGCAAAGGTTACAGTACCAATTGTGCAAGCTCAACCTTGACTTTACCGCTTAGAGCATAGGTGACAACCTTGATATCATATAATAACATTTGATTTAAAATAGATCTCGTCTTTGCCGTTAATGCCCGAGAAGCTCGATCCAACTATTTGCCAAAAAGGATCAACATGTCAGAATATATCACAAAAACAAGCAAAGAACCCCCTATTTGTGTCTACTCACCTCTTTTGTTAATGTCATGCCTGCAGCCTCTACCAGTTCCGGGTTATCCTCTCGATTAACCACAGTGACCAAGTGAATTTCATCACCATCTCTCATCAACGTGCCCATTGTCCACTCAATAGCGAAAAAACTCTCTTCACTGAAATCGCAGGCCACAAGATACCGTCGGGATTTGCTAGGAGGCTTGATACGGGGCATAGGTACACTAGGGCTGTCGATTGATTGTGTTGGTGAAGTTATGCCAGCATCCCAATCCGGCGGTAAAACACCGTAAAACATAGTGACAGTAATTCGTTGGGGCTGAGTGACAACTATAGGAGGATCTTGAAACACAAGACACTTTCGCTTCCGTACACTTTTGGCCGACCGGACAAGAGGTCGCTCTGCAAACTCTTCCAACGCCACTCGTTTGTTTTTCTCGGTAAATTCGATCAACTGGGGATCGACTGGCTCGTCTTCTTCCTCTTCCTCTACCTGCGGCTGCTGCATGTCGGCTCCTTGCAAAAGTCGAGAAGCAAGTTCTCCGTTAGTGTCCTGCAACAGCTCGGCCGGCGTAGGGAATTCATTGGGGTTAGGCTTGGGTAGCAGAACAGCTTCCATGACATTAGGATCAAGTTCCGTAACATCGTTAATGTCTTTTAAAGCATTTCGAAGTTGACGACTTTCAATAGGTTCTTCTGTAGTCAGTGGTATATGTTCTGGAGCTACTCGAGCCATCCCATGTGTATAATGCTGCGCTTCCCTGTAAGCAAATGGATCGTTAATACTGTGATTATTGGTTCTAATTCCACACAAAATGTGAGAGTCTTACATGTTGTTACAACTTGGAAAAGACGAAGTAAAAGGCTAAAGAAACAGAAAAATGAATCGAGAAAGGAACGAATAAAAAAAAAGAGAAAATTCAATTTGACACTCAGTACGTTTCTAGCCTTTGCTACAATAACGATAACGTCACATGTTTCGGTTGACCGCGCAGACCAAGCACTATGAAATATTGTGAAACAGATGAGCCAGGTAATACCTCCATCGAAGGCATATGTATATTACAAGAGCAGCTCAAGGATCATCGGTACATGTCTTTCGTATGTGTTATTGTAACTTATCAAATGTGCATTATGACAGCAGCAGCAGCAAACGGATGATCGGTAGTTCAAACCGAACATAGTGTTATTCATTGAAGAAGAGGAACAGCCTAAAGACAAATATGGGCTGATACTAGCTGCGTTCAGACCATGTAATTGCCCAACTTTTTGGTCATGCAAACGTAGTATCTTTGTCCATTGAAGGTCGATCTATCCAATTATTGCTACTATTAGTACCAATGTATTACATGAATTACAGACTTTTTCCTTGTCACAAAGGTTCATTTTAACAGGCACGACAATGATAGATGACTGAAATTTGAAACATAGCCTCAGTGCAGGAGCTTGTATGTATGCCTTTGAGGTGCATGCATTGACTGGCTGGGACAAGGCGGTATGGAATGGTATCTTGCGGAAATGTGCGTCAACAACACAAGTTGAGCCAGACTGCTTTTTTGAATGACCCACCCGGAAATTGAAAATCTCGTCCATTGGAACCCGTCAAAGCCCATCACTACTTGATAATGAGCCAGACGCTGGGACGTGTTCTTTCACTTGTGGGCATAGCGTTCCTTGCTCATTCAGCATTCTCAACATACGAGCGTAAGTTGAGCCCCACGATGGTCGCTACATCTCAATACGCTGCTAACATCCAGTCAACAGATCTGTCATATCTCAATGCTGTCGATAAAGTAGAATCCGGGTTGCCTATAGAGGTGCGTACTGCAATGACATGTTTAAAAAGCGCATCTTTGTCCTCGTTAGAACATAAAATTAATGCCCATTTTGTAGATCACTGCAGAGTGTTTGATGGCAGTAGCTGTCGCTTTAGTCGGGATCGTACTTTGCTCAGGCGATCTGAAAAACATCCTGATGGAGAATGAAATGACCAAACAGTAAGCAGGCATCCATGGCTTCGTGAAGCATTTGTAGTTAGCTCATCATTTAATTTCCTTCAAGGACAATCGACAAACTAGATACCGCGCCTTCTTTCATCACTTTCAACCACCGAGGCCGCAGGGCTGTCTCAGCTCATACTCTTTTACAGAGACGCAGCCATGGTTCATGATAGAAATGTAATGTTTTGATTTTGCAAACAGCAATGATTATGATTAATATATTGTGGAAAAATTACACTGCCCTCTTGTTCAACTCGTTTGGAAAAAGTTTACTACTGTACACAAGGGATTGTAAAGAAACAAAGAAAAGGATAATTGGTTGGAACAAGTTTTCGAATATGACAAACCGCTGTTGAAAATTATAAATAATGATGACCGTGTTGATGACTCTTGCTGCTTTTGCGACTTTTGCCACTCTTCCCGCTTTTACCGCTCTTGCGACTCTCGCCATCCGCTAGTCGATCATCAAACGTTGAGTCGCTGTCACTGGTGTCGATGGAATCAGTGGTATCAAAAGACTCTCTGGGTGGCACGGTGTTTATGACATGATCAGGATGATCAGGACGGTTGGGAGTGGGTAAATCTAGTGTCCGTGAATCAGGGAATCGCATATTGCTACTCATAGAGGTTTCGGCAGCACGGCTGGTGCTAGCGCTGGCGCGATTGATAAGTTTGCGTGAAAAGTCAAAGATGGCTGATGGTGTTTTAGAAAAGATGGGTGGTGTAATGGGTGATGGAGAAGGTGGAGCTACATGGAAATTGAAATCGACGGGATAGTCGTTTCCTTCAGTTCCAGACCCAACAGGCACGTCCGTTTTATCGAGATCTTCATTGAAAAATTCATCCAGATCTTTGAGAGCATTGACCAAATCATCACCGTAGGGGATATTACTATCAGCAGGAGCGTACTCTGCTGACCCAATTTGTGCATTTTCTCCCATCAGTAAAGACAAATCTTCCACAGAAAACTGGAAGTTATGTTCACTGGGCATCTCGTCCGTAACAGCCGAGCACTCGAAAACAACAGCATGAACGTTGTGTCGTGTGACACGAGCCGCTTCGATTGGATCAGTGACATCCCAATACAGTTTTGGTTCTGGTGATGACTCGGTGCTGTCTTGCTGACTCGGTTTAATTGAGATTCCTTCGTCCATGACAGCCAGCGCCTCTTCGGCAAATTCCGTCTGTAACAACTGAAGGAGTGGTGTAAGAGCCGCCTCCTCCAAAACCATGTTAGGTGCCAGTTTGCTGGAAACTTGTGGCATAAGTTCCTTCAACAGCATGAGCGTTTTAGCTCTATAAAAGGGTATCTTGTTTCGCAGCAGACTAATAGAAAAGGCTATAGCTTGCTGTCCATACTTCTGTAGGAACACTTCCCGCGTTGCCATCACTAATTGCTTGACATAATCTTGTTGGAACTTGCTCTTCTGTTTGGAGTATGTCATCAAGATTCTTTGAATACTTGGAAGATCATACCGTTCAAACAATCTTGCCAGGCTGTTTGCTAGCATAACGCAATCACTGTCGGGCACCTCATCATCCAAGCCATGAAGCAGACGAGGCATGCAAGCAAAAACTAGGTACATTAGGCGAGTTTCGGCAGGATCGATCAGAGCAGGCTCATCAATGACCATGGTCTTCTTGATGAGCTTGAGAGCAGCTTGTTCAGTGGCTGTCATACGTACACCTTTAAGCAGCAATGGTTGAAGACCGTCAAATTCACTCGCCCAATTCTTGGGAAAGTTGGCTGCCAATTCACCATATGCTGTAGTATCGTCTGCATCAATCTTGCTCAAAGCCTTGTCCAACAGTTGCACCGCTTCATGGTGCTCAGGTTCATATGGGCTATACATGCACGCCACAGATACCCAAAAGAGTTGCAAAAAGTGATCGCTGATAGTACCATCCAGGGAGTCAGCCACTTTGTGCAAGGTCAACAAGATTTCTAACGCAAAGCCTCGAATATCTTCCGACTTGTCGGCAATGGTATTGGACAATCGAGCCAGCATGTCTGCCAACATATGCTGGTTGAAAGCTGGCATCAGTGCTCGGAAACATTGGAACGATCGGCATGCAATGTGACGAACAGAACAACACGTAGCCCATTTCAACGCCGTTTCTCCCCATTTCTGTCTCAATTCTGGTTCTTCTGTGGTAAAGATCTCAACAACTTGCTCCAGCAATTGCTGCAATTCGATGGAACTCTGCAAGTTTCGATTCTTGTAGGTTATATTTTCATATGACCACAGACGCTTTCCTTCCTTGGCAGTTAGCATATTCACAACGTCGGTGGCTTTCTGCAGTATCTCCATATCCGTAGTCTGGCGCACAACAATGGATTGAATCAGATTGATCAGCAAGCACCTAGACTGATCACAAATAATGCTTGTCAAGTGATCAAGCTGAACAAATATACTGTGTAGCAGTAATGGCAAATGCCCACTTAGTTCGCCTCCAGCTTCAATTGCCAGTTCCACCAAAAACACAGTAGCGAGTTGACCCCTAGAGAATACTGGCCGTTTTGGGTAAGGTGGAAGTACCTGTTCGATATCTGCCACAAACAAGAAAGGGAATGCATTGGCATGTTTGCTACTAGCCTCCTTGAGCTGAGGGACCATGGACCGTGGAGTGATCTCGGCAATCACTTCATCCAGAACATGACTGATAGCTGAAGTACGTCCAAGACAGACAAGCACACGTTTAGCATGGATTATGAACCAAGGGTTGCGTTTCTCTAAACCAAGATCAATCAAGTACATGACGATAGCACGAACGTTATCGACATTGTCGGAAACGAGTTGACGCCACAACGCTGCAACTTCTTTGACATACACATCGCCGTACTTGATGGTTATATAGAACATATTGGAGCAAACCATGAATGCCGATGAACTGAGTTCGGCGTCTTGCTGGCCAACTGATAGATCGACATTGCGAAGCCATGGGAGCATGTATGTGAGGACCTCTCTCTGATTGTTAGAGTTGATATGCTCGAATCTCTGCGTGATCTCAGACAAGATTGAGTACGTCTGCTCAGGATGGTCCACTGCTAAGCGTGCCGATAACAACGACTGGGTATACTTGTAGATGGTGGGCAAGCTGCTCAAAATTCCAACTTCGTACTCTTTAGCACATGAGTCAACGAATACTCTCTCTTCGATGACACGCAATAAGCGGATGGCTGCTTTGCGAATGGTTTTCTTGGCATCACCAGCCTTGAACAGGGCAACGCTCATGATCTGATGAATATGGCATGGGTAGTCTTCTACTCGAGTGATGATATCAGCTAATGCTAGGAAATATCCTTGAGTAAATTCAAGCTTGGGATTTCCAGCATAGCATTGTTCAATAATATCATCCAACAACAATGCTTGGTCTTGGTTATAGATAAGAACAGCTTCTAATGCTCTGCGCGCAATAACGTGGTACTTGGTATCATGGCTCTCGAACACAGCATCGATCCATCGCAAAAGGTTTACAATGTCAAATTGTATGACAGCCTGACGAGCCTTCTTTTGCCCAATAAACGCGTATACAGAACCACGCTGAAAATAAATGCAAACGATTAGTCTAATATCCATACGTTCGAGCTAGCATTCAACCATACTTACACAAAGTGCGGCCATGCCACTCAAGGCAGCAGTTTCCAAGGCTTTGCGTTCCTCCTCCATCAATTTGGTCATTTCACCTCGCTCACGACTATCTTTGCATTGCTCTAAGACATCACGCATCATGGTAGCTTCGCGTGTCCTTGTGACTGAGGCAAAAGTTCCATAGCCGCACCATTCTTCGAACATCTTGAACAGAGATAATCGGGTTTCAAAAGACATGATAGAACTTGGATCGTCCAGTTTGCTGATATGCTCATAAAGCTTTTCAACCAGTCGACACAAATAAACACGGAGACGGTGGAATTCCCAGTCAAGCTGAACATCGGTATCTGCCAAAAATGTTTTTGTTTCCTTCACATAACTCATTAAGGTGTCCATGATGGTCTTGTCACGAATATACACCTCATCAGCCAAACAATCGGCAGTGAGTTGAAATACATTCATCACAGCAATTCGAAGGCGATCGTGCTTTTTGATACGCTTGTACTGATATGGCTTTTGCACGCTCTTTTGCTTAGAATCTTCCAAAATAAGTCTGACATACAACTGCATATCCTCCATCAATACCTTGTAGACGTCCTTGTTGATAGTGCCTAACCCTTGCACAGCCGCTTCTCGGATAGTTCGATGTTCACACGTAAGGAACTGCATGATCATACGAAACAAATCACGGGTGCTGGCAATACGCTCAACCACTGCCGACTGCTTACGGCCGCTATTGGCCCATGTTGTTGTTGGCAATCGGTCTTGCGCTAACGTGGAAGTTGAACAGGTGAACATGAGATACGTCTTCCATTGATCAATGAGCTCAGGATTAGCGGCTCTGCTGCCAATGCTGGTGGCTGCCGCCTTGGCCATGCTTAATGTACCAGTGTTGTTGAGTTTATTTCCATCTACGGCTGCTTGTATCAAGGACTGCAGCTGTAACAAGCGTGTGCATATATTTTGCCGGCACAGTGCTACTGTTCCGGGAAAGTGTTCAAAACATAACTTGGCAACCTCTGGGAACAGTGTTTCCCAAATAGTTATATCGGAAGTGTGGTCGCTCTCAGCCAGTTGAATCAACACATGCTTTGCATCCCGTCGCTGATGCTGTTGCAAACGAATGCGCTCAACAATAGCAATTTTCCGTCCAAGCAAAATGTTACTATCCTTATCAAATTTGATCAGCGGCTGACCAACGTGCTCGAGCAGATCATATATTCTGGCATACTCTTGACTTCGCACAATATGGGAAGTTCGGTGAGATGTCATAGAAATGGGCCGTCTACTGCTAGTGCCCATGCTACCTAGTTGATCCTTCAATCGAGCATCGACTTGTGATACTAATTTGAGGATTTGAATGGCTGGCCGACGGATGGCTGAAAGCTTGCTGCATAAGAATAACAGACCATTGGCTTCAATTTCCTCAATCATGCTATAAATGTCTGATAGCTTGGATTGTAAATCAGCTATAGCTTTGGGATCTGATTGGGTTGCTGATTCGAGCTCGTGCAATTCTCGCTTAAGCTCAGCTACATCCAATTGCTCCACCCAAATCATCAGCAAATCCGTGTACAGCTTTAATACACCGCCATTGCCATTGAAGTTACCACCAGTGGTAGGGCCATTAGCAAGCGATGTGACAACTTCTGCGTACCGGTCCTCGATGCGATAAACAAACCGTGAGTATCCTGACACAACCGTTTGCGCTTGACCATCTTTTGCCAGTCGAACAAGTGCTAGACTTGCCGCGCGTATCATATCTGGATCCACATATGTAGTGTACCGAGCCAGCAGTTCAACAATCTTGGGCAATGCAATGCCGGGTGTTGAGATCCGTGGCATGCTACCAACAATCACTTTCAAAAGATCAATGTATGGCTGCTTATCTCGAGTGTAAGTGGCTGAGAAAGCTGCATACTGATGGTGCACTTGTTGACTTGAATCGGCAACATTGATTCCACCCACGGTGAAACTAGGAACCGAGTATGAAGGAGCATTGGCATTACTGCTGCCTGGTCTCCAGGTTATGTTTTTGTCGTCAATGACAAGCATACGACCGAAAGCTGAATCAAGGATGATCAACACTTTGCTGATCGTTTCGCCTAACCGATCCAACAGATCTTGGCGGACGCCACGTGGAAGAGTCTTTAGACTGTCACCATTGAACTCTTCTGGTATACCCGACACCGTCATATCGGTGTTAATCGGAAATGGCGGTCTCGTTTCGCCTTTCTCAAGATCATTCAATACCAATTGAAAAGCCATGATGGCAATCATCATCTTTTCGGGATGAACAACATCTAACGGCGAGATAGCGGACGATACGTTGGCTATGCTGTCTGTGTTAAGTAGATTGAATACGATGTTCTTGGTTGCATGATCGATATCGCGCATTAGAATGAAATAGATGATTTGAACAAAGTGGTCAAGATGGACCTCAGTAGGGTTAATTGCTCTGCGCATCGAGGGAAACAGAGTTTTGACGATGCCATCCAATTTTTTGAAAGTGGCCGAAGTGCTTTCATTACAACGGAAGAGATATACCCAAATCAAGCGACTAAGACAACCGATCGACATTACTCGAATATGTTTGTCCTGTCGAGTAATGATGAGTGATTAACGTTTTGAGAACTTTGTTAAAAAAAATGCGATACCACACATACCTTGTTGAATTTGGATAGACAATTTTCGACGAAAGGATACCAGTTTGCGATGAAGAACTCTTTTCTACTAACACATAATAACGTAGTCATCAATGGAAACCCCGACTACAAAAGCAAAATTATCAGCAAATGCTATGATATTACTTTTAAATACAATTACCATTCGAGCATTTACCATTAGCCTCCTGGGCTTTAGTGTCATCTTTAATGCTCTAGGATAAATTAAATCAACCGTCTTCGACCATGCTGGAAAGTTAACTTCGGCAACAGCCACCTACACACAAGACAAATCAGCTACCCATCAGATTGGGGTACCAAAAGATTCATGACACACTCACCGCAGCAACAGGGAGCAATAGCTGAATAAACATTTTTGCATATGCATGCTTTATCTTTGCACCGTGAGCATTTTTGAAGAAACCAGCGCAACTTTGTAGAAAATCAGCAGTTTCCTCGAGCGCATCGAGTGGGTATATCTATATATATGCGTGAATATGGTATCATTCTATAAGGCTTCGCCTCTGTGGTACTATAGCGCCATGAGGTTAAACCATGTATGACGGCAGAGAAGCCACTTACTTTGATTTTCAGGTAGCGCATACCGCGTATCAACATTTCAATCTTGTTCTGCTTCTCTTTCATAATAGCATGATAGTTGTACTTTTCCAATTCGGCAATGAATCGATCGCTGACAGACACAAATCGAATGTTGGATAATGCACCAATTAGTTCAGCAAACAGATCCATGCTGGCTGTACGGTTTTTGGACCGATGTATCAACTCCCTATAATCAATTAGTTGTGAGTCTCATTAACATTCTAACTAAGAATGCATTTCTAGATATCCTGCTTACGGGTCAGCATTTTTGAGTTGATTGAACACGATTTCTTCCAAATTTTCGGCAAGATCATCTGATAGGTTGTCGGCATTCAAGCGTTTGACGACTTCGATTAGAGTTCGACATAGTATAAATATGGACGATAACTAAAAGGGTTTTGAATATAAGTGTTGGGATAGCTCAAGGTGCGTCTATAGCCAGGAATTGTAACATACCGAAAGGCGTTCCTTTAATACAGAAGGCACTTCTCGGACTCGTGAAAGAGGTGCTGATTCGCTATTCAGGTAAAAATAACGAGAAGTTGAGTAAGTTACAGTCATTCATTCAATCCATACTGGCGAGAAAGATTTGCTACCTCACTTTCCGTATCAGAGCCTGGTCAACTGGTTCATTCTTTGACTTTCGCCACTGCATTACGGCATCTATGACCGGCCGGGGACGATGACTGCCGATCGAACCTAATGATCGAATGAGTTTATCAAACACAGGATCAACATCCTGGCCCAACCAGGATTTAATGTCTATAGATTGATCCTACAACCAGGTTGAGAAAGAGAGTGATGAGTGTGTTGTGAGATAAAGTTTTGAATAATGGGGGGATATGTGCGTACAATGTTGGTGGACAGAATCAGATTGATTTTGTTGTCTGCTAATGCTTCAAACTGAGTGAAGACTGCATGGAGAGCATACTCGGAGCTATTCAGTTGAACAGCAACGACATGCTGACTGTATACCACTGATTCTTCAGCGGCCATGACTCCAGCAAGCAAACACAAAGTTAACACGGGACGTTACAGTGTGAGTGGTGTGTTCTTGAGAGGTTGTTTGACAACTCGGAGAACGAAACCCGGCTAAGCATACCCGAAGTATAAATTTCGCGCGCCTACCCTTACGTTCGGGCCCAAATTAAATCAGTCCCTGACTATACGATGAGGCAAAATGATACAGTGATCTTATTACATACAAAAGTGGAATAAAGCTTTTCAAATATGGAGGTGACATCTAAAAGGCTAATGAGGGGGTAACAAAAAAAAAATGGGTGTGGTTTACTATGTACAATGAGTTTGGAACAAATCCTCGGCTGACAAACTAAAGATGTCATCCAAAGGTGGGGTCGATTTATCGAACAAACTGTCAACATCTTTGGGGGTGACAGCTGGAGACGGCTCGCTAGCATCATCGCTGTCGTCGTGTTGAAGCAAGTGCTCAATGTCAGCTAGAGAATAGTCAGCTTGTGGATAGGAATTCTGTAGGGAGATATCAAGAGACGACGAATGGTTAAAAACATCGTCACTAAACTGGCCCAAATAATCTTTCTGCACAGGTTGCGCAGACAAGAGTGGTAACCCACCTTGCCCAACAGCATTGGCAATTTTTTTCTCGTACGGTTTAGACCGTTGTTGTTTTAACATGGTCACAATACTGCGGTTTTTACGTTTCTGCAACTGCCTTTGCACCACAGGAGAAGAAGGTGGAGGCGAGATCACCATCCGCCTACGTGTCCTTGGGGGTTTATCGACTATGAATGTGGATATATTCTCGGCATCAAACGGATATGAGCACTTAAGAGAGAGAGGGGGGATAGGGAAGGAGAGTTAGTTTATAATTCACCAAGCCTATAACATACTACCAGGAACGTGAATGGGTATTTAAAACGTGGATCTTACATTGGTGCTGGCACACATGAAAAAGTCACAGTTGAGATTTATGACGAATTGTTGAATGTTGGAGCCACAGCGAGGACAAGGTGTATCCACCAGAGGCATGGTGCTGTACTGAGTAGCCAGTTGTTTGAACTAACTGAGCGGGTGAGATCACTAAAGGGAGGGGGAAAAAAAACGCTGCACAGGGAAATTTTTCAACAAGAAAGTCACCCAAGCAAATTGGCTGCGAGACTGTCTTTTGACAGACAGCTGATGTCTTTAGCTTTATTACGTTGAGAGTAGAAAAAAAAAGGTAAGCCATATTAGAAAAGAGAACGTAGTTTTCATTGAGCCATTGCATCCTGAAAGCATTTTTATTTTTATTTGATATTAATTACATGCAGATTGTATGCATCAATTGAACGTCTTGCTGCAATAGAACTACTTTGCAATTATTTCAAATGAATATATTAATTTAAATCAATTGGAAAAACCGCTCTTATGATATCATTAGCTGTGCTTGTCTCGGACTTTCTTGGTAAAAAAAGTCTTTCTAAACGTCTTATTTCTTTCTACCAACCAACCCTTTATAGCTCATCATCTTGTAGTGTGGTGTGTATTCCACACGCCTCACACTTGCACTTAATCTGTTACTTTTGTATTCTTGTTCTACTCATCTAGCTACTGTTCAAATTCATACAATGTCCCTGTAAAAACCCCCCCCCCTCAGCAATTCTATCTCTACCTCTAAACTGTGTAACTACTACCTCTCTTCCACACCTAAAAGTTCATAATGGAAAGCAGCTATCAGCCATATCATACAGCAAAAAGTGACCAGTCTGTTGATTCGGGCATTCACAGTCCTCCCCAACATGATCTGTTAGATCAGACAATGAATTCTTCAGCTCCCAATTCCGAAGATGGCGAATATAACAATGAGGATACCACAAGTAGTAGCATTTTAACCAGGCAGCTGGCTGCTCAATATCCAGACAACTACGTTTCTCAATACCCTTCCTCCTCCAACGATGTCATTGATCGTTCCAGCCAACACGACACAGAAAAGGTCGTAGAAGTTTCTCCCAATGGACGTTATGCTCGCTTGAACACTGTTTTGGGCAAAGGTGCTTTTAAGATTGTATACAAATCAATTGATCGTGATGAAGGCTATGAAATTGCTTGGAACGTGCTACAGGTAGGAATTTCTGTGTTCGATTGCAACAAGGATCTCTATCTGCGTTTTCGCCTCATTTTACTCACCTTTCTCAATATCACAGATTTCCAGACAAGAGTTCAAGGACCTTGGTCATGAAATTGATATATTGAAATCTGTGCGCCATCCAAACATCATCACGTTTCATGATGCTTGGTACAACGAATCTGAATTTATCTTTATCACTGAGTTAATGACATCAGGAACTCTACGAGAATACATTCGCAAGCTACAATTACCTAATACTAAGATCATCAAACGATGGTCTCGTCAAATTTTGAAAGGATTGGCCTATCTTCACAGCCATGAACCACCGATTATCCATCGTGATCTTAAATGCGACAATATCTTCATTAATGGAGCTCACGGTGAGGTCAAAATTGGTGACTTGGGCACTGCACAGCGAACATCTCCGCTGCTGAGCACATCCAAACGATACACTGTCATTGGTACGCCGGAATTCATGGCTCCAGAAATGTATGAAGAACAGGGTTACAGTGACAAAGTCGATATCTATGCGTTTGGCATGTGTCTTTTAGAGATGGCTACTGGCGAGTATCCGTATACGGAATGTAAAAATGCCGCTCAAGTGTTCAAGAAAGTGACCAAAAATATCAAACCGGACAGTCTGGCAAGAGTACAAAATCCCGAAGTGCTTTCTCTTATTCAAAGCTGCCTGGCTAGCGAAGATCAAAGGTATACACTTTTGTGATGTTTTTCTTGGCCTTTGGTCAAAAGATAGAAAATAGCATTCATTAACCATAATATTTGTCCCCAGAATGTCAGCCCAGGAAATTCTGGAACATTCATTTCTTGCGGTGGAGCCAGAAGTTGTTCTGTTAGCCACTGATGCAACCAAAAAGCAGCTCACTTTACAAGTTGTTTTCAAAGGAATGGATCGATTATCTGTCAAGTTTGAATTTAATGGCGATACCGATACAGCAGAAGAAGTGGTGAACGAAATGGTAAGATTAAAATGATTGATGAATAGATCATATTTGTTGGTGGTCATACTATGTTAAGTACACGCGCTAAATTTTTTGTTTTGCCCATTTTCACATAACGTTGAAAATAGATTGAAGAACAAGTCCTTCCTCACCGGTATCAACAGCTGATTACAAATGAAATCAATCGAATTCTTCGTGAAATGAACAAAGAACCAGATGATGAAAACAAGGAAGAAGATCGCATGGTTTGGCGACGTGAAAACGATATTCGTTCTGAATTAGAACGTGCTAGGCAAGAATTGGTGTCAGCATCAGACAGAGCGCACGAAGCTGAGAGACGATGCATGACGTTTGAACAGAGGGTCAAACTCGCCGAAGAACGATATCAGGACGTCATGGACCGACGAGAATCCGAACCGTCTGAAACACATGCAGAGTCTGCTCCTCCTGTTGGGACCACTGCTCCAACGCTTAATAGTCCCCCGTTTCCCGTCAGTCTGTCACACCTAAGTCTAAGCGACGATGATCGGATACCAGAATCATCGACTGGACGAACCTCGCATTCTGCCTTGATGGCCCATATCTTATCTGGTAAGGAATAATTCTATTGCCACTAGTCATATACAGTGAAAAGGCTTTTTATCTTAACCAAATCTTTTTCTCTCCCTTCTTTGTTCTAAACATTAGAGTATAGCGATGACACAAGCATTGAGAAATTTGTTAATGACACAGCTATAGCTACAAATCGGGAACGCAAATCCGCCGAGTGGGCTGCCAAGCTCCGTGCACAAGATATCATGACAGTGGGAGATCTACGTGGCCTTCACGACGAAGATTGGAGTGGCATTGGCTTGACGGTTTTTGCGTTGCGAGCACTTAAGAACATGCTTCGCCATAGTAAAAAACGCCCAGATGAAGGATAGTAATCTTTACCTCAGTGGTGCTGCACCAACTGCTTGAAATTGCCTTTTTGGGTAACATGTATTTCATTGTCTCATCATGACCGCAAAGCACTGTAACAAAAATAAAAAAAACCCTTATAAACCGATGCGAGTACCAAAATTACCCTGCAGTTTCAATCGTATAGTTTTACAAACTTTAACAAAATGTCTGACGATCAACTACGACAACAGCGTCAACAAGATGCTATTCAACGCAAAGAGAAAGTTCAAGAGGGTGTTTCCAACCTCAGGTAAGTTGTCTCTCCGCGATCTGTTTACGGAGATGGCTGCGGAAAAACTCATGGCGTTTATGGTGTCTTCACAATAGAGAAGGCAACATTCCAAGCAACGACACCTTGGTTAAGGGTATTGACAACCTTCGCACATCTGAAGCAGTGTCGAACACCACCAACAACATGTCTCCTGCTGGTCAGCAAGTGATGGAAAATGTCCAAAAGACCATGCAAACCACCAAGAAGGTTGTTGAAGAAAAGAACTCAGACCAAGAGCTTCAAACCGTTATACAACAAGGATTCCACAGTGGCAAAGGCGCCGCAGGTAAAGTACTCCATCATAGTTGTGGTGGGCTGTCGATCAGGTAGCCTTTGGTGCATAATCTGGTTTACTCACAACGATTCTTTCTTTTGCCTGTAGAACTCGGAAAGCAAAACGTCACTGATGAACACATCCGTGAAGGCAATGCCACTGCCCAAGAACTTGCACAAGAAGGTAGCCGCAGAGCATGGAATGTCGCTCGCTTGATGGTCTCATCACGCGAGTTCCGCCGCTTGGTCGCTGACCTTGAAGGCGTGTTCTCCGATGCTATCCGTGCTGGAATCTCTGGTGATCCCCAGCAAAAGGAGCAGATCGGTAGCAATATCGGTAATAACACCGAAGCTGATCCTCAAGAAGCTCTTCAACGTACTGGCAATACTGCCCGCGCTCAGGCTGGTGACGTCTACCGCGCCGGTGTAGAAACCACTCAACCCACTGTTGACAAGTTTGCTAGTGGTGAAGCTACCTTTGGTCAAGCTTCCAAGGAAATCGGTTCCAACGTTGCCGGTGGTATCAAGGAATCTGTCAAGGGAATCAAGATTACTGGCGAGCAACGCGACCAGCTCTTGAACCGTATCAAGAACATCCTTTTGGATGCTCATTCTTCTCAAGAGTACCAAACTGCCATTGATGACTTGATGTCCATCACCAGCCAAATCGGTGACCAAGGTGAATCTTTTGGTCAACAACTCAAGCAAACTCACGAAGCCACTCAGCAAGAGCACGGTGAGAAGATCGACGATGTCACTCAATCTTCCAAGCGACTGGTTGAGAAGTTTGCCAACAACAACAGCCTTGATCCCCTCATCAATTCTGTCCGCGAATTTGGCTCTCACATCAAGAACGATAATGAGATGCGCGACTACTTGAAACAAGTCCGCGAATTCGTCCACAAGTCCATTCGCGACACTGACTACATTCAGTCTGAGCAGTACAACCAAAAGGCATCCGAGCTTTTCGATAAGGGGCAATACGAGTTTAAAGAACGTTACCGTGATGACACCAACCACGTCCTTGATCAAGCACAAACCTTTGGCCGCGGATTCAAGGATGACCCGCTTAACCAAGAGCTTGCCAGTGACTTGCAAAACTTGACCAAGAGCTTGTTCTTGGACGAAGAAGGCAAGCCCACCTTCAAGTACGAGCTCTTCAAGGACTTTGCCAGCATGGTCCCCGTTATTGCTGCCCAGATCGAATACTTGCCTTTGCCACCTATCGATAAGTAAGTTGATTGCATCTATATGACATCAATGTTGATATGTTATTTGCAAGCTGTGTCTAACTTTTTCTTCATTTCAATTTTCGTCCATTTACTTAGGTCTGACGAAGAGTACGATATTCACATTGATAACCTCGTCTTGCGTTGCTCCAATGTCGTCCCACGCCATGTCAAGATTAGCACTGAGACTCAACTTGATATGGAACCTCCTAGCGAACATGGCGACCGTGTCCAAGGTGCTAGCAAAGGATCTGCTGATATTTCCAATTTGGTCACCATCCAGCTTTCGCACGTCCGTGCTGATGCTCGCGATGTCCAATTTGATTTCCGCAAGAAGAAGACCATCAAGGTCCACGACAGCGGTCTCATCGATATGCACATCCCCGATCGCGGCTTGGATATCACCATGGTTGTCCGCAACTCCGGTGCCAACACCAGTGCCAACGTTATGGAAGTAGTCAAGGTCCAGTGCAAGCTTCACGAGATCAAGCTCAAGATGCGTGACACCAAGCACGATATGCTGTACAAGATCTTGTCTCCCGTCATCAACACTGTGGTGAAGAAGCAAGCTGAGAAGAACATTGCCGAGCAGTTGAAGAAGGTCTTGATCCGCATGGACCAACGTGTTGGTGTCTTGCAAGAAAAGGCTCAAGTCAAGGCTCAGGAAAAGAAGGAGCAAGCCCAGGTAAAGGCCCAACAAGCCAAGGATCAGGCTCAGGAGCAAGCTCAAAACGCCAATGAGACCTTGCAAAACAAGGCAAAGGACACCCACGAGTCTGTTCGTGATAACCTCCAAGAGACTCGCGATAACGTGCAGAGCCAGATCCAGTCCAATGCTGACTCTGGTAACACCAACCGTGACACTGTCAAATAATTCTTTTAATCTTGTCACAAACCACTTCTTTGTATGATATATGTTACAAAAACTACGGCGGTCTCGTTTCACATAGACCGATTTATCGTACATAGCATGATCTTTTTTCCATATATTTTTTACTTATTATTTTACGTACATATGTTAACCCCTAACCTTTTTTCAAAATAAAACGATATGCTTATGGTTACGCTTAGGATGATGCTGTACTGTTATGACATGATGTGACGCGTGCAGGGGGTTAGCATGTATATGGGTTTCACACTGATACATATACATGAATGTGCATGTGCATGTTAATAAGATGACGACTTGCTTTTTTTTAATTGCAAAAACTAGTACTTTTTTTTGTTTATTATCTAATAAATTGCGAAATCCTATTGTGATCAGTTGCATGACAAGGGTTTGGATGTAACAGGGAGAAAACGGGGACAACTTAGGCAGCCTGAGCCTTGGCCAATCGTCTTTGCTTGACATCCCAGTTGTAGACTCGAGCAGTGTTGACTTCCATGGTAGTGATTTGGTCACGCAAAAACTCCAAATCTTCAATGGCATTGCTTAGCGACGTCTTTGCCGTGCCTAGCTTGGATTTTAACAATTCTTGCGCCTCCTCCAACGTATACTCCAACATGACATTAGCCTGCAAATGATATATCTCGGTCAGCCGCTAACAAAAGATTCAATTAAGATAGATCCATCTATCAAATTTCGACTTACGCCTAGCCACAAGTACACAGTACCACTTGGCTCAATCTTGGCTCTCGCGTACAGCGTGTCGTTCAACTCGAATTCCGTCTCCATGGTAGGGGTATCGTCATCACTGTCTCGTTTCTCAATCAAGAACTCAACTGTCGACAGCGACTTTTGAATCTCGGGGATCTTTTCTTCCAGTATCTTTCTTCGCTGCAGCATGTTGATTTCCATGAATTTATATTTGCTAATGGCCTCTTGGAACTTTTTCAGAACCACCTCCACTGGTTCGGCGGCCGAGACGTAATCTTCGACACGTTCCTGATTGGATGAGATTAAAGTGTTAATCACTTACAAAAAGGGGCAATCACCAAGGTACAGTAGCGATCATAGGTAGTGATTGAAGTGATTGAACTTACGACAAAGGGCGAGGTCGGTATGCCTCTTGGATTAGTTTGAACTTGTGCCATTGGATGTGAAAGTGCAAATCTATGCCTAAAAATTTCAGCGCCTTAGTGTTTTTGAGCACAGGCGCCAGACAAATTTCGTCGGGCCTTGCCTTCTCAGCTCAACACCTCAATGTACCATCAAAAAGTGTTCTTTTCTTTTTTCGATATTTTTTTTTTCTTTTTCGTTTTGTTTAATGATAATCGAAAGGAACATTGAAGTTACAAATGAAGAGGCATAAACGTCTTGTTACATATTTAAACTTTTAATAATGTAGCAAAACGAGAGAGAGTACAAAAGGAGTGGTACAGATAAAATGAATGGCATCGCATATTTGATGTGGGAAAGGCATCAAAAAGAAAATTGGGGGTAGAAAGAATGGAAAGGGTTTGTTCTTTAGCACATTCATTTATTGATATGGGTAAAAAAAAAAAAGCCTACCAAATTTAAAAAGACAGTAGCAATGAACGGTGCCGCCTTAGTTCTTGGTGATCTTGATACCATTCTTGCTGGTACCCTTGATGACACCAAGGCCAAGAGCCTCCTTTTCGGGGTCAAAGCTGGTATAGAAGGCATGAGTGAAGGAAGTGCCGAGAACCCAGTCGCGCTCGGAAGAACCTCTGCGGATCAAGGTTTGGCAGCAGTCTCTACCGGCATCGACCTCCTTGGTCCAGTATGAAGCAGGGAGCTCGACAGTGTACTCATCGAATCTAAGCTTGAGAGGAGGAAGCTTGCTGATTTCACTGCACTTGATAGAATAGGTCTGTGTTGATTCAAGATACTTTCCGCCAATCTTGTCGTGGAACTTGTCAGCTTGACGGCAAGGCAACGTGATGTAAGAAGTGGACAGACTGATGGAAGCAATGGCATCGGGGTGTTGGTCGAAAGACAAGCCATGACCAAAATCAGCTTTTCTCAAGCAGACATCCCAGTTGCGGCTGTTACCATCGGCAGGATCAGCAAGAGGAAGGTACTTGAAGCTGCCATCAATCTTGGAGGTGTCGACACCACCGAAAATGAGGTAACCAGCAGGGCAATCAGCATCAGAACGCTTAGTAAAACCACCAGTGGAAGGAGGAACGTTGGTAGCTGGTTGTGGGGCAGCAGGGTTGGCAGGAGCAGCAGGAGTGGTGGTGTTGTAAGTAGTGGCATTGGGAGTGACGAACACACCAAACTGAGGGCTTTGAACTTGACCAATCTGGAAAGCAGAGTTAACGAAACTGCTAGGTTGGTTCTCAAAGGTTTGGCGACGCTGCAAGTTGCCTTGTCCGGCGTAAAGCTTTCCAGTCTTGTTGAATTGAATGTTGGGACCGAGACCAAGATAGCCGTCGAAACCAGCATCGAAGCCGCTCATGCGATCGGCACCTCCAATAGGCATGTTGGGAACCTTGATGCCTGAAAACTCGACGGTGTCAAGGTAGATGCGAGTATCGACACAGGAGTCGCCATAGTTAATGGAATACTTATGGCCGGTCGATACGGCAGATGTGGAGCGGGTCGAGTAGTAAGTGCAACGATCGAGGCAGTTCTCAGTTCGGCACTGTCATGGGAACAAAAAAAAATTGATTAGATTTGGGCAAAATAAGCATACAGAGATCGTCGATATTTGTTATATTTACCTTTGAGCCACGAATCCAACTCAAACCAGTGCCTGTGAAGAAAAAAAAAAATTAGAATGGATATTTTTCGAACGGCTTTTTACGAAAACTTCTCGGCAACATACTGGTGTCAAAGACAACGTTGAATTCTTGAGGTGGTGTACCGACACTGACTTTGCCAGCTAGCTATTATTATTAATAAAAAAAAAAATAAAGGTTAAGATTTGGTGGCTTTAGGTTGGTGTCTCAAAGACGAAGTGAAAATTCTCAACGTACAACTCCATCATCAATCTGCTTTCCAGCAGCTTCATAGAAAGGTGAAGGCGATCTACGGAAAAGAGGGATGGTGACATGGTTCTCTGCAACAGCAGTCAAAGCAAGTTGAGCGAGAGCAGCGAGGCAAAAGATGGTGGAGCGCATTCGAGTTTATCGCGTTTTATGACTTTTTTAGTGAGTGGGCTGGGTATTGGATGTAGATGGAAAAAAAATGACTGATGTCCTTATTTTTCGCTCTATGAATTTCCGGGTGATGTATGTGCGCCTCTCTCTTCAAATGAAAGTGGTGATGGAGGAGGAGAAGGTGATGAAGAGGACGAGGTGGTAAGGAGAGAGAATGAAGAGAAGAAAGAAAACAGAGGAAAGGAAACTTTGGAAACACTGTATAATATTAGTGTAGTACATCTTTTCTATTTTTTACTTATGCCATTCGGGGAGTACAGCATTTACAACATATCGCTCCAGCTTATTCTCAGCCTTTTGTCAAATATATCCATTACCAAGTAAAAATGTAAATGATTTGTGGCTCATCATCCATGTCAAGGGTCTTCTATTGGATAATACCAAAGCTCGAGTACTCATAGCTTATGCATGGCCCGTATATTCCCGCTTGCCAAGTAACATCTAATAATCACTTTTTTTATTTCGGGATCAGAAAATGGTCGAGAACCTCGTGTCGCGTATCCATGCAGTATCCCACTCTTTATTATGGCCGGCTATATGGGATGGAGGCTGAGCTTGCTTTTTATATCAACCTTTAGCCAGATCTTCAATGATGTTTTACCAGGGTAACCCATAGTATATCTTCTCGAACATAGTTTATCATGCCCAACTTATTTTTATTTAGTGTCTTGTCGATTGGAGCTAATTTGGGATGGAATTACCTTGCAATGTTGTACAAGAAGCGGGCCATCAATATAATTCAACAACCCTTGGAGATATTATCTGGGTGGAAAAGATGGCACTTATAGCTGTAACTATCGGCTTATCAATGATGACTATAAGCTGTGCATAATGTTCCCTCATTTCTCCCCGATTATAGAGAAACTAGGCCTTTGATATTAAAATAAAATGTCAAATTGACAGCACCAAAATGTGCCACAAAATGGTCATCCACAAAAAAAATTTTATTGCAACGTCGTTGTTGCCCTACCAATTAAGGAACGTGGCTTCAAGTATCCGGTCCGATAAGACACCAGTTAATCATGTCGAATCCAACTAATGTTATAAAATTTCTGCACATCATTGAGAATCTCAAGGTAAACTATTGAAAAAGGCGTCGGGATGAGCCGAAACCATATCAATTATGTCACTCATTGAAGTTGCTCAATTAGCGCACCAAAAGAACCGGGTGGGTGGATTCAGGGATTCAGAAACCTGAATCCATTGCCGATCACATGCACCGAATGGGAGTGATGGCAATGCTGATCGATGACCCAACACTGGACCGTGAAAAGTAAGACGATAATAGATTATTAAAAAGACTTTCTTGATTTTCGTAAACCTTACGTGATATACACCAATAGGTGCATCAAAATGGCAATTGTTCACGATTTGGCAGAAGCCGTGGTTGTAAGTCATTTTGCATAGCCCGCACGTACCCCCGCGCGTCATGTTCTAGACACAACCATCTAATCAGTATTTTCAAGGGCGATATTACCCCCCACGCTGGTGTCAGCAAGGATGAAAAGTATAGACAGGAACGAGTAAGGCTTTTTTTTTTCTTGGGTCGTGAAGGACGTTTTCGCCTAATTGAGGTATTCCGTAAGTTGATAAACCAACCTTCTTCCCCCAGACTGCCATTGAAAGCTACCAATCACTGCTTGGTGACTCGAACATGGCTAAGGAAATCACGTCGCTATGGCAGGAATATGAAGATGCAGCCACACCTGAAGCATTATTAGTCAAAGACTTGGACAAATTTGAGATGATCGTCCAAGCTCTCGAATATGAAAAGTGTAAGTTATTTACCCAATTATGTTCGCTTGCCATACCCTAAATTTTAACCTTTTTTTTTTTTCATATTCGTCCAGCTGACAAGAAAGAACTACAATCGTTTTTCAACTCTACCAATGGCAAATTCAAACACCCCACTGTTAAAGCGTGGGCCGAAGCACTCTATGCAGAGAGAAATGCACACCTGGGTAACAGCCAGTAAAAAAATATAATGTACAGAAAACTAGAATAGCACTGCCAAATTAGTCTCTCAATGAACATGCGTTCCACCTGTCATGCTTTGTCCCGACATACGAATTGAACGCTTTCTGATAAGAACATCTAATCTATAAACTACCCCTGAGAAAGAAGTTTTGGAAAAGCATGTCTTTGAGCGGACGGACCGATTTTAAGATACTTGCTTGCTCTGTCTGAATGCTAATATTTTTTTTTCCTTTTATTGGTTCATTTGCGGGGAAAACCCTTTTTCGTACCTCAGCACCACCAAACAAGTTTATAAATGGCTTACTAGGGGCTATACATTGGAGTGTGTGGAGAGAGAGAGGCTTGCTTGATGGCTGGCTGGCTGGCTGATGGAAAATGGGCCAGGTTTTTTCTGGTCCAATTCTCAATGTGATGGTCACCCCTCGCGAGCCAGAAAAAAATTTTCGACACGGCAAAAATCTCATTGTCCTCCATCCCGGGATATTCCATGCAGTGACCGTCTCCAACTTGCACCTCATTCGTGCTCTCTTCAGCTTAACAATTCATATGTCAAATGGACGCTGACTGCTGCAGGTCATGTTGCATGAAAAAAGAAATGCAACAAAAACTATGAAAGTATGAGACAATGGTCAGGAAAATATTTAGCATTCAGTAACGTTGATTATTAGAGACATTGTCGATCGTTAGAATTATTTCGTTCGCAAGCCATAACTTATTAAACTCACAATCGAGCATAATAAAGCAAAAAAGCACTTCAACTTAAAAACAACTTGCTTACGTTACATATCATGTGTACTAAATAGTTCCAAATGAATTTTTTTAGAGCATTGAACCCATCTACTAGGGATGCAGATGATCCATTATAGAATTCAGCGTGGTGCTCATGATGGTAAACTTTGTTTTCGACACCCATTCATACATAATTGAACGATGCATCTGTCTCTTGCTCTCCTCCCCCCCCCCCTTCTTCTTGCATGCTTGTTTAAGAATGAGCTCACCGACAATACCGCGTGCCCCCCTTTTCTGCGGTTTTCATTTCAACCGAGAAGGTCAATCATTACCTGACTACAAAGCCAAGAGAACTCTATTTGGTTTGGTTTACGTCTGTGGGGAGTAATATACAAAACAATATTTTATTTCATCTGTACGTTAGTCGTAGGTGATCCTATTTCGATCCTCGGCACATCATGCACAGTATATGCCCAACTGGCTAACTTTCGTATTTTCGTCAAATTTGATTTATAAAGACTTTAACTCTTTATACGCTGACTTGTTATATACTTGCTTATTCGTGTTTACTCTCTCTTTTTTTCTTTGTTCTTTTCAATCTTCCAACCACCTACTGACTCTCATTGAATCTACATCTTTATTTTTTCTTTGCAATTGATTCTAGGCTACTTGACCTAAAACCCTAAGTTATATCATCTTAATGACTGCGGACCAAGAATCTTTCCATTATGCTCCAAGGAACAAACGTCGATCCTCAATACAAGCAGATGTCCCACCATTAAACATAGACCAATCGCCATCCTTTCATTTTTCCGATGAAACATATGTGTCGTCTCCCTCAGAAACCCAGACCGTCATTGAAAGCCATGCACCAGCTCCTCGCACTTATCCCATAGCATGGCTAATTTTGCTCCTATTGGTTGGTTTACGGTCGGCTGTCAGTATATATCAAACTACATTCAGTCCCATTCCCTCCGTCGTAGCCGAATATTTAGGAGTATCTTTGACGGCCATCAACTGGTTGTCCAACGTGCAATCAGTGGTGTATGTCGCTTTGAGTTTTATTACCGGTTGGTTATTCGAAGCTATTGGGGTCAAAAAATCGGTAAGATATTGACATGTCAACCTTTACAATATGACTTGTCTAATACAGTTCAAAATATCTAGCTTCTCCTTGCCGGCTGTCTTAATACCATTGGTTGCTGGATACGATGGCTGGCTGTTCAATTACCACAGCCGTCTTTCCCAATCCTCATGGTCGGCCAAGTCATTGCCTCAGCCTCATGCCCGTTGACGTTGAACATCATGACCATGGTACGTTACACTACATACGAAATTATCAGGGCATTATTTTTCCTGAAGCAACAATACTAAACATGAATATTTTGTCGATCAGTTTGCTGCCACATGGTTTACTGAAAGCCGTAGAGCCACAGCCGGTGTATTTGTTGGTAAGTCAGAAATTCAATTGTTTGGTTCGAGGAGGTTAAAAAAAAAATGAACAATGAGTTACTGACACTACTATTGATTTGCATTATTATATTCTAGCTTCAAATTATGGTGGTATTGTTGCTTACTTTCTAATGCCAGCAATTGCAACTGGAAAAGATAAAATTGGTTTTACCGTAAGTTTGACAACCTTTGACACATGTATCCTCAATACCAAACCCTAATGCTTGTAATCCACCAGTTAATCATTGTCGCCGTTATTGCTTCAGTGACGACTTTACCATTCTTGTTTATTCCTGAACGTCCTCCTACGCCAGCTTCTGTCGTTAGTACAGAGCCAAAGCCATCATATTTTGGCGGTATAAAATTATTAACTCGCAACAAACACTATTGGATACTGCTGGCTATCCATGGAATTAATGTTGGGCTCAGTATCTCGTTTGGTAATCTGTTTGCTCAAATTCTCACACCGTATGGCTACACCAACTCCCAGGCCGGCATACTTTCGGCAGTTGGCCTAGTGTCCGGAACTCTTGGCTGCTGTAAGTGTCAACCGGGCTGCATCGTGACTACGAACCAAGCAAATTCATCTCATACAATTTTTTTTTTCCTATAGCCGTGGCTGGTCCCGTATTAGACTTGACCAAACAACACAAGCTCTTCCTGCGCCTTATGGCGCCTCTAATGCTGACTACTTATCTTGCTTTCGTTTTTGTTAGTAAGTGACTATATCATTTCTATCATAAAACATAAACGACGAAATCGCCCTGACCATTTTGCTCTAGTTCAAAAAGAGTCCTTTGCAGCTGTGCTATACGTTAACGCCATGAATCAATTTTTCTTATCCTTCTTGGTGCCGGTGGTTATCGAACTTGGAGCAGAAGGTACATTGACCCGCAGCATTATTTCTCATGCATCATCTATGTGCTTGCACGATTTACTTATACCGGTTCTCCTTTTTTAGCATCTTACCCGGTGCCCGAAAGCACATCTTCATCATTCCTATGGCAGTTCTGCCAAGCTTTTGGTTTCGTCTTTGTTTTAGTTATGGATCAACTACGAGACCCCAATGGCACTCCCAAAAACAACCTTCGAAGGGGACTGATGTTCCAATGTGGAGCAGCAGTTGTCTGTACCCTCTTGTGTCTTTTCTATAACGGCCCTATGCGACGTACGGAAGCAGTAAAGCAATTGGCCAGTCAAGAGACCGAGACAATCATTATTAACAAGGAAGAACAAGCTTAACGTGAACCGTTAAAACACCAACAACAAAAAAAGAAGAAAAAATAATCTAGGACCATTGGGTCGTTATTGTATTTATCCCCTCTCTCCTTTTTTTCCTTTGCTTTTCCTTTTTACTTTCCATTCGATCAACGCCTCCTATTCACCGGTTTTTTCAAATCGACGTCGATCACTTAGACGTTTTCTTATATTATATGTAGCACACCACTCAACCCAAAAAGAAAAAAAATTAAACATGCTGCTGGCTGGCCATGGCCAGATATTACAACTTAATATGAATGCAGAGAATGAGAAATGACTTGAGTGGATGTATTATTTTGTTCTATCAATTGAAATATACGGCAGAAATGAAAAAGCTGCGGTGCAGGCTAGCTGTCACCAATGGAGCCAAGCAGGAGGGGGTGGTTTGGGGGGAATAATTCTGAGAGTAGCTCAGATTGCAGAGAAAAGACTGAGCTACTTATTTCTTAGCGCTCAAACGTTCCTTCTCGAGATTCTCCTTGAAAGCTTTCATGAAGGTACTGCTAGTTTGTTGGCCTGAATATAAAGTAAACATGAGATAAGTTTCTAACTCTTTGTCATTAGTCATGGCATGTCGAATCGTCTACAAACCTTTGTTGGTCAAGTGGGAAACATGGTGGTGAGTCTTTGCTGCGACTTGATTGAAAGTCTTGCTGGCGAGCAAGCGCTCAGTGACGAAGGATTGGACCCAAAAGTTGAGCAGACGTTGGAACATTTTGTAGTTTAGAGAAAGTTAAAGAAAGCTATGGTATTTCTTTCTCCACAAAGTTTCTAAAAAATCGCTGTGCGTGACTGTGATTGCCTGTTATGGCCAGGACCAATTCCAAGATTTTCGAGGCACTTCCGATCATCTCCATTGGCTCCGAGTAAATCTTTCTACCTGCAAATTGAGCACCCATCATTAATCTCGAAGGTCTAATGATATTTATTGATTAAGATAGTGAAACAGTAAGTTAGGTATCTGAAAATAAGGTATTGATTGTGTGGGATATGTTTGCTTCCAATCAAGAGATTTGGTTCTTTAAATATTTCGTTTCTCAGTTGAGCGACGTAGATGAAATAGAGATTGCTTTTGTACACGTAATAGCAAGGAGCCAATTACTCCACTTACGAGGGCAACAATGCCCAATACTAAGAAAGACGAATGGTAATCAGTCCCATAGGCCTTGAAGAGAAAATTGAAGCACAATCCACCTAGTGAGCCTATTTAAATAGCATCATTAGCTAATGTACGACATCATATCAACGGTTCATTGGACACTTACCGCCGGCACCGACAATACCAATTACTGTACCAGAGTTGGCAGGATCCACAAATGGAGCCAGCGAAAATGTAGATCCAGCAGCAGCCTGTACAAATAGACTAAAGCAGATCATCATGACAATGCTTGAATCCATTCGTCCCAAGCTATAACTGAATCCAATCAAAAAGCAGCCCTCGCAGATGAAGATAATCAATTGTGCCAGGATACGACCAGGTAACCTGAACTTTTTGTATAGATAGTCACCAAATAGACCGCCTGAGAGACGAGAAAAGAGATTGAGGAGGCCAAATACTGATCCAACATAGGAGGAAACCGTAAGGCTAAGATTGAATCGACTGTGGAAAAGAGCAGCAATGATATTATCTACGCTTAATTCCAGGCCAAAGGAACATGCATATTGAACGACGAGAATGAGAACGGCCGGTCTACAGAACGTCTTGAAACCGATTATAAGAGAAGTCATAGCTGATTTGGTTGAATTGACGGATGTCAAAGAATCAGTATCTCGTTGACTGTTGTCTGCATTTGATATGGTCTCGAGTTCTGTAACACCTGGTGCTTTTTCAAAGTCGGTTTTGGACTCTAGCTGTGGAGTTTGTATAGCATTCGCCTCCTCAGTCTTACTTGCTTGATGCCATTTGCCTTCCGGGCAATCATCGGCAAACAACAAATCAATGCAGGCCATCAATATACATAAGCCTAAATAGTATATTAGCATTGGTCAGAATTGGTACCTGAAGCAATTTCAAGACGCACCTGCAGGTATAATGTAGACAGCTTTCCATGCGTTACTTGTGGGGGTATGTGAATAAATGCCATTGTATAAAGGCGGCATGACAAGATATCTGCAAACAGGGATCAACAACGTGCATATGATTATAAATGGGCAATTGCATAGAAAAAAGTAAATCTCACGTAATACCAGCTCCCATGTTGCCCCATCCTCCTGTAAGCGCATTAGCAGCTCCCACTACTTTTGGTGCGAACATTTGGGTTGACCAAAATTGGCAGGGCACAAAAGTCGCTCCCAAGATACCAATAAAAAATCTGTATGCCGTCAAAGTTAGCTGTCGCCTTAATGTGGCATGTTGCATAGGAATGTTAGCTCCATCTATATACCTTAAAGCCATGAGACCGCCTGCGGACTTGACTAATCCAACCATGGCGGTTGGAATGGCCCCAGCAAAGAGAAGACCTGCCATGACCTTGCGAGGTCCGAAACGCTCACACAGTGGTCCGACGAATAGCCGAGCAACTGCACGAATACAAATCTTTGTTAATAAGGATACTTACAATTACAATTATATAAAGCTCAGGTAAGATTACTTACCAATAGTAGCGGCAACAGCGACAATATTGGAATCGTAGATATCATTCTAAAATTTGGGATGTAATCGGATCAGTCGTTGATGAACTTTTCGCGTATAATGCCATAAGAAAACATACTGCTGATAACCCAATGTCAGCTCCAATGATAGATATAAGTGGTGGTATAGCATACCATGAAAAGAAGGCTGTCATGAACGATAGCCAACTCTATGGAGACCAAAACATGTTAGCAATGAGTGACCATGTTAATGAAAAATGCTTGTATCTTACTAAGTGAAGAGCTCGCATGTGCGGCCGCGCAAAAGAAAATAACTTGATGGTTGTTGCCTTGTTATGCCCATCCACCACCAGTTTCGTACTGAAAGCCGACATTTTTTCTACTCAGTAACACTGAAAAAGCCTGCTTCTGAGAAGAAAAGCTGGCGATTCGCCAACAAGGGCCACAATTTATGTTAAAAATTTTATTTTCCTTATCTGACCTGCACAGGCCTATTCTTGGGAGTACTATTTCATTTCAGGAAGATATTGCAATTTTCACTCTCGCTAATAAAATCTTGGAACTTCAATACATATGACACATAAAATCGTGCATAGCTATAGCATACCTGAAATGCGACATACTTTTACCCTCAGATGGACCTAAAAGAGGTCGTATTTCTCGGGGGGTACCATCCTATACCCTGCTTGATTGGGGTGAATATGCAATCCCGCCCTCTCGCTCGGCAACTCCGCAATCTTAAATAGTGTACCGGTACGACCATCATGTTGGGCTTTCTTAACAGCAACCAAACCAAAAAAATAATGCCAACCAACTCACCACTTATTGCACAAACGTATCCGCCTCATATATCCACTTACACAACAGATAAATCTCTGATCGACCCGCGAGACATTGACACGCCAGATGAGAAGGTGGCCCGAAGCTCACATTTAATACGTCTAACGGGCAAACATCCTTTTAACGCTGGTAAATTTATGCCGTAGATTTCTCATAAGCCAAGTGGTTGCAGAATTTCTATTAACCTTATTAACGTACAAATAAGAACCAACGCCTAGACTTTTGGATACAAGTGGATTTATAACTCCTAACGAGTTACATTTTGTAAGAAACCATGGAGCTGTCGCTGATTGCGATTTTTCTACACACACCGTTCAGATATCTGGAGAAGTCAATACTCCATGTACAATCACAATGAAAGATTTGCTGTCCATGCCCGCCATGACTCTGCCAGTCACCATGGTGTGCGCGGGAAATCGTCGTAAAGAAGTCAACAAATACAAGCAGACTGTCGGTTTCAATTGGTAGGCTAATGAGAATGATGGTCGGCTGAAAATTGTTTTGCAACCTTGTACTGAGATACTTTGTAAAGGGGCGCAGCTGGCGTCAGCACGGCACGATGGACTGGCGTTCCGCTTAGAGAGGTCCTGAAAACTTTTGGTGGCGGTCTGACCCGGAAAGCTAAATATGTTTGTCTCGAAGGCTGCGACAAGACATCCAAGGTACCCACCAAGCCATTGTCATATGATGGTTATTTTGTGATTTTATTAATTCATTTGTAGGGGCCCTATGGCACCAGCATTTCCTCGGAAAGAGCCATGAATGATTTTTACGATGTTATACTTGCTTATAAGATGAATGGAAAATGGCTACCTCCAGATCATGGATTTCCGCTCCGAGTAGTTGTACCTGGTTGTGTTGGAGGAAGAAGCGTCAAATGGCTAACAGAAATTTCGGTCTCTGAACAAGATTCCCAAAATGAATACCATTTTTACGACAATAAGGTATTCCCAAGCCATGTGGATAAAGATATGGCAGATGCAGAAAGGTGGTGGTATAAACCGGATTTTGCCATTTATGATCTGAATATCAACAGCGCTATTTTATACCCCTACCACGCTGACACATTGCCGCTAAGCCGTGCACTGACCATGCCAAGCTTTACTTTGCGTGGCTATGCCTACAGTGGAAAGAATAACAATATCATTCGAGTGGAGCTTTCATTCGATAGTGGTAAGACATGGGAATTAACCAGTCTGACACAACCTGAGCTGGATGAGCCTTTGGAAGCATTAGAGAACTATGACTCGGGCTATCCCAGAGTACGTCGGTGGTGCTGGACTCTTTGGAGCCATAGCATCAAGCCCACACGATTACTACGATGCAAAGAAATCTGCGTTCGTGCCTGGGATGAGACGATGAATACTCAACCAGGCAACTTTTCATGGAATCTGATGGGCATGTTTAATAATTGCTGGTTTAAGATTAAAGTGGATGTCGTAGATGACGCTGATGGTGGTTTTCTGCGATTCAGTCACCCTACCATCGCAGGCTCCGAAAATGGTGGCTGGATGGACAGCTTGCAAGCAGCAGAACCCAAAGTCGAAGAAGTAGCCAATGCATCCAAGGCAGACAACCTTCCAATGTACACCATTAAACAGGTGGAATCCCATAACAAGCAGGATGATTGCTGGATTGTTGTTAAAAATATTGTATATAACTGCACTCCATTCATGAATTTACATCCTGGTGGTATAGATTCCATAGGGCTGGTGGCAGGTGAAGACTGTACCGAAGATTTCGAAGCAATCCATTCGACAAGTGCAAAAGAAATGCTTCTGAAATATGCTATAGGGAATTTACAACCTGAATCTCCAAAGATCAAGGAAGTTATAGTAGAACAGCTGGAACCACAAGCCTCAGTTGTTAAAGTAGAAAAAACGACAACGACTCCATTTAAATTTCTGAATCCCAAAGTATGGAAAATCATTGTACTTCATCAGAAAGAAAACATTTCTCCAGATACCTGGCGATACGTCTTTCATCTGCCAGATTCCAAATTATACCCCGGACTACCAGTTGGCAAACACGTTTACCTGCGTGGCAAAAGCGATGGAAAATTCATCGTGCGTCCTTATACTCCCAGTTCTTGCAGCCCAGGAGTTATAGAATTTATCGTCAAAGTTTACAAACCGAACCAGCAATACACTCAAGGTGGTCTGTTCTCACAATACATGGACTCTCTGCAAATAGGAGATATCATGGAGACTAAAGGACCAATAGGAAACTTTCAATATCTTGGAACAGGATTGTATGAACATACAAGACTGAAATATCCTAGACTCACTGCTGATGTGGCTTGCATCTGTGCTGGTACTGGGATCACACCCATTTGGCAAGTTATGAAAGCCATTATTGACGAAGGGGCCAATCAATTCCCTCGTATCTCTCTCATCTACGGCAATCGATGCGAAGAAGACATCATTTTAAGACAACAATTAGAGGAAATGCAACATCAGCTAGGACCATCTAGGTTTTCATTAAGGTAAGAGAGTAGGTAGCTATCTCGATATGACATATATGACTAACTTGGTTTTGTAGGCTTGTACTCTCCCAACCTACACCTTCTTGGAAGCATGGCAAGGGCCGTATCAATCGAGAAGAAATCAACAACCATTTGTTCCCTTTCGCAGATACCATGGCCGAGAACAGTATTGTCCTTCTTTGCGGCTCAGATACCATGGTACACGACACATTTATGCCAATTCTGCAAGAACGATTTAATTCAGAGTACATGGAGAACAATATTTTTGTATTTTAAAACGACCAGTCATGATCTACAAATCGCAATAGGTGGTCGAATATCTATTTGAAAGCATGTCCGCATAAATAAAGCATTACCTTCTTATCAACGACCATCTCTCTGATACAAGCAGTTGTTTGACCTGTATACCGCATTCTTGTCAGTAGCATCAGGAGTTTTTTAAACTATAGTGAAACATCATTCCGCTTCTTTTCAATATAAATTGTGGAGTTGTCGCATGCAGTAGCTATAGGCTATAAGTAGTTTGGTGAAACGTGATACTCTATTCTTATGATTCTACAACAACATATACAAAAAAACTGCATCAACCGATACAAAAGTAAATTCGCGGGTCAAGGCACGTCATTAGTGAAGACTAACACCTGTTATGAGGATTGGCGACTGATAGTGTTTGTAAAAGCTTTACTTCATCAAAACAATGGGCAATGAAAATTGAAATGAAAGTGAAGGGCAGAAGGGAAAAATCAAATAAAATTACAAAGAGATATACTAATAAAAACATTGACCTTTGGGTACGAATGAGTCATATATGGGTAACAAACGGAATTGGGAAAAGTATTACAGATAGGGGAGGCAAGGGGAGAAAGGCGAAGCTAGACAACAGCGTCAACAGTAGGCTCGGCAGAGATGATTTTTTCCATCTTCTTAGCTCTACCATAATCTGCAATAGCTCGAATGACTATAAACCAACCAATCATCATTAATATATATGCGACAATATTGGTATTTCGCTCTTCGTCAGCATCTGCGGGAGTATCATCGTCGTCGTTATGATTGAAGTCTTCGCCGAAATTGCCATGACTACTTATATAGAAGCCGTATTGAACCAAATACAAGCCCAGTCCAGCTCTTGCACCATTCTGTTACAAAAAGGTCAATATTAGCAAACATTGATGCTTCAGATCACAGTAATAAAAACAAAATTTAACTGACCTTGGCGGCATGTGAAGTGTGAAGTAGGTAGCACAACATAAAGCCGACAAACTGGAAGCTCATGGAGACTGTAGAGACGAATTTCAATTAACTGTTTAGTCTGATGTGTTTGTTTCAACATGTTTAAAACTTACTGATCATATTCCAAGCAAAAGCAAATATGTTTCCAACTGGCATGCCCTCGACCAATACCATGTCGCCCATTCCGGCCGGAGCAATGACAGTAGTTTGCCAGTACGGTGGTGTTGAATCAATTGCAGCTTCTTCGTATGTCTAATAATGATAGTTAGCAAAGATGTTTAACGTGTGGTCAAAATCACGATAGGCGAGAATTTTGCTGCAACTTACCGGCGGCGTTTCATCCTCTTTTGCGCTTTCTGACTCAGGCTTGGCAGACATATTGGCAAAGACACCATCATTTGTCACTGGTAGAGTCGCGGGATGTTGATTATGTTGATGTGATCTTCTATTAGAAGAAGAGTGTCGTGGGAGAGATGTCTGGGTGTTGTTATCATTGATTGTGAGTAGTCTATGGCTTTCACTCTCCATTTCTTCTTCGGTGATTTCCTCAAAGCTATCCAGAAGGGAAGCATTTTGCTGTTGAATTACAGAAGTTGTTGTATTATTGTCTAATGGGTGTGCTGACGATGAGCTTGGGTGATGCGAAGTGAGTGGTGAGAGCTGCACATGGGATTCCAATGGATCCTCGGAGCTTGGCACCTACAAATGAATATAATTGACCTTGTGAGTCACCAAGAATTGTAACCTTTTTGATATAATAGATTTCCTACCTTTTGATATCTTGACATGCTGGGCAGATACAGCTAGATTGACTGGCTGACTGAAAAATGTGCAATAAAAAGGAAAAGACGAATAGGAAGTTCTGTGCAAGGTGGGTTACAAATTCAAGCTCAAATTTAAGTGAGTGAGCCGGTGGAAATTTGTCTCAAAAGCGCAGTCTGAAACTTTGGCACAGGCTTACGCAACAACGCCGAAGCCGTGCCGTGCTCATTCTGCCAGCCAACTTTTAACACCCTTCTGCATGGCAGAATCGGCCATTGATATCGACATTAAAGCACAGGAGCAGGCGATCCTGTCCGCAACTCGGGCGACAGCACGTCCTCAACACTCTATCACAGTCAGCAATCCGCCATGGTCAGCGTTAGATGACCTATTGGGGGATGAAGAAGAGGAGGTTTTTGAGGAAGCTTTGATTCCGCCAGAGAACTTCAACATGGTATCAGAATATATCTACAGAAGCTCGTTTCCAAAGAAAAAGCATTTCACCTTTCTCAAAAAACTGGGTCTGAAGAGTGTCCTGTTAGTAGCAAATACCATTTGATACAAAATGTTCAAATTTTACCGCTTATGTTAAGCTTTTTTTGATTCAATATCAGCACTCTCATTCTGGAAGAGTATCCAGCACAAAACATGAAATTCCTAGAAGAGAACAATATCAAATTTCTTCAGTTTGGAATTGCAGGCAACAAGGTATGACTTGCCGATTCATAATATTGACCAACACTGGACCAATTATAACTGACATGTTGCTTTGTAGGAACCATTTGTGCAAAGTATGCAAGGCAAACAGTGACACTTTCATATTACTTTTAACTGATAAATCATGCCTTTACAGTTCCAGAAGAAAAAATCAGTGCTGCTTTGGCGGCGATGTTAGGTGAGCAGCGAATGACAGATTGCGTACCTCTGGCTTCCGTTTAACACGCCTTTATTTTCTTTTTGGCAGATCGACGAAATCACCCAATGTTGATACATTGTAATAAGGGCAAAGTAAGTCTGGCTTCTTAGTTGCATTGAGTGGACCCGACCCGCCTGTTTGACCTGGCTTGATTAGCATCGCACCGGTTGTTTGATAGGCTGTCTACGAAAGCTTCAACATTGGTCGTATACATCCATATTTGATGAATACCGAAGGTTTTCTCATCCAAAGTCAAGATCTATGGACCAACAGTTTATTGAACTATTCGACACGCGGCAAGTATGGGAGCTTATAGATAAGGAACATATGCCTAACTGGCCTATTCTAGGTAAGTTTAGCGCCAACCCAGCTGGCTAGACGTTTGGCGTAAACAGTTCTCTAATTACATGGCTTGTTACAGGTGATCTCCCAATATGACCTTGTTTCTTACTGCCCAATTTGTACATATAATTAATTAGAAAGTACGTTCAAATCTAAGACCATTTGATTTATGCACTCTAATTTGATCAAACAAAGTTAACAATGAATCCATCAATCTTTCACGCAGGATTTTTGACAGATAGATAATTACAACAGGGAGCGCACATAACTCTCGTATATCAATCATCACGCTAGAAGCAATAAGATGCACTTTTCAACTTGCTCACTTTATAAAAATATGATTAGGAACCAAAATTACTAGAAACACCTATGATCTTTTGAGGGCATGAGACATAATTTGAAACAAAGTGGCAGGAACGGACTTTCAATGTGTGACTCTAGTGGGGCACTAGTAATGTTGAATAAAATGTTTTTTCAGGTACCTTTCTGACCAATTGACACCTTTGTCACTGCAAATCAACATGACAACTCAAACTCAAGTGCCAGCTGCTGGATTTGCAGTTCCAAAGTTTGCCCAAGACATTATTGCCGGCACCATTGGTGGATGGGCTCAAGTCGTTGTTGGTAAGACTTGCTGACTTGACTTCTTCAGTATCGATACAAAACGTCTCCAAACTAAATGTCGGCCCCACTTTTTCAAAAGGTCACCCTTTCGACACTATCAAGGTGCGAATGCAAACGCAGCCCACTCCCCCTGTCTACAATAATGCTGTCGATTGCTTCCGATCTTTAGTGAAGGACGAAGGCGTAAGTCGATCGAATGGTTTCTCATGAGTCATTGATAAAGGACGAAAACCTAACATCAGTCATCAGCCCAAAGGTCTCTATAGAGGTGTCACCTCACCACTAGCAGGAATTGGTATTTGGTAAGGAGATGTTTCAATGAATTGGCAGAAATCACTTAACTGGCAAGATATTTATTACTTTGCTTTCTGCGTTCAACAGCAATGCTGTCTTGTTCACCGCAAACGGTAAATTCCGTAGACTTCTCCAGGGTGGGGATGAGAAGAAAGAGCTTTCGCTCGGTAAGAATACGACTATGCTTAGCTTTCTGGATGTTTACACCGGAAATGATACTGACGAATGTTCGCTTTAGGCCAAATCGGTGTTGCTGGTCTTGGAGCTGGTTTTGTCATGGCCTTTTTCAATTGCCCCGTTGAATTGTTGAAAGTCAAGTTGCAGACCCAAAGCTCTGCTGGTGTCATTGGTGCCAATGGACAATTAGAACCAGCTGTAAGTATCTACTAAACACGATTGCACATGACCCACTCAACTGACATGGCATTATTTGCAGTACAAGGGTGTGATTGATTGTGGTGTGCGAACTGCCCGAGCAAATGGCTTTATGGGTTTGTACCGTGGTATGACCATCACTTTGTTGCGTGATGTTCCCAGTTTCGCCTCCTATTTTAGTAAGTCCCCTCTCAATGATTTTGGAAGCCTTGCCCGACCCTGTCATCTAACCAGACGCGCCAATAGTCACATATGAAGGTCTCAAAAAGATCTTCCAGCATTTGAAGGGTCCTGAGCACGAGTTGACATCCATTGATCTGTTGATGGCTGGTGGTTTAGCTGGTTTTGGTGCTTGGGTGCCAGCCTATCCTCAAGACGTCATCAAGAGTCGATTCCAGAATGATCTCAGTTACAAATCCGTTTCTGAGGTGGTCAGATCTATCATGAAGACTTCTGGTCCTCGCGCCTTCTTCAATGGTTTAGGCCCCACTTTGGCAAGAGCTTTCCCCGCCAATGCCGCTACCTTCTTTGCCTATGAAATGACAATGAAAGCCATGGCTACCAGTGATTAGACTAACATACAACCTCAGAGTTTGGAACCTATATATAATTGCATTATAGACTGATATGGTTCTGTATACATATTTGTATTTATTTTCATTGTTTTTTCGAGTCTGTATATTTGAAAGTACCAAGGCAAATCAACCCTTCAGTACCCATTGCTTTTTTTGATGTGTACATTATGTATGCCATTCATAGATCTGCTTAAATAAAGTAATTGACATACGGTATCACAAGTAGATTAAGCAATGTTCATTGGTAATAGTTCAGCTAACCACAGATGCGACTGATGCAACCTTTAGAGCTTATATGAGAGGTTCATTTTTAATTTAGAATCATCTAATCAGCTAGATAATATCAATATCTCATGAGATTTGCTATGATTACAGCTTAGCCTTTTCTACGGCATCGGCATCACCTCTATGCAAAAGCTGCTTAATGGTAGTCTGTGGAAATTTTTAACTAGTCAGCAAAAATGGATGGCAAAACGTAGACAATGAACAAGTCAAATTTACCTCATAAGTTTCCTTCTTCCATTTGTCGTGGTTGACGGGGTTTCTTTGGACAGCTTCCCAAAGGGCTTCATATGCTCTGCCATCTTTTCTGCCAAGAGCACTGCCCAACACACGATCACTAAAGCCGAAAGCATCGGTCAATGGAACAGCCTCTTTGGCGACCTTCTTAAGCAAAGAACGATAAAGTTCGTTGATTACAGGTAAGTCTGCAGCATGGATGGTTTGAGTAGACAAGAAGGATGCTTGGGATGCGCCAACGATGTTGGATACGGCAAACTATAAAGTGTATGTCAGAATGAATGCTCTCTTTGCTTTCAGGTTCCGTCATGTAACTTACCAAATCACACAAAACCTTGATGCTGCTGTGAAGTGGAGCATATTGGTCTTTCTGAATTTCTTCAACCTTGTCGGCGAATGATCGCATGACGGTATATTCAGTGTGAGCAATGCTTGCGTTCCAGCATTCTACATTGAGGTCAGACCAAGGTCTTCCGGACTGCAGGGCTTGTCCAAGCTCATATGCAACACGAGCAGCTCTAGTAGCAAAAAGATCCACTTGAACATTCAAGTCAAGAAGCTGCTGAGAGGAAGAAACTCGGAAAGAGCTGCTGACATCGCCAGTGGCCAGACGAGCAAGATATGAAGTGGTAGCCGAAACTTCCTTTCCATTAGCTAGTTTGCCAAGTTCCTTGACAAGGAATCTTGCAACCTGCTGTGTCAAAATCCAGTTGTCTCCTTCATATGTATCTAAGTGGGCATAAACCTAATGAGCACGAATTCTGAAAATTTGTAGATAATGACATAAAGCTTACTTGAGGGTATATAAGAGGCGAATAGATCAGATAATCCACTGAAAGCTGAATAGCCATGACCACCCATAGCCTTGCGACATTCTTCGATACCATCGCAAGCTCTGCGAGTGCCCCAGCTCTTCAGACCACATGTCAACACATGGACTTGGGGAAGTAAAGTAGCATCCTCTACAGCAAGCTGCTCCGTCATTTCATCAAACAATCTGGTGACAGTGAATCCAGCGATGATAAGACCGTAGGCAACGGAAATGAGAGGGAAAAGTCGATGTTGAACTCCAGAATAACTGATGACTTGCGACTCTGGTCCGGCAGTAGGCTCATCTGCCTTGTTCAAATTAGCCGGTTGGAACTGTCTTCGCACAGTACAGTAGCGCACAGATACAGTGAGCGCTTGGCCCAACTTCCATCCAGCCTCAGGTACCATCATGGCTCTCAGCTTGACCATAGATCCGTAAGAAAGCTTTGAATGAACAGGAGGACGGTATACACCATCCTTATCCACTTTTGCAAATTTCATTAGCATATTTTCTCTTGGAATTCTGTGCTCTTTAAATAACAGATCTATATCGATGGGGTTAGCTGTGATGTGCGAAGGCAAATCTCACTAGTATTGAACTTACAGCCGTTGTCCATGCTAGCGAAACCACCATAGGCTTTAGGTCCAATATCACCAACCAAGATGTTCGGCTCAGGCTTATGAGTTTCTTAAAACGCATGCTCTGTCAGCACCCAAATATTCCAAATTAGTAATGATAAGCCATCTTACCTGGGTCTCGAATAGGCGAAACAAAAATATGAGGACCATAGTTCTTGCCATCAATAATAAGCTGGGCTTGAACGACAGCATGGGTTGCCAAAACTCCCAAACCACCAATCCACCACTTAGCAGCCTGCAAAATTCAAAGAGAATGAGCATTCCTTCTCCACCAAAACCCTGTATTGTCCATTGTTCTGATACGTACGGCTAAAGAGGGACTGTGAAGCACGAATTCATCAGAATGTCTGTCAAACGTAGCAGTTGTCATCAAACCAGCCACATTGGAGCCGTGACCCAGTTCTGTCTGTGCATAACATCCAATGATTGAATGCTTCAAAGCAGCACCGATCCATTTTTGAACTTGTTCGTCAGATCCTTGTGACAAGATGACGGGAATGAACGCTGATAGAAGCTCAATATTAACAATTGGTACTTATGTGAAATGTATGCTCATCACATTTCCTTACCTCCATAATGTAAGGTCACCTGTAGATCATATACTTCTTATTAGACTTACTGATGCTATTAATTGCACACAACAGAATACCTCACTTACCGGAGTCATCATGTCAATACTTCTGATAACAGCAGCGAATTGATCTGGAGACCATCCGTGTTCTTCCCATAATTCGATGAGTCTTGTAGCCACCTTGATACCATGACGCAGACGCTAGTTGACAGCCTATTAGGCAAATGAAAGGCAACTCAATCCGCAAATAACCACGATTAACTCACTTCTTCTCTGCTCATAAATACGAGCTGGCTCTTTTCGAATAAGGGCTCCTTCTCAAGGATGGCACGACCTTCCTCGCGCTCAGAAAGGGCTTCTTCACCTCCAATAAGGAAGTTCTCCATAAGGTTTATGTCAAAAGCAGGGTTTTGTCGAGCCAGCGACATATCAGCCGCCATTTGATCTAGTTGAGCATCCTTCACCATGGTAATGTCCTGAGTTGAAAGAGGAAGAAGAGAATAAAAGTACAGTCGTTGGGGGACAGTTAACACTATAAGCTCATTCGATAGTGTGAACTTCCCACCCCAGAAAGCTTCAAGGTCTACGAAAGCTTTCCCAATATCGAGCGTGATTATTCGGAGTAACTAATTCGCCGAAAAGAATAAGCTTTTATTCAGCTTGTATAATCCCAAAATCGTTGGGTCACATTAAATTTCTATTGAAAGGCACCCCATCGCATAGGTTGCTTTTTACTCTACAATAGTTACGATCAAGGACATAACATGCATTCGTTTATTAAAGCCGGTGCAATTTTTTACGCTTGGAGCTTTTTATTTTTTAATTATTTTACTCATAGATGAAATGTCTAGATTGGTGCACCCACTTGCTTATGTGCAGCTGCCCATTGATAATAGTATAAGAGCGCTATTGTAGGCTGACCCACCACGCAGAAAGTGATCCAAAAGATGGTGTTACCGAGACCACTTCCCTTGCCTCTCCACTTCTCCAAGGGTTTTGTTAGAGCTATCAAAGGGATTTGACCAAGCATACCCCAAAAAGCAAAGCCTGTCAGGGCATGTGTAGGGATACCAACCAGCACCTCATGGAGAATAGCTGATATGAGAAATACGACAAACTGTCCAGCTAGAGGTGGGAACCCACGTTGAACACCAGGGCTGGGGAAATGAATGCGTCAATTTGCCTGCAACACAATCAAATGAGGTTGGGATCATATGACTTACAGGTAAACATGTCTTTTGAAGAACAGGTATACAGGACGATTCCACAAACGCCAATAAGTCCCCAAATTATTGCTATTCCACCAAGCCAGGTAGAATGTACGATCGCCAAATCGAAGCACCTATATTGGTGTTTGTTAATAACACTAAAGAATAACGTTTTGGCTTCGTTGTCATAATAGTCATACTCACCTCACTCAACGCGTTCAAGAATGAGTGGAAAAGTGCATAAAACATCAGCAACCAAATCACAACAGCAGTTGTAGAAAGCTTGAGTACGCGTTCAATGATAACTACATAGTTACTCTCTTCCAAAGCTTTCAATGAGTTTTCCAATGTCGGCTTAGCATATTGTTCAGCCAGCAGGTACATTGTCACTAAGCATACGACAAGTTCGCCAACACGCTTAAGGAAAAAAGTGGTGCGAAATTTGGGTGAGCGTGGGTAAGCTGGCTGGTAACATAAGGTTGGCGCCCACCAAAAGTACAAAATATTAGAGACAGTGATGTTTCTTGGGTATTTAGAAGCCTCTTGTGTTTCGCTGTTCTCTTCCAAGTACATTTGTCGGAGCTCGCGATTGACAAGAGAATATGAGATAAGTTTTAAGAACAGAATTAGGGCAATGACCAGAGCAGCAGATCCGACTACATAGATACACAGCGGTGAAGGTTTCAGTAAAATAGCTAGCATTCATCCTATTCGTAGTAAACTTACCCATGGGATGGTATATCTTTGTATAAACTATGTACGATGGATAGATCATTAAGAACAGTAGATGTATGGAATGAAAGACCGCTGACAGGGTTTCTATGTACATCATCTTTTGTTTCACATCGAGCTTTTGTTCTTTGATATAGATAGCAATCTTTGCCATGGCCACTTCTATCAGATAAGCCGAGGTGATACTGACAGGTACACTGACCCAAGCCAGCACAAACAAACCATAGTCTTGATAAGGGATATAACTGTGCGGAAGCTTGATTAGCAAGCCGTATTTCATGTAATTTTCGATGATAAGGCGAATATTGCTAGCTCCGAGGACAAGCACTAGGAAAAAACAAGAACAATGTTAGTTGACGAATAAAGCTCCATTCAACAGGCTGTGGCCATGTCTATGCACTAGCATCCGACTGTCAAATTTAATCACAATGTGCTGGGATCACTTACTGCCTAGTCTGATAAAACCATGATAGCCACCTTCCACAGGAGGAGCTTCTTTGGACAGCACAGAGGGTTTACTGACGGTGTGTATAGGTGAAGTGTGAATATAAGAGTTCAAAGGGGGTGCAGCTGACTTTCTCTTTAGCTTGGTTTTGCCTTCACTTTCGTCCAGCTCTGCGATCGGTGGAGTTTGGCTACGACGGGTGAGTTGAAGGTCATGTCGATTCCGTTGACGTACTTCGCTAAAGTCATCTTCACTATCTGTGACTACGCGTTGCGCTCTGCGAATAGCCGTCGACATTTCGAGACAAAACGTATGTGGCCAAAGAGAACAGGGAACAAACAACAACAAAAAAAATCCACAAGCCTGGATAGCAAACGTTCACATGAAAATGGGAAAATTAGATGTGCGCGGTCTTTATTTTTAGTATTTAAAAGTCGGTAACTCGACCGCCAAAGCTCCAGTCTCCATGCCTTAAAGGCTCATTTTTAGGGCCATTGACCTCTCCAGTTTTTGGATTAACATCGCCTTCAAACTCTGGTGCGGGTTTCTTGTATGCATCCGGGTGCATTTCACTGCTACTGGCCTCTAATTCTGCCTGTTTCTTACGAATTAGGTCCAACATCTCTTGTTGTTTCTTTTTGTTTCCTAAAGGTAGTGGCCCTGGCCTATTGAGACTACTCTCATGCCTTATTGAGATCTTGTAAATGTTTCTATTGACGTTTTGAAATTTTCCTCGAAGCATAGTTTTGACAAGTAAAGTAATGCCCGGGAGTGGCAATTTTTCCCCCATTCTTCATGAGCATTGGCCTCGCAGTCACACCAGCTTGCCCGAGAATCACCGAATCCCTCCAGCAAGCCGGAAATGAATAATGATGTGTAATACCATCATAAATCAAGCAACCACAGCCAAATAAATTAAGATTGTTGACAGCAACTATTTGCATCACTGGTTAAATAATATTAAACGAGCTTGCAATGAGTACAGGCGGCTGTTGTTGCTTGTCTATCTTTCTTTTCTCCAATATCACATTCTTTCGTCGTAACAGTGCATACCATAATTCGGAAGTCTAACGACACAGCCTTCAACGAATTATTTGTACAGTCTATATCCAGCAATGCCTACCAGTTCACTGGCTTTGGAGGTTGGAAGATCTCAGCAGGCAAAAAGAACAGCATCTAACCAAAAAAGATGCTCTTGAGCCACCATAGCTTATACATTTGGACAATTTACTTGCAGATATGAAACGCTTTTAGCGATGCAAGTCATACATTGGTACAAGCTCTCATACATCTTCCAGTACACTAGAGTGACTGTCGCCGCTACACTTGTCTGGATCTGATTGAAATACCTCTAATGCAGCATTTTGATTTTCCAACGCCGATGGGCTAGCACTTTTAAATACTGGAAATTTTCCACGCACCGTGTTACTTTGCCTTTGACGCAAATGCACGGAAGTTATGCCACAGTTCACAAGGAATCCGCCAATGACGGAACCCTTCTTGCTGTTAAGGTGTATTTGAGATCACACGGTCGGCATGCCATGTTGCACGCACATCGGGAGCTTCGTGCTCTAGAACAGCTAAAGCTCAGCTCTTATGAGGAAGCATCAGAGAAATTCGTAAGCAGAAACTAGCCCATGCACTTGCACTTGCACCCTGCTGCCGGACAGCATAGCTAACTTAACAACAGCTTATATATCTTATTTCAAGTGAATCAAGTTCATTGTCCCTGTCGTTGCGGTTTCGATTTCACCCTCATACGTTGGATAAAATAACTCCTGTCAGCCAGGAACTAGCAAGAAAATATGTGCTACAACTAGCAACAGCATTAGATTATGTGCATTCTTTGAGTTTGGTACACTGCGATCTAACTCCACAAAACATCCTTGTAGCCGATGATGGCAATTTGCGGTTAGCGGATTTTGGTTGTGCACATCCAATTACTGAAACCATAGAAGGATCAACTGAAGGCATAGGAACAAGGTAAGAAGATTTTGTCATCTTCATATGTCAACCCGAACAAAAAGCCTCGCCATACTGATTCAGAATATTCTGCCTTAACCAAAAGGTGGTACGTAGCCCCAGAACATCTACTTTCCTGTCCTTATTATGCACCACCGAGTGACATATGGTCATTGGGATGTATATGGCTGGAAATGATATCCGGAAGACCAGCTTTCTGCGGAGGGAGCGATCTGGAGCAATTGGGCATGCTTGTGCGAGCAATCGGAAGACCAAGCAAGGAAGTGGCCAATGAGCTATCCGTATACCCAGATGGAAACAAATTGATCTTTTTTGCTGCTCCTGTTGAGGACTCTCACACTGTTGAAACTGTGGAGGATGGCGAAACCCAGCTGGAAGATGAGGGGCTTCCTCCGTATATGTGCTTAAGTGATATGATTAAACCCATGTCAAACTCCGAACAGGCATTTGTGAAGCAAATGCTTAGCTGGTCTGTCAAGAATCGACCAAAAGCAAGCGCTATCATAGACACCCTCAGTAATATACAAGCTGATTCAGCATAATATCCCATTTCCAACCACACTAGAATACCCAGTTTCTCATTGCTCAAATCCAAATCCACCTTCTTGTGCTTATAATAATCTCTTGTTTAGTTTTTTATATATAAAAAAAAAAATTGCAAATTGTTTATCCTCATTGCTTTCCAAGCAACTCAGGTATTTCTAATTCTCCGCTACTAATCTTCTCTATCGTCTTCATGAGGTCGTAATTAATTTCTTGAGAAACGACCGAGTCGTGCTTATAAGCAGGATGGTTTTGCACAAACTGCCGCATCCAAGTTGCTGCGGTCATAAGACTGCCATCAGCCCTACGACTAATCAAATCCAAATACTTGGAAAGCTGGCATCGTGTCTCTATGTCAACATTAACACTGTTCAAATAACTGTTGATCAGTGGTATAAGACCAATGAAACCTCCAGACTATCAAAAAACCAATGTTAGAAAACGGTTGTTACACTGCCGAAATACACTATGTAAGATGCCATGTACCTTGCCGTTGATGATTTCATTGATTGTCATCAACTCATAAGCATCTTGATCCTCATCATCGTCAGGGGTATTTCCGTTAGATGCACCGTTGATATCGGCATTGGATGTGCTGGTTGATGTGCTAGGTGATGGTTGTCGTGATGAAGGCTTTTGCTTGGTGAAGACGTTCTTTCGGAAATAGAATTTCTCATTCAGGACAGCACCTCTCTTATGAGCGTTTTGCATATTCTCATCGACTTTGGAAATAGGAATATAGAAGTTGAGATTGAAACTGATGATGGCTCGAGTCAAGAGCACAATGAAAATTGCGAAAGCTGTGTTTTCAAAGTCAGTGATCTGAATTTCCATGCTTCGGAATTCAACTCGCCATCCAATGTTGGAGTTTGGCGGTGGAGGCTTGAAACGCAATGTCTGCCAGTTGGTAGATTGGATGTTCTAAATCAAGAAAATTTAGAAAAAAAATGTTGGCAGTCAAAATTTCATTGCGCAAGAACATACCTCGAAATGATCAGAGGAGACAGAGTCATCCTGATCCAAAAGTTCTTTGAAAATGACAAGAGGATCTCTTATGAACAAGTGAGATACATGCTTGGCTAATTGGTCATCAATGTCGTTGGATCGAAGCTTGTCATAGATTTTTTTATCATACACCAAATCAATGTCATTGTACTTTGGCTTGAACAATGGACCAGTAGATATGTAAGAATCGACGGAATCATATCTAGATTTGTTGATGACAAATCTATCATGCTCAAGAGGCTATAAAATGTTCATGGATTAGATACGGTTTGTGATCGCAGGGTCAAAATTTGAAAACTAACCTTTAGTGCACGTTCCTCGGGTGTTCTATCATCTACACTACTGGCAATCACATTCCATCTACAATCCACATCAGACAAATAACCACGATAGATGGGGGCAGCTCCAGTCAGAGCCAACATAATAGGTCCAACAGGGACCAGCTGATCATACAGTCTTCTTGCTTCCGTAACATTGCAAGCTTGGAATGTTATTTGAAGACAGCAGCATCCCATGCCGAAAGCCATAGCGTCCATATAGATATGATCAGGCTTTGCAGCACCTTCTTTTGCTTCCTTATCCTCTGGGAAGATATCTCGGTCCCAGGGGATGGTAGGATCAATGAAAGGTGATGGAGTATTGCGATCCTTGAAGATTGGCATGTTGATAGCCACCTTAGAACCACGTCGTCGTCGAATGTTAGCGGTCAACGTACTACGAGTATGGATTAGGGATCAAGCTTTCCGCTACTCATGAATAATTTACCCTGTGACTTACGGAAAGCGAGCATGAGGGTTGATGATTTCATCTGGAACAAACAGACTACGACAAGCATCACCATTAGGTTCGTGATGTGGGTCTAAGAATTCGCCTTGACAACCAAGACGAGGGTAGCTGACAATGGTCAATGGAACTTCATTTGGTCTCATTGTTTTAAGAGCTAATTCTCTTCGCAATTTCATGTTAGGCTCAACCAACAAAAGATCTCTCAATGAGCTTCCATATGGAGATCCGGGAGTGCCTTCCAGCATGAAACGTCCATACTCTGGTCGCCATGAAGTCGCAGGCGCGGGGCTGAAAGAAAGAGTTAGCGATCCATCATTACTTTCATTGATCCATGTCCACTTCGCATATCAACTTACACATGCTCTGGATCTTTGAGCCAATCCTGCTCATCTTTTTGTAGAATAGCAAGCATTTCAAATACCCTCAGAGAGATTTTGGCATTCTTATTCTGCTCGTCATACGAGACAACAATGTATTCCACCTTAAATACTTTTGTTAGCAACCCTTTCCAAATACCCTGTGCCTATATATCGCAATCCAATATACGTTGAACATATACCTCGTCACCCCACAATAGACAATCCTTCTGCTTGTCCTTCATTTTGTGGTAAATGGACAAGAATTGGTCAATGCCGTGAGAACGGACATGGTCCGCAAATTCCTTGGCCTCAGACCATTTCAGTGGTGTACCAAGTGATAATAACCCCATGCCGAGAGCGCTTTGTGTGTTATGCTGTAATTCCTAGTTGAGGCTGTCGCGAGTAAACCGAGTGCAGATTATCACAATCAACTGCCAACCGATAATAAAGTTAGCCGGACATTTCTAAGGTGGTATGCCAGCTGACACAATGTACTGATCCCTTTTAAACATACTTTTACCCTTTGACAATCGATCAGAAAGCAACAGCTATAGACCTAGAAAAAATTGTTGCCAGCACGTTTTTTAATCTTCTGTCGGGGATTCGTCTGAGCAGACCCTGGGCAGCTGCTGACAAATTCTCCATGCCGTCTCACAATTTTTCCAGCATCAATACGCGCCATTCTTCCATGCTGCGCATATCATCAGCTGAGAATCGTCTTCTATTTGTTTGTAATTATGCAGATTGTATCTTATGTCGTACTGCTTTGAATTACTTTGTTGTGTAGAGCAGTTATGTACCACATAAATGTCAAATAGCGCTCTGTTAAAAAAAATGCAATTCTTTGGCAATGCATCTCTTACTAATATAAAAGCCCTTTTATCTTCGATTGATCCGAGTTTTTAAGTATAAAAACTACTTTATTTGTAACTAATGTGGGGAAAGGTAGTGCCTTCTGCAGTGCATGCAACTTGGTACATATTTTTAATTGATTTCGCATCATAATATATGTCTGTACTTGCCACGAATATACTTGCTTGTTACTTGAGAGGTATGACACAGCATGAATGTGTTTTTGATTGTAAGCGAATTGCCTACCTGTTAATCATCTCTTGGCGCTTCTCGTATCAAGCAAACCCAGCAAGTATATGATTGCAAGGTAATCTATATATATCTTACAAAACTTATCAATACATACATCTACTGCAATTCATAGCAAACCTCCTTCACCAGTAAAAAACCAGATATAAATGGGCTGATATATAAGAAGGACTTTTTGCTACCAATTGCGTGAAAAATGGTTGCGAACACATCAAATAGCAACAAAAAAATAGAAGATAGAAATAAAAAATAAAAATGAAAAGAATAAAATCTTTGGAAAAATGCAAAGTAAAAAATGGCAAAAAGAAGCCCGACGTGGGGGTCGAACCCACAACCTTGAGATTAAGAGTCTCACGCTCTACCGATTGAGCTAGCCGGGCGATTTCTGTCAAGAAGACCACTCACTTTGTGTTGATCCCTACCAAAATGTATAAAAGAAGATAGTCAAGTATAAATCAACGTTTAGAGTCGAAGACGGCCCTGATTCCACAGAGCAGGTAATATATATGTATACAACATAGAACATGATGTTTAAAAGCTCTGAAAATTTTGGTACTAGTGGTTTTAGGTAGCGAAAGCTCTTTAAGGACTGCGGCATGAGTGACTGCGCCACTTGATTCCCGCTATATATTAAAAGCGGCGAGAATTCCGGAATGGCGACAAAAAAAGCAGAATCTTATTTTATTATCGCGAAATGCCTATTACCACCGACGAAGCGGTGATCAAGTACCTGGAAGAGCGGGGTATCCATACCACCGGCGTGCAAAGGCTTACAGGAGGATCGGCCAACTTTGTGTGGCGCGTGCAGCTGAAGGAAAAGCGAGCGGATCTGGGAGACCAGCCTACCATCGTCGTCAAGCATGCCGAATCATTTGTTGCGTTTGATGTCAATCTGTTTTTCGATGCAGCGAGGATGAATTTCGAGATTGAAGCCTTGCGCCTGGCCAACGATCCGGCCATCTCAGTTCCAAAAATGGGTGTTCCAAGTGTTTACTCATATGACGCAGAAAACAATGTTGCTTTCATGGAAGATGTGGTTGGGTCAGCTACTGTGAAAGCCTACATATCGGATTTGGCCGAGCCTCCATCGCCTGAGCTTTCACATGAGATTGGATCATTGCTAGCCCAGTTTATTGCCCGCTTACACAACTATGGCCTGGCCAACCGCGACGTTTTGAGAGGCAAGTTTGACCATCGTCTTGGCGCGGACCTTAGCAAGGCTTATTTTTACGACCGGGCCGAGGGTCTAATGAGGAGCTTTGGTATTGAAAGTCCTGATGCGGTGGCAGCAGCTGCATATGGTGGCGAACAGCTGGTCACCAATCCCCAAACATTTTGCATGGGCGACTACTGGACGGGTAACGTTCTGATAAATGTAGGATCAACCGAAGGGGTCAAATTACGTGTAGTTGATTGGGAGGTATGTCGATATGCTCCTTCAGGGATGGACGTAGGGCAAATGCTTGCAGAATTGTTTTGCTTGCACACATTTCGCCATCCGTGCGAGGACTTGATGAAATCGTTTCTACAAGTATATGCAAAGGAGTTCCACCCCACACTGTATGATGTTAAAATTGCAATCATTCAATTTGGTCTTCATCTCTTAATCTGGACACCGACCGCTGGTTGGACGGATGATGGGGCAAGCATTGCAAGGATAGGAATTGACTATGTTAGTCACGCGTGGCAAGAAGATTGGCCATGGTTTGAAAACACAGTGTTTAGAGAATACCTTCACAATGTAACAAAAGCTTGAGCTATATAAAGCTAAATAGGGTAATTAAACAATAAACTACTTGATTGTTTTTCTTTCTATAACCTTGACGTTTCCTTGGAAAATTTTACTTTTTTCATTGTTCTCGTTTTTTACGGCTTGGGGTTTATGCCAGTCGTACACGTGAAAATCTCAAACAGAACCTTTTCTGTCAAAAAGTATCATCGGACACGTCTGGTTACGAAATTAATATAGCCTCGTGTCAAATCCTGCGTAGTGCAACCTACACCTGACCCCAAGTACCTTGTGTGGGGTAACGCTAATGATATAAATACAGCTATTGGTCCTGCTAACACTTGGCCACATTTAACCATTCTGTATAAAAAACCCCCAAAAAAAAACAAACAAGAAAACGACAACATGGTTCATTCAGAGTCAAAGCAAGATATCATCAATTGTAATTCAATTGGATGTTGTGTGCCACTGCCACTTGATGTCAATCCTTATGAGCACTCTTATAACGCGACCACGGTGGTAGCGAAATCCATGCTAGATCGCTTGGCGAAACGAGCTACTTTACTATCGACCAATATATTGAACGTCGCGACCGATCTGGTCAATTACTTTCATGAGCCAAAAAAGCCTTCCTGGGACATTAGCACTACATTATTGAGTTCGCTTTTACAAGCTTTGGTGTCCCACGGCCAGCTTGGTGAGCTTGACATTGTAAGATTTTTCACAAGCATTCCGACGATCCCACCGCCGTTCATGAGCAAGATTCAGGAAGTTCGATTCCGTGTTGGCCCAAGAGATTTGCCTGGTATGCTACGGCCGCTTGATAAAGTTGAGACAGGTGATAGAGAGATCTTGGCTGAATGGGTGATGGATCGATCTCTGGCGTCTATGGAACAAATGTTACCGTCTAAAACGGACTCTTTTGTGGTTAAAGTTGAAGAGAATAGTTCTCCAAGAGTTATTTTATACGCACACGGCGGGGCTATGGTGCTTATGAGCTCAAAGACACATAGACTTTTGACCTGGTGTGTTAGTAAAAGCACTGGGCTGCCTATATTTTGTAAGTACTACTTTTTGCCATTTCAGGCGCTTAAAATATGCCAGTGATCGGACCTAACTAACCTCCGCATAACAGCCATAAATTACAGGTATGAAAGACAGCAAACCAACTTATGTTGACACAAGCAATATCCATATTGACAGTCATCTAACTGTATCTTAACACAACAGATTGGCACCAGAACATCCATTCCCAGCTGGTTTACATGATGTCGTATTATCTTTCCTGCATTTGATCGACAAAGAGGAAGGTTATGGATATGACCCGGCAAATGTGATGGTGATGGGAGACTCTGCTGGAGGAGGTCTTATGCTCTCTATGATGCTGTACTTGAGAGATCATGGATTGCCACTTCCTGGAGCAGCCGCCCTGTTCTCACCTTGGGTAGATTTGTCTATGAGTCATGACAGCTGGAGCAACAGAAAATACGACTACTTGCCTCTCCTGACCGAAGACCACCCTATCCATGCCACCAAAATGTATTTAGGCGAAGAGCGCTATCCATATATGCTCAAACATCCATATGTGTCGCCTGTATTTGCTCAGAACTTTGATAACCTTCCACCCATATTACTACAAGCAGGAGGCTGCGAATGCCTGCACGATGAGATACAAGAGCTGGCTACTCGCATTGCTCAATCTAATACTTATGTACAGCTTGAGGTTTATGAAGATATGATCCATGTTTTCCAAGCCTTTCCATTCCTAAAAGCTTCACGAAAAGCATTACAAAGTGTTGGATGGTGGAGCATGTATGCCGTTAATATTATTCACAAGTGGCAGCACGAAGTCACAACATTGAGACGTGAGCTAGAGCTCGCTAAATCAACCGATTGATCTGCACAACCTAGAACGCAATCTGCTCTTTTTTCTTTTAATTTATTAGTTTCTAGTGAGAAAAGTAATTCATTGTATCATTGACTTTTTCTACACTTGTCCAATATACACACATAAACTTTACAACTTGGGTTCTTCGCCCGTCAACAACTGGTAGGCCTCGACATACTTTTTCAATGTGTTTTGAACGACATCTTCAGGCAACTCAATGCCAGTGCGCTTGTCAAAGTTGATGCTTTCCAAGTAATTGCGAAGGTATTGCTTGTCAAAGCTGTCTTGACCCTCTCCGACTTTATAGGTTGCAGCGGGCCAGAATCTGGAAGAATCGGGAGTCAAAACCTCATCAATGAGAATAAGGTTATTATGGTTGTCAACACCAAACTCAAACTTGGTGTCAGCAATGATGATACCACGTTCCAAAGCATAAGCACTGGCACGCTTGTAAAGCTCAAGAGCAGCTTCCTCAATTTGCTTGGCCAAATGAGGTCCAACAATACCGGCTACTCGGGAAGGATGAATGTTCTCGTCTGCATAAACAGTCATAATGATAATCAGACACAAAATTTTGACTCAGAACGTCCACAAAATTTAAAATAAAATATAATAGATTTACCATGCTCACCAAGCTCAGCCTTGGTGCTTGGTGTGAACAAGGGTTCGTCGAGCTTCTCGCTTTCTTGAAGGCCTTTCTTCAACTTGATATCACAGATACTTCCCTTCTTCTGGTATTCCTTCCAACCGGATCCGGTAATATAACCGCGCACAATGGCTTCAATTGGCAACACTCGAAGCTTTTTGACCAGAAGACAGCGGCCTTCGAGTTGATCCCGGTATTTCTTTACTGACTCAGGCATCTCGTCAAAGTTGGCAGTAATCAGATGGTTGGCCATGATGTCTTTCAGGTAGTTGAACCAGAAAACAGATATTTGAGTCAAAATCTTGCCCTTGGAAGTAATGCTCTGTCGAGAAGTGTAAGACAACCTTGTGCTATCAATTGTCAATTTGCTACTATCTTCTGAAAGCTTACGTTTGACATTATCACATCGAAAGCGCTAATGCGATCGGTTGCAACGAAAAGCAAGCTGTGGTCGTCAACTTCATACAAGTCGCGCACTTTTCCACGAGCTACGAGTTTTAGATCAGGACAGTTACTATAAATTAGCGGGATGTTTAGTATTGTTCTGAATGTGTTTCCTGCTGCATAATAGCAAAAGTAAACCTTTCAAGAAGAGCCATTGTGAGTTGAGTGAATGAAAACGCTTTGATTCAAGGTCTCGAACTTTTTTTTTTTTAGAGTTGGCCAAGCGATCACGTGCCTGTCAATCTGCAGTCCTTGCAATTAGAGACCTACTGCACGGCACATCCCGTTGAATTTTGTGCCTGGGCTTTGCTTCTATATATACTACGGCTTAACCGGTTGAAATTTGACTATGAAGATCCTAAATTCTAACTTGCAAAAGAATTTATGCCATATCACGAATTTCAAAGCAACCTCTATTCATTTATCTGATTTGCTTAGGAGCCATATTCCTTCTGTAACCTAGTTGTACCAAATTTACGACTAGGCGATTCTACCATTGAATGACCATTGAATATTCCTGACAGGTAGCAAGCTATGATAATTATAAAAGCTTGTTTTCATGCACAAAGCGGTGTTTTTCAAAGCTTGCATTGACTCATCCGCCGTAAAATTCCGCTCCTGGCATACACTTTTCTGCAGTCGTCTATTTCAGTCATCATATCATATACTAATATAGAATGAATTGAAGCTTTCATTCTTAAGCCACCAGTACTAAGGTGCTCAATATCATATTCTTTCCACGCCCCATTACCTAGTTTGCGAGCACAAACAGTACTTTTAACATGTCATTTCTCATCCAGTGCATGGTGGTTTCTCATACATCCACTGTTACCGCCTGTACAAAACGTAGCCAACTAAAGAATATATAGGCCACCCGACTCGCCAAGCTTTATAGATGCTTTGTCAGGCAAAAACTTGAGCACGTCCGATGCTTACTGAATACTATATGCTATTTTTCCTATCCGAGAAACCAATAAAGCATGTGTATACATACTATTGGCCTACCAGCATAGTATATGTTATTACTATTCAAAATTACTCAGTTTCTATGTTATGGTATATAAGTCCGCTTGAAACCAACCACTCGCGGATTTCAAAGTGCCGAATACATGTGGTGCTAAACACATACTGTGAATCGTTATAGATGGCATGGTTTACCAATGCTTTACATCCTAAATTAAAGTAACATGTGAGATTCAAGTGTGTCAGTGATTTGGCTTATGTTTCTTTGTGGTGGATTAGGTACGTTTTGTGACCAGAATTAGCCAAAAACGATGACTAGCCCGTAGCCAGCAAATTGCTTTATTTTGCTAAAACTCATAAATACAATTTTTGGCTTGACTGGAAATTGCAAAAAGTCAAGCAAACATTGCACGATACCTGTATATCATGCTTGGCAGCCAGGAATAATTCGCTAATCGATTAAGAGCGGGACCGTGCGCGCTTGATGGCATGCCTGGCCCTGATAACGTCACAACCACTTTATCTTGAATCGATTTTCACGTGTAAATCAAGTTGAAACATCGGCCACTAAATTCTTTTTAAAAATCGATCGGAAAACGTCAACCCTCGTCTTTTTTCCTTATCACTCACCAACTATGAAAGCTGATAATAATAACCCTTACGAAGTCCTTGACAACGATGTCGCGGTTCCCGATAGTGGTATGTATTCATACGATGTGGGTATCATATAGCTGCTTTGTATTCATTCCGTTTTTTTTTTTTAATGCAGAAACCGTCAAGGTAGAGCAAGTACGCTCCAACTTTTTCAGCAGATTGGCGTCCATCCCTGTTGTGCATGATAGCTGGACAACAGTCTACCACTATGTTAATGAGAACAGTATTGGACGCTACGCTTTGACTTCCACTGAAGGAACCATTCAAAAGGCGTCTGGTATCATCGCTCCGTATATGGAGCGTTATTCTGAGCAGCTGAAGGCTATGGATGACATGGGCAACAAGTCGCTTGATTATGTAGAGCAGAACTATGGCGTTATCAATAAGCCTACGGCAGAGATTTTCGCTAACGTCACTGAACCTGTTCGCCAAGTCAGAACTACCGCTAAAGGCTACTTTGATAATACAGTTTATGTCGTCACCCGTCCTGTTGATCTCGCCACTCACAGCATTTTGGATAACCTGGAATATGCTGTCGACCGTGTCCTACCACAACAGAAGAAGACTGTCAAGCGTTCTAAGAAGAAGAATGATGATGAAAAGAAACCTGTGTCGCAGCAAGAGAGAGCTTACACTTTGGCTTTGGATACCAAATCACGATTGATTTCGCGCTTTCCCACCGTGGAGCATATTCCAAGTTCCCGCAAGGAGCTTGAACAAACCTTGAAAGCAAATGCTTTGTTAAAAGGCGCGTTTGACCGCATGGAGCGCCTTGACCAGTCCCTAAGATATTCATACACACAGACGACCGATCTCACCAAGAAAACTCTGACAGAGCCTCTTACACAACAATTTGGTACTATCTCAAAACACATGCATGATAATTACGAAGCAGCTCGTAGCTTTGCCGATGCAAGTGTAAATGGTATCACGGCTGAGTTAGTAGCTCACATGGATACCACCATCGACTTTGTCAAGACTCACAACACTTACTTCCCTGAACTTGTACGCAACCGTCTCCAACCTCTACTCAACTTCGCTGGTCAAGAATATGATATTATTCGCGCCCAGCTGTTGAACACTGATATCTCCACAATGCAAAAAGCAAGAAATGTGCTTGGACTATCCAAGGATCAGATCATGCCACTTTTGCAAGAAAGCATGGATGCTCTTCACGAAGAATTACGTTATTATCAGGTTTATGCTGATAAGTCCAAGAATGACGCATTGAAGAGCTTGCGCGGTCATTTGGATTCCGTTGCAGGATCCGGTATCAAAGCATAAATATGAATGATTGGTTAAAAACACAAAAAAACCAACCATCACGAACACAACATTTGTATATTTCTGCACATTACTTATTTTCTTTAGACCATATCCCCAATATGCAATTCATTTTATTACGACTTTGATATAAAATAAAAAAAAACTATACATTTAACTAGAATTATTTTGATCATTGGCTTGTGATCGTTGAGTGCGTAAAATAGATGGGTCTGCCTCAGGATTTTCTCTCTTATTCAGCTGCTTATGCAGGTGTTGATCCCTTTGGCCCTCCTTTTCTTGAGACGCATCAGCCCTAGCTTCCTTATTGGGCGGATTGCGGGTCTGATACTCATTGACAGGATTGTTAGGATGCTCGTCTCGTTCATGTTGAATCACGTACTCTGCATCAGGTATACCTTGCTCCTCGCTGTCTTGCAGGGTATTTTGCCTAGGGTTCTCGGGTTTTTGGTCCTGGCCCAAACTGTTTTTTCGAACGGCTTTGGCAACTTGGATCTGCTCGATGGCTTCATTTCTTGTTTCCTCTCCAGTTTCTTTTAGTGATGGTTTTCCGGTTATTCCACCCAAGGCATGCTACACAAGAGAGTCCAACGAAAAAGGAAAATTATTAACAAAAATACGTGCAACCCACTTGCACGAAAACAAGCATTTTTGGCTTTCGGCTTGTTAACATACCTTAACAGCACCCTCGTACTTGTGTGCAATACCTTTCACGATAGTCTTATCAGCTTCTGCTTTTGACATGTTGGAAGTCTCGACATTGCTATTGAGATTCTCAACATTCTTGCCTAGTACTTGTTGCGACATTGTGAGTTCAGATATAAAAGAAAGATAGTAGATTGGCGGGTTTAGCTCGGTAAAACGCCCTTTATGTTGGCTAAATTTCGTCATATGTCAAACAAGGCAATTGTTGATATTCTATGGGTTTCAGCAAATCATTTGGCTCCGTTTGTTGTAAGAGCAAGCATATAGCTTGATAGGACAGAGCCATCTTACAGCACAAATAAGAGCTACAGCTGCTAGTTTGTGTAGGTCACACCACTGAAGGAGCCTTCTTTGGCAAATGCGTGGTTTTTGATACCGTGCTGCTTAGATGCCAATTCCCATTCTTATAGCCCTGATTTAATCTCAGCACACAACTACCTCAAGTTTTTTGAATGAGTTGGCGCGTTGCCTGACAATCTCAAGGCATGCAAAGATTTGAGCATGCGCTACACAGATTAGAAAAGTCACTCTGTTGCTCACAATGGTAGAGAGGATAATAACTTACCTGGAAAAGCTAAAATATCCGACTAACCTTGTTGTACCTTCCATAGTAACAAATCGCTGTCAGACGTTCGAGTTGTTGCTGAATGTGGCCATTTTTTTTGCAGGTAGGGTGTTTATTGAACCAAGAGCTAGTGATCTGGCGAGATAAAGGTTCTAAAATGTCATTGCCGCGAAGCAACTGTGTTGTAGACGAAGTGGGAACGAACAAGAGGTGTCCGCATTGTGGCATGCCTGCTATCATGAAAAATTTACAACCATATCCTCCTCTTGACATTTTATCACAATGTGTACAGAAACTGCGAATCATCAAGACCAGCCGCGACGAGATGCTTGCATCTTGTTCTTTTACCGATGACAAATATGGCAGCATCTCAGATGGTCCAAGACCAAAAAAGCCGCGAATCAGCTCAAATGCTAGCCGCGGCAGTAGCAAATTGTCAAATATTGTAAATATAGATCATATTACTGAAGCTGAGGAAAGGAACCCTGAAATTGTGCTACACTCCGAGATCCAAGCGTCACAAGAAGATGACTGGAGTCAAACGAGTCTAAGCAAAACAGTCGTCTTATCTAGAAAAAAGCCTACCCAGGATTCTCGCAAGTCACTCGAACGGGTTATTAAGATCATGTACACTGGATTGACGAGTTCAAGCGAAGTAAGAACACTCATTTGTCCAACCGCTTATAAGTTGTGATGTTGTAACAATTTTTCAGGAAGAGGTCGAGCGCTCTTTAGCAAAAATAGCTGGAACCGATATGAGAATTGAAGTGTTTGAAGATTCCAGTTGGATACCTGACGAAGTCACACATGTGATTACACATATGGATGAGCATCATTTGTGCAAACGGACTCAAAAGTACTTGGATGCGATCACTAAAGGAAAATGGGTAGTGGGCCATCGATGTAAATGATTTATTTTGAGGGTATGATGAAGTATTATGAATAGGCAATGGTCTAATCTACAATATTAGGGCTCGTAGAAAGCATTTTGGTTGGGCGATGGGTGGATGAACGTAGCTATGAGGTTGTGGGGGATCTGACGAATGGCGTCACTGCAGCTACAAGCAAAGGTCGATTTCTGAAGTCTACCGGTGGTGAACTTTTCAACGGCTTACGAGTATACTTCCAAGGAGACTTCCAGCGTTCGCCTAGTCGCCACGATCTCATGTTGTTAGCAAGGTCGGCGGGAGCTCGGATACTTCAGCGACGGCCAGCCGATGTACAAAGTAATGATAACAATAGCGGTGTAATTAATGTCGATCGACCTCTTGTTGTCATTGAAGATATACCGACGAAATGGAAAAAGTCTCAGGAATGGTTAACGGGGTATCAAGTTGTTTCAAGCAATTGGATGATAGAGACTATCAGTCGGTGTTCCCTGCAGGTGCCTTTGCCATAACCAGATTTTCACGTAACACCATTGTAACATAAATAAAATGTGTAATAATTCTTCTAATAACAACGAAAATAAAGAAAACAAAAAACTAAATAAACGAAATGAATTTTTGGCGGGCGTAGCGGATAGTTGCACCGCATGATGCTAGTATAGCCGAGGGATATTAATCAGTGATGGGAGTGGCGAGGTTGTAGATGACAGCACCTTCATCTGAAAATAATGTCATGTGTTACTTTTTTCGGCTTTTATGCCCGCCTATCCATAACATTGATGAAATTTACCATAGTTTTTTCCTTCCTCTCTGTCTGAGGCAGGGGGGAACAATCGTCTCTTCTCATCATAGTAGTGGTCACGCTTGTCACCTTCTCGTGCAGCGTTATAGGTCAAGTAGATGGCAACACGAGACTTCTCGGTGTTGTTATCTCCTGATCGGTGTGCCAAGTATGCTCCAAAGATCAAGACAGATCCCTATAGCCGCTTTGTCAGTATGATCAAATCTCTCTCAATAAACCCCATTGTTCATATACTTACAGGCTTGCAGTAGACAGGGATCCAATTTTGTTCCTTGCACCATTCTCGTGAAATTGAACCATCATGCTTCTCTTGAGGCAAGATACGTCTGTCGTAAGTATTCTTGTGTGATCCAGGAACGACCTCAAGGCAGCCATTTTCAGCGGTGGTTGGGTCAATAGTAAACATAGTGGTCATATGTGATGATTGACCAAATTGAACAAATGCAGGAGCATCTTGATGTGCAGGGAAACCTGTAATGATAGGATGCATTTAGTTGTTGATCCTCAAAACAAAATGAACAAGTTTTTTTTGGGTAACTTACCTCCTCCACCGGGAAGCTTGTAATTGACCTTCTCCTTGAAGAGGACATAGTCTTCACCATGAAGTTCTTTCAAGACATCCATTAAGCGCTGGCTACGAACATACTCACGAAGAGCATGGTGGTAAGGAGTAAAGTTTTCTGTACGGCAGAGTTGCTTCTCGCCAGTCGCGGTGTTCTTTTCATAATATTGCATCCATTTGCCTTTAGCTTCACCCCAGTCTTGCAATTCTTGCGTATATTGAACAAGACTGGCATGTTCTTCAGGGTCATAAAAGTCTTCAATTAGGATGAAGCCTTGTTCATGGTAAGCAGCCTTTTGCTCAGGGCTAAGAATGTAAGGTTGGGTTTGAGCTGGGACTGTCATTTTTGATTAAAGAACGGTAAACCTGGCATGGAATTAGCGTCTTATATACCCACCCTTGATCTCCGTAATCACGGCCGGATACATCAATGTTCGAAACCTAAAATGCACTAATATTTGCCGTTAGTATAGGTCATCAGATGGCATGCGACCATATACGGTCGATCTTATTCGTAGATATTTACATCACGTCCGCACGTCCAGCCGAGCGTTAGTTTAAAACATGCGATCCATCAGCCCCTGGACCGTTACCATTGACTCATTTCAATCATTGTGTTTGTACAAATTTAATCAGCAATGGAGTTTTAGTCTCCAATAAAGTCAAAATGTTTGATAAGCGTGTGACAGTGCGAGACAGGCATTGGTCAAATCTGTTGGATCGGTGTTAGATGAAACTCCGCATGTGGCCGTTAAGGAATAGCCGTCCGACGCACCGGGGGTTCCCAATTACCATTTGAGCTCAGATTAGCTAAACACGTCCTCAAACATTAATATAAACCACACAAAAGTGGGTTCTTTTTTTGTGGTACTAAAACTGGATCTCATGTCGTCTGAACAGCAAGATTGTGAGAAAATTGTTGATACTGTCTTCCAAGTATTGATTGACGGAAGCAAGCAAGGCTATATTGGAGAAGCAATTTCTCAGTTGGAGCACTCTTTGCAAGCTGCCGCTGGCGGAAGACAAGCAAGTATGTGGTATAATTACATTTGAGTAGTAAAAGGAAGAGGAGGATGTTGCTATTTTGGCACTACGTAAGATCTTTCTTATTAATGTACTTGTGTATAGATGCTGATGATGAGACTGTCTTGGCTGCTCTGCTTCATGATATTGGACAATTTGCTACTGGCGCTGAGCAGAAGCAAATGCTGTGTGATGCTGCTGAACTGTCAAATCCTGACGGCACCTCCACCGGCAATACTGGTGAAAAATTAAGCGTGGGTGTTACTGGCCATGAACGTATAGGTGCGGAGTACTTGAGACGACTGGGATTTTCTGAAAAGGTAGCCCAGCTTGTAGAATCACACGTGTCGGTCAAGAGATACTTGACTGGAAAGGACCCCGAGTATTATGCTGGTCTAAGCAATGCTAGCAAGCTTTCTTTGAAATATCAGGTAATGAGTTTGAAACTATAGTAATGAAACGTTAATTTATACAAAACCAACCAACCATTTTTCTGGCATGCAGGGCGGACCTTACAATCAAGAACAGATCAAAGAGTTTGAGAAAGACCCTTTGTATGAGCTCAAGATTCAAGTTCGTCGTTGGGATGATAGTGCAAAGATCGTTGGTTGGGAAGTTCCTGATTTGGAATCATATCGACCCATGGCAATGAACCACCTTTTGGCTCAACGCAAACAACAGGGCGTTGTTGCTTAAACCGTACAAGCCAATGACATTTAGAAACATTCTGTGCCATATATATATATTTTTCAATGAATTCGATTTTATAAAACCTATGCCAGTTATTATGTACACGAGAAGCTTATGCCAAAAAACAGGTTAATTGGAGCTCAAGCCAGTGCTGGTATCAGAAGTTGTTGGGTGAAGCTGCTTGGATATGTAAAGTGAAAGAGGATATCCAGCAAACATAAACACAATGATGGCCAAGATGATGACAATGGTCATAAGATTGCACACCCCTCTCTTGTTCACTGGTCGCTTTTTCTCTTGCAACGAAGTGTCGAAATCAGGATCACTGATCTCATGTTTCACATCCACCGCAACGCTATCCACTCCCTCTGTCGCAGACAAATAATCATGAGTGTTGGAGTGACTTATTTTGGATGGTGTAGATAAGCCCGAGATGACAGAGCAATAAGGTGATGTTTTGTTGACATACAAGCTCGGTCTTGGTTTTCCAATCAACGTCTTACTGGAAGACTCACTGAGACTTGACAGACTCGGGCTCTTTTTTATGTTCAAGTCGTCATCATCATGATCCTCGGACAAGTACCTGACATCCTTATCCAAACCCAAAGCCTGGCTTGTCAAGCCATCAGGTGCTGTAACGGATCTTTTAGGCTGTGGCGGAGCAGATATCAAGCTACTCAATAAATCATTGTCCCCGATTGAAGACGGACGTCCATGTTCAGTAATGATAATCGAGAAAGGAGCATAATTGGCATGTTGATGATCGCGGTTGGTGGTGTTGTCTATGCTGTTACGGTGACTTGGCATCTTGACGGAAGTAATATCATCTTCCTCCATAGGGTAATCATAAGGATAAGATGCTCTCTGTTCCGCACTAACGCTTCGCCTCAAAGGTGTCGACGCTGGTCGATTTTGATGGGTATGATCCATTTCTATAACCATTTCGTTGTCAGTTGGAGTGTGGCGAGGAGCAAAAGCCTCTTGCTCTTGCTTCTGATTGAGATTATGATCCATAATTAAAGACAGTGAAAAAAAGCTGCACCAAAATAAATCGTCAAGTAGCTTTTAAACAGCCAAAAGCGGTTGATGATTATATGATTTTGCCAACCATTTGGTTCAAATATGATATTGCATGCCTACAAGCATTACATTCCACAGAAAAAAAGCCTGTCACACACATTCTTTGATCGTGCTCAAGCGCACAGACACTGTGCACAATATGGATGGTATTATGCACATGTAATCCTTTCCAGCCACTGCTCATCAAGGGAAAACTTTGATCGATATAAATATGTAAAGAAAAAAAAAGTGTCATTATAGCTTTTAGGTCCATTGGTCTTAAACAGGACATCCTCTACCGAATGTGGTAATAAATCGACTTTTTAAACATATCCTTTTCCTGAGAGATGGGCTAAAGATTATACTTGATACTATGATCAACAGGTGATCAATATGTGATAGTCAAAATCATGTTCCATATGTGGTGCTTCAATATAGGGCAGAATACCACAGAGTTGAAGGTATTCATATTGCACGAATCTGACAATTTCAGGGGCCAAATCTCGATAATACTGCTCTGACGATAGAAATTGAATTTTGGAGTACCCCAGCAGTCAAATTACATGGCCATCATAATACAAGCAACGAAATGCTGAAACAAATTTATATCGGCTGTGAAGCATGTCGCTTGTTTTGCGAGATCTAGCGAAAATCATGAAAAAAATCTGTGTGACAGAGATGACAATGGCATTGAGTGCAGTTTTCGCCAATTTATGTATACACAGAACTAGATTTAAATATACACTCAATGGTATTTACACTTCAATATCTTGTCAATATCTTTAACAGCATGTCTCTGTTTGTCCGTGTAGAATTCTATACACTGCAAATGTCAGATATTTAGTGTTGCATAGTTTCGTACCGCAGTACCTAAAGTTACTGCGCCACCAAGCGGCCATTGAGGTATAAATTTCTGTAATTGTGGCATTGCCACAATCAAGCATATCGCTAAATATGGTGCAAGCTCAACAAGCCTTCGAATTGCAGTTGCAAAAGTACAACATCTCCCTGGAGCAGGACACCCTAGATTATGTGAACGGCATTCTAGCAGATCTAGACGATGTGGAATCCGTTCGCGAGGCGACTGAACACTTTTTGCAGGAAGCAGTGGAGGATCAGTCTGTTATAGATCACTTTTACACTTCGCTCAACTTGCAATCAGAGGCACCAGCATCAAAAAAAGACCAAGAAACGCTGCAGCAGCCTGTTCGTATTGAGGAAGCTAGCAAAGCGATGGGCTCACTGTCGCTGGACACTCCCAGTAAGCCGAGCACCAAGGTACCAGACCCTATTTCGGTCGCTTGACTAGCCATTGTATGTCCGTTGTTAATCTCCCAGAGTATATCTAGACGTCCTCAACGACGAAGCAGCGACTGAAAAAATCCAGAAGAAACAAAGAGAGCACACCGGATACGTCAGATCAAGAGTCTAAGGAAGCTCAAATCGTCGCCTTCTCGCAACAAAGTCGTTTCCATCGTGAAACGTTTGACGCGAATAGCACAGACATTGACTTGAAGGACGTTAATGTTATTGTCAATGATAAAGAGTTGTTGGTCGATGCCCATCTGCGGCTAAAGCCCGGCGTGCGTTATGGTATGGTGGGGCAAAATGGTGTTGGCAAGTCAGGTAAATACATATACGTATTATGCTCGTGGTATGGATGTTCGACAATTGGCTCTGACAACATCACCTCCAGTTCTCATGTCTGTCATGGGTAATGGAACCCTTGTTGGATTACCTCAAAATGTTAGAATTCTACATATTTCTCAGTTGGAGGATCTCAGTGCCGGAAGAAATGTGCTGGATGAAGTTCTGCATGCTGATACAACTCGTGTGCGCTTAATTCGCGAGGCAAAAGCACTGCAAGGTATCATGTCATCATCAACAGCTGCAGGATCAACTGGAGCAAATCCAGAGTTAAACAAAATTGTACATCAACTACTTATCGACCGACAAAAAGACGTGCTCGATAATGCTATCAAGATAGCTACCAAGCGTTCAGGTGCTCGTGGATGGGATGCTCGATTAGAGCTGAACAAGGTTGAGCAAGAGCTCAAAGATCTAAAAGCTCAAGATCCCAATACTTATATTACACCGACAATGGTGAACGATATGATGGCCGAAGTATTTGAAAAGTTTGGCGTAATGGATCTGGATGCTGATGAATCAAGGGCCCGAAAGATCCTATATGGTCTTGGTTTCACTGATGAAGAGATCAGTCATCCAGTGCAAAACTATTCTGGAGGTTGGAGAATGAGGGTCGCGTTAGCCAAAGCTCTTTTCATGGAACCTAATGTCCTATTACTCGACGAACCTACCAACCATTTGGATTTACCAGCAATTCTGTGGTTGCAAAATCATATTCAAAATGATACAGAAGGCCAAACTATTGTGATTGTATCTCACGATCGTAACTTTTTGGATGAAGTTACAGATGAAACCATCATTTTCAGAAACAAAAAACTCAGTTACCATCCTGGCAATTATGCAGATTGGGAACAAAACACTGAAGAGCAAAGGCGACGCAAGCAAAGAATGAAGGAGGTAAGGATGGCTTTTTTGTATTTTTGACGCATATACAGAAACCCATTCTAAACCATTGTCACTATTAGCTTGTTGATAAGCGAAGGAAACAGATGATGGCTAGTATTCAAAAGAATGCACAGCAAGCCAAAGCTACTGGCGACGATAAGCGTCATGGCCTCATCGCATCTCGTAAGAAGGTATGTGTTGTTGGTGTTATATGAGTACTCTTAGGTTTACCAAACTCATTGAGCTTTGATAGAAACTCGACAGGTTGGGTATGGAAAAAACAGAAGATGGAAAACGATTCAAAGTTAGTTACTACGCGGGCTACCATCACTCGGCAAGAGTGGAGGTGACAGTGGAGCAGGCTGTCAAAGTGGCTGACATCAAAATTCCCGAGCCGGAGCCTCTAAGATACCATGGATCTATTTTGCAATTAGCTGGCGTATCTTACTCCTATGGCAAAAATCATGTCATCAAAGATGTTTCACTGGACGTTACTCCAGGTTCTCGTATTGCATTGCTAGGTCCAAACGGATGCGGAAAATCCACATTGATGAACCTTTTGGCTGGTGAACTAACGCCAGCATCAGGCGAGGTCAAGAAGTATCACCGATTGCGCATTGGCTACTTTTCTCAGCACACCGTTGATCAACTGGAACTTGACCTTACTCCTATACAACAAATGATGAAGCTCTTCCCGGGAGCCACAGAGCAGGAATGTCATGCACAATACGGTGGTGTAGGCGTGGCTGGCGATGTTGCCAAACGCCCCATTCGCGTCCTTAGTGGTGGACAGCGCAATCGCGTTGCTCTCGCCATGGTCACGTACATGCAGCCTCAGGTTCTACTTCTCGACGAAATCACTAATCATTTGGATATGGGTACAGTTGAGGCTCTAGTGGAGTCGCTCAGCGAGTACAGTGGAGCCCTTGTCTTGGTTAGTCACGATGTCTGGTTCCTACGTCAACTCATTGAAGGTGAGCCCGATAGTGACGACGAAGATGAGGAAGAAGGACCAAGCGGGTCGTTCTATCTTGTACAAAAGGGCAAGCTCAAACTGTGGGAGAAGGGACTTGATGCATACGTAGAGAAGGTGCAGCGGTCAGTTGCTACCAAATAACATGTTTTGCGGTTTTATCAACGGCAAGGCAAATTGTGATATATTGTTCATTAAAACTTGTACAATAAATAAAAGCAAAAAAGTAGTGTTGGCTTAACACTTCTCTAAAACATCAATCACTGCTTTGATCTTGTCCCCGTCCGCGATATCTATCGAATACTCTTGATCACTCGAAGCATCTGTCGACATTGATGCTTTCACATTCCGATATGCCATTCCTCCTACAATTGTCTTTAACGCTGATAAGTGGACTTCTTTTGGTTGTACCTTGGTGACAATATCTCCAACTGTTTTCTCATTGACTCCTGTGTATCAAACTCAGTCGCATTGCCTCTAATGCTTTTCCAATATACATTATAACGTACCACATCCAGGCATAATGATAAGTCTTCCCGCTGCAGCCTTTTGCAGATCTGCCAGCAGCTCGGCACCTTGTAATGCCGTTTTTTGTTGGCCGCTGCGTGGCAACTTTATAAGAATAGTGACTTTGGCAAGACGATAAACTGTGTTACAATTGAATTTACCTTGTCAAAACTCTATCAGCATCAATCTCTATAAGTTTGTCAAGTGCGACATGTGGGTCGGCAGCCATATCGAAGGCTCGATGGAAGGTGACTGATGAGCATATTAGAATAAGGGCACGGTAGCTGTTTACAGCAAATATCCCAATTAATTTACCTTCCATTGGGCGGGCTAAGGAAATCAATCTACCAAAGGTGATGAGTATTACATCAACATTTTAATTTCATCACTCATCTTTTTACCGTTTGTTGCGCTCTAAATCAATTTCACCATCCTTTGTCAAAATGCCGAGCACCACCCCATGTGCTCCTGCTTCCTTGGCAAATTTGACATCTTCTATCATGCTCTCGAATTCTAGTTCGTCATATAGAAAATCACCACCCCTAGAACGATAAACTTTTAGCAATGATAAATGGGGCTACCAAGGATATGACAGTGATGTTGTTACCTAGGTCGAATAATAACCTTTGCAAAGATCATAAATTAGAAAGGACTTATCAAATAATCGCAGCCAATTTCTATATACATTTTTGACTTACCATCACAGGTATTTTTACTGCTCTAATGGTGGCAAGAATGGTACCTGGATGAAAACGGCAGTTAAGTGTGCGACTTTGTGATCCATGCGCGCCATCATGCCATAGCTACCTGCAGAAGGGGTAACACCTCCCAAAGCTTTTACGCTACTACACAGTTCAATTCTATCAGCACCACATTGCTCTATAGAAGCAGATAGTCGATATTAGGATTTGCTTGAAAAAACCAAGTGGTAAGAAGTTGGGTCCTTACCAGCTTTCAAAGCAGCAGCGGCTGAATCAACGCAAATCTCGAAAAGTGCACAAATCGTTAAAAAGCCAATCACCGATACTCGACGTATTATGTGTAGATCTTCACCTCTACTAAAGGACGGGGCATTTACAGTGAAACAAGGAACAGCTTGTCGGTCCAGCCTGCTACCTGCTGTGGGGTTAATAGGACTGTCAATTTGAATAGTATTCCCCTTTTCTGAGTGAAGTATCTGAACTATTCCGTGCATACCGTTTAAACGTATGTTATTGGTGAAACTACATTTTCTCAATTAGAAACGAATGCTAATCAATAATGGAAGCTATATGGCTACAATGCATCATCAATGCCTTCCATTATTCGTGACTTTACTGAAGAAGTTAAACGATGTAAAGTCAATTGTGATCTAAATATCGGCAATAGAGACTTATTTTTTCTAGTATTTCCAGATAGTCCTCAACTTGATGCAATCATATTCATATCTGTATGTTGCAAGTCCCTCAAATAGACTTTGTAGCTATTTACAGTGGTAGCTGGCACGTATCTTTTCCCTAAATTGCTATATAAAAATAAATTTCCGCTGAAAATGACGTTCTGACTGAGCGTCTGTCTAACCCTGAATTCGTTTTGAATGGGCTCGAGCGCAACTTTCGCCAAGTGTTATTGCTGCACTTAAATTCGCAACTGCTTAGTCTGAACCATTGATCAACATGGATTCAAAGCTTGCTACCAGGACTGAAATCCTTGCTGACAATTCCATGTCAGTGGCCTTTGAGCGCAATCGCCTTAAAGATTTAGGGTAAGTTGCTGCCAAACGTATGGCACTTTCCACACCATTCACCCTCAATAACCACATGCTGTCACAGACTCAATTATGAAACTCACGAAGCAACTATACAAAAGAATTTGACAAAGATGAAGGAGAATTTGCAAACCTTAGAAGCTCAACTCAACAAAGTTGAGCAAACTGGAGCTTCGTAAGTACACTCACGACTCTACACACAAACTGTCATGCCAGGCAACTCACCAATACCTCAAGTAATGTTCAGGATGACGAGACCAAGCTTATAGAACTGCAGATTAAAGTGGACAAATTAGAAGCTCTGTTAGCAGACAAAAGTGATGAGGACGCTCGACAGATCTTGTTGGGAAAAGCATCATCAAGGGCGAACCAGAACAAGATGGTACGTTTCTCAGACGACACCGAAGTTAATCCCCAGGAACTGGAAAACGGACAGATATTACAGCTGCAAACGCGAATGATGGATGGTAATTGTTTTTTGCTACATGTGTGTAAAATGACTTGTTATATATCTAAATTCTGTCATCTTCGCAGATCAAGATCGTAATTTGGATATGCTTTCCGAAGCTGTGGGGAGACAGAGAGAGCTAGGTTTGCTGATCGGCGACGAGTTGGAACAGCATGTTCAGTTGATAGAAGAGACTGATGAAATGGTGGATCGTACAGATACCCGTCTACGACATGCGCAAAAGAGACTCAACTATGTTGGTCGAAGAGTCAAAGATAACAGTAAGTTTTCTTTCACGTCAAGATAATTTTTATCTGTAAAAGGTTAATTATTGACCATATTTGAACCATTCAGAATCCATATGCATCGTTATTGGCTTGATCATTATTCTTTTCTCGCTGATTGCTATCTTCCATTAATTTTCTCGACGACCCCTAAATTGTAACTGATACTTCCTGTACTATATATCCCATCATAATAAGATTTTGAGGCGTTTTATCAACATGTAATCGACATTGTCTTTGGTTCTTAACGAAATGAAATTAAGCTTCTTCTCAAAAAGTATTTAGTGAACCGATATGTTTAAGTATGCCAATGCTGTTATACGTAAACATAGGGCCATTGAAATTTCAGGTATATGTTTTGAAATGAGTGACCAATAGGCTATGTAAATAACTCCACATGGCAATTACGTTGACATGGTACCTTGAGATTCGTCATTCTTTACCGTCTGAAATATTGCTTGTCCTGAATATGGGACGTGAGCTATTCATTAATTCAACAATTCAAAAATTGCACATCAGTCGCCAATGAAATCACTTCTACCAAATACAGTAAGTAACCAACTTATGGCTCTGTCGCCAACAAACCCGTCCTTTTTCTTACCAATGACATGATATGCCGGAAAAGCGATGATAAGCTTGAAATCAATGTCACCCGATATATTTAACGAATATAACCTCAATATATGGAAAGGTGGCTGTCTTGATGGGCTGGGCATCTTCGAGATATCGCCAACAGCGAGAAATATTTTCAATTGTAAAGGTCGTACGTGACAGGCATATTCCTTATGCTTGGCTGGCAGCGCGCTGCTCATACCTTCTCTCGACTTTTTTTCATCGTTTTTAGAAGCATGGCTAACTCATTCTTTGATGATTTATTGATTGTTTTTTAGTATGGATTACGATGTGGTAAGGGTTTGTAGAAATATAGATATGTATAAATGTTGTATAGCGAGGGGATAGTATCAGATCTAAGGCGCTGAGATGGCGACAACAGCCTCCAAGAATGACTCTTGGCTGCTCATGTGAACCTCTGGCAGCGTAACGTCTATCTCAGTCCAATCTCGTTTGAGGGGATACTGACAGCAGTTGTAACCTAGTCCCTGTTCTTCATCCAGTAATGAACCCTCTGGCAAACAGCTCAAACCTTGGTATTGGCGTGTAGTTTGTGGAGAATTGGCAAAGCATGCAGAGTCCTCCGAATTGATTCTGCTTAATCGCTGATCCTCATCATCTGTTTCTTCACTGTCGGTGATTTCAGCCGATGCGAGTGATGCCTGGTCCTCTTGGTAGCCGTACTCTACATCTTGCTCCTCATCATCATTATGAAGAGTATTGACGGTGATGACAGGAAGAGTAGGTTGTCCTAATGAAGCCAATGATATCTTGCCTTCGTCAATGGCGAACTCACTGGATCCATTTTGTACTCCCATTATAGATTCCACTTCAATTGGCTTGGCTTGTCGGCGTCTGCGAATATGTACGTATACAACTGTGGATATGGCGACAATGGATACAGATGCGCAAGTTATTATTGCTATGGCAATAATGGGAACGGGAACGGCAGACATTTGGCAACTTGTAAAACTACAGGAGGAGAAAGAAGCTGCAATGATATCGAGTGGTTATAAACCAGGACAATATATAGCGGAAAAGAATGAGATGCTAAAATACAAGTAAACAAACACCCAATGTCAGATTGGCAAGGTCACTAGTTCACATTTTCATTCGCAAAACAGATTTTGGGTAGTTTACGGGCGAACAAACATAACATCTAAAAAAAGGACATTGGAATGTTGGATACCGCCCAACGGCCGATATATCGTTGCTACATAAAATTACAGTAGCTACCAAACATGAAGCAGACCAGCCTTTGTTGCAATTCGTTATTGTATTTGCAAGTAAAATTCAACTATTCATTATGTTTGATATGAATTTATTGTACTTGATAAAGAAGCAAAAATTTTGTGGATTTCTCTGTAAAGGTATCACTAACATTTGGTAGGCTGTCACAACGAAATCAAGACAGCTGAGAAGGAAAGTAAAAAAGCAAAAAAGTAAGAATAATAACAGTATTATCACGGCATTCGCCTGTAGATATGATATAGTATGATATAAAAATCAAAATGGTGTAGACTTATAAATCAGATTAAAAATGTGTTGAAACAAAAGACATTGGTGTAAATTTGCGATATCCAGTTCTTAGTTATTGTTATCCTCTTCGGCCAACGATTTGGGAGATTCATTACGAACGTCCGATGAGCCAGCTTGACCATTAGTGTCGGCCGATTGAGCTGCGTTGTTCTCCCCTGAGCCAACTTGACCTTTAGTGTCGGCTGCTTGAGTTGCGCTGTTCTCCCGTGAGCTAGCTTGGGCATTGATGTCGGCTGGATGGGTTGCGTTATTCTCGTTATGTTCCTGTTTCGCCAATGGACTGGCTGGCCTATTACCATTTGCATCATTAGAGCCAGCATTGTCAGTGTTGCTGAGCTCTGGTTTGCGCTGAACGTCATTTTCAGTTGGCTGAACATAGTCGTTGACATCCTGCTGTGCCTCATCAACAGCCTCAGTTGTGTTTTGCTGCTTAGCTTCCATCTCATCACGGACCAGGCGAGAGTTACCCTTGGGATTTCCCAGAGTGGTAATCTGAGCAAATCGTCTGAACTTTAGACTCTTTGGGTGCTTGACTTCATAGAATTCACCATCGCACATAATGCAAATGACGGAAGGATTCTTGTAATCAGTCTTGTCCTTTCTTCGTCTCCACCATTTGCTTTGATAGTCCATGTCAGGGTCTCTAAAGTCAATCTGGAAGGGAGAAGCAAATTGGCCAACTCGTGAAACATGGCTTTGGAAGTTGGCCAGTTTCTTAAAGTATGAGTACATGTTGTTGAGGACGAGAACTTCCATTTTTCCGTCATTAGCACGTTGTGGAGTCCAGGCGACTGGATCGGTGGGACCATTTCGTTTGTCCACAACTTCTAATCCAGATTCAGCGTTGCCCCATAAATCTACTTCTCTTCCCCTTTAATCAAGCAGTAAAAAAAGTTAGTTTGCTAGTCGATGGTCACGACTGAAAAAAATCGTAAAGAATACTCACCAAATATGAGGAATGTTTTGGATGACAAAATCTATGGGGTGCTTGGTCATGACAGGTACATCGTGTGCGACTGGATCTGCTTCTGATTCTGCCTTTGTCACGGCTTTATCGTTCTTCTTTTTCGGCTCAGGGCAGTGAAGGACCTTCTTGCCACCCTGGGTGATTCCTTCGATCATCTTAGTGACAGGCGGGAAACCACGGCGAATCCATTTTGCGCTTTCATAAGCATAGACCAAAACGTTGAACTCTCTAGTTCCTGTTCTTTGGTTTTCAAATCCACTACCAACATAACCTTGAACGCCAATGCTCATATAGTTACACATTTTTCTTGTGACGATCTTGGAGTTGTCATTGCGATGCTTTTTGCCTGCTTTTCGTGCATAACCTGTATCATGAGTGGCAATTTCCAGTTCCCAGATATCCAATCTGGCAGCTTCACCCTGCAAGCGTTCGAGAGATAAATCGACAAGATGGTTAAGATATGTGCCAAGAATATCTTTGTTGGGGATTGTTCGTCCCCATCCCAACACCTGAGAAAAGTCATTTCCAGTTCCAAACGGTATACCTGAAATGAGCCGCGGTCAATTTAAGAATATATTGCAAACATATGATATCGATCATAGACTCACATGAAAAATAGACAATATCCAAGTTGACCTTGTGGGCAACGAGTTCTTCGAATACGCTCATGACAGTACCGTCGCCACCAGCACTCCAGACATGAAGTTGTCGTCGTCTTGCTGTCATTCCGATTTTTGAATCTTCCGGAACAGGCATCAACTCGCCACGTTCGGCCATACCCTCAACTAACTTGAGCATCTCAAATCCAAGCTCTCTATCTTTGTCGTCGAGGATGTTGTATATCTGCATCTGAACCTCAGGTGCTTCTTTCAAACGGAAACTTTGAATTGCCATTTTAGTCAGCTCTTCACCTTTCTGATCTCCGCTCAAGGGATTGACAAAAATGAACAAGTAGATACTGGGCCTTCCTTCATGCTCACTGTCTTCCAACATGACCGAGGTATTGATCTTACTACTGGCCGTCATATATGATTCGTTGCGAAAAGAGTTATCTACATATCCTTGATGAAAGCGAGGTGGTTCTTTCTCATAACTGTCTCCTCGAGGCACTTCCTGTAAATGTGGTATGGGAGCTGGGTTCTCCTTGGCATTGTTATCGACTTCGAAGTATGCTTCTGGTCCCTGTTCATGGATTTGGCCGTACGAGCTTTCTCGGTTGAGAGTGCGGTGGTTTACTTTGTTTCCTTTGTTTGCTTTGAGATTGGCTTCGTTCTGTTGATTCAATTGTTCGGTATCTGAACTCTTTCTGTGTCCATTCGAGGCATAGTCTTTTTGCTGAACATCTTGGCCATTGGCTATATGGCCATTTGTATTTTCGGTTTCTACAGTCATTTGGGAACCGAACAAAGGGGAAGAAGTGTTTTAGCAGAATTGTTTTTTTGGATTCGACATTAAAATATCGATGATATCAGAGGTGCCTGTCGGAGATGAACCGAGTTTAGCAGGTATGGAGAATTTTATTTCTTATTGGATGCCAGGCTTGAACGGTGACATAATGCTGACAGCAGTGGATTTTCGATACCATTTCACTGCTTCTCCCTCTTTTGAAGCTAAACACATCAGTTTGATTGGCTACACTACTGCAGCCCAAAATGGCATCCCATATACAACTAGCACAAAATACTTTGATTTTTCACAAAGTCTTGGCTTGGCCCCATCAATGCTTGGTTGTTGCCAACACTAGGGCATATCGATGTATATTATCATTCAAGCCAGTAATTGAAAGCTGCTTGAAGATAGTGGATATGTAGTTTCTTGGCCATGTTTAGGTCAGATCCATAAAAATGACCACATCAAATAATAATTTATGTATTAATTTGGGCAAAATGGTTCACCGGCAATAATGTCACTATTATTTTTACCAATTGGAGCTTTTCTCGGAGTAGTCTGGACCTCCTGAAGGCGTCAGTCGAATTGCATATTGCTTCTTTCCAATAGCATGTGATTAAAGTTTTAAGGACGTTCAACACCTTGAATTCACAAAGAATCATATTCTTTTACTCAAATCGGTTAAATTGTCAAATCGATCTGAAACCGAAAAAAAGGGAACTTGACTTGGTGAAGCTGACATACGCCAAGAGGTACATTGATTTCATTCATGGCAAAATCATGCGGTAAACTATTCCAAAGAACAGTATAAAGGCAACATCCAACCATAATGGGCAGCAAGTGTTTCCTTGTTTTCCGTTAAGTCGCAGCGGTGATTCAACGCTTGAAAGCTTCATGGCCGTTGTTCTGAACAGGCAACGCTTCAACAGTTGTGAAAAACCAAAAATAGTAAATAGACCATGGTGAATGATGTAAAAGATACCGTTGTATTGGACAAGAACACCTTCGTACACAATCTGGCCAATCCTTGTCTACATCTGAAGTAGCTAACACTTCTGGAGGAATAGGTGAAGTTTTGCTTCGAAGATAAGAGTTTTCTTCTGGCTTTCAATTATCCGCAATCAAAATCGTTTGAAAAGACGTATTCGAAGGTCTGACATACGTTTTTAAAGCCAAAATTTTTTCTACAAGAATCAATTTCAATTTCAAGTGCGTCATGGTCTGATGGTTACGAAAGCTCCATGCACGCATTTTTCAACAAGTTACTTTATCATTGTTAGCTCTAATATATTACATAGAGTGATGTTCATTGCTTGTAAGTAATAGTCACCAGCGACATCTATGACTTTATTTATTTATTTAGGGATTCAGGGATGGGTCGGTAAGAGGCTTGATATACTTAGAATGGTATGGGGGAGGGCCAAAGCATCCTGGAGCGTTGACAAGTGTCTTCAAATAGTCTGTAAATTAAACGTCGAGTAAGTTCACTGTCTCGAAACCTACGATGGTCACCATTGTAAAAAGTGTGGTCTTACCGGGATAAATGTCACCATCGTATCTGCCGATAGGAGCTTTGTGAATAAAGTCTGGAATACCCCAGGAGTCAGTCAGCCCGATGACATCCTTGCGCAAATCCATGCAAGTCTAAAATGAGAGCGACATTAGTGAATCAACATGGTAGGGCGAACAATGATAGCGTGATACTCTACCTTGTAGTAGAGATGCTGAATTGATCGGGCTTGGGTAGCGGTAAGATAGCCTTCCATAGTTGCAAAATCCATGTATTTGAACAACACATGCAATCCCCACAAGCTGGCGAGCTTCTTCAAGGTTGGAATATCAGCCAGATCGGTGTTGTTAGTTGCATTGCTTTGCTCTTTCTCAAGGTCATCGATGGCAGTGATATAGGTTTTGAGAAGATGAGTGAAGCATTGGACCTCAGCAACACGAACAATATGAAGCATGTTGTCATTGAAAGCTTCTTGGTAGTTGGTTCCTGAAGAAGCAATTGTGGTGGCAATAACTTCCAACTACAAATAAAAAAAAAACCAGATTAGTCAGTTGTGAATACTAAAAGTCTTGTCCAAACTACGACATACTTGTTTTATGATGATCCAAGTGAGGACATCAGCCGCTATAGAGGGTTGCAGCCAGTCACGTTCATCATCCACCTTGCAAGAGTCTTGAGCCAACCACTCTTGGTATTGGTTAAGGTATTCGATGCTTCCTCGTGCAGAGCGGCCTTCAATAACTTCCTTGAAGCCATAAAGAAGGTATTTTCCTGTCTGTTGTAGCAACACGACATTATCACCTGCACCAGTGGTTACGACACCCCAGTCTTGAATAATCGCTCCAATGGAGTTGTATGCAGAGTAGGCATGGCCACCGCAAGCACGACGACAGTTTTCCAAAACTTCACTGCCAAACCAGGTGCTTGCAGCCTTGAAACTTGCAGATACGGCATGCATGTCACCGACATTTTCCAGGTAAGTCTTTGGGTCCATCTTACCATCGGAAGTCAAATTTTGGAATTGTGCCTGCAAAACTCTGAGTCTCATGTATTAGCTACGCTGCATACCTCTACACATTAACAAACGTGCTCAAATTTTACCTTTCGGTTAATCGCAGAACGTATTGGAAAGCAATACCGGGCATCAAGTTCACACAGTGACTCTGGTAATCCATGATTTGCTGATTCTTTGCTCCCTGGCGTCGAACAACACCATATCGCGCCGCAATAAGGAGTGCTTGACCCATCATGATTTGACAACCGGTTGTGACACTGAGTCTCTCGGGGATCAGAGTGCCATACATGACGGCAGGGTTGGGGGCAGGGTTGAAGGTGCCGTCGCGGGTGACAGAAACCCACTTTCCAAGAAGGTTGCCTCTGGGTACTCTTACACCTTTGAATTGAATCCAACCGTTATCCAGACCACTACGGCCATACTTTGCACCAATATCTCCAGTGATCACACCAGGCACCAATTCTCCATCGACACGGTCATGAAGAGGTACAATAAACCAGTTGATGCCATGGTTCTTGCCATGGATATATGTCTGGCACAGTGCAACAGTGTGAGTGGCGGTGTGAGCAGCCATTCCAATCCACCACTTGGTAGCAGTGACAGACGGAGATTCAATGACAAATTCGTCTCGTTCCACATCGAAAGTTGCTCTAGTTTCCAAACCACGCAAGAAAGAACTATGGCCCAACTCCGTCTACGATTGATTAGCATCATCTCTGCAACTTGGTCATAAAATGCCGAACACATACCATAGCAAAGCAGCCGAAAACTTGGCATTTTGCGATTTTGGGTAGCCACTCCTCCTTTTGTTCCTCAGTACCAAACATATTCAAGGCGCCTTTGAACAGGAATTCGTGAACATAGAAGCGCATGGAAAAACTCTCAGAGTATTGAATCAGGGCCATTCTTAGCGCCTCTAACATCTTGGGATCTTTGATATCTTGGAAGAGCTGGACACTTTTGAAGATCTGGCCCATTGTGCTTTATATATTCCATTGAGTTAGTAGTATGCTCAAACAATCCTTCAATCCACGGTATCTGAATATCGTACGTACAATTCTCTGTGTTCTTCCCGTGACAACTCATGGAAATTCCGTGGCGCTTGGACGATCAATTCGGGGTCGTCTTTTATCATTGCATAGGCTTTTTGCTACATGCATAATTCAGCTCACGCTCAGATGTATAGATATAGACTGAACTATTATATGAGCACTCACCATAGCATCGTACGATTCCTGACCGCCTGCCCAAAAGCGCTTCATGGCTTCAATATCAAAGCTCGTGTTAGCCCTCTCACGAGCAATATCCTCCTTACCAGTGGCTGGGCCACTGTAAAGAACTTGGTTCTTAAGGGATTCTAGTCTTTGGGATGCTGAAGACATGTTGGTATATAGCAGCCCGAACGGTACAAAGGAGAAGAAGGTTAAGGTACTCTATCACCTTTATTAGAGGAGTTGTGGCATGAGAAAATCAAGTGGAGAAATTGCAAGTCACACACTTAGTATTCAGCTCCCCACATTGACCCGTGCCGCTTCTCCAATAACTTAGGTAGTAATACGCTGACTCATGTCCTAAAATCCCATTCAAGTAAAAGCTAACCCCACCACTGTACATTGACATACAACATATTATGCCCATTACTTGAAAATTTGTAAAACCCTTTGGGGAAGTGCAATTCGAACCACAGAAACATATGCTCTGTCCCCATAATATGGGATTTGGCTTTATGACTGGGGCAAATTTACAGCTGACACCCAGCGTGGACTATACTACATATTATACAATACACTATTATCTTTGTGCTTACGCCGCGTTTTTTGAGACCTTGCGCAATTCAAAAACTTGGCAGTAAAGCAATTGATACAGCAGCTTTGAATCCCATTTGCCTTGTATCTTTTGCCAGAACACTCTCTCGTCCTGATGCCGCTCTTTGGCGGCGAGTAGGATTTGGGTATGTTGATCCGCAAGATTGTCTAATGCTTCTAGTAAACCATCGTGCGTATCTTGATTATAGAGAACATCGCTTAACAAAATGATATCAATCTTTTCAGGGAAATGTGACCGTATACTGGCACACTTGTACCAATCGAGTTCTTGTACTTCGATCTCGGAACAAGGAGAGTTCAATTGCGAGTTGGACTGCAGAAGCTCCACCGCGTCGACTAAGTCAGTCAAAATCGTCTTTTGAGGGCTAAATTGCTTGGCTAGAAAGATGCCAGCAGCGCCAGTACCACTGCCTGTTGAATTTGATGAGTTAAAAAAAAAAAAGAAGCAGAGTGCTACGGAAGCGCAAGTCATTGAGAATAGCTTTACCTAATTCAAGAACGACCGAGGAAGACTTGATGTTGACGCCTGCTGAGTTACCATTTGCCAAAGACGTTAAAAAACAGCACATTGCTAGTCCACTATCCCTATAAAGAAAAAGATAAAAGACATTAATCTCCATGAAAAGCAGTCAATTTCAGAAATGAAGTATGTACCATAAATGTCGTGCAATGCTTTCTTCTTTATCTTCTAAAATCCGAACCACGCGACCGTCCTCCATATGCAGATATCTTTCGCATTGATATTGGTTTTCTATTGCTGACGACGGTTTTGGGCCATTGGTCACATGAATATCTGTTGTCCAAACCGGGACAATTAGACAATCAGACTGAATAGTTGCCTTTAGCACGCCAACATCCTCCGTAGTGTCTGCTTGAGCAGCATGAGCAGCCAATCGAACTGTTTGGGTACCGCAAGGTGGCAGCCGTGTAAACGCAGCTTCAAAACTACAGTATCCGCCATTAAACGGCGTGTACCTAACGGTTGAGTCGCCACTTTTCAGTCGAAAGCCGTCAAAAACTCGGCCATTCCCGTCGTACACTCTCAATTCCAATAAAGTTTCTTCGTAACTTTTCTCATCGGTTAGATCGTTTGTAATGTCCAACACCACTTTGAACGATTGGTTGACGGCCACACTGCTCGGGGGTGATTTCAGAAAGTGAATGTACTGGATACCCTGTGACATTTAGGCTTTTTGCGTGGCACCAAAAACAGTGTTGGTTATATGTTTAATTGCAAAAATTACAGTGGCTGGTGGCTATTTTAACGGCTTAACACAAAAAGTGAGGGGCAAAAATTTCCAAAGAAAAAGCTGTCTATATCAGATTAACAAACGTCTTTATCATTACTACGTTTTACGAAGTCTGCTTCTTCCTGCTGCCATTCTGGCTCCTGTAGGACTAGATGATCGAGTGCCATTGCCTGGACGATCGGTAGCTGACCGAGGACCGTTACCGCCTTCACTGACTCGCTCTCTACCGTCTGATCGACCAAGTACTGCTGCGTTCATGCTTGTTTGCAATGTATTGCCAGCTCCACTGCTCATCGGTGCACTAGAGGAACCAGCAACTGACATGCGTTCCTTTCCTCGCCGACTACGTGAGTTTGTGCCACGAGCTAGATTTTGGAGTACTTGTTCGTTTTTAAGTTAGATTGATAGTCATAGTTAGTGAAAGCACAATATTGTTAAAGATTTACCTTGTCGACGGAATTTCTCATGCCGAGCTTGAACATTTTTGAAGTGGAGCAGTAAGTCTTGGAATTTGATAGAAGGCTCATCTTGCTTGCCAGGTACAGATTTGCTTCCTTGTCGCTTGGCAGGTTCTGGGTAACTAATGGCAATGGTTTGTTAGCATTCCACTATACAACCTCACCGTCTGCTATGACTTATGATTTTCACTCTTTACCTTTTGGGCATGACGTGTAAGAACCCCAACGATGATACGCTACTCAATCTATTTCGAAGCGTTGAGAATGCGCTCGATTGTGGTAGAAGCATGAGGATACCATAGAGACACTTGAAAAGGTATGGATACCTTTCTGGCTCTAAAAGCTGCAATCGCAGATCTAAATATGTTCAATTTAGCTTTTCTGTTCGTATCCAGTGAGAAAACTGAGTCAAGAAACGTTGTCTTACAAGTGAACACGGGCGATTCGAGCAATTGCACTAGCTTGTCGATCTGGATTAGCATATTTACAGATATCTCTAGCTCCGCAAAGACTTGAAGCATATTGGCCGCATGCTCGTAAGCTTGTGCCAAAAGACACAATGAGAACGTTGCAACGGCACTATGACACCAAGAGCGATATAATGTAGTAAATAGTTGCTGTCCGTCCTGGAAAACATATACCACAATGAGAATTTTGCCACTTGATGATGGCCATTGAGAATATGACTCACCCTTGTATCAAGGTTCTTTAACCTCTTTCGCAGGTCTGCCAGCTCAGACGATGTTATCAGAATGATGTTAAGATTTTGCACCATGATACTGGCAAACTCAAGATCCTCATCCTTTTCAAGGATATCGGCCAATGTTCCATATATTCTCTCAGCATCCAAACTCACACATAGTTGTCGAATGATAAGACTACCTCTCGTTTCCAGTAAACGTCGATCGGTGCTAAAAAGTGAGAGGAGGTTGACCATGAACCCTCTGAAATACTCGTGATCTGAATGGAAGGAGATTTGAGCAAGCAATTGCAAATCTCTTCGGACAACCTACATATTTGATGAGTATACTATCGGGATTAGACAATCCAAGTTAGTATTAACTTACCTCTTCTGAAGAATCTGACAAAGTTTTGAGCAGAGCCGGGAATGTTCCATCGTCCGAAGCAAGGATCTTGCTTGGAGCTTTCTTATGCAGCATCAACAGCCACTCAAGACTAGCCACTCGTGTCTCTTCATTCTCATTCAAAAATTGCAGCCGCAATTCACTGACGGTTTTTTGATAATCAAAAGGATCATCCTGTGCCTCCGCGGATCGATAATCCAATTTAGATTTCAGCATGGGACTTTGCAACACGAGCTTTTGTAAGTTTCGGTTGGTTTCAGTGGCAATGTTGCGGATGGAGAGTACGTCGTGTGCCAACGATGGTAATACAGAGGTGATGATTTGCGGTGTAAACTCCATGACTATGTCAGGCGCTATCCCAATAAACTCATTTATCCACTGAAGTGCAATACTTTGAATGTCCTCCTCTATGATTCGCAACTCAATACATGCACATGAAGAATTCTCATAAATCTTGTCAACATACCTGGTGCTGATAGATGTGGTATCAAAATTTGAATGAGTTTATCAAATTTTACAATCACGCCTTGCCCTGGCACATATGTTCCTTTGCCTGTTCCTTCACTTTCTGATACAGGTGAATCTGGCGCATCTGCTGTTGCTACTGCTTGCGTACCATCGCCCTCAGTAGCTCTACGCTCGCTTGTCGCACCCTCTACATTACTATCCTTGTGCTCCGTCGCCTTATCTTCATCAGGAACAGCTTGGTCAGATATATGCTCGGAGGACTGTACTTTAGCTGGCCATGTCTTGACTCGCGCAGCAGCATGAGCAGCGGCTTTGATTTCGCGTAAAAAGTCAGCTAAAAGTACGCTTGTTGAAACTCGAACATCTTGGCTGGGATCACTCAAGAAATTCAAGAATCCATCTAGGAACTCGGGTAAAAATGAAACCAGTTCCAGATCTGGAATAGAATCCAACACCGATATCCATGACACGAGAAACTGACGAGCCGATGAGTTTTGGGTATATATTCGCTCACTGAGCAATGGGATAAACAAGGGCAAAGAGAATGCTGTGTTTCGTGGCAAAGATTCGGGCACTTCGATGGCTTCATCTGTTTCGGGTGGATTTAATGGTGGTTGCTCAGGGGCCACAGATTTGGTTGAAAGCTCTGACACGATATCTTTAATGAGGCGATCCAATAATTCTGCACCGCTTTTGACCGAGCCTTCTGTATCGGCTGCCAACTGGGAATAAAAGATGATCAGGGTTTGTGATGGACGAGGCGGGTTTAAAGTGATCTGCAAACCACATACCTTACACATGCCATCAAAGACACTGTTGAAATAACGCAATATATCACCTTTAGCCACCTTGGCTATGTTATACATGCTCTCACATGCGTAGTATCGCACTCGAGGATCTTGGTTGGTAAAGCATGAGAGAACAGGGGCAACTATGATATCAAGGTACGCTACCACGGCCTATAATACAACTAGCTTAGTATAAAGTAGGTTAGGCATATTTGTGACATTCCGAGATCTTGACTTACTGGACCTAGAGCAATGGCTGTAGCGGCCAGGCCAATCAAGCCGCCGTTGCGCGCATTGGGATTGTTGGAATACACAAAGTCTTGGACAAGCGTATCTATGATCTGAGTTATTCTCTCAGACGACTTTGCATTCTCACGAGCAAGTTTTTCGATTTCCAATGCAGCAGCCTTTCTCTTATCGTACAGTCTATCAGTCAGGCCTCTGATCACCGGTAGAGGGAAGATGCTGCTGTCCATTGCAGTGCTCAGTGTAACAAGCCAATAGTTAAAAAAAAAATAAGTTTTAGCAGAGCCAGTGCGCTTTATGTCGCTGAGGAAGTCGTCACGCAATCAAAATTCATTGCCCAGGCGTTGTGTACCTCATATCACAATGCTACTAGCCAGCAGTTTTTATTCTCTCTCGTTATGAGTATTATCAATCGTTTGAATTAATCTCATGCAGCATCACTTAGCGTTCAGCGATCCATTGAGCATTGATAATTGCACTGCAACCAAGTTCTCGCCAGCAAACGACGTGTTTTCCTAACGATAATTTGCGAAGCTGGTATAACTGCTCAATAACAGATTTCTAAATTTATTGAACAGCTTTAGCGTTTTTCTGTGCTTGTATGCCTGTCATTCTTGATGGCGTTTTGATGGCGCGTTGTCAGACTGCAGGCTGTCGTGATTGCAAGGGACGCAGCTTGAATATGTCACATCATTCACGTCGTGCGGAGTAAGCTGCCTTTCAATGACACACGGCAAAGCCCAGCTGTGGGACTTCAGAGCAGGGTAATGAGAACACAAAACAAAGGTGAATATACGGGCTATACATTTGCAATATCTCAAAGAGCCATTAGATTAGATTTGAAAGACAATATCAATGCCGTCTCTATTACTTTATTGCGTTTACCAGAGCACAAGCACGTTCATTAGCTGGCCAAGCTGTGCCAGTCGGGGCGGACATGAAAACCGGAGGAGAACTATGACGTGTAGTTTTTTCGAGGTGCGGGTCGTCAGCCGCCCTTACAAAAGCTGGGAAAGTGCCAACTCCTTGACAAGACACAGTTTTATCCACTACTAAATCATGATTCGCACTTCCGTTCGCCGCATTACTTCCAACACCCGCATGTTCAAGCGTCTCCAAACCGGAGGTCGCTCTGAGGGTTCCACCGTTGCTTCCAAGGGAGGAATCAGCGAGAAGGAGAAGGCTGCTGAAAATATGTGGGTCCGTGAACAGGTAAGTTTGGTCAAAGTTATCCTTGAAAGTACAGCGTAACAAGTATGGTGGTGGTTAACACATATCTATAGGAGGCAGAAAAGATCAAGGCCCTCCAAGAAGCCCTTCACAAGCAAAAGCAAGCCACCGAGAGCCTCCAAAAGGATATTGACGCTCTCAAGAATAACACCAAATAAACCCAAGAACCTTTGTGTTAGATATTTCCTGAGTCGTCGTTCTCATTATACATAAGAAAAATCAATAAATAATTGAATAGGAAATCACTTGGAATTGCATATGGTTATAACGTGATAGTAGAAGGATACAGTAGCGACACGGCTCGTAACTCATGCTTGGTCGTGTTTCGTGTTAGTGATTGTCTGATTACTAGCTAGCAATCGGTACACGGTGCAGGGGGATCGTATCTAGCCACACAAGAGGCAGCGATGAACTGAGCAGTGAATGAATGGCCAAGCGGGAACCATCGTAGTATATGGAGCCATTCTGCATGCATACAAGCAATCATGCGTTAATATCTTTTTGTTTTGAAAGTGGATTTTTTTTTTCTTCTTTTAATACTTGAGAAAAACAACAGTGGAAAAAGTCAACAAAATAATATGAAAAATATGAAAAAAAAGGGGAAACGACGCGCAGAGCGCAAGGATCTTTCTTGTGTTTTTAGTGATAACGACGGAAAGCGAGCTATTTAAGAAGCCATGTAAGCAGTCATGTCCAAATCTTCAGGCAAGGGAGTGATATTGATTTCGAAGCGGCTTTGCACATCGTTCAAAGTAACACCATCCTTCTCGTCAGAAACAAAAGTGACGGCGAGACCCTTGGTACCGAAACGACCAGCACGACCGACACGATGCAAATAGGTATCTGCACCATCAGGCATATCGTAGTTGATGACAATGTTGACACGCTCAATATCAATACCACGACCAAAGATATCAGTAGCAACCATAATTCGCTTTTCAAAGTCCTTGAAAGCCTTATAACGGGCGATACGCTCTTCTTGGCTCATTTGACTGTGAATGCAGATACTTGGGAAGTTGCAGTCGGTAAGAATGCGATCCAAAGCAACAGCGCGAGCGACGCTCTTGACGAATATACACACTTGGTTGAATTCGAGTGTGTCCAAGAGATCGTTCAATTTACGGTTCTTCTCCTTTTCGGAAAGCTTGACATAGAACTGTTGAAGACCGTGAAGGGTCAACTTGGCTTCGTCATCGACGTAAATCTCAAGTGGGTTTTGCATGAACTTCTTGCACACTGGTCGCATTTCCTTGGCAAGTGTAGCTGAGAACATCATGACTTGTTTGTGGTGGGGGGTTGCTCTAAAGATATCTTGAACATCTCGGCGCATGTCTGAAGTGTGATTGTAATGTTAAATTGCTGTTGCAATAAGGAGTGGGAGGTTATACAGTCTAATCGAAAACTCACCAAGTTGTTCCAACATTTTATCACATTCATCAAGAACAAAGTGCTTGACACTGCCAAGCTTGAGGACCTTGTCACGGATAAGAGCCAACACACGGCCAGGGGTACCAACAAGAATATGTGGGCACTTCTCCTTATCCTTCAAGGTTTCCATATCCTTCTTGATGTTGACACCACCGTAGAAAACTTCGGTGCGGACATCAGGGAGATACTTTGAGAACCGGTTGTACTCGTTCTTGATCTGGAAAGCAAGTTCACGAGTATGGCAAAGAACAATGACAGAGACATCTCCGTTCACTGGTTCAATTTGTTGCAAAGTAGCAAGAACGAACACAGCAGTCTTTCCCATACCAGACTTGGCCTGGCAAAGAACATCCATACCAAGGATAGATTGAGGGATACATTCTTGTTGGACTAGGGACAGAGTGAATAACCTTGACGGATGGGATGGATAAGTTTGTGAAATCGAACTGTACCTTCTGAAGGATGTTCGAAACCGCAGTCGACGATAGAACGCAACAATTCAGGCTTCAACAAGAAATCGCGGAAACCAGTAGAGTGGATACCGACGTATGAACCCTTCTTATCTTTCTTGTCTTCATCGTCTTGCAGACCGGCGGCATTATCGCCAACATCGGCAGAAGCAGCGACCTCCTGTTGGATGGTTTGCTCATCTTCTTCTTCGTAATCGATCAAATCATCGGCGTGGTCGGCGGCAGACATTTTTGTACTGAGGATTTGGCGAAATATAGAAAAGAAGATTGACCGGGAAGGTACGTTTAGTAAGAATCGTATCCACGTTTGGTAATATCCATTTGACCATTAAATTATTCACTCCGGGATGCCGAATCTTACTCGCTCGCTCACAAGATCGCTAACTGTTGTCATGGTTGTCATCATGGTTGTTGTCGACGTATCGATGGGTGTCCAATGAGGATTTGAAAATACGGAAAGAAAGAGGTATGCAACATCAAGAAATGGCTTTGCAAAAAAGAAAGCACGATATGGAATACATTGGGGGAAGGGCATGTGGGTGGATGGAATAGACGCAAATGAGCAGACCAACAAGACATATCCAGAAACAGCTACGAGCACCACGTTTTACAAGGGCTTGATCTCAATAATTGCAATGTCTACATGTCTCGCGTGTTTCTAGGTGCTTTCAGATCACTGCTGAGATCGACCCATCAAATGCATGTATCCAAATGAATGTGTCTCAAAGGTAAAATTGTGCGTCTGCCACATATCGAAAACGTCTAGTTAATGTGCAATCATGGTTGCTGCGGTTGTGCGTAAGGTCGAACAGCGTGCATTGACGAACGAGGGTCGCGTTAATCGTTGGCGGATGCAGGAGAATTCACCCATCTCAACGGCGAGATCGAGGAGCGTGCGAGCAGGATCGGTGTGTGTAGAGCTTTATCTTGCTTGGAAGATGGTTGAGACAACATACCTTGAGGGATGGGCAAGTGAGAAATGTATAATTGTCCTACTGAGTGGAAATTTTATGTTTTATTTTGACCATCCAACAGACTAGTGGGATTTCTGATGATGTCAGTAATTTATGTAATTTAATTTACTCACTTAAATTCTATTACTACCAAAGCAGAATTGTAGTTAGACAAGCGAGAAAAAAATCCAATGTTGCACATGAATACATGCCAGTAGACATCATGTATGGCTTAAATAACGTGATATCTTAAGTAGCTTGAAGCCATGGCATTTTCAGTTCATCTAATAAGCATCAACTCTATCTGAACTGGGCAGGTTTTTTGTTGTCTGACCGCTTATTAGCATTTGCGTTATGATAACTCAAAGTTTCAACTCAAGCTGTACTTGTAATCCATCAGCGTCATTAAAGATCGTTGGTCAGTGTGATACCTATGAACAGCTGAATCAATATCGATTGGCTGAATGCATGGTAGTACATGGGATGATTGGATGGAATGATATTCCTCCGAGCCTGGGGTAACGACTGAGTTTCAAAAGCCATGAGTTGGCGGTGGGGGTTTCTGCCATGAAGGCTACCAAAAGGAGGTTTTCAGACTTTGCCTTCCTCCTTATAGGAAACAATATGTATAGCATATAAAGGTACTCGCATTGACAAGCAATAGACTTTATTGACATGAACAATCATTGTTATCAACATAAAAGCAAAAATATTTTTCCCTAAAACCAAAAAAGACTCATGCAAAACGGCTAAGACAACCGAAGGCCCCAGCCTTCTCAATGGCGTGCGGCAGGATGAGTCAGCTCTCGAATTTCCGTTGCACTTGAATCCAGCAAATGCAAAAGACGACGAAGTTGAATGGCTGAGGAGCCAATAGCCATGTCAGGAGTTTCCAGTGACTTCTTGACGTTTAGGATATGTGTTTCAATAGAGTCCAAGTGAGCTTGAAGATCGGTTGAAGGGACAGCTGGAGGATGAGGAGTAGCGACATCCATTTGAGCAACTTGATAAAAGATGGACCGTCTGGCCAAGGGCAAGGAAGTACGTACAGACACTCTGGCAGCAGTGGAAAGCATAGTGTTTAGGATGAAGAAAAAAGAGGTGTGTGGGGGACCCGTTGTGGACATTTGCTGCAAATTTATACCAAAACCACCTGTTTTCCCACTGACACAGAAAATGGAAATGGAACCATACCCATTCCTTCTTCAGAAAAGGGGGATAAAATTTCCTTCTCGCAGCACTCACATATGTCTCTCTAAAATATCGATGCTTTGCTTCCCTCTTGCTAATAGTGTTGCTTGAAAGAACACAAAAACAATCTCTCGTCATACCTTTCAATGTTTATGTGTTCCTAAGACAAAGATTATCAACTATCTAATCCTTCTCTCATTGCGAAAGATGGCCAATGGTATTCAAAGCTAATTTTATTGACATTAAGTATGGCCAATGAATTATTATTATTCGTTCAATAACGTAAGCTGGGGTACACCATTATCTTAATTTGGTCACACTGATAACGATAAGATTAATAAGTTTGTAAGACAGTCTTGTGCTCAGCCTGACCTTCCCTGCTTTACCTTATTGCTCAGCTATGCCGCCATTTCACCAGATAATCAAAAAGACTACCGTAAATTACTTTATGCGATGTTATGTATAGATCCCCGTCTACGTGGTGAACTGGCTGCTTCAGATATCAAATCCAGACTGCAATCATCTTCATCGGTGTCATCTAAAAGTGGTGGTCTTTTCGTTAATGCCCAACGAGCCCGCGTGGTTGCCATATCGATATCACACGGGGGCGTAGCGTTGCCTCCCCTATCATAATCCTCCTTTGAGTGCGTATAATGAACGGCTGGAGAGCGGTCAAAGTGTACTGATCGGTTAGATTGTGTTGAACCTCTCCGTCGATCTCGCCAACTGGTATCATCGGGCTTGCGAGAAACTTTTAAAGGGTTGAGGGCATGAAGTAAGGAGGTAATTTGAGAGTGCAAAGGAGGTTTGCGTTTGTCACTGTCAGTTATGGTATGTGCCGTCTCCACCGTGTCGCCGGTCTCTACATACATGGGGTAGATATTATGAGCGGGCAACCAAGGCGGTTAAATTATAGAGTAAAAAGCCAGAGGCGCAAATAAATTCGGCGCTTCACCGAAATCATATAGCAAATTAGGGTAATCACAAGACCCCATATCTTTTTTCATTACCGGGGCGTGCACTCTATTGTATTCGGGGACGATAAATGTCAGGCATGAATAGCATTGCTTTTACAATAATCTAGCAATCAAGGTTATAATCGGTAGATAATTTTACCAATGGTCAACTGCCAATAGCAAGTTCTGTTCAGGCAAATGCTTTGAAATAAATAGACTTCATACCATTACGCAACCATACTTGCGGCGGACTTTGGATTACCGGTCCAATTTGCTTGCCTTTTTTCTCCTCTGCAAAACCGTCAAATTTTGTCTCTTTCTTTTCGTCTAAAACCTTTTCTCTTATTTTTGCCTGGTTTCATGACCGTCCTTGAAGACCCTAGCTTGACGGCAAAAAGCAACGAAAAGCCCGACATTGAACAGGATGCGAGATCCATGGCGTCAGGAACACAAACTTCTCTTGCTTTAGATGATATATCCTCCACAATTAATCCCGAAAACTCAGCAAAAGAATCTATGAAGATGGATTGTTCTGTCGATAAAGGGTCAGATGATACCTTGGCAGAAGATGAGAAAAATAAGGAGGATAGCGAAGTTAAAGAAGAAGACATAGGACCCCCACTTACCACACGGCAACGACGAAAAAAAGCCATATTACGGACCTTGTATATAATCGTCTTCAATGCCGCACTCCCAATTGGCTTGTATTATGCTTTGAAACCTCATATACCACCGGTATGGGCCCTGGTTGCTTCCACTGCTCCAACCATTATATCTGTTATAGTTCAGGCTATTGTCGCTCGACGTCTAGATATATTTGGAGTTGCCGTCATTTTCGGTATGTATTTTGACCAAAGTTGCAGTTGTAGCTTGTTTTTAGTAAAAGCAAACAAGCTTAATCTTGCATGACATGTATCTGATGCTTCTATCTATAGGATTTGTTCTATCAGTGATCTTAGCTGTCGTCAGTCAGGACCCAAAATTACTCCTGCTCAGAGAATCTTTCATGTGAGGCTTGTGTAATAATTTTATGCCCATAAGCGTCAAATGACGAACACTGACATTTGTCATCCAGCACGGCCGGTGTAGGAGGGGCTATGGCTTTGACATTGATACCGTTTCGATACAAGAACTTTGAGTTAAAGCCTATCTTATATTATATCGCTAAAGACATGATACCAATGACGCCAGTCAAACATACAGATGGGTCATCAGAGGCTCGAGTACAGTTCTATTGGCGCACTTCTTCAAAATTTAGATATCATATCCGAGTGCTTTCCGCCCTTGATATATTGACATTGGAGTGTGAATTTGGTCTCAAGCTATTCTATATTCTGCACTTTGACTTGGACCGAACTGTTGTATTATCAAATATTACATTAACAATTGTGGGCATTGTTTCAATGCTATGTACAATCTATTACGCATTATGGCTTAGGAAACTGCTCAAAAAGGAGGAACCAGAACTATTCGCAAAAGATACTACTGCTCGAGCTGTATAAATCGTTTTCAAACAAGTTGGTTTCTGACTTTTGTAATCCATTCTGTTAAAGTCAACCGAGCCCTCTGCCGAAATTCCAACACACTTTCTATACTTGTCGAACCAGCAGGATTACCCAGTGTTAAGGTCTGCTCCAGTCGCTCCAGTTGCATATCTTTTTTACCAAGCGCCGTAAACACAAAATGTTTACATGTAGATAGCGTCTCATCTTTCTTCATCATTGAACCATCTTGTGGCTCAATAACACTGTTTAAAGAGTCAGATTGTCATTGTATTGTATTTCCACCCGCCATCCCTAAAATTAATAAAAATGAAAACAGAGAAAAATTTCTTACATTCTTCGCCAGATTTCAGAGTTCTTGTTATTGGCTGAGGACTTGCACCATAACAATCCGTTGACCTTCTCCTCCACTTCATCCACCGTCCAAAGCTGTTTCTCGGGTATAGTCTTACGATGAGAAGAATTAAATCCTGCATGTTGTAAGAGATGGTTGGCTTCGTCACATATCAACTGCAGACATAATAAGTTCAGTTGGCGCTTGAATAGCTCAGTAAATGTTTGAACGCTCGTCAACGTCAGGGAAGTTTGGGGTAGTTGTGCGACGATGGAGTTAGGTGGCCTTAGTGTATATCGTAAGGATTGGCTATAGTAATAAAAAAAAAGTTTTTTGTTAACATTACAATTTCATCTATATGAATTACAGGTTAATATAGTTAATTAAATGAACCTTACCCCTTAATCACTGTGACTGTAACGTTTATAGCCAGACTTTGCGGGCTATTATCAAACTTTGTGCTGGATTGGCTAGGTTTGCATCCGACCATTTCATAATGAACAGATATATCTAGGCCACCTTCGCCGCATAGAGGGGCAATACAGTCTGATATGCCGTGTCTAACACGATTGACCAGGGCGAGTAATTTGCATTGTGACGACAAGAAAGAAAAAAGTGGAATTGATCTGGCCCGTGTGTGTGAGGTCAGCTCAGTAGTATTACCAGCCCCGGTAGGCCTGGCGAAACGATTTGTTGGCGTAGGTTGAACGTGAGCGCCTGTCACAGGAGCACCAGGCGGAGGAGGAAGTGCACTATTAGGAAACAATTTTCGCTTGCTCTCAAGGATATTATATCGATAGCGACGCAAAAGAAGTAGATGCATTGAGATATTGATGATTATGGGTGCGAATTTGCGATTGTTTGCTAGACTAGCCTGAGGTGATTCGGTTGCGTTTATGCCGTTTTTTACGATGTCAGAATCCTTTTTAAGTTCCAAAACAAGGTCATTATGCACATCAATATTGACCAAAACACCGTCCTCAGTGAACTTTGCTTCGACATTCGATGAACGTGCCTCACTCAATATCTGTATTAAAACTCAGTGAGCAGTCTAATTTCTCAAGCGTCAGCTCACAATGAAAGCTTACCTCAAGGAATAGCTCAGACTCAAACACAGTACATTGGGCCAATTGAAGCTGTTGCTGAAGTGCACTCAAGTTTTGCACTTCATATTGAGGAAATATAAGGTCTAGGGCAAACGAGTTAGTATATCTTGACGCATTTATCACGATGTGTTGATAAGTGAAACTTACAATCTTCATCAACATCGGTTGAAGCAGTGGCTTTGGAAGCGAGCTGCTTTTCTGAATAATCGAAATTGAGATCTAATCCAGCAATATGATTTTCTACCAGTCTAGCAATGACATGACGGCGGGTAGTATGAGGAATAAGCATCTGTACTGCTTCTTGTTGGTCAGTTCCAGTTGACTTATCATATGCCCTTGTCATCTCAGCGAATGTAGGTTCCTTGAACTTGGAGCCGACTGAACCAATGTCATTAAAAATTCATAAACAAAAGCTATAATTCATTTAGTTACTTACCATCACCAAATCCATATTGTACATAGAAAGATCGCTCTCCGGGTGTCATTGAACCTCCTGGTTGTGGTTGTGATGCATTTCCTGGTTGTATTAACCAACACTTTCTTCTCATCTCCAAAGCTTCGTCCCAAAAATCTTGTTCAGATTTCACCAGCCTCTCCAATGAACTCGCGCTGTTCAACAAAAAGGCAGATGCATCTTTGAGTTGCTGCCAATAGATGCAATGGAATCAATTATCGTACCTAAACAAAGTACGCAAATCTTCAGACATTCGAACCAACCTTTCTTTTCGAACCTAAGGCCAATTTTGTTGCATCAACCTCATGCTTAATTGCTGATTTCGGTCTAGCAACATAGGTTGCTTGCAATGCGTTTGGTGGCAGAACCAGGTCTTTGGTTACAGTAGCTTTGCTTTGTGACAAAAGCATGATGTTAATGACATCCAAAGCTACATCTATTTCGCTCTTGGCATGATTCAACTTTCCAACAACGGATTCACGAAGTCTTTGCGCGTCAGGGAACGGTAGCTGTCCAGCTTTCTCGGCCAGTACTGCCTGCGATTCAGCAAGGGCTTTCCTTGACTCGTTGTCAATAAGTGGTTCCGGTGATTCACCCGCTTCTCGCGATCGCTTTCGCGCTACGTTCTCCTGCAACGCTTCTCCGGAAATACTCTTCCATTCACCTCGTTCAAACCATATCCGATTGACCTTTTCCATCAGCTTGTTTTGAAAGCTCGATTCTCTGTCAAGGACATCGATATTAGAATCATGCATTTGCACTGAGCCCATTTACAGTTACATACTCCTTAAAAACCTCTTGGCCATTTTCGTTAATATCTACTGGAACGCGCACTGAAGCTGGCTCCAGAGATATCTTGACCCTCTTTGACATGTTTTGTCGTTTCGACTCTTTCGTACACGCGAGCTTTCAAAGGCAGCGAAGTTTGCAAAAAGGGGGTCAATGATATGTCACGTGATCTGGAAGGGATTTGAAGGCACGTGATCTGTTAAATCGCAATAAAGATGGCGTAGCTTTCGAACAGGTCAGAAGGAATTTTAGAGTTTGTTGCTATAGCACGATGATATAATTAATAAGATGGGATTCTGCAGAGTCTATGGCTACTTTATTCTCATGGACTCATTTGTAAGTAAAAGAGTATTTTCCTACCATTGGCTGATATTTGGTAAGCAAGACCAATTTTCATGGGTGAGTTCACTGCTGTTTGCCACACTAGGAAATTCCCGGTTTCCTAGCTACTTGGGTATAATCGACCATGAGCTCGTGTCGGCTACTCTATATTCGTCCATATCACGCCCTCTGCTGGAAAATTTTGACAATACAATTTGTACACTATGACCTCATCTGTAAGGGTGATCACCACGGGGGAACAAGTGATATACTTTTTTGATGCTGATTCCTGCTATAATGTTCTTGCAGGCAAATCCCTCTCAGACAGTTTTACAAACAAACGAGAATAAATGCGCGAGGAGCATTCAATCATTGATACCAGAACATATCAACAAATAAAACGAAGGATTATGGCAGAGAACGATGTTTGTTCAGCTACCGTCTTGTATAAGCTAAAATGAATTCATAGTATCAGCATATCATCTTATGATTTGAGCAGTTGGCAAATTGCAGCATATGGTATTCGCGTGACGTAGCAACAAGATCTCTTGAAATTAATATTCGGCGCTGCGCATGATATTTTATCGTATCTGTACTTTGATTTCCAAATGCAGGGAAGCGGTCACACGATAGATAAAGTGCCTTACCCAGGCGAAACCCATCGTAACTCTCGCTATAGTTTTCTTTTCAGTTCACTATTGAACTTACAACTTTTCATTTATTTATGCTTTGTACAGAATATCAATTGCCTGATGCGCAATATGTGGATCCACGGCAGGACATTGATTCAATGGACTCTCTGGAGAATGCAAAGTCAGACAATGATCCACAGCCCAGCTCACGCACTTCGCAAATTCTCCTTCCATCCATATTGACTGGTACGCCTTAGATAAGGAGTAAAATATGATATAGCGTGTACTTTATTGATGTTGGACGTTCAATTAGATTATATGGCCCAAACAGTCTGCGATATCATACCCATCGTCAAGCCCGCAACAAGCTCCTCTCCCATCCCAGAACTGGTTTACTTTATTCACAAGTTAACGGTGCGATCACATATAGATCTTCGCGTAGCAATAGTAGCATTGATTTATCTACATCGTTGCAAGCGCGTTTTGCCGAAAGGAGCTGTCGGTAACCCAGGTATTTATCATGTCAAACTCTATGATTGTGATGTGAAAATTATCTTCCTACTTAGTAAAACTTCTTTTTTCCTTTTCTTTTTCTTTTTCTTTTTTTATCCTGAAACAGATACAGCCCACCGAATTTTTTTGGCGTCAATTTTGGTTGCTTCTAAATTTTCGCAGGAAACTTCGTTGGTCCCCAGTGCTCCACTTAATAATCAGAGACTGTGCGAGTTATGCGATGGCATGTACACTTTACGTGACATTGGCGATTTAGAAAGATCCTTCTTGAAGATTATCAAGTATCGTTGCTGGGTATCTCAAGAAGATATTAAAAAGTTTCTATCAAGACATAGAGCAGATTTGTTACTTTAAATTGTTCAAAACACAATGCTCCTGTAAATAATCTCTTTTGATATATGTAAAAATTGTATATAAAAGACACACAAATTGGTCATTTCCTCTTGTCAATATTGTTTTACAATACAAAATACAGAATATATATATGTGCAAGCTTAAAATATTAAGTGGGGTCTTTCTCTGGCGATTTTCAGAATTGCCTCAGCAAAGAAGCCATTTGCCCAGCTAAACCATGGCCGTGTATACACTCCTAGTGATATTAGACGAGTCTTAGAATTCATAATTTGAATATTCATTGTATATAGTAGTGCCATAATCAGCCTACCTTGGTCCCACGCATCGAACGATTCGTGAATCAGACCTGTTGAGTCGGTCGTATTAAGAATTATAGCCAGTGAAGAACTGATCTCTTCATCGTCTGAAGATGTCATGATCTTTACATTGATTTAGTGACAAGTTGTAGGCGACTCTTTATATAGCTTGAGAAACTTGAACTGTAAGTTTACCTTTGTTATTAGTGACATTGGCCAAATAGCTCCAATACCGACCTAATGAAAGATGCGCCATGTTAACTCAGTTGCATTTATTATACACAAAAAGTTATGACACTTACATGAGGGCCTCCTACACCGGCGCCTCGTGTTCCTTGGAAGTAGTATGGATTGGATCTTGATAATACAAGTTTTCGCGTATTTTGATACAAAGGATCATTTTGATCCATGAAACCTAGGTATGGCAACGACAGCAATGAAGGCACATTGGCATCATCCATCACCAGATGACCACCATATCCATCAACTTCATCTGCGGATAGGAATGTGTAAGTATGGGATGTAAGCACTGTGGTATGCCATTTTCAAGTCTGCCTGATTAAAAAATGGAAGCTTCATATCAGCTTGAATATACTTACATGCTAACACCTTTCCATATTGATTATGGTCTATCACACCATAATCATATATAGCTTGCCGAATCTCATCCGACAAAGTGGAAGCAATTGATGAAAGTGTTTGATTGCCATTAGTTGCATTTAATAATTCTGATAAATGATGTAGTTCGACAGACATCATGGCGTTGCCGGGTATAAAAAATGGAAAAATAGTGGCATCATCTGAAGGTCGAAAAAGTGATCGAACCATGCCAGTTCTGGCTGTTGGATTTCCTCTTCCGTCTAAATACTGAGTTTCTTCTGGACTCGTCGATTCCTTTACGAATTTGTAGAAAGCTTTGGTGGGCCGGTCTATTGGAGTGTCAATGATACAAGCGAAATTTTTACAAAGGCTCCTCAAAATATGAAAATTTCACTTACCCGCTTCGTTGTAGGTAGGCTCCTGCTGCTGATGAATGGTTTCAATCACCTTTTCGACAGCGGACATCCACGTTGGGCTCTGAGTAAAACTTGAGTCGCCAGTAGTGTTCCAGTAACTATGGGAGAGGCGAAGGAAATTGGCCAGAGAGTCTATCTCGTACTTTTCTTCCCATACTTGAAGTGGAACTATGGTATCAGTAACATCTCTCTTGGCAATGTTCATCCCATCATCAGTTTGGCTGGTAGGCATCTTGAACGCATTTGCGTAAGGATCGATGTTCAAGAACTGCGCTTGCATATAAATAACGCCCAAGATCAGATTCTTTAACGACAAGTCTTGCATAGCAAATGGCAAGTATGGATTGACTTGAGATGTAGAGTCTCTGATCCACATGGCTGGTATATCGCCAGTAATTACAAAAGACTTGGGTAGTCCATCACACGTATTGTTAACACATCCGTTGTGGACGGTGGTATCTATAAAGATAGTTAGTCTCCCGCCAGGAGTACATACAGATGACGATGAAAAGATTGGTTACCTAAGGTATTAGGGAATGCATTTCGAAAAAGCTGGGCCAAATCTGGATCTTTCATCTAAAATGGGCATGATGTGCAAAAAGGGGATCAATCGGTTGTTATGATCAGTTCTCGAATATCCTTTTCTATTACCTTTGACGTTGTATCTTGAATAACATTTTCGATCACGCTGCTATTGAATCGTCGGCAATACTCTGGAGGTCTCTGAAATGGTAGATTACGCGGACCGCCGCTACCTGGAGCATGATATTTAGCAGCGTAACTGTTGAAATGGGAGTGATGAGTTTTACTGTAATATATTATTATTGAAGGTGTTAGAGAAATGTGCACCGTCTGGCTTACGTTTGATAGTCTGGGCATGGTGCTCGAACTGTTGGCTTTATTGGAGCTGGCGCCATAATGTCAGATCAAAGAGGAAAGAGATTGAAATCTGCGATGGAGATTTATTTGATTTGATTGTTCCAGTTGGAGCAAGGGGTGGGGGATACGTCGGCGAAACGCTAGCAGTTGCAAATTTTGAATTCACTAAGGGTCCATTTATACCACAGTCATAGATGATTCTACGATTTACCACTGAGTTCAGCACGAGGGTTGCCAGTGATATAGCGTAACTACATCAGGTGGCTCATGCGATCTTGCAACTGGTTTGACATTTAATTGATATAAACTCTATATGAAGAATACAATGACCAAAGAAATTAGACCACGGTCACATTGATTAAGGTGAAACATTTTATGTTAACTCAAACACCATGTGGGGTAGTGCTATAGGCTGCTTATTATCAAGCCTCTGGGTACTGATTTTTTTTATAGAAGATATTAAACAGACATGTTCGGTGATATCTGAAAGCAACCTTTGCCCTGTAATTACTCCTTAGTATTCGTTTATACCGAGAGGCTGTAAATTTGCACGGGGTGTGATCACAATATTAATCTTACTCACATTGTATTTTCTGACCACCGGCGAGACATTTGATTTCAATGATTTTTAATGTAACAAAATCAAGGTATCTTTCCCATATTACATTATTATCACGCATTTGGATACAAAGCAGAGTATCGCACACGAGGTATAAATCTGGGGAAATCAGGTTGCGAGGTTTGCATAACAACAAAATTGATGACAGACTGACGGTCACGAGCAAGTATCAGTTGAATTTAACATCTTACCAAACTTGACTTGACAGATGGCTCAGCAGGCTGACTTTTGTTGGCCAATGTCAGAAAAGAGCACGCAAGACAGCTCAAGAAAGGTACGTTATATTTCCTTTCTCAGTACATTAAAAGGACTTCACTGATCTTATTTTTTAGGATGGAAGGGGGTAAATTTATTTTACAACTGCACAAAAATAACATCTGGACACTCAAGTAGCCTGACAAAACAGATGCTTGAATATAGAATGACTGACGAGTCAATTTTTTTTTTTTTTGAAGTTCAAATTTGATTTCAATATCTCCTCAAAAGTTTTGTAATGTTGTTTGTAATGTTGACTCGTCGTGTGAAGTTGGCTAAAATATCATTCCACCACGGTCCTAAGTAGGCCATGATAGCATAAGCGATCGGGCTTCTCCTCTTCATCAAGAAGAGGAACAGGATGGTCAGAATAATAACGTTGACGACTGCATGTTTGGCAGTAGTTTTGAATAACCATCCCCAAGTCCATTTTTCTGCTTTGCGTTTCATTTCTTTTTCAGCCATGCCTCGACGCAATATATCAATCTGCTCAGTGAGAGCTGTAACATCAGTTTGCAGATTCTCTAAAGCTCTTTCGGCGTTAGGAGAGAACTGAGACTGACTGTTTTGAGCTGATTGTCTTCGAGACAGCGCCCGCCCTGGAGTTGGCCTTGAGCGGTCAGATGTTGAGAGTGGTTTGTGTTGTGAGTCATGGGTAGAGTTTTCTTCATCGTCTTGCGCCTTTTCTTTTATGTTGAGTTTTGATTTTTTATGAGCATCTGAAGCAGGATATGAGTGATTTGGCAAACCAAGCCCCATTTTGGCAGTGGTCGCAGCTACTTCGCGATCAACTGTATCGGCGTCGGATTGATTATCTTCGGAAGACCCAAGATTTAAGAATGAATCGGTGGCAATCAATCGATGCACACCAGGTATATCGTAATGCTTGCCATATCTTATGCGGGGCTGGTATTCTGGGGACATGGCAGGTGTCAGTGGGTATTCGGGGCTGCTAGGGGATTGCTTGTCTTGGCGAGGAGTTTGTGAGTGATGATCGTGTTGTTTCGGGGGGCTTATGCTCTTGTGTCGATTTGATTGTTTGTCTTGCACTTGACCGCTAAACTTTGAACTTGTACTGGAATTGGTTCCTCTGAAATATTGTTCGAGAAACTCAGGTTGAAGCTGCTCGGTATAAAAATGGCCTTCATCTTCATCTTCTAGGGATAAAAATTCTGCAGGACGCTGTTAGTTTGTCTATGCAGTAAAATAGGGACAAACTTCAATGTCCCATCTCCATGTTTGATTATTCCTCACCATCATTATTGTCACTACTATGTGGTTCAAAGTGCTGTAACGATTGAGCAATTTGTCGAGCGTCGGTGTTTTCTGGTAGCTGGGTCAAAAACTAGCCAAAAGAAAATGAGGTAAGCGAATATGTCGACAAAAATTAACTCTCACATGTCTTTGAGCCCAAGGAAGCTACTTACTAGTATCACGCACCCAATCAAGGTGTCTACGTATTGCTGCTTTGCTGAAGTTGAGTCTAAGCCTTTGAACTGGTGCCATGCCTCCCTATAAATATTGGTTCGTCATTAGCTACTTTGCACACTCAACACAATGTCGGCATTCCGTTCAGTCAGTCGCACATACCACTTTGCTCTGGCTAAGAGGTCCCAACGATCAGGCTGTGAAATATGGATATCTCCAAACGATGCTTGCTTATATAGGCCGTATAGTTTTAATTTATCGGCATTGCTAGGCTGAAACAGGCTCTTCTTGGGTATATTTCTCACTAAGCCAAGAGCCCGCTTATACCTCTGATTGACGTATTGATGAAATGATTGTTCGTCAGCAGACGACATAAAGGAATAGAATAAAGGAAGTGTGAATGCCAAAAGTGGGGAAAGGAAATGAATAAGAAAACCCAGATGCACATGACAGTCTCAGACACTGGGAACAGCATTTTCGTTAGTGCTAAGCCACCTAGTTAAATTGTTAGCTTTGGTAGCTGTCGACACTTTTTAGAAAAAATAATCATTCAATCAATGTCAACTCCAATGCGTCAAGGCCTGAGTACGTATATGCTGTAAACAACTGACCGGTCCAATCCAATTGCTAACATTCCATTATAGACAAGGTCTATCTACCAAATGTTATCTTCAAAATGGTGCGATCGCCAAATTTACAACCTAATCAAGTCGCCTTTCGAGTTCCTCCAAAATGCAACAAATTCGATATCCATTCCTATCTCACCAATATATACGAAGTTAACGTGCAGGAAGTTCGAACGATGAACTATGCTACTCGTATTAAGCGACGTAAAGATGGACGAGTCACTGGCCGAGAAGCTGCCTTCAAGAAAGCTATTGTCACCATTGACGAGCCTTTCAATTGGCCTGCCGAACCTGACCTGAACACGCTTGGTGGACCTGATAGAGAATTAGCTCATAAGGCAGCTAGCAGAAAGCTGAAGGGTTGGAGATTCCGAGCACAGCCAGCGGAAAAGTCTCAAGAAAAGGAATTGCACCAAGAAAAGCTGGCTAAAATGCAAGCAGAGCAAGAAAAGAAATAATAGATTTAACAACTCATCCCCGTGTCAAATAGATAGAAGGAAATACTAAGCTGCATCTTTCCTCAAAATCCCAAAAATAAACTACATGTATTTTAGTTGAATAGCAGTGCGTATCAGACGAATTTGAGGCGCGAAATAGCATGGTCAATGAAAAGTTTTATCCTACTGATGAAGTTTTTATCACAATAGTTATCGAGGGTAATACGAGAGGAACCCTCCATTCACATAATTAGCATCTGCGGTTGTCTGAGCAGACAAGTCAATTGATTTTCCAAGATGCAGGATAACGCCTTTGTCAAAGGAAAAGCAGTAAAATTCACTCACAATGTAGCGAACATAGTCTAATACTCTTGGCTTAAAACACACTTCGTCTCCGATTGGAAGGAGCTGAACTAGGAACGAAAGAGTATGTAGCCATTTAGCCGCACGCAGGAACACACAAATTTTTTGTATCGATCATGCTCCTCTCCTCTTTTGCCACTTATCGCCAAATTGGTCGCAGTGTACTCAAACCGTTAATTTCTACTACTATAATATTACGATCATCCTCCACCTTGCCCAGCTTCAAAAACATGACTCCTGACCTCAAATACAAGCCATATGTTCTTTCTGAACAAGACAAGCAACAAGACTGGGTCTCTGAATTAGAATTGGATTGTGCGACTCAATCTGGCTTTGGACAAGATCCCATAAAAGTTCTCATTCTGTATGGATCGCTACGTAAGGTTTCATACTCTAGATTTTTAGCATACGAGTTTGCTCGCATATTAGATAAACTGGGTGCAGATGTCAGAGTATATGACCCCGCTGGACTTCCTATCAAAGACGATGTGTCACAAGATCATCTAAAAGTTCAGGAACTTAGAGAATTAAGTACATGGTCACAAGCGCAAGTGTGGTCTTGTCCAGAACAACATGGTGCTATCACTGCTGTATTCAAGAACCAAATTGATTGGATACCTTTGTCTATTGGCTCTGTTCGACCTACTCAAAGCCGAACACTGGCTGTGGCCCAAGTCAGTGGTGGCTCTCAGAGTTTCAACACTGTCAATACCCTAAGACTACTGGGTAGATGGATGCGAATGTTCACTATACCGAATCAATCGTCTGTACCTAAAGCTTGGACAGAATTTGACAGTAATGGACGTATGATGGATACTCCTTTACGTGATCGGGTGGTTGATGTAGCAGAAGAACTTTACCGAATGACACTTTTATTGCGCCCGCATAGCGAGCGACTAGTCAATCGATATAGCGAACGCAAGGAGAAACGAGAAAAAGGACGTCTGCTTACTCAGAAAGAAAAGGAGGACGCTTTAAAAGTAGCTATCATGTAAAATTAAACAAGTATTACAATAGTACAATTATAAAATGAGTTAGATTTTATTTAATATTATCCATACATCATCGTTTGCTAGGCAAAGGGCATACATCATCATAATAGAGAGAATAAGTAGGAGCGCGGTCTTCCTGGATAGAAGACACTAATTCTTTGACACGATTTTGAATTTCGTTTCTTGCAACTTCAAAACCTGCTTCGGTTCCGCCAGTTGGATCATTTACATTCCAGTCCTCAAAACGCTTGCCTTCCTTCCAGGCCACAGGAACGGTTGCTCCGCAGCCGCACATGGATATTATAATGGAAAAATCGTTCGGTGAAAGCGACTCTATCATTTTGGAGTACTGGTTCTTGATATCAATATTAAGTTTGGCCATTGTTACAATAGCGTCAGGATTTATTTTGCTCAGACCCTCAAGAGCTGCACTGTCGATGTGGCCGAAAAAAGGGGAAGGCGATGTGGGCCCAAACAACGCACGGGCAAAGCCTTCTGCCATTTGAGATCTGCATGAATTATGGCGACAGACAAAGAGAACACTATCCTTGCGTCCAGATGACATTTTTAATGAAAAAGCGGGCCTATTTAGGAGCGCCATTTGGCTGCAGCTTTTTAAATTGAAAAGAAAGGAACTTGGATGAAGATGACTATCCAATCAGAGCGTCTACACAATCTTTGTAAGCAAGCGCCACTCCGTCCAGTTGTAGCTCTACCAGTTTTTTTTAGCCAATCACTTTCCGCAATTGCATGGTGTAAATCACAACAAGACAGTCAAACTTCCATATATGTCATTAATGGTGCTGGCTATCAATCTCTGTGATTGTGGCATTAATTGATGACTGTGACTCGGAATATCAACACAGGTAAATGACTATAAAAGTGATTGTAATTCAAAAACTTCAAAATACTAAAATCCACTCAAAATGGCAGATACTCCTACAAGAGAGCGATGCTTGAAATCTGCCGAATGCAATTTTGAATATTGTTTTGAAGATAGTGTAACAAGTTATTCCGCAGCAAATGGTGAGGATATTAAACCAACTGGTACATATATTCACCAATCGACATGTCAGATATTATATCTCAAACTAACTTGATTTTCCAAAATTTAGATCTGCTACATAAACTCAATTTTATAGATCGTTTCCTAGCATTATGGATTTTGTTAGCGATGGTCATAGGAGTACTCATCGGATATTATGTACCAGGCGTTGAACCTGCTTTCGCTACCGTACAATTCAGCTCTGTCTCTGTTCCTATTGCGATTGGATTATTGGTTATGATATACCCAGTCTTATGTAAATTGCAGTACGAACAACTTCCAAAGATATTCTCACAACGAGAAATATGGATCCAGATAGCAGTATCATTGTCTCTCAATTGGATTGTTGGACCCATTTTGATGACTGGACTGGCTTGGGCGACTCTTCCTGATTTGGAGGGTTATCGCACAGGAGTCATTATGGTTGGAATGGCTAGATGCATTGCCATGGTTCTCATATGGAATCAAATAGCTCAAGGCAATGCAAATTATTGTGCCATTCTGATGGTTGTCAACTCGGTTTTACAAATCGCTCTGTATTCGCCACTCTGCGTCTTGTTCATTAATATTGTTCCAACGTGGTTTGGAGGCCATGTTGATGCTCAAATCGCGCTCCAAATGTGGCCAGTCGTTCAATCGGTATTGATATACTTGGGGATACCTTTAGCGGCAGGATTGTTTACACGTATCATACTTGTACGCCTAACAAGTAATGTGTGGTACGAGACGAAATTCTTACCTCATATCGGACCGTTTGCGTTGATTGGCTTGTTATATACAATCATAGTTATGGTATACAAATATGAGAATCTCCGTTTGCTTCTTAAAGCACATTACTAACGCAATCATACAAGTTTGCAAATCAGGGCCATCATATCGTTGATAACATCGGATCTGTTTTCCGTGTCATGGTTCCAATGCTGTGTTACTTCACCATAATGTTTTTCGGCACATTTATGCTTTGTCGGATGATGGGTTTCCCTTATTCTCAAATTGTTACACAAACGTTCACTGCTGCTAGCAACAATTTCGAGTTAGCCATTGCAGTTGCCGTCGGGGTTTATGGCATTAACTCGGATCAAGCATTAGCCGCTACCATTGGACCTCTCATTGAGGTACCAGGTGTGTTATTGATATTACCTGCAAAAACCATGATTGATAATTATCACTGATTTCTATCGACGCGTGCAGTGTTGTTGGCACTCTCGTATGTCTCTTTGTGGATGAAGAAAAGACTACAATGGTGCAAAATTGAAACTACAGAAAATGCCTAACTTTGTAACACTTTTTCATATGGTTTTCGTAAATGTGCGAGTTTTTGCTAAATCTGTTAATTAAGCATTTATTTCATAAAAAGACATGATTACAACTAATACTGTATAAGACATTAGCACAAATCGCCGTATGATTTTGATCCTCCTTGGCCCGTACCCCTTTCTGGGTTGTCGCAGGAACAGGTTTTGCACCATTCAGCTCCCGGCAGACTAATGACGCCAAAGCACAAGAATGGACATTTTCCTTGGCGGTTTTTGGACCATAATCCGGTGTGAGTGTCTTCTAGCTTGTAACAGCAGTCTCCAGGATTGTAGTTCACCTTTACACATGTACCATATAGCAATTTTCCTTGCATGCTGACCTCGCAGACACGTTTGACCTTGTCACAATCCGCGGGATGGTTACCGTCTCCAATCTGGCACTTGACCTCATATGTCTCAGGACATCTATGGCGCGGAGGGCAAAACTCTCTCTTCTCAGTACATTTTACCTCCGGGTCAATGTCCTTTAATTGTTCGAACGTCAGTGCCGTATTCAGCTGGCATACTGATCCTCCATAGTTGTTTTGGAGCGTGTGGTAGTAGTTCAAGTGTGCTTCCTGGTATTTTCTCTGAGCGGCCACATATGCTGCTGAGAAAAGCGTAATCCACACAGCTGTTAACTTCATGATTTGTTAATGTGCGCTGCCCTGTCATGTCTTGGATTGGCCTTTTATGCCTTTTGTTTCTTAAATCTACCATATATTTAATTCCCGAACGATAGCTTGGTAACCGATGAGGAATTGAAGCGGATGTACTCACTCTCCTGCCTTAGCTAAGGGAGGGCCCCGTTTCCCCTTATATTCCATCCTCGTCTCCATTAGAAGACTCGCAGCGCTATCACAAATTTTATACTTAGCACTGCGGTTTTTGCTTTACTCGCAACACTGAATTGAAGAGATAATTAAACATCTTGCAGAGCACATTGTAACTATAAATAGCTTCTCTATTGCTGAAAGAATCAGCTCTTCTGAGGGTTATGCGTTTATATTAATCGTGGCAGTAAAGCGTTTATTTATTGAATCCGTAGGGATGAAGAATGTAAGGGTTCATCAACAAGCCACTCAATATGAGTGTAGCGGAACATCGGCATGTATCAGTCCACACTTGTATCCCTTCGACAGGTTCGACAGGGGATTCGTGAAAGGCTCTTTCCCTACAGTCTGAGGAATTGAAGTGCAGATGCAAGGTATGCTACTGCAGGAGCAAAATATGTCTGGGCAACAGAGAACCGTAATGAACTTGTCCAAATATGTAGATTTTACGGGGTTTTATCAATCGCAAATGCAGAAATTTCAGTACCGATCAGCGTATCCCTGCTTACTGCCTTTCCTTGAAAGAATCCGCGATTTTAGCTGGTGCCAAGTCAAAAATAAGGCAAATTTGGCGATCTCAATGCTCCAAGGAGGCGATTGCCTAGCCTACCACATATTCGAGCTTGTCAAAAAGTTTACAAATAGATTGCTTCAACCAGATGTCGCTCTGAAAGTTGTAGCTTCGTAAAGGCATCTGATTGACAATGAAGTAAATCTACCTGAACATAATTATATCTGCTAAATCAAAACGGTAAGTTAGACATTAATTCACAAACTTTGCGTCAAAATAACCAGCGATAGTTAGCCACAAGGTATGTCGAGATTTCACACATGTCAAGATAAAGCTATTCAACATGTATACAACAGAAGTTCAATAAAGCACGTATAATCATGCAGATATCATGATAGATGATGCACAGCCAAAGTACATACAGCTGACATGTCGACCGTGTTTGATAGTAAGAAACACCAAAAGAGCCCACAATCTGTCTGTACAAGCTTGGCCAATAGTAAACCAAATCTATCCTAAATAAGCCCGATTGAGTAATAATATACAACCATGCAGACATTTATTAAATGCGCCATTCTATGTTTTGTCCAAGCTTATAACAAACGTGGAACAGAGGTATAGGAATTAAATTACATTCCCATGGGCTTTAAGGAACAATATCCTTGCCACCACGTGTAAGTGATCAAAGTGGACTATCACAATGCTGCAAATTGTAAAGATCCGACCTTGATCACATAAATTATCTGCAAAGTAGTTCATCGCCCGCCAACGATATATTTATACTCCCAATCTTATTCACTGCTTTCATGCGCTTCGGTGCCTGCCGATCAATATAAGCTGAGATGCATCTTGCGTTACTAGATATCAGTCTTATGTGGCTATCTTCAATTTTCGAGCGGTGGAAACAAATTTATTAACTCGCTCGTGCCACAGTGGCGGGATTTTTGCGTTAGTCCAGGAGACTGACCATGGCACGCGATTCAATTAACACCTTTTTCCCAACGGTTTCCCTCATATGCGTTAGTCATTTAATAAGTTCACACTGCAAGGAATGAAACGGATAATGAAGGAACATTTCATCGGGGAAATTGAACGTGTCTTTCAGGTGCTCTGGTTTATATGTTTGGCAATGTCGTATGTTACACAGGCTATGCTATGTGTAAATTGTAATATCTAGCTGTGCATCGTTCTCAGGCCCCGCGGGCCATCGAGATTAAATGTCCTATTTTCCTCACGACGTACAAAGACAATGAGCTTTACTGATTCGAATTAAAAATTAGGACATCGCAAAACCTATATAAGCACTCATTTCGATCATTTCATCGTACTTATATTACACAACTATTCGCCTTTGATATATACCATGAAAAGCTTTCTCTCTGTCACGGCTGCCCTCGCTCTCTTAGCTACGGCCGCTCAGGCAACAACTTGCACTATTCCTACATCAGGCAAAGACGATACTGCAAGCATTCAAAGTGCATTTAAATCTTGCGCCACTGGTGGCACGGTGGTTTTTACTAAGGGGGCCAATTACTATCTCAAAAGCTTAATTACTCTTTCGGGCCTAAAAGGCACCACCGTGCAATTCGACGGCACTCTGAACCTTCCTGCCTTCAGCTCATCTTTTGAAAACCAAGGCGCATATATCACTGTATCTGGTGATTCAGTGCACTGGTCAGGATCAGGTACTATCAATGGAAATGGTCAAGGCTGGTGAGTGGGCTTTCACAGAAAAATTATGGTTATGTGTATTATGACTTACATGTATTTTAAATGCTAGGTATGATGCTAAGGAAACAAATGCTCCTCGTGTACTGAGCACACAGACCAGCAACTCCTATTTTGGTGGCTTCAAGATCATTCAAGCTCCAAGAGCACATATGAGTATCAACGGTGCCAAAAACACTGTGTATGATGGTCTCTCGTTCCACACGGTGTCTACATCCAGTAATCTGGCTAAGAACACAGACGCTTTTGACGTATCCTCATCTTCCGGAATCATTATTCAAAATAGCAATGTTGTTAATGGTGATGACTGTCTTGCTGTCAACAGCGGCGTCACCAATCTGACCATGACAAATGTGAACTGCACTGGATCAGTAAGTAATAAAGCTCGCAATCGGATCAATGGTAGACTCATCATTTTTAAAAAAATTCACTTCTAGCACGGTTTCTCTATTGGTAGTTTGGGCAAAGACGGGGCCACCGCAACTGTTAGCGATGTAACGATTACCGATTGCTCCTGCACTGACTGTCAAAACGGTGTCCGTATTAAGACATGGCCAGGCGGCAAGGGTACTGTGAAAAACATCAAGTATGATAATATCAGATTGGACTCTGCACAGAATCCAATCATTATAACCACTCACTATTGCGATAATGAGCAAATGTCTTCTTGCAACGCCGATGATGCAAGTTCTCTTACCATTTCTGATGTTATCATCAATAATGTGTATGGATCGGTCGACGGCGATTCGGATCCCATTCTTAATGTTAACTGTTCAAGCAGTACTCCTTGTTCTGATTTCACGATTACCAACATCAACATAACTCCAGTAACCAAGACCCCCAAGAACGTTTGTGTATATTTGGATGGCTCCAGCTCAATCCCATATTGCTCAGAGTAGAAGGGCTGTCTCCCTTAGCAATGTTATTTATATATGCATCGATATAGTGTTGCACTGCTCTTTTTTATTATTATGAACTAAAGCTAGCCTTTCCTCATACATTTCACGTTCTAAAGTGCCTCAACTGAAGCAGCTTGTTCAGCCTGTGGCATCTCCACATCGTTATTTTGCGTTTTCTTGTTGAGATCACCGTTTTGCACAATAGGATTCAACACAGGTCCTCGCACAGTGTCCATTTCCTTGAGAAGCGCATCGTCTGCTTCAATGAAAGCACTTAGATCGCTAAGAGTCATATCCCGTCGTTTTAGCAGCATTGTTGCATGATCTCTAGCACCGTCATTTTCTTCACACACAATGTGGATAGTAAGATAGACACGCTGAAGCGTGAACAGACCAGCATCGAGTCGACGTATATAGAACTGGTCTTCCATTTCTTCAAGATCTTCTTCATCCAATTCTTCCTTTTCAGTCGCTATTTCTTGCTGCACTGCTTTATCGCGAGCTTCATATTGGTCCAGTAAATCGAAAAGACGATCCACTTTTTCATAGTTGTCTTCAGAGAACTTTTGCACCAAACGGAGCTGCTGCACATCATCTTGAGGTAAATTCTTGAATAAGGATATAATGATACCAAGCAAATGCTCCTCTTCTTCAGACTCAGAGTAAGCTTTGTACGCCTTCTTCAACTTCTTGATACCTTTCCGCATGAACATGGAAAACAATGTTTTCAACCCAAAGCTTTCCACAAAGCGGTAACAATTACCGGTACCGGCTGGTGTGGAAAGAGCATAATCGAGCACTTTGACTGCTCTTATTCTAGACATGACCTTTTCTCTGTAGAATAAACTTGTTAATCATTAATTCAAATTATCCGTCGGCAGAAGTGATATCACTTGCTTTATCATAATCAGCATGAGCTCAACACCTTCGCCTTCCAAAAACAATTTCTTGATTTCTGGCTCTGCTAAAGCTGAACATAAGGATGTGAAGAAGTTCTCCATCATCTCCGCTTCGTCATCGTCAGCCGGATCTTTGCGTTTGTAAGCCTGGATGAAATAATTAATATAGATAACTCACAAATACTTGAATAATTTATCAAGGGCCGCGGATCTATATAACTTACAGACAGAACACGAAGTAGCACATCAATTCCTCCCAGCTCTCCGAATTTCACTCTATTATCTGTTCAATAAGTAAGAGTTAAAACGCCTGTGAAAGGACACATCTTTGAAAATGGCCCTGTTGTTCATTCTTACCTCTACTGTCTTGCAACAAAATGGCAATGATCTCACATGCATACCCACGATTTGAATCGTAAACCTTGGTATTGATTCTCTTCAATAGCCATGGTAAAAGGTCTGTCTTTGCCACAATGTGTTCAGAATGCCGAGGAAAGACCGATACCAGATTTTCAAAAACGCTCAGAATATTGAATACTCCTTGTCGATCTGCTGCTTCATTCTCATCCAATCGTTGCAAATTCTGTACCAACAACTCAGGCAGCTGGTTCTCTATCTAATAACAGCGATATGTTAGAATGATAAGATTGCAAGCTTATGCTATTGTCGTCGCATAGTCTTACCAGCGCGTCCACAAATATCTTAATACTCTCAATGATGGTTTCTGCTTTTTCTTCATCCGCGAAATCTTCACCGGGACCCACGTCTTCATCCGTGAGCTCGTTTAATAACTCTATTGCATCTAGAGCGATATCTGTGTTCTCATGGCTGAGTAAGGATAACAAAGAAGGCACGCTGCCAAGGTTGACAAGCTCATGATAATGTTGTGGAGCTTGGGTCAGTGAGAGCAAATTCTTGATCTCCTCATCTAAATCGGCTTCAGACTCCATGAACTTTTCGGGGTTATCTGGGTATTTTACACGTTGCTCTTGGTTTTTGTTGATTGCCTTCTCGAACCGAAGAATGTATTTTTTTACGGTGGCGGCATCCAAAGCTTCAGGCTAAAAGACACAAATTAATTTCAATCACATACTTTCGAACTGGGAGAGCTAAGAATTAACAAATATCTACCTCTTCAGCATCTATCTCATCCACTAGTTCTAGCATTCTTCGCTGCTCATCAGTCAATCCACCTCCATAAAAACGACCGCCTTCTTCTTCGTCTGCTTCACCATTGTCATAATCGTCTTCACCAAGTTCATAGTCACCAGCTTCATCCGTATCTTCTTCCATTATGTTCCTTCGTTTTGCTGAGCTTCCTTCACCTTCGTCATCGCGACTGGCTTCTTTGTATTTATCCAAAAACTCCATAGAAGGGTTGTCTGGCAGTTTTCGCTTGTTCTTTCCCGAAGGAATGGCGGGAATCTAGTTGGAGGTTAGCTAGTTTGTTCAAAGCCTACGATGAGCAATAGAAAACCAGCAATGCACCTTGAAAAGCTCGTCAATATTCATAGCCACACTGTTTGAATTATGTACTTTGTTGGAGCAGAAAAGTTGCAAAGTGGTTCGTTGCTTTTGGTTGCTGAATTTTAACGGTCACAGTGGTCAATGTTTTCGGATTTGAAATTTTCGCGCAGATGGCAATTTTAATACCTGTCAGGAGAGACGCATGTGTGCGAATGCGATATGCCGCTTGCAAGATATTTACCTGCGTATTCTAAAACGTTAACAGAAAGATTGTTATAGGAGCACTGCAACGAGAGGTATAGGATAATCTAATTTCTTGAGCTTTTGGTATTGTTGTTGCGTTGCTTCATATCTGGCTAAAGCACATTTTCGTGTTAGCTTTAATATAGTTGGTTTTTTTTTTGTATGCAAAGTTGGCCACCGACTTATAAACTCAAACTTATGCGCAGCATACCGATAGCTCTTTTATATCTTTTCATTAAATTCTTATCACCAATTCATTATCAACAAAAGTAATTTAAAGCCGTAGAGCTCGCAAGTAGCTAGGGCAAGTTCCAGTCCCATTTGCACTCAAAATTTCATCATCATCTGAACCGAAGTGTAATCGGGAAATTGTATCTTTAATAGCCCCTACATAGAAGTCGTCAGTACTCCAACTGACCTTCTTTCTATGGTTGAGGATAATTTTACCTCTGCAAAACGAGTGAGAACTACAGTGGCATGTGAGCAGTGCAGGCAAGTTCAGTTCCGAATGTGAATGAATGTTTTTACGTCCTGAATTTTAAATAATTATTCCTTTCCTTCCGTCACAGGGAGAAAAAAGGTTGGTTGATTAAAACCATTTCATCATCTAATGCTTTTATTAATGTAATGGATTTAGTCAAATGCAATGCTGATCGTCCAATGTGCGAAAGATGTCTCAAACATAATTGTAAGTAACATTGATATGTGTATAAAATCTCCGCACTTACTGACACAGGAGTATTCAGTCAAATGCACTTATGGAGGAGAGACGAAAATTGATTTATTCCAGTTAACTTCTATCAACGAAACCGTTCAAGCCATGGTTAGACGCATGGATAAGTTGGAGGACACTTTGACTCAACTATGCCGGACAACCAATAGTCTACTTACAAAGCTCGACAGTGAATCAAATCATCAAATGAATAACTTATCATGCAACACTATACGGAGTAAAGATTGGTCTTTATCCCTGAACTCGCCCAACTTCCAAATAGCCGGGAATGGAAATCTTTTATCTGACCTTTATCAATTCCTAGTACGTGATAGCAAACAGCGAGGACAAAGTATGAGCGAGACTGGATCAGTTGTGATGCCTTCCTCGCCCGAAAGTGTTGATATGGGCGCAAATAATGAACGGACCGAGTCTGTTCTTGGAGCGGTTGTTGCTAGGAACTATTCACCATGGAAATCAACTTTGAAAACTAGCACCTTTCCTTTATACAATGTTTGGGAATCCAATAACAATGCACCAGCCCAATCAAATATGGATATCACCAATCTTCCTCAAGAAACGTTAGATCAAATGATGGAACACTATCTTAATTGCTTCCTGTGCCTCCCATCGCCTGATGTCGAGGCATTGCTCACTCAGTACAAACAGAAGACTCTTTGCTCAATGTTACAAAATGCTATCATGGCTTGGTCGGCTCGTCATGCTGCCATATATCATGGCATGTTTCAAGGAAAAGACCCAAATGTTGTAGGAGAGCAATTTTTCGCTACTGCCAAAGAGCTGCTCAAAACAAGGTTTCTTGAGCCGACTTTTGATACCATGCATGCCTTACTAGTGCTTTACATCTACGCAATTGGCAAATCCGGTGGCTCAAGATCACAAACGCTTTCCGAAGCCTACATGTATCTCGGCTTAGCTATCCGTATGTGCCTAGACATGGGATTGCATAAAAAGAACGAAGAAGAAGATGAGATTGTCACAGAAAAAAAGCGAAGGCTGTTCAACGCAGCTAGTTTCTTGGAAACGCTATGTTCAGCTCACGCAGAAAAACCATTCTTGTTTCCAGATGAAAGCACCATAACTGTGGGTAACCCGAGTGTACTTAGTCATGAAACCGGGGACCAGCGCTATCGAGTAGAATTTGTCATTTATCGCCAACAGATAAATAAGATCCACCATGAAATAGCCGCTACCATTGCAGCCGAAGAACCCATGATTACGTCAATATTGGCATTAGATCAGCAACTAAAAGATTGGTATCAGCAGCTACCCTTTTATCTTCAATATAGGACTAGTGATCGACAAAGCGATAAATGGATAACAGCATCATTTCGAGAGCAAGCATGCATCAAGCTTGGTTTTGAGTACCATTTTCAAATCTGCCAGTTGTATTCCACCTTTTTATCTCGTCCTGGGAAACAGTATTCTCCAGTCAGCTCGGACGCTCTACAGACATGCCTTTATTCATGTGACATGATTTCTGAATTACTGGATTGCTGGGTCTTATTAGAACAACCTTGGTGCCACTTCACCATTGAGACGCTGCTTATGGCCACGCTGATCTACGGTCGAGAGGTTTCATCTTCGGATATCGCATCCGCCCGCCATGCTAAGCAGCAACTTACTAAATACAAACGCATCCTTAGTGAAGCACCAGTTCGCCACCATATGCATGTAAAGCGGTTGGTAAAACAGATTGCCGATTTGTTAGATCAAAGCGACTCAGAATTGCCACTCAATACGATGAAAAGCCCCACTATAGAATTCAAAAGCCCAAACTCAGACACATTCTCAACCCAGACTGACTTTTACGCACAGACTTTACCAGATGACGATATGAGCCAACTGGATCTACTCACGGTTCCTTATGACGCTTATGAACCATCCGACTTGTATGGCACAGGTCTATATCAATTTACCGACTTTATATACACGCCAGCCCTTCATGGCCACAATTGATGTGCAAAGTGGCATCATCACATAAGAAACCCAATATCTCACTGTATCATAGTGTATAGAAATCTGATTTGCATCTCAATTGTCATTTGTGTGCTTTACTGTATATTTGCATATGAGTCTATGCACACGCTCTATTAATATTTTTGCGATTATTTACATGAACAAAGGATAGCCTTCCAGCAAAAAAGCCATTAGTTGTCTCTTGGGGCAATGATGACCAAGTTGTCTCTGTTCATTATGCAGTCCGAGTCTACGTAGCCAAGAATATCAGCAATTTCCGAGCTCTTGCGCCCTTTGACGAGAGCAATTTCAATGCTCGAATAATTGACCAATCCCTTGCCAATTTCCACAATCTTAGTTTGCCCAGACTCGTCTGTGGTTTCATGCACAACCAAGGCTGATTGCTGTGCTGCAAATTCTCCTTCGACCTTTACAATACCGGCTGCGAGCAAACTAGAGCGTTGTTTCGCCACTATAGCATGGTAAGCTCCTTTGTCAACGAAGATTGCACCAGCAGATTTAAGACCATGCAAAATCCACCATTTTCGATCAATCAACGGGTTATCTTGTGCAGTGAACCGAGTATGCAATGGTAGATCTGATTCATCGGTGATGATCTTTAGGATATTTTGTGGGGTTGATCCGCGCGCAATGATTGTGGTGACGCCTGCTGCTGTTGCTAATTCTGCTGCAATCAATTTGGTCACCATACCGCCGGTGCCCAAAGACGTACCTGGGGCGGTCACAACGACTAAGAACACGTAGGTATAAGAAATAGTTTATAGCTCGCCTGCCATCATCACAAGAACGCTTACTTTTTTCTCGAAGAGCTTGAATATCATCGCACTTCCACACTGGTTCAGCAAGAGGGTTTGTGCGTGGGTTATCGGTATACAAACAGTCGACGTCTGTCATCAAAAACAAATAATCAGCTTTGACCATGCCTGCAGCAATGGCTGATAAACTGTCATTATCGCCAAATCGGATTTCCTATGTCAAGCAAGAGATATCAGCCGGTGCATTGACTCTTTCTACCACTTTACGTTTTCGACTCTTACCGCACTGGATATCGTATCATTTTCATTAACAATTGGAACAACTCCCATATCAAGCAATTCTTCAAAGCAATTGACGGCATTCAGGTATTGTGATCGCTATAATAGGAAGATTTTGGTCAACACGATAGGTTACTTAGCCCATACTCTGCAAATAAGGTTGCATTATAGCCTCAACTTACATCCGCTAGATCGTTTTTGGTCAATAGAATTTGAGCTATTGGCTGGTTGAATTGCCCAAAAAGATCGTCGTAAAGGCTCATCAATCGTCCTTGGCCAACTGCAGCAATTGCCTAATACACGATGGAAAGGTTAAACTTTGCTATCAATATGTCCTCGGTGCGCGAGAAACACAACTCGTACCTGAATAGCAGCCAATTTCTTTGGCTTTACGTCAATGTTTAGTCTGCGAAGACCAGTTCCTACTGCGGCACTGGATACCAATACAACTCTATGACCTCGGGCTTTCAACTGCAGAATGGTCTCGACGATCATGGACAAGTTGGAGAGGAGAGGGAAGTGTGTTTTCTCGTCACATATGGAGGAAGTGCCAATCTTGATGACTATAGTCAACGAGTCGGTCGAAGGACGCGCTTGGTTGAGATAGTTTTTGTGCACCATGGACGGTTGATCTAACATTTTGTATTTCTATTTTGGTGGTTTGTTTTATATATTAAGCTCACAGAATGAGTCAAAAGATTGAACGCTGATCAGATTTTTTTATACTTAAAAAAAATTGACTTCCCGCTTTGCCACCTGCTCAAGAGCTTTAGCCACGATAGACTTCCAGATAACATCATTATTAGCAAAAAACCTTATGCAACTTCAGCAACTAGTACTAATTATCGAGTCAGTTGACTGATATCGTTTGCGTTTCTGTTATGGTACTGTGCAAAGCATGTCGTACTGATTTAGAATTGTGCTACTCAAATATATACACTATATTACACCAATAGATCCACGTTCAAGGTAACTAAGCATTGCTTGGTCTTTATATTTGGATTTACAAACATGTAAATATTTTAGGTGATAATAGGTGAAACTAAGTAATTAATTATGTTTACGACTATAGTCTATCTGCCAAAATGGCGACGTTCCAGCCAGCGAGCTGGAGGATATACGATGGCAGCAAAAATACCGGCCAGCTCGAAACCTAAATCGCCACCAGCAGCATCACCAATGAGCTTGGCGATAGGGCCAGTATAATAAACTTGAGCCATACCAACAACTGCGCCAACAATACCACAGGCACCTGCAAAGATACCAGCGTATCCAGGAGGGAGCTTGGATGGGGTAGCATAGTCTTCGAGATTATAACCACCTTGAGAAGGACGACGGAACAAGAAATGTTCTTCAGCTACGACAACGATAAAGAAGGCGGTCCAGTATGACAAAATGGACATCAAGTTGGAGAGAATGGCACTGAAGGATTCTCTTCCAGCCACACCAGCTACGGTATAGATAATGAAGACCAGAACTGTCCACAAGAAACGAGGCACTCTCTGAAATGGTTTACCAAGAGCTTGAATGGAAAGTGCTGCTGAGTAAGTGTTTGGCACATTGTTGGCAATGACGGAAAGAGACAACACGACCATAAGGAACTTGCCGCCGCCACCCCATGGAGCGAGCGTTTGAGCCAGCAAACCGCCCATGCCATTGGCATCATAAGCATCCATGTAGGCGGGATTTTGAATGGTCATTAAGCATGCACCCAAAATGGAAACAAATGTCACAGGGATCCAAACGCCGAAGAAGGTGAGGATAAAGACATACGTTGAAGAGGTATTAGCGGGCAGACGCATGTTGAAATCAGCAGCCACAGGAGCCCAGCCAGATACTGCACCGAAGCAGATACCGCCGAATGTAAGAACATCAGCAACCAGATTAGCACCTGTGTCTTCTTTAGCTTTTTGTGCACTAATATCATATCCAGCTGGAGAACTACCACCCAGAGCATAAAGCATAATGATAATGACGGTAATCACCAGGAAAGCATATCGTTCGTAGATATGAAGGAGATCATATCCGAAAAAACAAATGATCAATGCGCACACGGCTACAATGACGATACCAGCTTCTAGTGGTAGCTGGCCACTAATAGAATACAATGTTTGACCACCAAGGACCACACATATGACACTGAAGCCCATCTGTGTCAAGATATTGAAGATCGACAAAATGACGCCGCCGGGGTAACCGAAACTAAACCGAGCAATAACCATGGTACGACATCCTGATAAGAAGATAAAGGGATGATTGAGTTAGAAAATCTCAGGAAATAAAGCACTTTCTCGCAGCCCAAAACTCTCTCAATATTGTTATATGTATTTTAATCACTTACCAGTTTGAGGGCCCAAAGTTGCAATAAACGCAGTGGTGAGGCAACCAAAAGCGCAAAAGCACATGATTGTGGCTATGGTAGTCGGAAGACTCAAATTAAAGAAAGCTTGGCCCAATGCACCGATAGGGATAGTGGTAAGTACTATCAAGTAGGACAACCGATTAGTAACACGAAAATGTTTTTGTGTTTGCTACAAAGGGAATGCCAGGTATACCTGTATTAACCGAGAACCACATTAGGAGGTTGTTGATGGCGTTCTTCGGGGATCTGTCATCCTCCGGTACCCGCTCAACACCTCTTGCTTCTACACCCATACTAAACAAACGGCGGTATAATCCACCAAGAAAAGTATGTCGAGCAGCCAGCATCTGGTCTGGTTCTCTTTCGACGGGAACGGTCTCGTAATCATCGTCGAGAGTTTTCTCATTCTCATACCCACGATCAACCAAAGCAGACTGGTTATAGCCTTCTTTAGTCATCTCAGAAGACTGAGGATCTTCCAATTGGTGATTCTCCATAGCTATGATGATCTGTGAGTTGGACAGACTCTAAACCAAGAAACCAGGAGTGGATGCGAGGGAGAAGAAAGGGTCGTCTGGGGTTTTGCAACTGAGGAACAAATCATATTACTTTGGGCGGTGTTTCGGTGTTTGTAAAATAAAATTTTCTCTATCTATTATGGCCACAAAAGGTCAAAAAGTGCCTAAATGGGGACGGTCGATAGTCCTATTTGACAATTTGTTGAACGCCATAAAAGCTTTTCAAGTGGCTAGTACATTCTTTGATCGAGACCAAATTCACAATAAACAAAGTCATCATGGTAATTGTTTCTACAATCTCGCAAGTGAGGGAGGAGGGGATGATTATACCACACAAGACAAGAGTTTCAAACTGGATGATCTCGGTCAACTCACTATTTCATACAAAATTGCCTGTTGCAGCCGAACCGACATGTTTAGCAGTTTTAGAATTGGTCATACGATCAATCCATATTATTCATACTCAATCCCTTACAATGTCAAGACGAGGCTTACTTGGCCCCAAGCTCTCAGGTTTCGGATAACCGTTTGCTTGGACCTCGGTAATAAACTGTTTGCAAAGCAATTCTATAAAGCTTACATGGACGTTTTATTCTACTCACATACTGCTTGGCGTATCAAATCTGAGATAATTACGAGCATGTTCTCACCCACGGTACCTCACCTGCTCGTCCATAGCCAGTACTATCTCACGATATGGACTCCGCACATGAACAACTTGGTGGCGGGACCCGAGTCAGCGTTCAAGATAACGAGTGTTGTGCGAGAACGATAATGATTCAAAGAAGATATATGGAGCAAGACGTTCTTCTGGAGATGCGCTTTCAATCAAATTACGCAACTGAACAACGGTAAGGGAGCATCAATTAGCTAACCATTGTTAATGTGAAGTCACATTCTTGAATTTGATACATATCTCAGTAGATAGGATTTAGTGTTGAAAAATATGAACTTCAGTCGTCACAACCTGTTTGTTAGGCCCAGATTTGGAACTGTTGAATTGAATTTGAAACGATAACCGAGGATATAACTTAACTTTCATAAATTGTGGTCTTCCAACAATTTGGAGTTTTTAGAAGCCAGTCAAGTCTTTTATTGCCATTCGTTGTCAATGTGAAAGACCGACAATGTCTGAACAGACCATACACAATAATTTAAGATCTACCTTAAGCTAAGGAGCGACATGACTATTACATTAAATTTTATTCCTGGTAATGTACAGCCCCTTGCTACCCAATGACACATGGTAAGTAGATCAAAATATCGTTGGATAAGATGGCAAGTGGCGTGCTATGCCAATACATAAGTAGTTCAATCATTTCATTTCATTTCATTTCATTGAATTGAGTTGAACTGAGTTGAATTATATTAGATGTTGTCATATTACATGCAAGGCAGATAGAAAGCTATTGGTTGCAGACAAAAAGTAAATTCGATACGGCGAATGGTGAGTTTCACATCGGGTAAAGTTTAAGATAAAATAACGACAGGCTTGAATTTGAAGTATCAAAGAGGAGATTGAAAAGTCAGTGCAATGAATGCTTAAGCCTCCCAGAAAGATAGATGCTTGAACCTCAGTTGTCAGCATACAACCTCGGGATATACAGTTTTGCTCCAAATTTTTCACAATGCTTACACAAAACTCATTCTGTGTGCGAGATCACTTCGCACATATGGTGCTATTTGGCGAAATTAGACTAAAGCAAGGCGCCCGACCTTGTACAATGTTACACCGGGTAAAAGCAAATGTGGACTGTAACTGTGGCAGCTTGTTTTTCGAGAGAAATTATATCAAGTCAGGACCGCTAAGCAGGAGCAACCTACATTAGACAAACACAGGAAAGGACTCGTGCACCTTGGGGATCAATTTTAAATGCATATCAATGAGCACCGATAAAGATCAAAACATGTTATAGAAAATAATGTGGTTATTATGCAGCTGCGCACCACCTGTGAAACTTCTGCGCACTTGCGACGAATGGGCTTGTTTGATCACAAAGCTAGGATACGCATACACCTCTCACGTTGCTACGCGTAAAAAGCTATACCTGATAATCAGCTATAGCGCGACCTAAAAATAGACAAGCTTCCACACAATTCAGTGTCCTCTTACAACCACCACACACATTGAGGTTGAAAAAAACCTTTTGAGATATGTTTTTTTTTATCAATCAATTCCAGGAGGATTGTATTGGGGTTGATGAGGATGCAAGGGAGAATAAGGGCGGCGGGCGGATCAGGCGAGGTGGAATGATAAGACTACACTACATGGGACAAAAAATAAAATAGATAGCTAGATAAAGTGGGTGAGATCGGTATGCATCAAGGACGGTTATCGCATAAGAGTAAGTGGAGGATTTAAGGGTAGCAAAAACGTAGCTTGAGAGAAGTATTCTACAGATTATTTGAAATCACCCGCAGAGTACAATGAGCTAACACGTTTGCTACGTCGATTATCACCATTGACTTGAAGGGTCGCTTCGGATGTTTGATCGGCTGTGTAAGCTGGTTGGGCATAGTTTTCGTTTCCAGGATAGTCTATGCAATGACGAGGGAAGACACCCTTGGCATCGTTGTTAGACAGATTTTCACCAAGCATCCAGCCATCATCATATTCCACTAATACGCGAATGCGATCGCCAAGGCGGATATCGATTTCGTCGCCGAGTGTTGGTGTGTAGGTGGAAACAACATCATAGACACCTAGTGACTTGGGCTCTTCTAGGCGTTCATAAGGTGTAGCAGGTGGGAAGGGGTTGTCTTGAGAAGGCATTTGCTGTTGAGGCTTACTGGCACCGACAAAGCCCATAGAGAATGGTTCAGCCATACTCTGTCGCATTGTGCGTGGGTAATTGGATGGAGGGGCCGAAGGGTTGTTCTTACGCCTATATCGGAAAAAGGCAAAAGCACCAACGCCAACAACAGCTACGGCAGCAACAGCAATGCCACCAACGGCTCCAGACGACAATCCAGAGCTGGATTGACTGGCGTCGCTGCTGGGTGTTGGTGAGATGACGCTGGTTGCTGAAGGGTTAACACCAGTGCTGGGATAGATACCCAATGGAACTGATTGGGATGCTACACCACTGGAAACTGCTCCACTAGGTGCGATGCTTGCGCTAACAGGTTTAGAGCTGCTTGCTGGGTGTGCAGATGAAGCAGCATGGGTCGTAGTAGCTATTGCAAAAGAAGGACCCCAAAAAGGTAGGGAAAAAACAACAAGTTAAATTGCGTTTCTTAACTATACTGATATCTGAGCCAAAATTGCTTACCTTTCTTTGTTGTAGTTGCTTTCTTTGTAGTGGTTGCTTTTTTGGTGGTTGTTGCAGCTTTCTTCGTAGAGGATTCTGCCTTTATTGTCGTCTCTTCACGCTTATTGAGAGCCTGATAATGTTCCATTGGTTGAATGTTGGGTGCTGCTTCTACCACTGCAGCAATACACAAGCTAGCTAAAGCAATTGCTGCCATCTTGTGAAATCTCGAGTCAATGAGTGGAAAGGAGCCGGAGTAGGAGGCAATAAGTGCGGAAAGAAATGCAAGAAAGGGGAAATGAAAATTCAAGCTAAAGGTTTGTGATTGCTGTGTAACTATCGTGTAACATTGGTCCTCAGCACGGCGAATCCTAAATTTATCAACTTTGAGCATAGCGTGCCGAAAACTAGTATCAAAGTTACTTTTCTAGGAGTTTGGTGTAAGATGGTCAGGCACAAAGCTGGGCAAGTTGCAAGGAGATCCAGTGTGCCAATTAATGACGTTCAGTGCTCTAAAACAAAGGGGGTTCTCTGCTTAAAAATGTCAAACCATGTATAATCTTCGCGCATATTAAAGCTCGATCTTTTTTGGTCCGCCAACTAGATATTTATGGCTCCCTGATGTACAAACTTAGTTCTTACTCGCAATCTCGCACGAACAACGCATGGATGGTTTCAGACTGGCTTTAGAAAAGCGATCGTTCTCATTTTGTCAAGAGCACAGCCTCAATAAAGCTGCACTATCTCCGGGCGTCGAGAATAGAGGTACTAAACTAATTGGAGATACTAAAGGAAGTATTTAAATTCAACTGAAATTACTCGAAACTTGCTGATTTTTTCTTTTTCATCAGCAAATGGAAGAAAGATCAGGTTGTTAAACTAAGAAGAGATTAATCCAATAAAATGCATAATCCGAGCATAAAACTTTGATTGTTAATTAGCCTGGGTAGCCGAAGAATATGGTTAGTGCGAGCAAGTGTGCCATGAATAGCACAGACTAACGCTGGCTGAACAGAACACAATGGAGACTTGTGATAAAAGTTCAAGATTTACAGCTTTTCCTCCCCTTGCAGACATGTCTACGCCATGTGGCGACTTGGTTTTTCAGGCTTGAGTTGAATTAGCATTACCATAGCTTATTATTGGAAAAAAAGTATTACAGTATGATCAGCGCGAACCTACGCGCACGAGTATTGAGCATGATTGAACGCGACCCAAAAAAAAAATAAAAAAATTGACTGTTTAGGAGCTGGACTCAAGCTGCTCAAAGCTGCTCTTTTATAAGAAAGCATGTCGGTTGGTGGCTCAATCACAACCTTGGACCAACTGGTACGCCAAATCACTTTTTTCTAACCGAGCCTGTACTGTCAAACTTATGTCCCATATCCTCGGCAGGCCCAAGATCTGAGTTCCTTGCGACGACGGCATGCTGCTGAAATTGCTTCGTTTTTGAAACGCATTGATCCGGTCATTTTTGAGGAACAGGACACCGAGGAATTACTGAGACCCTTGACACTTAGTCTAGCGGAAAAACAACAGCAAACGAATCACTTATTGTCTATACTAGGCTTAACTATACCCAGCATTGATCAAACTACCGATCAATTAATTAATCAAATGGAAAAAAAGAAGAAGCTGGCGAAAGAGGCAGTAGTGCAGAAAGCATTGGAGACGATAAACATGAAGGTAGGACATCAGATGTTTTGTATATCTGTCATACAAAAACTCCAACAATGCTTGCTCCCATAGAGTGTGGTCAAAACAGAAACTATAGACGTTGCCGTGCAAACTGAATCTGCGATCACCGTGGACGACCTGGATGACCTGGACGATGAGGACATCAATAAAATAATCATAACCAAAAAAACAACGAGTGGTCGCTTTTCTGAAGAGGAGACAGCGCTGATTCGTAAATGTCTTCCCAGATTTGGACTTGATATCGAAGCATATCAAAGGGTCATGCCCTATGTACCACTGTAATATTCAATCAACAACGTTGGATCAAATAGCGAGATTGCCTGATTCTAACCAGTTATTTTAGTGAAAGATTGAGGCGAAAGGTACATACTGAGAAATTGAATCCCGACGTGATATTACTGCTTCGAAGCCAAGAACAGGCATCGTCTAGAGATAACAGCCGAGCTACCAGTCCAGCTGGAGACAACCCAGCCGCAGATGGTCCAGTCACGGATAGTCAAGTCGGAGACAGTCAAGCGGATAAGTCTTCTGAAGGATCTGATTCCGAAGAGGAGCCAAAATGGCAACCAGAAAAGCGGTTACGACCGAGAAAGAAAGTACATTATATTGTGGAGCCCTTACGGTCCCCTTCTCCTAAAAGAAGCCGAATCGATGATGATGATGATGGCAGCAGCAGTGAGGACGAACCAGACAGCAATGCGAACAGTAGCGACGCTTGAAGTGAGCCACCCAATTTTGCAACCCTTTACATAATTTTTTCCGTGTGTGTGCGTCCCAAAACTTTGTAGGTGTATACCTTTTGTTAAATACTTTTTATTAAAAAGAAATTGGCAACGCTTTGGCCGTGTAAAAAATTGCGACAAAGCCTTGGCCTAACATTTCTCTCACCAAGCCCAAAAATTTAAAAAATTGTGCCACTTGAAAATTTCCAATAAGCCGCTCTTTCTCTTTTTCTATCTCCACCGGTTTTCTATTTTTCGCTGTTCAATGGCTAAATCCCCTGATACACTCAAACAAGAGGTATACACGCCGTCATTACCGCGTCTCCACGTGCTAATCAACTCTCATTAACCATAGAATATATTTTTCTTTCGTTCAGCTCACTGCTGCGCTTGAAGCTGCGGGAAAAAGCCTTTTGGAAACGTCTGAGCTCCTCAAAAAGGTCAGCTCCTTGCAAGTAACTGAGGAAGGCAAAAAGAAACGCAGCAAAGACCCCAATGCTCCGAAACGACCTATGGGCAGCTTCTTTCTCTTCGCCAATGACAGGCGTGAGAAGCTCCGAAAGGAACACCCTGACTTGGACACCAAAGAAATAGCTCGTAAGCTTGGAGAAGAGTGGAAGGTTTTGAGCGATAGCAAGAAGAAGGTAAGGATTAAATGGGCTCACAGAACGATTTGGAGCTATTACTAACAAGCTGGTATGTGGTATGTTTTAGAACTGGACTCAAAAGGCTGACGCGTTGAAAGATCGTTATAATAAGGATGTCGAAGCTTACAAGACCAAAGAGGCTGATGATAGCACCACCAAAGCAGAGAAGGCAACACCTGAAGCTGAAGCCGCTCCTAAATCAAAGAAGAAGGCATCCAAAGCTAAAGAAACTCCACCAGCAACCGAAGCAAATGAGACAGCAAAGCGATCGAAAAGGAGCCGTGCGGCAGCCGACAGCAAGCCAGACGACAGTGAGAAAAAAGCAAAGAAAGCCAGTTCCAAATCCAAGAAGTCTGCCTGATCATATTTATATCTCTATATCTTCATGTACATTTAACTTTACCGACGAGCACACTTTTATAACTATGATACCAAGTTCCACAAGTTTATTATAACCGTTCTACTGATCCATCAGACAAAAAAAAAACGATCCAGCAAAAAAAGGTGTTCTCATTTTTAATAAAGCTTTCATTGTAATGAAACAATGGCAATGCATTCATGTAATGTGTAGTTTAGAGAATGACAATCTCAAACAAGTCGAATGTAGTACATTCGACTACAAAGGTTTATAACATGCAGTTGGTAAGTTGTCTTAATAAAGCAGGCACACAACAGTGATACCAGTAGGTAATTTAAACTGCTGATCAGCTGCAGTGAATCCCATTGTTTACTTGCTATTTTCGTTTGCCACATGCCCTTTGGTAGACACAATGCTGTTGACACTTCCCCACATGCACTACCGTCAATACCTCGTTAGTGAACCACTCGATCACATTAAAAACGTGGTGATACTACAGTGCTTTCGTATGGATCTGTTCTATATATGCTTTTGGTTCTGCTTTCGTTGACTTTTGTCGTCTATGATGACTGCATCGGCTATTTATGTCTATTGGCACTGTTCCAGGTCGACAACATGATCTGGAAGGTTCATGTTGTTGGTGTCCCTTGGGACTCAATGAAATATCAACTAGAAGCATATTGAGTGGTCTTGACTGCTTTGTTCATATATTGGGCAGACTTGACTGCTATGTTTCGTCACTACGTTGTTTGGTGCGGAAACCATGGAAACCGGAGCTGCTGGTTTTCTTAAAGAGGATCCAGACTCCACCCTCCAAGCAGTCAATATTCGCTAGCAGTATCATTGTAGTCGCGCTGTGAAGAATGCATATCGGGACACATTCTAACATATTAATGATCTGTCTGTGCGGATAGGTTATGCAGACTGGAATGCAATAGCTTCAGGGCAAATAACAGGATTTGGGATCAAGGTCAGTGACGTTGTAGTCTCAATTATCAATAGCTTATGCAGCATTAGCTAACCGATGACTAAAGTCTCCTGTGTTTGGGGGAATAGGGATTAACTGATTGACGGCGCGAATAGGCGGTGTTTATGTATTTATCGCCGCATGGTTTGCGGAGTGGTGTTATGCTGACGGAAACGTGAATAATCAGAGGCGCGTCTATTGTAAAAGCACGAATAAGGACACACAAGAAAAAAAAAAATTTACGCGTATGCGCGTTTCCAGTCACGTGTAGAAAGAGTATAAATTGACAGTGGAAATTTTTGCTGCGCTCCTCTTTATCAGACCTGTTCCACCACCCAAGTTTTCCACTCTCTGCAATAACTCATACCAATGGCTGCCTCTATTAACAAGACTGCAAACCTTCTCTCTGAGATGTCCATCGATGGAACTGATAAGCCCAGCGTGCAATTGACTGCCCAGCTGGCCAAGAAGGAGGCGGAAGTGACCAAGCCTACCTATGATGAGGAACCTATCCTTAAGGCCAACCCAAGACGTTTTGTCCTCTTCCCCATTAGATATCATGAGGTATGAACTGATTCCATTTGGTTTGACGCGCAATGACTCGTCCTGTCACGTACAGAGCGCGTCCAGTGCTAGTTGACCCAGTAGCACTCACACGTTGGTTTTAATTATATGACAGGTCTGGCAATTCTACAAGAAGGCTGAGGCTTCCTTCTGGACTGCCGAAGAGATTGACTTGTCCAAGGATCAAAATGACTGGGACAATCGCCTGACCAAGGATGAGCGTTACTTCATCTCACATGTACTTGCATTCTTTGCCTCCTCTGATGGCATTGTCAATGAGAATCTGGTGGAGCGCTTCTGTGGTGAAGTCCAAATCCCTGAAGCCAAATGCTTCTATGGCTTCCAGGTCATGATGGAGAATGTCCATTCCGAGACCTACTCTCTCTTGATTGATACTTATATTAAGGATCCTCAAGAAAAGGAATACCTGTTTGATGCCATCGATACCAGTACGTATTATTAATATGTTATTATTTTTGATTTTTTGGGTCGTTTTTCTTTGCTTTTTCGCGGGTTATATTGCCATCGCGTAGTTTGCTAAAGTGACGCGCCATGCATATAATACGCGAACTTAGCTTTTACTCCGGTGGCACGCACCACCGCGACGTGAAAACGCCTAACCATTCCCCCTTCCTGGGTGGGTGGGTCAGTTATTAGACGCTGTATCACAACAAACACATTGCTGACGTCACTTGTTTCACTTCATTTTTCATAGTTCCGTGTATCACCAAGAAGGCTGCGTGGGCTTTCAAATTTATCTCTAGCAATGACTCGTTTGCTGAACGCCTGATTGCCTTTGCTGCTGTTGAAGGCATCTTCTTCTCTGGATCCTTCGCCTCTATCTTCTGGCTCAAGAAGCGTGGACTCATGCCTGGCTTGACGTTCAGCAACGAGCTTATCTCTCGTGACGAAGGCTTGCACACTGACTTTGCTTGCTTGTTGTTCTCTCTTCTCCGCAACCAACCGTCCAAGCAACGCGTCTTGCAAATCATCACTGAGGCCGTCGAAATTGAACAAGAATTCTTGAGCGATGCCTTGCCTTGTGCCCTGATTGGCATGAACTCTACTCTCATGTGCCAATACATTGAGTTTGTTGCTGACCGTCTCTTGGTCTCTTTGGGCTGTGAAAAGCACTACAAGGTCACCAACCCCTTTGACTTTATGGACATGATCTCTCTGCAAGGCAAGACCAACTTCTTCGAGAAGCGCGTCTCTGACTACCAACGTGCTGGTGTCATGAACAAGGACAAGACTGAGAAGGATTTCACCCTCGAGGCCGACTTCTAAGCTGCGGCTGTTAATTTATGTCCTTAACGCAACATCAGTTTGCCCACTCCAAGCTCCTTTGCTTTTTTTTTTGTATATAGAAACCCCACATCTCATAACCCTTGATCTCAAGAGATTATCACGATTCCCCCCCCCCCCACTTTGTAGTATTACCCCCCTCTCAATAAACAACAATTGTTAGGAAATGAAATGCCAAAGTTCGAGAATGATGTATATTATCAGGTAGGGACTTTAATAGGTACGAGGTGAACTTTCTAGAGTCCTGATAAGTTGGTTGAACGTGAATGACGCGATAGATGTTATAAATGTATGCTTATGTGGCTATGTAGGATAGTAAACTTTTTTTCTTTTGCCCGTTAGAATACAAAGAGGTTAAAAGGGCAGAAAACATGATAGCTAGGTCTAAAGGGTAAAATATAGTTCTACGGGGTGGAAGACTTTTGTAAATTGTAGGCTTCAGATATACGGCGGATGGACTTTCCAGAAGCATCCACCGCACTATTTTGAGCACTACCGAGACGAAGTGCATAGACGAGTTGAACCATATCTTCTTCTTGTTCACTCAACTGTTGACCTCGTCGTTGGGCAAAACTAGTGTCATTATTGGCACGAAGAATGCCCTTGATTTGTTTCTGACACTTGTTGAACACTTGAGCATTCTGGAAGCTCTCACGCTGAGAAGCGGCTCCAAGTCGATATGAATCAATCTGCTGGCATAAGTCAGCCATGTTGCTGTTGGCTCGATTCATTTGGATTTGAGCCATCAAGGCTCGCATCATACCCTCGGGATCCACCGGGGAAACAGGAGTAGCTCCACCATCGCTGTTCTGTCCGTTCAACTCTATGAGCGTTTCGCTCGTTGAAATTCCCAGTTCATGCAGCAGCATTTGTGTATCGGGTGACAGCTTTTCCTTGGCCTGAATTTCCGCCACAAAGCCAAGTGCCATGAATACATCTACAGCCGTTCGACTGGCTTCCGTTGAAAGCACTTCGCGGTAGATTGTTCGTCGACCACTAATCAAGTGCGTTGCTATCCATTGGCACAAAACAGGGACTATGCTTCGTGGCAAGGATGGTACCGCTTCCAAGGCTGAAAGTGAACAGGATGTAATCCAATATGCGTCAATGGTAGGGTATACCAATGATGCCAAGAAGATCAGTTGTTCGTATTGCAATGCATCCGTTTCTAATGTAACTGCCATGATGAGCTCGCTAGGTTTACTAGAATCCTCCTTGATAATACCCTTGTCCACAAAAGATTTGAGGATGGTATTGAATTGCTGCAGAGATACCGGTTAGAAAAGATATGGACAAGAGATCATGTAATCCATACACTTGACAGGAATTACGAACCTGGTCGATATCCCATTTGATAGCAAACTCTTGCTCAAACATTTGGACCAAGAATCTAAATCGATCCATAACTTCTTCTTTGGCAATAGTTGATGATGTGAATGATAAGTACACCACAGAGAAAAATGCTTCGCACAAGAAGGGATCCACGATTTGGTTGGCATAGTATGACAAGGTCATAACATTGTCAGCATGATCATTGACTCGGATATTGGTTTCGTCATTAATTTCTTTGCTTTCAATGACGAGGTTCTTTTGCTCGTCAAGCACTTTGAAGGCATAAAAGATGGTCGAATCAATATCCTGTCCATCTGTTGTGGGGCAAAAGTATGTTAAAGTTGATGTGCAACAGCTGAATACATCAGTTAATAAGCGGCATTGTGCTTACCATTGTAGTCCAACTTGAGACCACGCTGTTTGATATCGCTGCAAAGCCATTCCAAAAGATCTCGCAATTTGCCTGTAAATAGAATTTAGTAATCTATATGCGTGCTACACAGTACAATCAATTAGTGGATCTTACCAAGATGTACACCGCCTGTTGCTCTTCCATACAAAATAATAGCTGCTACCAAACCAACCGGAGAGATGATCAATGCCTCACGTTGACGTTCTTGAATAGTCTTTGTGACTTTCTGCACCATAGCTTCGTCTTCAGCAAGCTCTCCGACAACAGGCAACTTGAGAGTGCTATTGACTTCAGCAGCCATCTTCTGAACACTGATTGCTTGGCCAAATCCAACTAGGGCACGACCATAACGACCTCTAGTAGGACGGTTGCCTTCTAATGTTCGCTGGCGTCTGTCCATGGCCTCACTCGGTCTAGTCACCCCTTGAATTGGAAGTCGGAGCGATGCAGCCTGCGACTGAGGTCGTTGGTCGAGGACTTCATCCACAAGTATTGAAAGCTCAGGGATCTTTTCATATGTGATATTGATAGGAACAAAAACAATATCTTTCTGACCTAGGGCATTATCTAAACTTGGAGCAGGGCTTGCAGGTGAGATTGGCGAAGTAGGACCGTTGTCAGAATCCATAGAGTATTGTGACGAACGATTTTGATTGTGTTGTAAAGCAGCCTCCAAGATCATGTTAACCAGACCATCGGGATAAGATGGTTGAGGCTTACCTGTACGTGAACGAGCTTTCTCCAAGACGAATGCAAGTGCTCCATGTTCACGCAAAAGCACTTGAGTATAGGCGGCTGTCACGGCCGAATTGAGAGGAGATCGGGCTTTAGCATCTCGCTTGATGTAAAATGCACCGGCCAAACGGAACACATCCGACAATGGGCCCAATGCTCCAAGATACTCATCACATGCCAGCGCTGGCACCGGCAATTGATATCGAATGACGGTATACCATACAAGCAAGGGGTCCAAAATAGTCTTGTATACCGGCACATACACTACACGTTTTCCTCGAATTTGCTGTCGCAGATCAGCGATATCGTGCTCGCGAATGCGGACACTTTCAAACATATCACTGAGAAGACTCTTTAGAAACGATCCAGCAAACCAGACATAAGACAACTGAGTCCGTTCACGCATGCGCAAAAGAATTTTCTAAATATACAAGCCGCGTTAGTCATTGCAAGACCGAACCAAGAGGCGTGCAATCTTAAATCCCATTGCAAAGTCAATCTTACCAAAGCTTCATTGATACCAGTTTGTTGAGGCACGCCGGCTTTTTGCATAATCTGTTTGAGGCTAGTTCCTACTCTCTTATCGTTCAAAACCAGCGTTTTGACAGTTTCATCATTGTCCCCAATCTTGTTTCTCCACCGTCCAAGCTCGGCGATATTGCGGGTATCACGATTCAGAACATCTTCGCACCAATCTTCCAAAGCGTCGTCCAGATCAGTCAACCACTCCTCGTCATGTTTCTTCGTTGCATCAGCTTCAGCCTGGGTTTGAGGTTGCTTCTTTCCAGCAAGTGGCTTCGTGAGAGCGCCTTCCACCTGCGCGACCATACGATCACTACGCTGACTGATTTGAGACTGCGAAAAGACCGCGCTGCGAATACGTCGATCAATAACCAGCTGATGGAGGGCATGTTCTTGATATAATACAGTTGCCCGCGGGTTGATAGCGCAATCCCAGCCATTGGGCAGATTATTGTTGCGCAAACCACTTTCCATACCCACATAATAATGGATACCATAGCTAGCATCCAATAGATAAGTTTTCCAAAACGTTTGCCCAGCATCGTCAGGAATGATATCCTGCAAGCTGTAATCAGCACGATTGTCAGCTTGATTTAACAACGCCTTTATAGGGTTCACATTACTATCCAGGAACACGACGGATTGCCTTGCCAAAGCTCTAGAATTGTCGGAAAGCTTGGATGCCTTCTCAACAATGCGGCTGAACCGCTGAGAGTTTCGTTTAGGTACACCCGCCACGACATCGAAGCTATTTGTCTGTGCGCCTCCTACCATACTTGTGAGTGTCCTCATCATGGTTCGTGCACGTGAAAGACCACCTGCATTGGGAGGTGGTGAGAAATATGATTGAGATGTTGGAATGGCAGCGGGAGTGCCTTGCGTCCAATAGTGGCGAATAATGTCATAAGCATCCCGCCAGTTGAGAGGATCCAAGGATCGCGAGGAAACGTTGTATATGTAGGGAAATAGCGCGGATTCTGTTTGATCTAGCTTATAAGACATAGGACGTGACGATCGTGAGGTCGCAGACGAAGATCGCGTATGGCCCTGAGATGCAATGCTGGAAGGCGGTCGTGTAGAATCGTTAGAAACCGACCCAGCAAGGGACGGCGGTCGTTCAGATTCGACTTGGGCAGGAAGATATTCAGGGTAAGGCAGAGTAAATTCGGTTCCTGGTGGCTTGACGAAGGCGGCTGAGCCAATTATCAAACGAGCCAAATAGTCAACAGGGACAATATCGGCCAAAGAATCACCTTCACTTGCTTGGATAGGTTGAATTCCCTTTCCAATCAACAAAATAGCTCCACAAGCACCAGCAACACTGTCTGCCCATCCAACCAGTGGTTCTACGACAGCTGCTCCTACAGAGCTCACGCGCATGATGGTGATAGGGTACTGCATCTTGGTTCCGTTCTCCTCATGTACACGTTTTGACTCGGCACGTTTCAAAAGCAAGTGCTCAGCCAGTGCTTTGGTGAAGAGGTACGTATTGGGAAAGAATTGCAATACACGCTGTGTCATTCTCGTCATTTCTTCAACATCCATACCCAAAGTTTGATTGAGCAGTGTTTCCGGATCTCCCATACCCATTGGGTATACCCGTTCTTGCACCGGTGATCCCGGTGGTGCCGAGTAGTTGGAAGGTATCTGAGCTGGTGACAAATGAATGAAGGCTTTCATATGTGCACATTCATCAGCCAAATCCATTAGACGCATGGTTCCGATAGTATTTATCTGTGTATTCAGATGTATGGTATTAGTATTGCTCTTTCTCCCTACTCCCATCCCTACTATCTCTGCTTACCATCGTCGCAGTATCCAATCGTTCTTTACCATCCAAGTTGGCAGCGCAATGAATTACTACATTAACATTCTTAATGATGGCAGCTCTATCAACATCAGACAGCCCTAACGACGGCATATTCAAGTCGCCAATAACAACTTGAATCTTCTCTTTGATTAATCGATCAAAATCTCTAGCACCAAACGTCCTTCGAAGATTTACGAAAGCCTAATGAAGGGGCATATGTGTTAGTAGTCAAGAACAAGAAAGAAGACGGCCACTATGGTCGCTTACCTTATTCGACAGGATCTCTTGATGAAAGCGATCCGATGGGCGTGAATTGGACTTTCGTTGAGTTCCGGACAGACGAATCAAGAGATAGATCTTTTCAATTGGTTCATGCAATGAATTTAGCAACTTCCAAAGCACGGCTTTTCCAATGAATCCAGTGGCACCAGTTATGAGCACTGATTTGCCATTGTAGAACTCAGCAACAGACGTTTCAGAAGCTGTAGAACCTTCCGGTGCTGATACTGGCTGTGTGATGACAGTAGGATGATCAACGTTTCTGGTTCGGCCGATAGTCGTGGGTGTAGGAGTGGCAGAAGCGGCCCTTGATATTTTCGCTTCCTCGTCTTCTTCTGATTCGACAGACCCTTTTCCATATTCTATGGTCTCGATACGATTGAGGTCGTCTGAATCATCATCAGACACATGCTTTTCCGCCACTTCAAGCTCCTCTGTAACCTTGTAGTCATCATCCAATGAAAGTGGAGCCTCCTTCTCCCAATCTTGATGGTCAATAGTTTTAACGATATCAAAAACACTTGGTGAGTCTGGAGTGTTTGGAGCAGTAAGGGCCAGATTTTCACTCTCCAATTCAGGATTGGTTATGGAGATGGTTGGCACAGTACCGGCCATGCTAGGCGAATTGGACAAATTTAGAAAGGTTGATGAGTTTAACAGCGAGTAAAGGCAGTTCCCTGAACAGCTTTCTGGAAATAAACCCAAAGATGGAAATCAAAAGCCTCATTGCTTTAAATTGGTCAGCTAATTCCATTGAGCAGTGCGCGTAACACAAATGCCATAGTCATAGCGCCTTAGCGTGATTCCACACGGGCTGCTACGGGGCAAGTGGTGTGTGGCAGTATAGACTACATGTAACAAACTAGAAAGTAATCACTTTATTATATTTTCAACGCTTTAACCATAGCGAATGCCTGCGTACAAGCCCGCTGTGAAAGACGTTTTAAATTGCAGATTCTGAGTCAAAAATCCTAGAAGCATATTCCACTTATTCTTGATGTCACCTTTAGTCACTTTGCCATCATGGTCAACGTCCAATCCTCGTTTCCACCAATTGTTTTCTATACGGTCCCAGTGAACCGAGACAAATCCTTTCGATGAGCAATACTGTTATATCCAAAATCAGGTTAATTAAAAAAATCATAACGTCGTTATGGCACCGTGCGCGGAATACCCTTGCGTACCTGCAAAAACACAAAGCCCACTCCCACCATCATAGCAAACAGCTTTCCTACTTTCTTGATGAGATAACCTGTACAAACACCAAGGAAAGCACCAAAGGTAAGTTCACCAGAGTGGAACAATGATTTTGACACGTCTTTATCCTCGGGCTTCACGCTAGAGTTTGGGTCCAACGGCTCCCTCAAAGGACTGGCGAATGCTATGGAAAAAAAAAAAAAAAAACTTTAGTTGACGGCGTTTCTACCATATTAACGATCCGAAACTATCTCATACCTTGACATAAAACTGGCTTCTTGAACGCCAATGGGGTTGCTGTAGCAGTGGCAACCATAGCCAAAATCTTTGACGTGGAGGCTGGAGCTACAGTCTTGGAGAAGGTCCATGACATAGGCATCCTTGTCGACTGTTGCATGATTGTTCGATGACTGATGGCTGGTACCAATACATATTTGAGTACAGCTCGTTTCTATGACAGACAGCCAAAATGTAGTATTGTATGGATGAACTCACCAGAAACAGGCTTTACTTTGGGTACAAACGCAACAGATGTTCTGCTGAAAAATACAGTCTGTAATGGCCGACAAGTGGTACGAAACATGGTTTTTGGTGTAAAGCGAATAAACCAAGAAATAAGTCACCGAAGCCAGTGGTCTGACATTCATGGCGGCATGAAAACGCCGTCACGTCTGAAATTTTATACATGAAACTCTACATTGAACCTTGACGATCAATACTTTATAACGTTTCTAAAATTATTCCATGTCACTATAAAGAAATCATCTGTGAGCATTATCTTTTATTGTTTAAGTCATATATGTGTAAGTCATATATGTGTAAGTAGAAATGGAAGCATGGAAAATTAATGAAACAAATTATAAGAGTGGGGAGTCTACTTTGCAGATCCTTATACGTGGATGTAATTACAGGGACCTTAACTGATATATTAGAAATCCAGTATCAAAAATTTACTTGGCTGGCCTAGTCAACACCAAGAGTATCCTCCTCGATGGGTTCTTCGTTGGGAACTGCAGGATGATTAACTTTTTCCGACTGAATATCTTCTTGTTTGACTTCGGATTGTCCTCCATATTGCTTTGGCAAATTCTCTGGGTTTATCTGTTCTAGCAAAGCTGCCTTGGACTCACCACTAACATCGTAAAGGTTAAACTGAGTTTACTATACAATATCCATTTCGCGACATCAACTCACCTGGAGCAAATGACAAATTTCTTGACAGTCTCCTCGGCCAAAAGAGGGCGAACAAGCTTGAAGATGGTACTTCCCCATGATGGGATATTGATAAAGAATTTCTTGGTCTACATAACATTGATAAATAAAAGGTGGATGTATGACAGCAAACTCGTGATAAAATAAACTTACCAGCATTTCGGGGTAATTATCCTGCATGAGATTGATCAATTCTTTAGTGGCTGCTTTAGTGCTAGCATTTCTGCTGAAAATGCTGACACCTTCGTAGTCATGAACCTGAATCATGGTATCGATATTGACAAAGTCGATTTCTGCAACACCTTTCTCCATGAGCTGTACTCTCCAACGGACGAACCTGTCATTTGCTGTTAGTGACCAATTTCTCCTGCATACTAGGCAATCATCCAAAAATCTTACTTGTCCTTGTCTGCAAAGACTTTAGCCAAGTCAACCTTGCCTCCATAGACATTGTAGGTGACTGGACGACCGAACTTGTCAGTCTTGTGAAGATAACCAACAGGTGCGAACACGGCCTCGTCGAACTGTTCGTTTAATAGATTATCCGCGTTGAACTTCTTGCGCCAAATAAGGGTATTGGTCAACATGGTTCGAGCTTCCGTGATATCCAGCTTTCTGCAATGCGATAGTCAATATCACTTGAAGATCAATCAAGAGTATAGCTGAAATGTATGGAGACATACCTGGCGCGCAAAAACTTGACGAGGATCACCTCCAGGCGCTCGTCAGTACTCTCGGCCTCAAGAGGAACACCCCAAAGTGAATTGAGCGGGGCATCGCCAGTCTCGGGAGACGCTGCCTTAAGAATGTCTGGCAATTGAGACTTTAGCTCTTTAACAGCGGTTGCTTCTTCTGCAGTGAATTCTTGCACGAATTTATTTTGACTCATTTTTCGAGAATCTTTTGGGGACGTGGAGTACAGAATCTCGATAAGAAGAAATTAGGGAGGATTTTATATAGATATGTTGAAACCAAATTATTGCCTTTCTCAACATAAACTGGCCGTTCAATGATTTACGTAAGCCCACTTTTTACATATCAAGCCTGATTCAAGGCAACTTTTTTTAATTCAATGCAAATGATAAGAGCGGTGTATCTCTAAAACGATGTACGGTAAAGGTTTTTTCAAAGAAAAAAAAAGAAGACGGTGGAGGGGGAGGTGGTCTATAAACGGGACTTCTCATCTTCAGCAGCTTTCAACTTCCACATATGCCTGGGTATACTTTGAATTCGAAGTATAGCTGGCTTAACATAAAAGACTAGAAGACCAATGCCAAGAATAACGCAAATCGATCCCGCATAATAGTAGCCATCTTGCTGGATGACACAAGTGCCACCTAGTTTCTGACAAGCCAATTTAGAAGCTTCCGATTTACATACCAGTTCTAGACCATCGCCATCAAGCGCGCTGCATGTGGCTACGGTAAACTTGTCAACCGCTTCCAAAACGAAGAACTTTGGCCAGGTGCCTCCAAAGTTGCTGAATGTGTTGAGAAGCTACAAGTAAAAAATTCCAGTATATATTAGGATTGGTTCCTTTCCATCACAGAAGTCTGTTTCTCCACATCCACAAGAAGTGAAACTTACGGTCATGTACGTGCCACCGATCAACGGATCAGCTACACTGGTCATAAAGGCAGAAATACTGACAAATTGGACAGTAGACATAAATGAGCTGAGAATGGTCGAAGCCATGATAATGCAAAAGTACACCATGGAAATATCTTGACCCTCTGGATAAAAGTACACCACAACCATGCCAAGCACAGCCGACGCAAGACGGCCATAGAAAGCATACAGCCACTGTGTAATTAAAGAAAGGTGATAGGTTAGCTCCAAGTTTAATAGCTTCCGTTAACACCGCGCATTCATCCAGACAACTAAAACTTACCGGCTTAAGAGGATTTGGTCCGGTACTCCATTTCGCTGCATAATATCCAAAGAACAGTTGAAATGGGAAATCCAAGAGCGCGGCCAGCGCAAGATCCTCTTTAGAAAACCCCTTTTCCAAAAGTTTCAAAGCAGTTACCCCTTCATTGCATATAAATCCAATCTTTGCGACCAACAATATAGCGACAAAAGATTTCATGTCTGCGAGATCGTATGAACTCCGGTTAGATTGATCATGTCTTCCTTCACAAAGGCAAGTTTCTACTTACGAGGCAATTTGCATATTTTCCAGATGGTCGAGTAAACACCTTTGATTCCCAAGAGATCTTCATCAGTGCCCGTAGGTTTCTGAAGAAGCAGGAAACAGTAACATCAGTATCGCTTCGCAAATGAACAGAAACTGCTTGAAAAGTAAGAACTAACCTCAGTTTTAACAATGAGCAACCAAGCTGTAACGACAATATACATAAGACTCCAAAAGATCATATATGAGCCAAGAGGCATAACTCCAACATCTGACGAATTCTCGGGCGATCGCAAATATTTGTTGCTAAATTCTTCCGAGTTGAGAGCCAGGAACACAGTAAATGACAAGAAGTAACCAGTGTTCAGGCCAATGGTCTGTGCTGTAGACGCATAAGATAAACTATCCTTGGACAGTAGGGTTAAAGCCCAGCCATCCACAGCAATATCTGAAAACATTGGGAACGTATTATTAATTACTAGACTGTCGCTAAAACGGGAGAAAAAGGGGTTGTGTAGTGCCGGGAATGTGTGCATGAAAATTACTTACCTTGAGTTGCGCAGAAGAATATGGTGACCAGGAAAAGACTGGTGATAAAGTAGATGTTGATATTATCCTGCAACATAGTCAGTCGGAGCCCAATGCAAACGCGTCCAAATCTAACTGGAGGAAAATACTTACTTCGGCCATAATGGCATCAATGTGCCAGCCAAGAGCCAAGAACAACATGCCAGTCAAAGTCTGGATAGGAATGATCCAAGATTTTCGGCGACCTAGCTCTGGCCAATAAATAGCATCGACAATGGGTGACCACAGGAGTTTGAGTGAATATGGCCATGATGACAGTGAAAAGATGGCGATTTCAGAATATGACATTTTGGCCTTGAGTAGGAACGGTATGGAACCAAATGACAGACCAACCGGTATACCTTGAAGAAGATATAGGATAACCAGCAAAATGAAGTTTGGCACATCCGTTGCTGACAACGTCTGAGCTTTTTCGTCATCTACGGCCTTGTAATCGGTAGCATAACTCGATTGGCCCATTTCTTGCCGATCCTCGTCGGTTACTACACTGACATGATCACGTTTGCGCACATGAACAGAGTCAGAGGATGGATCGAGCATGGATGAAGCGTCAGGTTTTGGTTTCCTGTGATGGACACCGTTGTGATCAGGGGAAAGCTTATTTCTGGAGGAGACGTCAGAAGTGGTCATGTCAAGCCTTTGTCAGCAGCAGAAAATTCAGCAATGGAAAAATATGAAGCAATTGGTGAAAGAATCCAAGTAATGACGAATGCTGATAATGGAAAAGACAGGATCAGTCAGCGATATCCAGCCAATGGTTAGGTAGAAAGGAGCTTGTTTGAGTTGCACTCACTTGCTGGCAAGAACTTGTTAAATAGGCTGGACAACTTACTGCTCCCAAAATTAGCACTTTTGCTGGAATTTTTAAAGCAACGCTGCGAATTCCAGGTAAGCACTCCCACTGGCTGCCAGCAGAAATGAAATAAAAAAAGTTGAGACAGCCTCCATCCTTTGGCTTGCCCTTTGGCTTACCCTATGGCTTTAAGTCGTCTGCCCCCACATTTAAATTGTTGTCTGCCCCCGCATTTGCCTTGAGACTATATCGAATTCTCAACTCCTCATTTGTGCGTTTGTCCACAGCTCAAAGCAATGGATGTAGACAAAGCTTGTTTCCCAAGCATGAGTTTCATGATACGAATATGATTTAATTGATTATGACAGGCACTCTATGGAGTCAAATAAAATAGCAACTATGGAGTCGGATAATACAGCAATTTCTCTGAGATGCGGCTTTGTGCCATACATCACCACCACTGACAGTTCACCAACTCAGTTACATCATTTTATAAATTCATGTATGATTTATTTTGCACTGTTGAGCTGCATGGCAGCAATTTTGTCAGTCTCGAACATCCATGTCCATACTACCTCGTCTTTCAATATTTTGATCTCCTGTTTGGTGATTGATGACAAAGCCTTCGCTCTGTTGTGGTTGATTTATGAACGGTCCGTGCCTAATATCAGGTTCATTGGTTGGGGTAGTTGCGGGCCCAGTATCGGCATTATCGGGTGGCTCTGCCGTCACGGCCGGTGTATTCGCTCGCTCCATGCCAATATGACTGTTGATAGCGATTACGGGCTCTGTTACAATGCGATTTTGGCTCGGTTCTTCTACTGGCGTCGATATACCAGTAGACGGATGTGCATTGAAATTAGAGTTGGTATGTGATCGCTCTACACACCACCATCGGTGCCCTTCACTCCACGCTTTGGACTGACACTGCTTGCTGCAGTACTTTGCTTTACGGCTGAAAGGTCAGAGTAAGTAAGATATGTAAAAATTTAATATCTAAGAATATCACTCGCTAGTAACCTACCATCGTCGACATTTTGCAAATTCTCTGGGATACCGCTCCCATCGGCCACATTGCATGAACGCACACTGTCGTACTCCACCTCGGTTCTCGTCTTTTCGACAAGCATTGCGCATAATTACACCCGCCCAATACTGAATGGCTGGTGGGTGAAGGCGATGGGTAAATTTTTCGACAAGTGAGAATACATTGCAAGGCGTATGTTCGTGAAAGTAAATACGAAGATGAGGGTATTTAGAAATATATGCTAACAACTGAAGAGACAGCAGAATGTCTTCTTCTCGATGTAATGTTGCATCAGCAGACAGTGCTTCAGACAGTGAAATGGCGCTTGCAGCTTGTGACGAAGGGCTGTTGTTAGATGCAACATTGGGAGAAGCGGTTCTCCGCAATGGCAAGGTCGTTCGCCTCGGTAGATGAGTTTGAATTGAGCGAGCCTCACCCCAAATGATAGAAACATCCTCTCGCATATTATCATTAGCCATGTATTCCGTTATTGGTCTATCAACTGGGTATACATCAGGAAGTGCAGTAGATCCTGTAAAATTTGCTGTTGATATAGGGCGTAATGGGCTGGTAGGTTGGGGCCTCATGGTTTGGTCGTTCGATTCGACAGGAGTATGTCGGCGTTCAGGTAAGGGTGGGAAAAGCGCTCGTGAAGGATTGACAGGCGTGGAACGAGTATGTGATGGATGCAGCGACAATGAATCTGGTTCACTGGATGATGATGATGATTGCTCGTTGGTACCCGTTACCTGTTGCAACTGGATTCTACCCTTTTCTTTTTCTTTTTCCAACTTGACTTGTTCCATTGTCTTGAAGAAATTATCCAAGACTGCAACGATGATAGGGATCATACCAGCTTGCACCACTCGAGTTCTTATTTGTTCTGAGCCACGAACGCCCACATTTACGACACACTGAAAAGCCAAGCTCCACTTCCACATACTCTTACGATCGCCAGGTTTAATAGTACCGGCTGATTGAAGGATGCGAACCAGTCTTTCCAATCCCCCGTCCAAGACTAGTATTTCTCTTATTCGTGGAGATGTCGACGTCATATAAGTCAAATGCGTGAGTGAATTGATGAGTGGTAATAAAGCAGTGCAATCCAGTGCTCGTCTGTCGTATAGAGTCGACGTGATGACCACGGCTGCTCTATTTTGCGCGGGAAGGGAAAAGTTGGGTTCTCGCATGGTAGAGACTATAATGTCCACTGAGAGGGAGATTCTCGGCGTAGAAAGGCAAAAAAAAAAATGACCCCTCCTCAACTTTATGAGGGTTCTGACTGAGAGATACACTCAAAGATGGCAATGATCCAATGTTCTTTCTGCCTCTAGCTTGTTTTAAAACATGTACTGATTCATTTTTGACCGTCATGGAAACGAGTCACGAGATTTTTCGGCACTGCGACTGTTCCACATAACATGTGTTGCTGGATGCCAAAGAAGAAGGCCGTGGCTGAGGCCATGCGTTACTGTCGCTTTTGCCCCCGCGGAAAAGCATGTCACCACGTAGGTTCGAAGGAAGACATCGTATAACCAGTAGAGATATTTTGGATCATATTGATTAATGGGTTATGTTGCCAATGGGGCAGTGTTGCCAATGGAGTGTATGGACCAAGTTGGCTTGATGCTTTAATATTCCTTCGTTTCCTTTCAGCCCAAAAATCCGTTGTCCTAATCGGTCATTCGGTCCTGGCTTTTCGACGATATGTCCTCGGTCTTGTGGAACCATCGGTCACTGCGAAACACCCCACAATTAACCACGCTGCCAGCAATGTTTTCCATACGCTCCAGCATTAAACTTTCTGTTTCGCTGATGCAGCTCGGGGCCGTTGTTTACATAGCGCTTTCACACACAAAATTCGCACTTACACATTTATATATCGTGCACATTTGATATTCCCTTTTATCTCTCTTTCGCTTTTCTCTCTCTCTACTACAAATAGCTGCGGTTATTTTCTTATCTCTACTACTTATACCACTCCCTCAGTTAATGTGGCACCCCGTCATGCCTGCAGGAAATAAATTAACCTCCAAGTCGGCATCCATAGCCACACTATCCGCTCCGGACGAGCGAGAAGCTAAAAGAATAAGTAATGCCATCGACCGTCGTTTAGCGGCCGAGCGTGCGGCCCTGGCCAAAGATAGAACAGCCAAACTGTTGATTTTAGGTGCTGGTGAATCTGGAAAAACAACAGTAAGTGGAGTGCGAAGCTGGAGTTGAACGTTGTGACTTTTCCACAGAAAGTTGAACAATGTATGAAAAACAGGTGTTGAAGCAGATAAAAATCATCCACGGCGATGGGTTTACATCGGAGAGGGTGGATTATCGAAGGATCATTAGACTGAATGCTCTAACGGCTATTCGTGAACTATGTATAGCCATGGTGCAACATAGAGTTGCGCTGGCTTTCTCCATCAATCAGGAGCATCTGGATTATCTCCTGTCGTTGGACGGAACAGTAGAATCAACATACATGAACGGGAAAAAAGTGAACAACCTAATTCGAAAGCGTCAGAGTACTGATGATATATCAGCCGATACCATTTTTGATCAAGCGGCATCGTCCATCAAGGCAGTGTGGAGTGATCCCGCGGCTCAGGAAGTGTTTCAGCGGGGATTGGCCAAGTCGATGCAGGATTCGTCTGCAATGTTAGTGATAGTGATATATTGTTGTGAAAAAAAGTTTCAAGGGCTCTATTATTCACCCGAATATCTGTTCTAGGTTCTTGGATGAGATAGATCGCCTTGCCGCACCCCGATATACTCCGACAGATGCAGATATTTTGAGGGCTCGTGTGAGAACATTCGGCGTTACCGAGCATGAATTTAAAATTGATCAAGTTACATACAAGTAAGTGCAGGTAATTTTTAAGTCCATTATATATTCGAGTCAGGCACATTAACAAGTTGAATGTAGAATATTTGATGTGGGAGGTCAGAGGTCACAAAGACAAGGCTGGGTGTAAGTGTATCTATATTTTTGGCAAATGTGGGGTGGGCGCACAAGACCGGTTTCTTTCCACTCTCGTCAAAGCGTAGGTTCGCTCTATTCCACAATTGGAGCAGTCGCTAAAACATAATCTATTGCTAGACCGTACTTTGATGACTGTAGCGCTATTATTTTCGTGGCCGCTATTTCCAGTTTTGATCAGTACCTCCGGGAAGATCCATCCGTGAATCGGCTGTACGACGCCTTGCAATTGTTTGAAACCATTTGTAACCATCGTTTGCTACGATCCACATCCGTCGTCTTGTTCCTCAACAAAATTGATGTTCTGCAAAGAAAATTAGCCAGCGGAACCAGGCTTTCGCACTATTTCAGAGATTATACCGGTATGAGTCTATTTTGGAAAGCTTGTGATTCTATTGTCACACATTAAAACCAACAAACGTGTGCAAACCTTTTTCTTTTTTTTTTTCTCTCTTTCTCTTTTTTCAAAGGTCCAAATGACTATCAGTATGTGACATCGTACTTTCAACACCTGTTCTTTGCGCAGAACAAGGTCCCTCAAAAGGAAATCTATTTGCACTTGACCCACGCCACCGTAAGTGAAACCTTGATCTTCCGGCCCGTTACACTTGCACATTTGATTAATTATCTTATGGTTTATCTCATCGTTTCACAGGATACAAGACAAATGCGGGTCATTGTCGCCGCCGTGAATGTCATTGTGCAAAGGATGAACCTCCAAAGCTCTGGTTTGATGTAATTTTACATATAGGTTTCATTTTAGATGTTGAAACTGTCATATAATTGTCGGCCCTGCTAAATAATTTTTATTCCCCTTTTCTCTTTTTTCTCCTCCATTACATTCATTTAAAATGTTTACATATCTGCCATATACTATTTTTTTTTTCTTGCCGATTATTTTAGTAAAGTAGATCCCTTCCCACACAGTAAGGGCCAATTGTTCCAAACTATCGTATATGTGGGGTTTTATTTTTACTATGGGGGGCTTGTTTTTAGTATGAGGTGAATCTGTCTATGCAAGATGAATGAACAAAGAAGAGGCTGCTATAGAGTACTGTACAAAGAAAACAATGGAGGGGAAAGGAAAAACCAATTACCCTAAAATGCATCCTCGATGGAGGCTCGATGGTTGAGGCATGTGCTTTAAGTTTGATATTCGGGTTTAAGTTCAAGCAGTTTTTCTTTGGGATTCGGTGAATCAACATGTCGTGCTACCTTCTTAAGTAGGCCGGTAATGATATCCTTGTTGCGATCTTTCTTAAGACGCTTGCGGAATACCGACAAGAACTCTTTGGTGGTGAGTTTTCTTCCTCGCAAGGCAGCCACGACTTCGGCTTCACTGATGATATCGCCACCATCTGCGCTGCCGTCAACAGGTGCATTCGTAGGAGATACAGCGCGATGAGGTGGACTAGCTGAACCGGCAGCTTTACGCATACGCTTGCTCTCTGTTTCACCATCACTAATCTCACTCGACATCCGCTTCTTAGCTCCCGCGCCGGTGCTATCTGAAGGCGAGCTTGGATGCATGGGGCTTAGACTTCCACGGTGCACCGGTGAAGATGCTCTGGAAGATGATGTAGACGATACGCCTCTTTCACGCTTAACATTGTGCAGTGAAGGTGAATGGGGTCGGCCAATGGGTTTGGAAAGTGGTTTTCGGTTGGCCATAAGCGCTTTCTTTTGAGCCAAAGTAGGTTTGGTCGGTGTGGCCAGCTTCTTTGGCGTTGCCTTGATATCGTTTTTCTTGGCCTCAGAGTCTGATTTCCCACTATCTTCTTCATCATCCGAAGATCCCAAATCTCCTGCCTGTCATACGACGTGATATGATTAGACAAATTCAAATATGTAACAGATATATAGCGAGTAAATACGAACACTAGAAGCATATGGATCATGGTCCTCATCACTCTCATAGACATTGTTCTTTTCCAGGTTGCGCACCAGTTTTCGCATTTGCTGTTATAAAATAAGCTTTAGAACATGTGTCACGGCGATAACCCCTACCACTACCAGCCCAAAACCGTACCTTTCCTTCGCTTGTTAACGAAATATCTTCCTCGTCAAAATCTTCAACATTTTCTCCTCCAGGAACGTAGCCTTTGGTCTCTCTTTTGACTCTAGCCTTGACGTCTTTTGTCTCGTCATCTTCTGCTTCCATATCGGCAGCAACCTCCTCGTCGTCCTGAAAGACCTCATCGAAATCGATATCGTCAATATCTGAGTCATTGCGGCCACGACGTTTACCACCGGCATCGTCTTCGTCCTCTGACTTGACACTGTAAAAGCGGGTTAATAAAGGTTGGTGGAATGGGGTGAACACGTTCTCTGTGATCACTTACGCCGCAGTACCATTGTCCACCACTCGGAACCGGTCGCGTTGAGACGGACCAGCTTGCTCGCCTTCAGCTTCTTCCTTGGGTCGTCGAGCAGTCAGCCATCGGCTCGACTCGGTTTTTTGCTGTCTCTGCAACTATAAAGGAAAGCAGGTTAATTCAATAGGCATTCGTTATCGACCATGCCGAGCAGACCATGCTGAGCAAAAAACAATACATACATGCTCCTCAGCTTCGTCCAGAGACATGACTTGATAGCTGATCTTTGGGTTGAATTTGTACCATTTGTCAACAGGCACCACTTTGAACCCGTTTTCCTATAACGAACAGTTCAGCTTGTATACATCACAAGATATTACTACGTAAGTCTGTAGTGGACATCTTACCGCAAAGACAAACAACATATAGTCGGATTGCTGACCGCCTTCCAGGCTTCCAACAAACGAATTCTGGTTATCGAAATCTTCCAACACCCATGGCTTTTGTTCTTGCTCACGCAGCTTTCGTGTGTCTTCTTTGGCCAAGAAGATTTGTCGAGTACGTTTTTTAAACAGCATTTGCTTATTGCGAGTAGCGCCACCCATAGGGGCAATCAAGCTGGTGTCGGCTCCAGTCTTAGGTCCTCTGCTTGGCTCTTCATTCATAGCCTCTGGTCCTGCACCAGGATCGTTAGCGGGGGCAGGTGGCGGAGCATTGGGATCTTTTCGTTGCAGTTTCACAGGAGGCGTGAAATTCTCTAATTTCACCGGTTTGACTGTTTTGAAATTCATGATGTTGTGAGATTCTACTTTGCTGGAAGACATTAGAGGGAAATCTTGTGAAGTAATGGGAGGCAATGGCTGAGCGGGACCGCCTGGACCGCCCAGTTTATGGCCCATGGCATTGACGGGTCGTGGTCGTCCTGGTACTCCACGACCTCTACCAGCTGGTCTAGGAGACCCGCGATTGGCATTGTTCGTTCGGTATATACTCGACATTTGGTATCCTGCTCACAAGAGTAATGGAGCAAATAAAGACACGAACAAACTTGCAGTGTCCATATGGCGGTGCAGAGGGTTAATTAAACGTCAGACGACGTCACGAAATTGGAGTACAAAATTTAAGCTTTTTCCATTGTCGATTTATGGTCACTATGCTCCTCCAGAAAGACCCACCAGTGTCCAATGACATTAGCATTGTTGAGAGCAATGCGCGTATTACCGAGGAAATGGACATGGTAGAGCACGAGCAGCTTGACCGAGATCCGGTTGCTATTCTAGGTCAAGTCATGTTTACACTGTTGCAAGCGAACGAACTGACCTGGAACACGACCTTTAAACGGCTGCGACAGAACGTGAAGCTTGAGGGTATGCGCAGAGGAATTGGTGGCGACCATGCGAGTAACATTTGTCTGACAGCTTCTTGATATTCAATATAGGCGCCTTTGCGGATACTTTGGCCGCCCTGGACTATCATGCTGCTCTGAGTAGCTTGTCACAACGAGATATATTCGAATCATTGATCGACAAGGTAAACCCTCGCTGTTCTTGTTGAGAGTTCGTAGTCGTTATCTAAATTTTGCCAATAGATTCTTCATGTTAGTGGGCAGCATAGAATGACCTCAAAACGTGTCATTCAGTATTTATTGCTATTATCGCCAACGAGTCGGTCTTTTCGTACTTTTCTAAATGAAGGGCTGGCTACAGCGGACAATCGCTTTAAAATGGCCGCTTTATGTGTCATTGATGATCTTACAAGTCAGTGGGATGCCACTCCCAGTGACCAGAACGTTTCGGAGGCAGATGGAGCAAAGTTGGGTGAGAATACTATGAAGCCGAATGGATATCTCAAAGCAGAAGTGTATATTATGGCAGCTTTCATACCGCAATGTACTAATATTGCATCTACAAGGTAAGGAAGAAAAAAGGGTCTTATGTGCTATATATTCGTCGAAGCATCCTTGTTAATACACCCTTGCACTTGCAACAGCCAAACAGCCAGTCGACTTTCTGTCTTAGCCAGCGATGTAGTGCTCTCTTTGTCCAGATCATATCTGCATATGCTCACCCAACCCGACCAAGCGCATTCGGCACAAATAAACGACAAGTGGAAAATTGCCGGGATACAAGCAATAAATGTAGATCAAAAAGATACCCTGGTCAGACTTGTATCCGACTTGATATCCCTTGTACACATTATCAAACAGGTGGGCGCATTGTCATGAGAAAGGTTACCATATCCACACTGAAGTACTGATCAATTCGAGCCCCTCAGTGGCTAAATGCTTTTGATTTGCAATCAAATGTCGCATGGCACGAGATTGAAACCTATCTGGTGGTAGCTAAAGGAAGGCTTAGTAGCAATGGCGGTGAGCGGCAAACACTGGGAAATCTGAGTCGATTTTGGCAAGTGATTTCTCATTCTCTAAGCTGGAAACATGTGCGAGCTAAACCAAAGACCATGCTCAAAGCAAACGCTTTGGGCAGTAACACCAGTATCGATTCAGACGCGACTTGGTCATACCTGCTAGGGGCGCTCTGTTCACTATTGATAATGAACGGAGGTCGCTATCAAATTCTGGTTCCAGCTCAGGCAGACACTGTACAAAAGCTAGATCAACCACTCATGGATGCCTCTGTAAAATACACCAAGGATTTTTTAAACATCACAGCTAGACCCATAGGATTCGAGAGTGTTGGAAGTGATCTTGCAAGTTTGTTGCATCATCTTGATGGAAGTTCCTCGCAATCACTGGACAACTATGAGGTGAAGATGCTAAGGCAACGACTATTTCCGCAATTGGCATCTGGGTCAATATCCTATTCAACTTGTCTAGATATAGTCAAACGTGTACTTTCGTCGTCTCATCAGACAGACGAGCCATTGACAGAGCGGTTAGCTTTAATTCATGATGTTTATGGCTACATTGGCCATGCAAACAAGGATATGAGTCAATTGGCCCAAACGTGTATAGTTCTGACGCTAAATGCTTCGCCAGAATGTCTATTTAACTATATTGAATGTATAAGGTCAGCTCACCAACAGTAGCATCAATCAGTTCTTACCACAAGATCTAACAAACTGCTCTTTAGAGATGAAGCCAGTGGTCGATCAATACAAGGAACAACCACCACTGGCCAGCTTTCGCCTGGAAATCTGATCAATATAAGCAAAACGCCTGACGCAAAAGGTGGGACTAGTGTGACCAACTAGTAGCCGCATAATATCTTACTAACATGAGTTGCTTAGATACGGCTAATTTGATGAATGTAATTGATCAGTGGGCTCAGCAAGCCAGCAAAGATGCTTGGACACAAATTCTTGCAACTCTTGTGCGAAAGGCATATGCCTGTCGCAACGATAAAGTTTACACGGCCATTTGGAAATGTATTTCCAGTTATATTGGTTCAGATACCGATCTCATGCGCATTGTTACCACAACATGTGTTGATACCATGGAGCAGCAGCCTAGGTAAGACATTTTCGAGCACAACTAATTCGCGTTGCCCTTGTTCTTTAACCGTCAAGCCTAGATTGACGGAAACAATGATCAGTGATTCTACGGACGAAGGAGCTTTGGCTATCCAAGACTTGACCTTTGCCAGATTATGCCCTTTATTAATTCTCTTGGTAAGGGCAATAATATTAAGATATTTCTAAATCAATATCTGCTAACACTATCCGCTTAGGCTTTTCCTGAATCAGCTTTCAGCGAAATTGTGAGCGATGTCGATGTTAACGAGGCTAAAGACTACTGGTTTGATGATGCGGAGCCAGATATGGATTCCGGGGTAATTGAGCAGAGTCTGTCTATGCGATTGCTGCAAGCACTTTTGATTAGGGCCGAACATATTCTAGAGATTCAGTATGTTCGGCCCGTAGCACTGACTGTGTTAGCCGGGTTATTCGGATCCGAAGGGAGATTCCTGACACTGTGCAGAAACAAGCTGGAAAAATTACTCAAGAGCTGGAAAAACTACCATGTTGCCATCAAATACTGGCTTTATGGATTTTGCGTGTGGGCAAAGGGCCCTTGGGCAACTGCGACTCATTTACAAGCGACGGACGATGAACTTGTGAGAGAGCTGCAAACTCGAGTCTTTTCCGTTATCTCTCAATGGAAAGACACTACTGCTACAACCGATGTCAACAATGGTAAATAAATAAAAAATCAGGCGTCAACTTCGTTTATGTATTTACTAATAGACATTTCTTGTTTTCATAGATGAGTTCAAGAAGCTGAAAATGGGTGCAGCTGAAGCCAATGCCCTTGCTCAAACAATCATAACAAATATGACCCGTGATATTGGCCCGTAAGTGTGATATGACCCGCGCTCATGGCCCACGGTCTACTTCATTTCGGTGCTGGCACCCGGAAAATACTGAGGTAATAGTTCTAGAGAAGCAATATTAGATCCTAGAGCTAGAGCAAAAAATATGAGCAATCCTGGTGTCACCTACCCTTGTAAATATCTTTATCCGCCGGATTGAACAGACAAAAAATCACTTTTTGAACCTTATAGAATAATCAGTCAGTTTATCGTGGCTATAGCTCGTCCATCATTGAATCCTTACAGTTTCATCATTCTGCTTTTCCTGTTGCTTAAAAAAATCTAGAGTTGTCTGGAGAGCCACATTGGCGGCTTTTGTCTTGTCATAACCATATACTCCAGTGGAGATGCAAGGAAACGCAATGCTGTCCAGCTTGTTGTCTTGAGCGAGCTTCAAGCTATGCTCATAACAACTGCGTAACAACTTTGGGTCTTCCGTCTGCGGACCAACTGTATGAATTACATGTTTGGCCGGCAGGTTGTACCCTATGCAGCAGTTTTTAGCATTCTCAGTTTTTCGATATCCTAAATGCAGTTTCTCATCAGGACGCCTTACCTTTTGTTATCTTTGCATCCTGTATTTTCATCAAACGAACAACAATAATGGTTAAAATTTGGTTAAACTACATTTATCATATCATCATGCAACCTACGCCAGTAGCACATCCGTGCAGTGTTCTACATTCTGCCAATAAATCTGGGCCGGCAGCTCTAGGAAGCCAAAATGGTTACCAACCGCCTCGTTAGTCACTACCCAATCCTTTTTCCATCCAATACCTGTGTATAGCACCGTCAACTGTAATTAATAATAATCGCGCGTGTCAGCACCGGTATAAGTAGCTCATCAGCATGCATAAATATATTACCTCCACCTCCTACTAGCAGAGACTCATTGGCAGCATTGACTAAACAAGAGTTTTTTGATTAGAAATTGTAGCTAGCATTGAACAGTTAAATACCCTAGTACCAATGGCGCCAACTTTCAGTTTAGTTATATCTTTGCCACTAATCAAATGGTCATCAAACGCAGTTAGGCGTCTTATTTCACTGTGTTCTCAAGTCAACTAAAGCTACTCATACCTCAGTTCAACTTTGCTTGAGTATTGCGACATTTGGAACCAGTTATATTGCCTAATATGAGTAGCCTTAAACGTGGATAATTTGTAAGAGGACACGGGTAGTTGCTGCGGTACTAGCTCCACGTTATATTCAACGTGTCAGTCAATAATTTTGGGTTCTCACAGCCGTGTGGACTAACAGTCGAAATAAAAAACAACTCACAGCGTTGAGTATAGGATATAGATCTGAAAGAAATTCGCATAAACCAATTTACAATAGTCGTAGCTTATGATTGCGTAGCGGTTTGTCGGTTAGCTCGGGCGTTTGGGCTGTGTCTGTCAGAAAGTGACTTTGTGTGAGTGACTTGCACTTGACAGCCGCAAGTGAAAACTTGGAGCATGACCTGACCACGTGAACTACTTTTCGGTCGTGCTTGCTATCGAAGGCATAAAGACTGTTGCTCAGCTTCTTATTGTTTTTCTTTTGCATTCCCCATTCGCTAGTTTATAATGCTGCCAACATTCCTCTACTTTATCCTCAAAACGGTGCTATTACAATTATATCCCGCTTATATCTCGTACAAAGCCATCAAGTCTAGTACTAACTTGCAACAGCTGGCTCCGTTGCTTATGTACTGGATAGTCACAGCTACCTTTCTAGTAGCAGAATATGTCTGTGATATATTATTATTTTGGTGAGCCCTTCGTTTCGAATCCGATTCTGACGTTTAATGCAATGCTTATCACTGACCCGAATCGGAGTATTAGGTTTCCATTCTACAATGATATTAAAGCTCTGTTGGTTATATGGTTCATTTTGCCGCAAACACAGGTATAGTAGACGTCATCACACAAAAAATAGAAATAGTCATGTCGTTGACACACCCGTCATTATCCTTAGGGTTCAGTCATTATCTACCAGCAAGTTATTCAGCCATTTTTGACCCAGCACGAGTCACGCATCGATCGGGCTTTACTTGACGTCCAAAAGCAAGCTCGACGCACAGGCCTCGAATACGGCAAGCGCGGGGTTGCCATTTTGAACAATCTTCTAGGAGAATTAGTTAATAAGGTAACGATGTTCGTCCAAGGTGAATTATTTTTACATCACGTGCATATCGACCTAACCTATCAACTGTCCTGCAGCTGAGGGCTATGATTCTTGGCCAAGAAGCACCACCAGCCACCAGTGCAGCAACTGCTCAACCCCAAGCTTCGGGTTTGGCCGCTAAACTTCCATCATGGGACATGACTTCCATTACACCATTCGCCATATTTTCTTCATTGATTAGAGATCCAAACAGTCAGACCAAGGATGAACCCTTCTTTATTCATCCTTCAAGCCTAGGCATGCCTCCAAAGGACCAGACTGAGCTGAGATCACAGAGAGATCACCTGGAAAAAATGATGAAGGATTTGGATGCGCTGGAACCAACGTTACTGGAAAGAACAGAGAGCTTTGATTCTATTGCATCCTACTCTTCTGCCAAGAAAGTCGATACGCCTGGAGATTCATCAGCAGCGGGCTGGGCTAGTTATCTTGGCGGCTGGTGGCCAGCGAGACCAGTTGCGACTTCTGACTCACAGTCCACGGACGACGTTACCAAGTCCAAGGACGACGTTACTAAGTCCAAGGCCGACTGAAACATTCAAATTGGTATTCTCATATATAGTACATGCATTTGCTGTTATTCGATCCATCTGCTCTTCCTGTTATTCAATCCACCTTCTGTTGTTCGAGCCATTACCGTGTTGTTTGAGTCACCATCGATCCACCACTGTCTTATTCGATCCACCACGTCTTCTTCGATCCATCACTTCTTATTCGACCCACCTCTTCTTTTGTTTGCAAAGTATGTCGCTCTCACTGCACCTGTTGCTGAAAGGATATCCGCCCTTGATCAGCAAAAGCTTGAAGCACGTATGTTATGGCTCTCGCATCAACTAATGCCATGGCCAATTAAATCGAGTATTATCATTTAAATGCGGACGATTGCTTTTTGTACGTTGTCACACTTGAGGCAGACCAAATAGTTCCAGCCACTTCCCGAGCACTTGGTTGCTATTTCAACCATTCACTCTCCTAGCTTGATACATCAATAAATCATTTCCTGCACTCATAGTTTAACCAATGTGTCAAAGTGAATTCGCAGAAGACGACTACTGCACTGGCAAGCGACCGCATGCATGCCAGTAGTCTGTTATTAATCTTATACTAAACACACATGCCTGCACAATATTGTTGGCCACAACTTGCTCGGTCATTGGTTCATACTGCAATTCTGAACCAGCACAGCTATCCCTGTTCCTCACAGCTCACGATTAATTCAAAACCGTCTGCTCCTGTGAAAATTGTTTACCTATAATTTAACTTTGGCTGTTCGATCGCCCTCCATTTTTTTTCTCTTTCATATAATACTCTATTCCTTCCTTATCTTCGTCGTTTCTCGCCTTTGCCAACTCCTCTCCTTCTAGCTATTTTCCAGTGCATCGAGTTCATGGTCAAGGCTGATTCACCACATCCTCACGCTTCCGCCATATCTGACACCTCTCGGCGGTCATCATACGAAGGTGAGAAACTCGATTCTACTTTAGACATTGCGATTTTTTTATTTTTATTTTTCATTGTTTGTCATATTTGGTCAAAGCTGAAATCTTATTCTACCCTCACAGATAAATTCGAACATGCAGCAATGTATCTGGAGCCAGCTATCCATAAAGTGGGCCTTGTGCGAAATGCTTCTAACACGGCAGCCTTCATTAATATTGTGTACGTGCTTGATGCTAGAATGTGGGGAAAACTATGCACATTCTAAATATTTCAACATCTTGCAGATGCATAGTCGCTGGTAGCGGCACCCTCGGTATACCCTATGCAATCCGGCTATCCGGCTGGATAGGGTTGGTGCTGCTTATGCTTAGCGCCGTTATGTCCAACTATGCTGGAACTCTTTTGATAAAATGCCTGTACTTTGACCCGTAAGTTGTTGTACCTTGGTTGCCATCCCAATAAGCCACAGCGTTATTGACTACTTGTTACTTTTTCGATCACAGAAATCGAAGACTATCTGGTTTTGCTGAAATTGGTTATGAAGCATTCGGCAAATATGGGCGAGTTCTGGTGCTGGCATTTAATTACTTTTTACTCCTGTTTACGCCGGTCCTATACCTTATTTTGGCCGGTGACAATCTCTCTGCGCTTTTACAGCCGCTGCACGTCCCATTATCCATGAAAGCATGGGTCTGGATACTGACTGCAGCTGTGTGTATTCCTTTTGTCGTTGTAAAAAATATGAAGGAAATAGCTGTCATGAGGTAATTAATCGTCCTGTATATATCCAAGCAACTCAACCTTATCATTAACACTTGGACTAGTTTATTTGGTAGTTTGGCAACCGTATGTGTGGTCGTTGTTGTGGCAGTCATGTCTGTATCAGACTATGAGCATACCCAAATAGATCATCAGCATGATGTTGCTCGACCAAGAAATTTCGCTATTGCTCTCTGTACCTTTGCTTTCTCATACGGAGGTAACGTCATTTATCCTCAAGTCGAAGAATCCATGAAAGATCCCAAAAGCTGGAATAAGGTGCTTTTCGCTGCTATCTTCTTAATTACAGCCATGTATGTCCTGACTGGAGTACCGTGTTATCTCGTTTATGGAAATACTGTAAAATCACCAGTCTATGCCAGTATACCTGCTGGCGCACCACAAAATATTGCCATGATCGTCATTACTGTTCACGTTCTTCTCGCCATTCCACTTTATCTCTTTTCCTTTACAATGGAGATTGAGCAGTTATTGGGTATCACAGCAGCAAATCCCAAATTGTCGAGATTCACCAGGCTCACTTTTCGTACCGTGTTACGAATTTGTGAACTGTGCTTTTGTGCTATCGTGGCCATTATTATCCCTTATTTTGGTGACTTTATGGCTCTGTTAGGGGCAATCAGCTCGGGTTTCCTACTATTGGTATTCCCTTGCCTTTTTTACGTCAAACTTTACGGTCGACGGCGAATCGGATGGCTCAATCTCATTGCCTGCGTACTAATTTGCGTCATTGGAGTTTTCTGCGCCGTTATGGGCACGGTGGATGCTCTAATGGCGCTAGCTAAAGATTTTCGTGGTACCCGTACCCCCTAAGAGCACCCTATAATGCTGGAGGGGGTTTCTTAGCCTACATCTTGATACCGTCGCGGGTCTTCTTATCTCGTCTGGTCTCGTCTAGTCTCGTCTTGCCTCAATTTATTCAGTTCATATCATCTCATTTCATCTCATTCCTCATAGTATACATTGCTCACTGGCCAAATCTCTCTTCCGTTTCCTTTGCCATGACTGCGTCAATTCATTTAAAATTTGCCATTTTTTTTTTCATTGCTTTATTTATTAATCCTTTTTCTGCCGAGGTCCTTGCCTCAGCCGCCATTGGCTCATCATAGTTTTGGCCATATGTAACTATAAGAACACAAAAAGTAAAAAAAGCATGAAATAGCTCTTACAGCCACTTAATTCGTCAACTCCATTGTACAAGAATGTTTTGTACGTTCAACTGTAAACCTAGATAGCACCTGCTAGATTGTGCATATCCTGTACCAATCCTGTGACAATCCTGTAACGATCAGGCTCACTGAGCGTACTCCTTGAAAGCATGCTCCATTAATAGTCGCATTTCATTGAATTGCTTCTCCTCTAGCCGCATCAAATTCTCGCCTCGCTCCACTTGATCTACAAATGCCTGTGCCCCTCGGTTCTCATCACTACCATATACAGTCTTGAGTAGCGGGTGTCGAATCTTGCGGAACCACCATTTACTATTCCAAAAGTCCCCTTCTCTCCTATGCACTATAGCATGCCAGTAGTTGGCGGTCTGGTCTGGATCGAGAGGCTCGACAAGGTCGTGTGCTTTCTTCCAATCGTCATTCAGTAAATGTAATCCAGCTTTGACATTGGCATGTAGAGGTAAGGCGTCAATTTTGGCTGTCAACTCGGCATTGTATACATGGCTCGGTACCATTGGCGGCAGTGGATCTCTTGACAGCAGTTTTTCGAGTATTGGCTCCGGTGTCGGAAGTCTTGAAAGGCCCATAGCTGTGGATGGTGCTTGGAAACAATCCTCGGTTGCTAATTCTGTTGCCCGGTTGTAAAACGTGAGCTTAAATTTTCAATCCCGCCACATCCCAGCTAGCTGGCATTTTACGTCACAGAGGCAGGCTCGCTACCTTTGATATGTTGCTTTTAAGTCGTATATGTCAAATATACCTTGCTTGCATTTCGCTCGGTCACGTACACAATCTATCGATTTTCAGTGAAGTGCATGTCATTTTGAGCCTGTTCATACTATTTGATGGTGCTGAAATCGATAATTTGACAAGCAATTGACATTACATTCTCATTCGATCGCATTAGCATTCAGCTCTACTGTGCCAAATATAGCGTACTTATTCGGACAATTTGCTCTTTTTGCAGGTGAAGAGGCAGAGATATTCATCTTTCCTATGCTGGACGGCATTAAAGAAAGTTTCATTGTGTTGTCACTCTGAAGTTCGTATAATTTCACTGAGAAATGGCGCTCAGCTTTTTGCCATCTGTCTACAGTAGCAATTCTTGATTGGTCAGAGTCTTGTTGTGCTGAAAGCTCTTCAAATGTCTAGTAGCTATCAAAGCATTCAAACTGCAATCTAAGAAAGTTGATGTTTCCATTTTTACCTAGTGCTGTGTTTGTAGCAAATGAGGTGCAGGTGCGTCTTTTGTTTGAGAAGCGGAATCAAAGTCTTTCTGATGCAAAAGTTCTAGGTAAAGTATTCAAAGCACCATCGACTGTAAGATGTTGCTCGGTGCATTGATTGGTTTATTTTGTGGAGTATGGACAATTATTTTGGCCGATACAGCAAATAATTTATCGAGTGCTCAAAATCTTTTGACCGACACAGTAAATAATTTATGGAGTGCTCTAAATCTATTTGACCGACACAGTAAACAATTTATCGAATGCTCAAAATTCGATCGACAGTGTTTAAGATGAAACGTTACAATAAAATATGTATAAAAAGAACTGCTTTTAAGCGCAAGACAAGGCAGAACAATCCTCCTTACTATTCAATATGCGTAGTCTCTCACTTGTTTGCCTCTTCGCTTTGAGCGCTTCTGTCACTGCGTATGACAAGATCATTGCCTTTGCTGATAGTTTCACTGACAATGGCAACGACTACAAGTACTCCAAGTTCCCACCCTCTCCTCCTTACTGGAAGGGCCGTTTCTCTAATGGCCCTACTTGGTTAGAAGAAGTTGCAAAGCTGATGCCAAATACAACTGTCATCAACCGCGGTTTCGGCGGTGCCACCACTGATAACAAATACGTTCATGCAGAGTTCAATGGCTTTGAAGTACCTGGATTGTTGCAAGAGATTGCTGACTACCCCGTTCCCGGTGATGAAAATTCCTTGTTCGTCATCTATATTGGTTACAATGATCTGAACTCCATCATCAATCCTGACCAATATGTGGTCACCACCGCTCTCACCAAGGAGATTGTTTCTGACAACGTCATTAAGGGCATCATGAACATTGAGCAGAAGTATCATGGAAAGCAATTCCTTGTCATGACTTGTCCTCCTTTCGATAAGTGGCCCGTTGTTAAGGATGCTGATAAAGCCAAGGCTAATGAATTGATTACCTCTTACAACGCTTTGCTTAAATCTAAGCTCGACAAGCTCACCAATGTTGAAATTAAGATGGCTGACACACATGCTTGGTTCGAGCAAGCCATTGCCAACCCTGAACAGTTCGGACTTCGCACCGATAATGGCCCCTGTGTTCCTGGAATTGGTAACACTGATGAATGCTCCGATCCCGATACTCATTTCTTTTGGGACTCTTATCATCCTGAAGCCAAGGTTCACAAAGCCGAAGGACAATGGGCTACTAAGCTCATTGAGCAGCTGTACCCCAGCAGCAACAGTACCAAGGCTTAAAGATGAATCACTAAGAACAATTCGTACAGATCAGTGCTTGATTATAGTAATGATGATAATAAATACAAGTGGAATCATTTGCATGGAAGGCGTTAGCATTATTTCCTTGAGAAACAAAACATATGATCTCAATGAGATCATATTTGGCATATGCGCAAAGAATGGCGCATTGTCTTGGACATTGAGTAATGCGATAATTATGTGATTTGTGTCAAATTGGTTAAAAACAAGTATAAATCAATAGATATAGATGAGATGTGTCGGCTTTTACAGGGCGTTTGGGTGGTGGGACTCTGTCAGTGTTATTGGCCATTTAAAAAGTCCCAGACCAACGGAACTGGATAAAAGCATTTATTCAACCCCTTTAGGAATCTAAAACAATTGCACCGTAAGTAATATATCTTGCATGTATTTCAATTTAGCATGAACCAGAACATTATAATACAGCCAAAACAACATGCATAACTACAAAAGTAAAGTTTACATGAGTTTTAGCTTTTCTACGTTATTCTCAGAACTGGGTTAGAACTCGGATGGAAAAATGACCGGCTAGAAACTACTCTTCGTCTCTGGCTTACAACTCGCTGCTATGTGGTGGCTAAGCTTTTACGGCCGCCATGCAAATGGAACTTGGATATATTGGGCGCCTCTTAAAGTAGTTACCTCTAAATAATTTGCAAGAATCAGTCACCTTGTAAAAAAATAAGGAATGGTTCATTCGTCTGCAGGAATATTGCACATATTGAAATACAGTGCGATACATCCAAGTAGCAACATAAATTTGGGCGGAGATACAATTACAGCCAATAGTCTTAGAGAGCAAGGCAACATCCGCCAATGTGTTAGTAGCTGAGATATAATTATAGCCAATAGAGCGAAAGACATTGTCCAACGACGAGCCAATCCAAAAAAATGCTGAGTGAGGGGTTCGAACCCTCGCCACCTTGCGGTGAACCGATCTTAAGTCGGTCTCCTTAGACCTCTCGGACAACCCAGCTTAGTTTTTTACCGAACCACGGTTGTACAATATAAGCTGTTGGTAATATGTCTGCATTTCATATGGAATATATCTTGTCTTTATCTATCAAGGCGACCCCTAAATATGTTATGAAAGCAATTCATTGTAAGCACTCAACCAATTTGCACAAAAATGAGCACTATGAATCTAAAGTTGCTGAATTCGAGCTATATAGTTTCGGAGCTTCAAGCTTTGCTATAACTTGCCAAATGTACCAATTTAAGAAAGTGGCCACCGTTGCAAGTTGAATATATCAAACTATCTTTAGCCTTAAGATTGTATCTCATCTGCTCACTTTTGGTAAGCATGAGACGAAGGATCTCAGTTGCATATCAGCGGAAATATGGCAGGCTTTCAGTCGCAGTTGATTGTATTCGATATCTAATACCAATCGACTTATTTCAACCGACTTAAATTCGGCTCACCGCAAGGTGGCGAGGTGCGAATCCCTCACTCAGCATTTTTTTTTGGATTGGCTCGTCGTTGGACAATGTCTTTCGTTCCATTGGCTATAATTATATCTCAGTTACTAACGCATTGGCGGATGTTGCCTTGCTCTCTAAGGCTAAGATCTGCGACCTCAGCCTATCTTCATACAATGAAGATATAGTGACACGGGGTTTCGACTCATCACAGCCAACGGAGATGGTATTCTTGGGACGCTAATATAGACTTTGCCCTAAAAAGATAGTAAAAATGATTTTACCAGACAGAGATCTATAATCCGAAATATATTTGAGTATGTTGGACGCTTCGGGATTCACTATAGTTGATTTCAACTGAATACTTGCATTCACTTGTCTTCAGCGACTGCACCATTACCAAGGCGCACCAGTCGCACCGCCATTTTCACATCAAGATTTAGTGCAATATAGTAATTACCAAAAAATTTTACTTTCGAGTGTGTCATTTCTTTAATGTCGTCTCTATTAAAATATGTAAAAAATCTGTCAATGCAAACGAAATTATACAGGTTAAATAATTATCAATAAGCTTCCAAGATCAGTCCTAACATTCGAGTACACATTGAGCGGACGTTGTAAAAAGCGAGGTAAATGTTGCTTAACCATAGCTTTGTCTGTAAATCATCACCATAGCTCAAGCAAATACAATTGTATCTTCGAGTAAGTGATCTCACTTTAAGTTTTACCTACGCCAGCCCAGCTCACATATACGCAATTGTTTTTTTCTCGTGATTATCAACTGGTCACCAGATAATATCGTAAGGGGGGTTCAAGGTATGGCTTCAATATTTAACATTTCTAGTGCAGTTTCTTCCCTAAGCCACAGTTTTCCTGTAGCTGATTTACTCAATAGAACAAGCAGTAACAGCGTATTCTTGTGGTCGTGCAACATGGTTACTCAAAATTTTCTCCAGCTTGCTTGCTTCAAACCTGAGTGAGATTTCTGCCCTCAGTGATTATTGGCGAGTTCTACAACTTGTTTTTAATATCCTCTAGTACGTGCTCAAACTTTGTTCCTTTTGAATCAGCAGATTTTGAGAAATTAATGTTCTACACAATTACCATAAATGCACAATGTGGCTGTCAACAGTCCAAGCTGCGTATTTCTTACGAGCAGAAGAGTTCATCTAGCAACACCGATTGTATGATAAGCATGATTAGCAACAGTAGGTACGATTGCAGTTTGCAAGGAAATCCAAAAAGCTCATCGTTCATAGATATGAACTCTGGCAAATTCAGCATATTAGTTTGTAAGCATACCTTGAGTGCCAGAGATATACAGTAGCCAAAGCGAATTAGTATCACATTTGGGTTATGGTTGTTGAAACAAAGAAAACACACTTTGCTTGAGCCCCAGCTGCTTCTGACTGAAATTTCAGTCTTTATTTTCCCGACTCTCTGCATTCCTGATAACAATCATAACAATAAATGTCAATATCAATAAGCTGCTTTCAAACTATGATATGCCTATCCTCATGGCGGAAATGGGCTATACTCTGTTGAGCCGCCTGACCGATTTCGAGCAGTCGAATGCCGAAAGGATTGTCTTGAGAGCTGGGTCGAGAGCTGACGACTTATGGCATGTCATATCAAATACTGATAGATGTATGAACATGGTATATCTATTTATCAAGCACATTGACGACCCCAATAGGGATGTTCGTGAAATACAAGATTCTCATATCATCATATATCCTCACTCGAGGGGTATATGTTGGCCAGACAGTCAACTTTCATAACCACGAAAATCACCGCCGCAACGAGCGATAGTTGATGGCAGGTGCTAATCTCAAGATATGTCTCGGTCATGACAGCAGTCACTATCAAATGGACTGCTTAGAGTCAACTGGCATAGCGGCCTCGGTGTTATTGCTTGGTCTGCGAACTGTGAATGTTAGCCCTTATCCCAGGTACATCTATCCAGCTGCTGTGGTACCACTCTCAATCGATGATATCAGTGACCATCCAGATCCAGCGCAGGGAACTGGCACCATTGGCTTGTTGCGGAGGTCACCTTATTGTTTCCACTGCTCCTCCTCCGACTCTTCTGAACAACCCTGTATATCAAGATAATTTGGCTAGATGGAGAAACCGGTTGGCTTATGGTATTGAAGTCAGCAACCCCGTTCGACACCAGATCCATCGCCAACCTTCACTCATATTACAGAGATTTTTGATGTGGATGGTGTGGATGAGTTGCCACCATTTACTAACCACTACCCTGGCTATATATCAGATAAATACGACGGCATACGACGACAGCTGGACATCGATGACATCCGCATTGCTGATGCAAATGTAAGAAGGAGCATCGATGTCCTGAATCGTGATGTGATAGTCATGCTTGGTGCTAGGCCAACTCTATTACATCCTCATCGCCAACGTGAAGATTTTTTTACACAAGCTTGCGGGCAGATCGAACCGTACTGGCCGACTACAACCAGGTGCGGGGTTATGGTCTGGTGGCTCCATGCTGGCCTCCGCCGATACACCAGGTGTGGAATGCAGAACCCTTTTGGAACAAGTTTTTCGTCTCCTAGGGTATCAACTTCGCTTACTCTTGTAGAAAGTGAACTCGATGTCAGCACCAAGGTTGGGCCCTCCAACTGCTGAAGCCCAAGATTTACTGCTGTGGTTCAAAAGACAGCCCATAATATCGCAACTCCACAGATTGTTGAATGATGTGAGCAATATGTGGTTTAGGCTGAACCAAAACGTTGTCAGTGAGAGCGCAGACAATTATGATATTGTGATCAAGTTGCAGCTTAATTGCATCCCAGAGAAGGAGGAAATGGAGACGACTAACCGCGCAGTAATTGAGGACCCTGCATTGTGTATGTTCCCTGAGAGGTTATAAGCGGATCTACCACCAATGACCTTAGCTGAAGTCTCTGATGATTGGTCTCCAAGCTCAACGACCAGATTTACCAGGGAGTGTGTGGAGTCAATTCCCGACTATTCTGCACTTATTGAAGCAGAACAAGCTCTGGCGCTACATCAAACTGCAAATCGACAGTATGAGTATCTCACCCAAGCATGTTTGGATAGGTATATTCGTTTGGGTCTTTTCACTCCTCAACCTGAAGAGACAGTGAAGGATCAGTGGAACCGGCTCTGGAGGCAAGTTAACATGTCGTTGACGCTTCGAGGCTATGACCCACGATCTGTACATTTAACCTGCTGTTGGTGCGGCAAGTGTCAAAGAAAACCATTGTGCAAGACCTTAACAAGTGCCTCATTGGGACCCATCGGGAGGGGTGTCCTAATGGCAAAGCCCACACGCTTGGCGGGGAGATTGTTCGTAGTATTCAAGACCATGTGTTTCCAGAGAACAATTTCTTCCGACATTTTTACGAAAGCTTGCCAAGTGCAATTGTCATTAACAATTGGCAGATGGCTCGAGCTTATCTGAAGTTTGTCTCCATCAACCTGTGGCACCTGCAAGCTCAACACATTTGGACTACCTATGGGGTACTGCTTCCGTTACTGGAAAACTACCGTACGACCAGTACATCGGAATCAGCCCTCGCAACGACCCTGATGAAAAGCATCAGAGGAGCTATGCTCAAGCTAACGTTGATACAACCATCGTGTGAGATTTAAATTGTGGAACAGGAGACCTATGCTAGCGAGAAGTCTACAAGGTATTAACGAAGTCAAAAGCGGGTGATGTATGCCATACGAGTCCCAGAGAATGACGCCAAAAGGCTCAGACTCATGGAGGACTTCACTTTTGAAGACCACGCACGTCACTTTGGGCTATGAAGAAGTAAGTTGTATCAGGTAACCTGAATGGTTGAGATTAATGGCTTTCGTCCATTTCCGTTGAATGCAGTTTTAATAAGAAGCCATTACTACTGACAGATACCACCCAGACTCGGTCGAAAAAGCCAACTGATTCCTATCCATATCCAATTGTTCCAACCTATATCCAATTATCCATACTTGATCCAGTGATTCATACCTAATCTAATATAACACATACTATGTATTACTTACTTTGTGCCAAATCAAGCAAAACATTGCAGTACTCAATTTCGTAAATAACGCTCAGGCCACTTCAGTATTTCCAGTAGTCCTAATAATCTTACAGTAACATATATGCCACGGTCCTGATAGCTCTTGGCGCATCAAGGGCATGACTAGAGCCAACCATTCCACCACAAAAGTGGTGCGAATTCCGTTATACAAAAGTTTGCCCTGATTATTTTCGACTTGCGATTATATTAACATTAAAAAGATGGTGGATTATAAAAGTTTATTAACTGTTCTATGCAGCCGACGTGGTATAGTCGTTATTCCACACACAGGTTTTACAGATCAATTAGTAGACAGCTTGCAAGGCATTGAGAAGGGTGTGTTCAGCATCATCCTTTATGTAATTTATGATTAGATTCACAAAGTAGAAAGCGGTATACCTTCATAAGGTTCGGACTTACCATCTCGAGGGACCAGATCATAACACCACCAATCTGCTGCTTCTTGGCATAGGCTGCCTTAAGGTGGATACTGGCAGCGTCATCAAAACTGACGAACTGTTGCTTGGAGGCCTTGTAAGCATAGGGAGTTTTGTTGGTTTCATCCCAGTAAACTTTCCAGCCGTCCTTGTTTTGGAGGATGCCTTCAGCAGCGATAGAGCGCCATTCCATCTCTCCAGAGTAAGCAGCAACGGCACCAGGGCATGGGTCAGCTCCCTTGGTATCATATTGATCACCCTGAATAGCAGTGGGGTTCAATGGAACACTTTGGCCCGAAGAAGCAGTAATTGGTTTCTTGGTATCGATGGTGAATCCGTAGAACGGAACACCAAGGACGAGTTGATCTTTGGGAATACCAGCCTTGTTCCAAGCAGCAAGAGCTACGGAGCCGGAGGAACCATCAAATTTGCCAGAGTAGAGAGGAGCATTAGACGAAGTATCGGGGTTCCTGAGCGCAAGTGTGCCCAAAAATATGGTGGATGGATTAATATTATAAAGTGAATTGTTTCATGTCAAAATGCCAAGATATAGTTACCAGTTGCCAGCAATATCGTAAGCCTGCGATCACACAATTGACATGTACAATTAACAATTAAAATTCCAGGAGATTTAAGGGGTAATTGCGTGTTACAGCCAATGTGGCACTTACCATAATGTAAAAGTAATCCATGACATCAGCCCAGCCCGGGAGTCTCTTGGAAGGATTTTGGGTAGCATCGTTGAAGGGAGTAGTTGCAACAGCAGCGGTGATCAACTTGTGGGCTTTGAATTTCGACTTGAGCTTGGAGCGGAGGAGGGTGACGAATTTAAGGTAGTTGGCGGTGTCAGCTTTGTTTCTGGAAGGTGGCTGGTCAGCCTTTAAAGTTGAGTTACAAAAAAGGCATTGAATTTCGGCTTACTTTTGGTTACATGCTACACCATTGGGGTCATTAGGGTATTCCCAGTCGAGATTGAGACCGTCGAGGTCGTATTGGTCAACTGTATCAACAAGAAGATCAGCCCACTTGGAGCGGGAGCTGTCGGAGGCGATCAACGAGCTCCAGTAGAGGGAACCGGTCCAGCTGTTTAATGCAAAGCAAAAATGAATAACGTAATGGTGATAAATAATGTGTTGGTAATGATTATTGAGAGAGTGAAAGATGCGCCGTACCCTCCAATAGCCAAACTGACTGGCTTGTTGTTTGCGTGAGCCTGGCTGACGACAGACTTGAGTTGCGAAGTCGAGAATTGGCTCAAAGCACCTGTCTTGTCGGGAACAGCAAATGCGTAAACCAAATGGTCAAGCTTAGAGTAAGAAATATTGGAAGGCAAATCCCTATAGAGTTTTGGAGTTAATTGCAACGAATAAAATGAGTTACATCTTTCAAAAACGTGATTAATCTCACCAGTCAGTAACGTAAGCAGTGATTTTGCCATGATTGCAGGCAGCAACGGCCGAGAAAAGCGTTGCCAAAGCCGAAACGAAAGCTAGCTTGAGCATTGCTGGTGGAAAAGAGAGGAAAGGGTAGTTATGAGATTCCTGTAGTGGTCCCCCGTTTTTTACATTTGACCATGGGCCCTGCCGCCATATTTCTTTGTGCGACAGCTAATCAAGGTAATTCGCCCCGCGATCAGCCATTTAGCTTGGGGCTTGTTTGCGCTAATGCGTTTTATTGCTTTCACTCAATAAAGTTTTGTCATTGACTATCATTCAGGACCCTAAGTCGACTAGTGGATGTGAAATCAAGTCAAGCTGAGCCAATATGACTTTTGCTGAGCTATGAATGTCCAATGTAATACATTGTCGCACATATGATATATACCAGTATATAAGTGGTTACACTATACAGAGGCTGAGCGAATATGCTGGGGAACGAAGCTTGGGTGCACAGAAATGAAGGATTTTATTTTGTTTTACTCTTTTTGGATAGATTTTTGATACTCTAAATGAAGTTTCTTTTGGGCTTCCCATTCCTTCTGAAGCTTTTTTCGCCGACTTTTTGCAATTTCGGCGCCGTCTTTATCATGAGTCGGGATACCATCTTGATCAAATTTCGAGAAATCGCTTGTAAGATGTTGGAACATTTGTTCAGGTGCGAGCTTTCCCTTTTCTAAGCGTTCCAAGCGCTTTTGTTCTTGCAACGCTGCGGCTTGAGCTTTCTTTGCTTGTTTCTCGGCTTCACGTTGTTGCTTGACCTCACGAGCTTTGAACAGCTCTTGTTTGTCGACTAATTTGACCAGTGCCTTGCCATCTATTTGAAAAAAAAAAAAAAAAAAAAAAAAAAGAAATACAGCACAATCAGTAAAACAGAATATACAAGGTAAACGGCCACGTTTTTGACCCGGTTTCTAGTGCCTTACCCTCTTGATCGTCAAGCAATACACCTAGTTCCACAAGGTCATCATCGCGCAATTTATCACTAAGCGCCAAAAAGTCGGTATGAGTCTTTTTCTCTTTGGCAAATTGACGAACATTGTCACGGAAGGTTGAGAGCACATTCAAGTACGGCATGATAGCATCGTCCAGCTACAGTGAGAGTGTGATGATGATGACATACTGTCAGTAAAGATGTTATCGTGTCGTTAACCAACGTGTGCCGACGGACTTACATTTGCTGCACCATCATTGTTTGTACTTCCGAACCCAATTTCAGCCCCATTATCGGCCACACCAAACGTCTTGAGCATCGACGTGATCCATTTGGCTACTTTTTCCAACACGTGTATGTTGACTAAATTGCCTTTTGCTGCGGCATACTTGTTGGTTTGGGTGATGAGGTCGAGGATTTCTTGCATGGCTCCTGGTGTATTAATTGAGTCGCAGAGAGCAGCATGAGTGTTATCCTGTTTTTGGGCCAAACTTTTTGAAAAAGGTTAATCAGGTGTTTCGCCAGCTGAATGTGTTCTTGATCGACGTGGTCATGATCGACGTGGTCTTGATCGCCATACAGATGATAGACTTACATGTTCAAAAGATCTCGTTCTTCGTTATTGAAACGATGCGTCAATGTACCATCGGCTTGCTCAATAGCTCCGCGAGTACCGTCTTCTCGAATTTTGCGACCCATTGCTTTAACGTACATGAAAAAGTTCTAATATTCTGCGTGTCAGTGCACCATGGTTGGCTAAATAGACACTATTCCCAACCATACTTACGTTCATAAACTTTTCTTTGTCCATAACGTCGTGCATTCCAGCGTCCTTAAAGTCCATTCTTGCATCCCACTGATGAAAGAGATAGAACATTCTCAATTGACGTGAGCTGTACTTTTGCAACGCTTCTTGAATAGAGATAAAGTTCTTCAAACTCTTGCTCATCTTTTGACCTTCGACGTGAAGGTGACCGGCGTGCAAAAAGTAGTTGACCCATTGCTTGCAGTTGTAGTATGCCTCTGATTGGGCAATTTCGTTGTCGTGATGTGGGAAGGCTAAATCGACACCTCCAGAATGGATATCGATATTTTCCTCGAGTACGGCTCTGTTTGTAGGTTTTTAGGTTTCCTGTGGCAACATCATATAATATGTAGATATTGTGTGACTCACCCAGCCATGACAGAGCATTCAATATGCCATCCTGGTCGTCCTTTACCCCAAGGAGATTCCCAGGATGGTTCCCCGGGCTTGGATGATTTCCACAAGGCGAAATCATTGGGACTGCGCTTGCCTTCCAACTTTGCTCCCAACGAACCCTCACCATCCTCAATAAGTTCTTGGTTACCCTTTGACCACGGAGCGAGTTTAGCATAATGATGGCCATCGTGACCGTCATATCTGCCAGTGTCAAAGTATACAGAGCCGGCGGCCTCGTAGGCATAGCCGTTCTTGATGATCTGCTCAACATATTCGACAATTTCAGGAACATATTCACTGACACGGGTCTGAACATCTGGCAGACGAACGTTCAGCTTGGTCATATCCTCGTAGAATTTATCTTCCCAGTATGCTGGCAGTTGGCGGAAGACCTTTGGGTCATTGACTTGAGACATTTTCTATACGAATGAGATCAATATCTCGTGAGGCGGAGAGAGGAGATGATTTCCATCGACATTCAATTTACCTCTTTATCCAACCACAAGCAGACAACATCCTTTGATTCTTCCAACAACTTGTCTGCGTTCTCCTTTTGGTTATTGTTAGCTGCAAAATCTTGCTCTGCGTTTTGAATTGCGTTATAAGAAGTGTCCTGTATTGAAATTGACATCAGTTCCCATCCGGAATGCTAGTGGGTGCAGATCAAGCACATAGTTGACTACTCACCAAAGCAGCAAAATGCATCTTGTACTTTTCATCAATAGCAAGTGCTTCTAGGACTTTGTCAGCAGGAGCCATCTTGGTCTTAAATTCAGGCCAGTTGGTTCCGGCTTCAGGGTCAATAAGCTTCATCTTGCCGTCGGCATATTGCTTCCATGCTATTTTGACGATGGCAACAAGATCCTTATCCAGTGCTGTTGTAGCGTCTTTCAACTGTTGAAACAAGTATTGCTGACGAGCGCGGAGAATGATCTTGTCATCAATATCGGTAACGTTTTGCACAAAGAGGACATCGTATTTAAAGTAATCCTCCAACACACGACGGATGATATCCATGGTAAGGTAGGTTCTAGCATGACCCATATGAGAAGCGTCATAAACCGTTGGTCCACAGTTGTACCATGTCACTCTACGACCGTTGATAGGGATGAATTCCGTCTAATACGGAATGTCAGATCAGTCAGGCGGTTTTGCTGGGAGGCGGTTACTGAAGCATGGCATGCACAATTACCTTTGTCTTGGTCAGAGAGTTTTGCAGTTTGAGAACTGGAACCTCCTTCTTGCTGGGTGTGTGCCATTTGGGCTGTGATCTAGAGACTGCTGATGCCATAGAAAAGTGACCACGTAACTGAGTAAAGGGGCGGGTTGAACTAAGCGGATGAGTTGAGCGATAAGATATAGAAATATATGATAGAATAGATCGACGCATACACACGCAGCGCGTACACACAGAGATTTAGACGATAGAAAGTGCCGTGCCTTGCAAGTAATGCAACGAAACTAGGTTTTTAACTTGTAATTTTTTGGCAATGAAATTTTGTGACAGAAACCGAGTCATAACCCCATTGCCGCCTAGCTGTGGCTTTGCTGCTTGTGCACAAAAAAGTGTCAACGGTCCATGTTAATATAATATTGTAGTGAAAGCGTGATCGTGATCTGCACCATGATAGGGCTGCGGCAGTCAATGAGTAAATCAGAATAGTGAAGATTTTCTACAGTAACAATCATATCCAACATGAAATTTCAACCTGATTTGCTTTTACAATGAATGATACAATACATGGAAGGGGCTGAACCACACTTTGGAAGAGAATACACTTTGGAACAGGGCATATTGCTTAATTCACAACATTAATATATTGATGTTTTATGTGGTAATATATGGCAGTATATGGCAATCCATGGGGCCAAATCTCTAGCTTGTCTCGCCTGGTTTGCCAGGGCAAAATAAAGCAATTTCCCGCCGCAATCTCGCTGCGACCAGATATCGCGTGACTTGCCATTTTGGCATGGAACCGTCGATCGCACAACTTTGTGTCTCCAAAGCGAGCAAAACTACCACCGTTTAGAAAGACTCTTGCTTCGAAAAAGCTCCCATAGCTTCCCCACAACTGCACTGTTGGATAGAGTAGAACAGTACAGCAACGTCCGGCCATACTTGCGTACTAGACCCTGCGTGCACTGGAAGGCTGAAAAATGACTACGCAAGAATCCGAACCAGCCATTTTCGAGCTGGTCGGAATCCACAATAGAATCACCTTGGAGAATGTCTACTTTAATGGTATGCATGCCTTACGGCATATACGATTGCGGAATCTCTGTGACAAATATGTTACAGTCAAGATGCGGTCGAATTTGCGACATCAGATCGTTTTTCAACTCTTCAACGAAAATTTCCCTTCAGACGAAAAAGATAGCGCAGAAGATGATGATTACGTTACCAACACAGTAGCAGCCGCTATTGCTAGCCGGCTTAACAAATCGACGGACGAACCATCCAATACACACTTTAATCAGCTGTTTAACTATGTCAATCATGTCGACCAAGTAGAACTAGAACCATTCCAAACGAGGCATATTGTTCTTGGACTGTTACCCAACCCTACGGCCAACAGAGCTGCAACAGGACATATGGAAGAAAGTGATTCGGAAAACGCTAATGATGAGAAAGATAAAGTGGAAGATGAGAGCAAATCTAAAGGCGAAAACCGCTTTCAACCACGATATGACCCTGGAAAAGAAGAGGACACATACAATACCTTTGACGTGAATGGAATGCTGTTCTTTTTTGGCTACATGCATGACGGACCGACACCCACTACTGATGCCCAGGTGACGACGACGGGAGCTGAACCAAATTATCAACTGAGTATCAAGTTCCGATCAACCGTATGCCAGAGTATGTTATGGACCGATATTAGTGAAGTCGGTCTCAACTTTGACGACTGCGTGGTGGGCGGCACGTATTTCAAAGATTTCACTATTTCCAACAAATCGGAAATTGACTTGTTCTGGCTGCTTAATACTGTCGACCTGAATAACACTGGCAAAGATGATTGCCTGCGATTTACCGATTATGACACGGGTGAAGTTCTCGACAATAAGCCAATACCGATTTACTCATATCGCCGTGTCAGAGTTACATTCAAACCAAAAGAAGTGGGCGAGTTCAATTACGATCTGCAAGTAGAGAATATAAACGATTCACGGAATCTTGAACAAACTCGGATACACGCCTCTGTTCGTTCGGTCCTCAAGGATGAAACCTTGATGATCAGCAGCGGTAGTGTCATTGATTTTGAAGATTGTTGTGCTGGAGCATGGACTACGCAGCAATTGGTGTTGAAAAATGTCAGTGAGTTGCCAATCGAAGTACATCTTGTGTCTGAAGGAGCAGAAATGTATTTTGACATCAAGACTGGATTGGATGGAAGCAAAGAGCTTGCCAATGCGGACAGGAAGAAGCTTTTACCTCCCAGGCTGTTGAGAGATCCCTATAGCGGAGCATCCACAACCAATCCAACCACGACGCCTGTAGCTAGTATCAGCGAGCTGTCAGCACCGAATAGTGAAGTTAGTTCGCGAGCATCGTCTCCCACACTTGCTCACCCAAGAGGCAAGGATGGTGATATGAGCTCCGTGAGCTTCTCTGCAGAGCCGTCAGTCAGCAGCTCATTACGACCCACAAGACCCAGTAACCGTAGAGCGATGAGTGGCGCTTCAATGTCATTCAACGATGATTCCGACACGGATGCGGAAGGTGTGCGTATCATGCGGCCGAGCGAATCCACTGACGATTCTTCAGTCACTTCTGGTAATAATGCAGCTCAAGAAAATTACACTCGTATCGAAGATATTGTCATCCGGGCTGGCACTGAAAGAAGAATTCAAGTGTCTTATAGACCTGAAAAAGATGGCTCTCCAACTGATTTTAATGCTGGACAGCTTATACGGCGGAACTTTCGCATCATCTTAGAGTATGGATTGTATCGCTCTGGAGCTCCCAAGGAACGCAAGGTTGTGCAATGCAAAGCAAGAAGCTGCACATCTTTTGTTGAAGCCATTCCTCGAGAGATCAATTTCGGTGACACCGATGTAGGAACGCTCAAATCACTTCCTGTGAACATATTTAATCGTTCAGATATCCCAGCTCGGGTAGAGCTCCAATTTCGGTCCAAAGTACTCAATTGCCAGCGAGGAGAGATCACCATACCACCGAGAAGTCTGTATGAACTAAAACTGGATATGTATCCGCGAAAAGTCAATGCTGAATATAGAAAGCAACTGACGTTGGTCAATTACTTGAATCGTGACAATGATCAAATCATTGAAGTTCGAAGCACAAACATTGACAAGAACCGAGTGACATTCCATTCGCTGTTTTATCGAATATTGACGGCTACCGGAGCCAATTTTATTGATTTTGGTCCTATTGCTTTGAATTCACCAGCGCTAAGAACATATACTATCGATAATATCAGCAATCATGTATTGAAATTGGAAATCACAACCTCATTACCGGATGATTTTGTCATATATACCCGTAAAAAGACTAAAAAGCTAGACAATGAGCAGAAAAGGCTTGAACATGTGGAGGATACCAGTGCAGATAATACACCAACACAAGTTTCAAGCTCACAAAGCTTGGCCGTGGATGCAACGGAACAAGCTCTGTCTGATGATGCTAGTGAACCACGAAAAGCATCTCCCGTTAATCAGGCAGGCAAAATGTCATCTGTCCCATCTGGCGTTGCAAAAAGTCTTTCCTCCAACCAAGCTGCTGTGTCAGCGGTCAGGCAGATACGAAATCATATCGCTAGTCGAAAGGACAGCTTGCACAGTGATACGGCATACCTTGATCTTGCTATTCCCAATGTGGCGAATTCAACACGAAGGAAATTGCCAAATCTGAAAACCATAACCCAAAAGTCTTCATCTTCGTCGATACATGAAAAGTTCAAGGAAAAAGATCGAGAATCAACGCGGAAGCCAGTCAATGGAGTTCTTAAAGGGTCTACATCTCCGTTACTTGGCGGAAATGATCGAGATTCGAGCAGTAGTCAAGTTCCTAGAAGACCAGTGGGGTTTGCCAGAGACGATAGTCAAAACGCCTCGACTCGGTCTTTGGGCATCACAGCTGCGCGATACAAGTCTCGTATCAACTTGGATTGGTCAGATATTACGGGCATGTCGCGAGTCCCCTTTGATGACCTGATTGCTGTTTTGGAGCATTGCTCAAAAGCTCTTCCACCATTGTTTCCCAAGCAATCTGTGGAGGAAAAGTTTGTTCGGCATCAAATGGCCTGGCGTCATGAGTTGGACAGACTGATTGAAAAAGAGATCATTGTGCCTACTAAGCAAGTCGAGATAGAGGCTGGTGGCGAAGAGGAAGTCATCATTGTGTTCACTCCCAATGGTGCTACCAAGTCACATATACAGAATACACCACGAAAGCAAGATGCTCGTATTTTTCTTCGACTGATCGAATTTGATCGAAGTATTGAGCAAACTCAATTTGAATCTCTGAAAGATTTGGATCATTCGCAGATACCCCTTCGTGAACTGATTGTTCGTTCGCATTTATGTCGATCAGTAATGGACCTTGGTCAGAAAAATATCAACTTCGGCTTATTAGAGCGTAATGAACGGCGGACGAAAAGCATTATCTTGCATAATCGTAGCGAGACACCGTTACTCTACACCATTCGGAAATCAGGATCCATTGCATCTGGTGATATCACATTAGGATCTGGAAGGCACGGCGTGGTTCGAGCGTTTGGCAAACGCGAGATAGATTTTGTATTTGAGCCAACGTTACCTGGACAATTCTTGGAACGCCTAGTTGTGGAAAACATTCGCGATCGTGAGAACGACCAAGTTGTATTGGTAAAAGCAAATGTTCGTAAACCTTCCACGTTCTTTATCAAGTCTCTGCATATGGATTTTGGCGTTTGTGTGATGGGTCAAACTGCTTCACGAGTAGAGACTATCGTCATCACGAATACCAACAAGCAGTCTCGTACATTCGAGATACGTACAGATCCCAAAGACATGCAATTTGACTTTGGGTCTATCGAATTTGATTATGTCATTGAAGATGATAATGAAGGAACACTGACTAAGGAGCAAGAAGAGGAGATTGAGACTTTGGAGCAAAAGTTAAAGATTGCCCGAAGAAAGGGCCATGATGACAAGGTCAAAAAGTATTTGAAAAAGTTGGCCAAGCTGAAGAAGACTACATTTGAAATAGAGAGCAATGTTCATGGTGAGCCAGAGAACGAATCGACTCCATCAGGTGATAAATCGACTTCTCAGCCGGAAGCTCGTCCCGTGAAAGAGCTTGCAACGAAAACAAGATCAGACACTTTATCGACCATGTCATCGCAGACCTCGTCAAAATATAAGCAAACGGCAAATAGTGTCATATTTCCGTTGGATGCTCATGCGACCAAAACCATTTCAGTGTATTTCAAATTCGTCAGAAACAGCGCAGCTACCACACCGTTGCTTGGTCTTCAGCAAGTGTCTGGACGAATTTTTGTACACGAGCATAAAAACACTGATATCTGCAAAAAGATTGTGTTCACAGCTCAAATATGTCGAGACCAAAAATCTTATATGAGTATTATGACGACGGATACTGACATCAACGTCCCGCAATCAGTTGGAATGGTAAATGGTAATGGGCAATATATCAATGGAGCACAGGATCTTGTTGAGAGCCAATCGCCTACGTCTACTCATGATCCTGCCGAATCACAGCTTCCAGAAGTTGAAGGGCTGTCATTAGAGCGAGCTTTTCTGGATTGTGGCCGTCTGGAACTGGGTCAAAGTTCTAGCTTTTATGTCAACATTTCCAACAAGTCCCAAAAGATATTGGTGTTTGAAGTCGACGTTGATCCGCAAGACAAGGGCTTTATAGATGGATATGAGAATCTCAAACAGATGTTACAGCCAGAGGAGCAACGCAAAGTGGTTTTCCCTCTTGTGCCTCAGACCATTGGATGGCAACAGCATCATATCCACTTTCGCAATGTTGTCACTGGAACTGTGTTTCCTTTCACAGTGCAATGCTTAGTTCATCGCAATCAATACCTTCAATTTCCTTCATTAGGAGTTGGCGGGGAACTTGACCTTGGATATTCCTATGTCGATCCAGGATGCAAATACTCTCAAGTTACCCCTCTCCTGGTTGAAAATATCACAGATGATGACCTTTACATCAGCTGTCAAAGTAACTTGTCTCAACAAGTGCTGATATTTCAGGACGAAAAGAGCGAGCGTGGACAGGTTGAAAAGATGGTTTTCAAGCGAAAGAGCATGACCACTGTTTGGGTGGCCGTCCAACCTAACTTGCTATCTGGATATCTAAACACTTCAGGTGATGAATGTCGAGAGTTGGTGGGAGGCTTAAAGTTTTCCATTTTCATTAAGCAGGACAGCTTGGAGCCCATCAACGACGAAGGTAGTGGCGATGAAGAATTCTGCTTGGCCTTGCAGCAGACTGTAAAGTTTACATCTTTGATTGGTCAATCGAATCTGGAGGTATCAGACAAGATACTCAACATGGGTTATACTGATGTCCTTGGTGGGGAATTTTATGGATACTTCACCATCAAGAATATGAGTGGTCGATTACCTTTGGATTATGAAGTAGAGTGTTCCAGCTCGAACATTGTAGTTGATCGACCCGGTGGTACTCTTGATGGTTGGCGTATGTCAGAATTGAAAGCCAAGGCGTTCACAGATGCAAACGCGCGAAAGCCGTCCTATGATGCTTCCTGGAGTATTTCTTCTGCTCAGATTACGTTCAAGCTCTTCTCTACCATGTATGGGTTACTAAAGGAGAAGATCACTGTCACAAACAAGTTTAACAGCATGGAAGTGTTTGACATTGAAGTTCGCTTATTTGTCGATTGTGGAACCTTGAAGATCCCGTCCATAGATGCTGGTGTCAACTGGCCGTCTGATATATCAGAGCTGTCAGAGACATCTGACAGAAATAACCACAAGGATACACATCAGCTTCCTGTCATCAAGTGGGATGAGATCTATGTTCAACCTGTTAAAACCATTGCAGACGAAAATGATGACAAGAAGCAACAGAGACTTATGTTTAAAAATTTGCAAGACTATTCTGGTGATGACTTACCACAACTTCCTAGTTTTGAAGTGGAAAATTCATCAGGAGCGTTGATGCATTTGGTACCTCTAAGTGACCTTCAACTTGAAGCTCAGTGGAGCTTGGAAAACACATGTGCTGCTCAACCTGATCCAAGTTTACCTTTCAGAGCTTGTGGACCAGCAGTTGTGTTATCTCCACACCAAGTTTCCTCCATCACGGTTCATCAGCCTTCACCAGATACGCTGAGTGACAACGACATGGAGCAACTGAGTTTAGGAGAGCGTGGGTCTGCACAAGGTCTTTTATTGCTTTATGATCGAGTTACCCAGACGGTCGTCAAAACATTTGATTTAGAAGCCAAGTTTTGTGCTTCTTTGGCCGAGCTAAGTGTGAAATCCATCAATATTGGCAAAATCGGGCATACAGCGTCTTGGAAACCTACGCCATTCTATTTTTCACTACGAAATTTGTCTGATATCATGCTTCGATATTCAATTGACGCTCCTCCATGTGTGACTCTTGAACCAACTATTGTCAGTCGTGAACAAACAGCCACTGAATATGAGTTGGCGCCCATGGGTCAATGCCGAATTGAAGGTATTCTTGATGCCAAGGCTTGCGAAGATCAAACACCGGGTATGCGTCAATTTCCAATCCGCTTGATCAACAAGTACAACCCTGACAACGTCATGGAAGTTACTTTGCGAGCACAAATGACCATTTTTGAGTTGAGCTTCGAAAGACTCACAGACAATGAATTGGTGTTGCCAGTTTTAATGCATCCTTTGGCATCGCAAAATGTTCCTTGCGACAATTGGTTCACCATATGCAATACCACTGATGATGATACCCGCTTCGAGATAGGAGCCGAAATCGTGCCGGACCTGAAGCCATTAATTAAGTTGGATGTCTTATCTCGGTATTCCAATACGCCATTGAAAGGAGGTTTCACACTCAATCCACAAGGCAAGATTGAAATAAGAGTTCGAGCACATCCTATTGAAGATACTCGACTGCCTATTGATCGTCCAAATTTGCTTGATCCTGAGGGTATACAGTTTGCAAATGTCTGGGTTAGTACCAGGTTACTTGATAGCAAGGACAATGATACTCGGCAATTCAGTGAGCTCATTGTGGTTCGAGGCATTTTGTCCGAAGCGTCAATGCTGTCATTATCGGAACGTCGGGTGGATTTCAAGGTCATCACCTCTTATCCCGAGGGTGAAGATAGCGATGAAGAGGAGCAATCCGCAACGATACAAAGATTATCCCCTCCATCAGTTGTGCCCGATATTGCTCATTTCGCTGTGAACAACTTGTCGCAAAAACAATCACTGCGGTTCAAAGTCACTCTTGAAGGTCCTGTGGAGTTTTCAGCCCACAAAGTCATTCGAATAGGACAACTTGATCCGAGCGGAATCGGCATTTTGGATCCTGGAGCAACTTTCCCGTTGACAGTTGAGATAATTGATCCCAAGGGAAGTTTGTCTGGACAATTCCGCGTTCATGTGGATGATTTAGATTCTATTAATGGATGCCGACAAACCACCAGTATCAACGTGATCGAAGACCGACGCAAGATTCGAAAGTCATCATCCAAGAAGAAGAAGGATGCTGCAAATGAAACTAAGGGTGATATAGCAACCATGACCAAGCCTAGTCTGCAGCGGGCAGAAACTTCGACGATGATGCCTTACATCAACTTGCGTGGCTGCAAACGGGTTGATGAAGGGTCTCTGGGTGGCCGATTCGAACTTGATCTGGGACAACAAGATATGGGATCTTCGGCAATCACTAAGAAGATTACTATGGAGAACACCACTGATGTCTCGATCTCGTACAGAATACGTTGTATACCGGAGCCTGATAGAGAGTGGCTCAAGATCAGTCGCACAGAAGGCACGTTGGAATCGATGTACGAATCGGTTTCTCACTCTGAGCCGCATGTGGTGACACTCAGTTTTTCAACTGCCATACGCAATATTTATTCGACGTATCTCATTATTGAAAACATTGACAACCCAGTTGACACCAAGACCATTCGCGTCACCATGGAAGTCGTTGCTCGGCAGAACGTTCGTCGCGGTCAACTTGGCGAAAGTGAAAACAACAGTGTGTTTGACGTCTTTGTCAACGGTGTTGATTTATCACAAACAATCGACATGCTCAATATCTTCTATGGTTCAGAATACACTGCTCGAAGTATGCTTATTTACAATCGAGAGTCCGTACCGTTGGAATTTTCAGTATGTTACTTGTCCCTTTCTTTGTAATGTTTTCGTAAGACATGCACTAATCAATTTGAACTACTTTTTAGATAATGTCCAATCTGTTACATGACGATCCTACCGAGATACTTTTCTCCACTTCGCAGTCGGCAACTCGATTGTTCAAATCATTGACAGTGGAGCCGAAAAATCATATTCGAATATACATCAGATTTCGACCGTTACCTTCCAAAGCTATCAAGGACGAGATAGAGGACACCGAACATAACAATGACGTTGTGGAACAAAAATCAGTCGAAATCTATATCAATTGTCGCTTGGTCAAGGACTACCAACAAACTGTCCTTCTTCAGGCGGAATGTCGCATGCCGGCGTTTAGAGTCGAATACGATTCAACTCAAGCGTTAATGGGTACTCTGCAAAAATGTAAATTGGATAACTCTGAGGAATCGCCTACGTGGAATCTTCATTTCAATCCGCCAGACCATTACATGGTGATATGGAACCTGCAAAAAACGCCATTGTCATATCAAATTGTCAATGATACTTCTTATTTCTTGCTTGAATATATTGACGGAGAAAATATTGATATCCAACCTGGCCAGTGCCAAAAGGTTCTCATCAAACCCAATACCAAGATATTGCTTGACAATGCCGAGGCAATTCATCGAGTAAGTGTGATATATATTAAGTCAGTCATTTGCTGTAGACAAAGTCTAACCAGGCGTCACAATCAGGAAAAATATCTTCAAGAATATGTTACAGTGTACAATAAGGATAGACCTCAAGAAAATTACTGGATACCTTTGCGTATGAGTTTTGGCCATGTCAGTAACTTCCAGCTTGCATCAGGCTATCGATCCTCTCATGCATACAGCATGCTTGAAAGTCATATTGTTTCGTTTCTCAGCGACTTTAATGGCAGCATGCGCTATCTCTCAACTTTTGATGAAGATGGGGATCGACGAGGCGATCTCGCATTCAAATATTATTATATTGTTGACCAACTTGTATATTACTCTACCGTCAAGACGGGTGGAAACTTTTTCCAGCTTGCGAGTCTTCTATTCTGGTAAGTCAAGGTTCGCTTCTGACTTGCCCTTTCAATGGACATATTCTAACTCTGTATGCCTATTAGTTCTCTTCTCAATCATGACATTTTTAAACCGTTTATGCCTTCACAGCTATTTGATAGCAAGGAACATCCAGGACAACGAATTTGGCCGGATTCTCTGAGAATCTGGGTGTTCTCGCTGCACTACTACCTTTCTTTCTTTCCTCATCGACCTGCTCTCCTCAGTGCTCTCCGAAAACTATACTCCAGCCTAGTCACTGGCCAAGATGAAAGCTAAAGTCCCAATGCCAACCATGAAGACTAAATTCACCTATTAGACGTCTTTTTATTTTTATATACTGTTTCCTGCTTCTTCTACTTGATTGTTTTTCTTTGTACATTTTGTCAAGTCCGCACAAAGGACGATAACTCCTTCCCTCAATATAATTGTAATACTCTATACGAGCCAAACAATCCAAAAATTGAATTATCAGTTGGTTATGTGTCATCAATTGACTATGTTTTATTGGTTTCAGTATGTTACAGACTGAACGCAGTGCAATGTTCGTAAACGGTGATTTATAAACAGTTGAAGCGAAACTTCCAGATTGAATATAAGGGTGGCGTATTACTTTCTGGCAAATGTGACCTTCATAGGCTTGCCATCTTCGATTTCGTGACCTCCCAATGCTGACTTTGCAGCCGCAGCAAGAGTCTCGTCTTCGTATTCGACGAAAGCAATGTCGCGCTTGGTGGGGATCATACGAACTTCGCGGAAACCAGGATAAGTCTGGAACAGATCCATCAACTGTGCTTGTTGGATGTCTTCCGGTAGATTCTGCAAGAAAAGAATGTTGTTGGGAGGTAAGAACTCGTCTGGAATCTGGTGACCAGGAGGAAGATGCGCTCCGGGAGGAAAGCCTATAGACCCGGTTAAAAACTTGAAAAATAGCTGTTATTGCAGTACAAAGACATTTTGCTTACCAGTACCAGGCATACCAGGTCGTGGACCAAGTGGTGCAGAAAGAGGAGGGCGCTTTGCTATATGAAGAAATCAGCAGCAGTTAGTTTCTGATATGCATTGCGAGAATTAGCAATAGAGCCAATACCCACATTTTTCTTCAACACGCGCAGCATGGTGTTCGTCATAGTTGCCGTCGAGCTTAGCATGGACGTCGGATTTTTGACGCGCATACTGGAGGACGAGTGGCTTGTCATACAAGACAAAGTGCTGTAGTTCCTTGATAGCTTTCGTCGCGCTATCTTCTTCTTCGAATGCTACAAAGGCTTGACCGCGAGCTCTAATGTTGCTGTAGGCTGTAACATCCAATACTTTGCCATATTGCTGAAACAATGTCTCCAAAGTCTTTTTCAAAACTAATAATTATGGGTGGTTAGTGGACAGTAGAGTTTGCTGCGTCAATAAAAACGATCGCTTACCTGGAATCTGTACTTTTTCATTAATATTGTTGACATACACTGTTCTACTAGGTGTCGTGTTAGGTGGCTGCCTTGGAGTAGGAATGCCGCCTACTAACTTTGGTGGAGGGATGCCCATGGCCTGTGGAGGAACTCCCATAGGCGGGCCGCCCATTGGAGGACCACCCATAGGGGGACCACCCATAGGAGGACCACCCATTGGTGGGGCGCCCATCGGTGGAGCGCCAGGTGGTGCAATGCCTGGAAACGGTGGAGGCATACCCTGTTGAGCCATGTTGATTTTTTGATGAGAATTGGAGCACTCCTTTCAGATCTATGGTATCGGTTTTATCAAATTTACCAAAAAGTGTCAGTCACAGAATCGTCGCTGGTAAGGTCCAATCAAAAATCAATCCGCAGCCTATCCTTCGAGTATACTCGGCTAATAATGTGGTTTCTTTTATTTTCTCGAGTATGAAACAAGCAATATACAAAAATACATATGAATGAACAACGCAAACTTTGTTCGCAACTCTCGTATAATACAAACAAAATGAGGTTATACGATATACAAGGTATAATAAAAATAAAAATGGGGCTTTTTCTCATGTGGGTTACTCTCTGGTTCTCCAGTACCTAGGAAGAGTCCTTGCCATGCGGTTAGGTAGTGTACCTTGTGAAGCAGATTGATTATTGGCTTCAAGATCTTGAGATTGAGTAGGTTGAGGGTTTCCCGTCATTCGTGCAGGCAACTCGATGGTTGGTCCGTTAATGGCAGCAGAAGCAGCCTCCAGCTGCCGACGCATGTTTCTGGGTAGACTTCGGGCCATCCACGAGTTGCTAAAGTTTGCGGCATTATCAGCAGTAATAGTGGGGCCAAAGGAGGACGGGGAGGTTGATGGGGACATGGAGAAGAAGCTTTGGAATCTCGAGCCGGATGTTGTAGCGGCAGGCGGTGGCGGTTGTGGAGCCTGTTGGGTACTTTCATTTGCTGCAGTACGGGGTATACTCAGGGAACAGTCCATCTTGCATAGAGGACATGATGCTGATTTGATAGTCAACCAAGGATCTGATTGATAGGCAGCAGTTAGTGTCAGTTATTTAACTTACACTTTTTTCACATATTTCGGCTATTTCATTCAACTTACCAATGCATTCACAGTGAAACTCATGCCTACAGGGTAATTGCCTAACTTTTTCGCCAACATCAAAGTCATCCAAGCAAATAACACAAGTTGCATCGGATTGGCTCTGCGCGATATTAGTAGCACTCAAAACTTCCTGGCCGGGCGCAGCTGTAACTTGTTTTTCTGCATCATTTGCTTCGCCTGCCGCTGTATCAGCTTTATCACTAACTTCAGCTTCAGTTGTATCTGATTCGGCGTTTTCAGCCTGCTTGATCAATACTTGAGCAACCATTGGAAGGTCACCCTGGGAGCAGGTGGCCAGTGCTTCAGCATTTTGCAATGCATGTGATGATCTCGTCGATTTAGTGGAACGAATAGACTGAAGTGATGGTCGTCTCGATAGCTGCTTTTCCTCTTCAGTTGGTATATTTTCTGGAACCGGTAGGTCGCTTTCGTCCTCATCTCCTATTATTCTGGCGGGAAAAATGTCGAGCTGAGATGGATCGATGACTGTCTTATTTTGAGGTATGGTCGACGTGACTGTAGGTAAAGCAATATTGTTTTCAAGCATAATACGCTGTCTGCGACGTACTCGCCAAAGATGCCAGTGGAGAAACACTATTGAACATAGAGAAGTTAAGCTACAATGGCACGGTCTGATACATTTAGTTTGTTTGTGACAAATACCTGAAAGAATAAAGCTGACCGCCAGTAATGCAACCACAATAATGAGAGTGAACTCCCATGCACTAGGGAAGGCGCCGGATGCCGGATACATCGTCACCCGAAGAGCTCGAGATTTGGTGACATTATTTCCAATGGAAGCATTAGAGTGCTCGTAGGTTTTCAAGGTATTGTACATATTCATCCCGTCTTGACCTTGGACCAAGTAAGTTGGAATATTGACACCGCTTTGACCAACGGGAGGAATATCCTGGATATAATGAGCATTTAATAAACACGGACCTCGTACTTAATTGCCGCTGAGAAACAAAATTTACCATCAATGAACTTGTATCGGCATCAAATTTGCCGTTTATGAAGATGATGGCGGCCAAAGCCGAATCATTTTGAGCGAGAAGCACTTTGTTTAGAAAGCTGCAGTTTCCAGCCTGAATAAGCGCTATCTTATTCTGATTGTACGCCGATGATAACCCTGGTAACGCTTCTGGAGGGTCGGCAACACACGACAACCCACGATCATACAATACACCCTAACGTACCAGATTTTCAATTACACCATTTTCGATATTTCATCGAGAAAGAGACTATACTTACAGTGATAGGCGAGTTGATGGTTTGGTTAGTAGAAGGAATTATGCTATCAATCTCCACGCTTGCCACCGACGAGTCTACATTATTCAGCAGAGTCGAATTTGAGTACAAGAAGATGTAATCTGTGGTAGACAAACGGCATTCGTGTGGTCATTAGCAAATGTATAGTTTACATGAGATAAATTGCAATTGCAGCCGACCTTCAATAATGTGTGGGTTGCTTCCCATTGTGGCTCAAGTCGAAGAAGTTGGCACTGTTGTTGTTCGTGATGCCTAATTTGGACAAAAAAAAAAGACAGATTGCTGCACTGTTATTTTTTGGAAGGTTGATGATTATGGGCGGAAATATGTCAGTGTCGATTATGTACTACAATAACAAGCTAAATAATAGTAGCAACAACAACCTAAATATGAGTAACAACAGTATCGAGAACAAGCCTTCGAAGATAAAGCTTCATTCCTCTGCACGAAAGCTTATACCATATGAAAAAGAAAACGAGGAACAGAGCAACGCAGATGCGTCTGACTCCTGCAGCCATTCATCATACGTCAAGATAGCAAGAGAGACGTTAAACTAGCAAGAGCGATATAGGAAAACGAAAGAACAACCGGAACGATGACGAATTTAGCTTTCGTTTATTGAATTCCTTGCTCAATAGAATGGATTGATCATTGTCAGAAAAATATTCTGACTAGAAAATTTGAATACCCGTCCAAAGTGAGGGGAAACCCTTTGACCACACACCAAGTCAAGTAAAATATGTAAAAGCATGAAGCAGCTGATGGAAGATGATTCCTAGCATTACAGTAGTCGTGTTGAGCAGGGGGTCGTTGGCAGTAATTCTTCTTTGGTCGCTTTTAAAATTGAACAATATCTCCTTTATTAGGTACGAGAAATGACAATCGATGAACTTACAGGTGCACTTTGCATCAGTGTTCTAAACCCTGGAATTATGCAGTTGTTTTATTGTAGACTGGTCAGAGAACCCAATCAAGCTTTTTTTTTTTTGGTTTTGTATGACTGACATTTTTGTTTGTTCTATATGCAATGATTATGTTGAGTTTATGCAATCTGTTCCCGACCGGTCACCATCAGCATCGGTTGAAGTCAAGACACCAACTTGAAGAAGTGTGTGTGCTCAACGAATAGCTATCATATGTGAAAATCTTGGGTTCGTAGTGACAACATATGCATATTTTTTCGACTGACGTGTAATGCCGATTTGGCTTGTTAGATTACTTGGAATACGCAAGACGTTCTCAGCCGTTCCTGGGATCGCATGATTCCTAACCGAACATCATACCGCCTCCTGAAAGTATTCTCGACGAGATTATAAAAGGCCATCGACTGTTGCAAATGGGTTCTGTATTCCCTCAGTCAAAGTCTCACCTTTAATTATGCAATTCAAGTTCACTACCTTCCTTGCCGTTGCTGTTCTAGCCGTCGCTGTATCCGCCAAATGCGACTGTGACTATAACGACCAATCTTGTATTCAAAAGTGTGGTAAGTACATCAGAAAGCTGTTGGTTTGTGAATAACTCCCGACTAAATTCAAGTGTATTGCAGCTCAAGATTTCGAAAAGTGCCAGCAAAAATGTTATCAGAAGCAAGATGGTCAATCATGCATGAGCGACTGTGCCAAAGATGCCCCACCTAACATGAACATGAACAACGGTATGGGTGGTGGGTATGGTCAAAACTACCCTCAAGGCGGTTACCAAGCTCAAGGCTATGGTGGTCAGCCTGGATACGGTACGTAGTTATACTTTGCGACGACACAAATGTGAATATGTCGCTGATTATAGTATTTAATTTTTTAAAGGTCCTGGTCACTGGCAAAACGGCCAATGGATTTCTGCTGCTAATGGACTTGCCGTCCAATATGCTGCTTTGGCTGTCCCTGCTTTGGCTGGTGTGGCAGCCGGAATGATGGTTCTCTAAACGAGTTCTTTACAACCCGAAACTCATAATTTAAATTGCGCGCACCAGAGAACATCAACTTAATTTTATTGAAACATGTATATCCATTCAATTCATAAGATAGTTACGCATACTTGCAAAACTTATATTTGCAATAAATTAATTCATTGAAACATCATTTTATTTTTGGCCCATGAACTCTTAGCGTTTGCCGCTGTTTACTAGCCAAATTTTTTTTGAAACCAATGGTTCAGTCTGCTATTATCACGACAACTCGAATTGGTTAAATGCAAGGATTCAATTCCGAGTAATTTCCCATAGCATTCCGTGCCAGGGATGCTGTGCAAAAGTTGCTTGAAAGCCAGATTTAAACATCCAGTAACAAGTGCTAACCATACAGAGATTTTCTCGTTGTCTACTCCATTGTTTTCTATAGTTGCCTTTACAGGAAGCGTTTGTGTTACGCTTCAGAAAAGCTTGTCACAGAAGCCCAACTTTGATTTGCACTGTTAATATGAATCAGTTTACATGGATACCTGGTTATGTGTCCACAATACTTATATCATGGTGTATATGATGAAAAGTGAAAATTCATTGTCACTAACGGGTACAGTAATATTAGGATTATCGTAGAACTGAAATATCTTTGGTCGTGAGACAACGGAAAAATGAAGCCAAAAAATTTTGTGGACATAAAAGGTTGTGTCTGATATATATTTGGATTTTGCAGTCAACATAGAAATATGATATATCTACTTCTAGTAAACGATATAGATTCTACAGTAAATTGAATTCAAGATGCGCATGAAAGGTATTTATGATACATGTCGCTTTTCGCCAGCGAAACGGCAATGCTAGACAGCTGTCAAACATGATGATATGTTTAAGCCCAGTTCCAGGTGATTGGGACACGGCCTTGAGCTTGGTCAGCGATCTTATCGAAAGCAGCAGGGCTCAAGTCCAAATCGCCACTGGCGCAGCCAGGGCAAGTGTCCAAGATGGTGACGGTAACAGAGCCCTTGGGTCCCTTAACATTGACCTTGCGTCCGCAGTTGGGGTTAGCGTTGGGATTGGCACCATTGGTCATTTGAGCAACGTTCATGGCAGCCATGATATCGCTATCAGAAGCTTGAGTACCGCAGCTGTTGGTACCAGCACTAGGGTTGTAGTAAGTGGCATCACCAGAGAAAGAGCGCTTTTCCATAGGGGCAGCGAGAGCGGTGGCAGCGATGGCGAGGATGGAGATAATCTTAGCGGAAACCATTTTTGATGTAAAGTGAATGTAAGTGTACTTGAAAGTCTTTAAAAGATTGGATAGAGAACGACCGGCGTTGAAACTGTAGAGTAGTTGTTGTGTAGTTTGGATTTGGCTTGTCGAAAGTCGTCCCTTTTATAAGAATATTCAATTCAACCACCGCTAGTAAAGAAGACTTTGTTCGAGTCTCTTCCGGTCTCTAGAAAATTCAGGGAACTGACACATGGCTGCTCGGGTCCTCCCCTCAGGACTGAATGAAAGCGGATCAAACCCAATCAACTGACATGGTATTTCAAACATGAAACTCAGATCACATTTGTAGCTGCATCAGAAAACCAATGCCCAGTTGACAAGAGAAAGCACAGCTGGGGAGTGGAATGATGATTGTTTATTCTCTCGGTCGGGGTCACTGATCAAGTGAGCTTAAACCATAACAAAGCTGCACATGAATTACAACCTTCAATATCGCATTACACCTTTTCGAATTTCATACTCGAAAAGAACAAATATCAGTTTCACTTTACTTTGTTCTTCTTAATATGGCAATTGGCCATTGACTGGTCTGTTATTCTGGACTCAATTGTTCCAAGTACTCGAGTCTGGACGGGTTTTTTGGATTGTGGAACTGTACTTTGCGACCTTTTCATCTTAGTACCCATTGGATAAGTGTCTTGGCCATAATTTGCAATAATTAATGACAGGAACTTGCTAGAATCTTGGCGATGATATTTTCACTTTCCAATGTATGAACTATAGGGTTTACATTATTGAAATGAAATTATTTTGATCTGTTAATGGAGTTTTATTCACAAAGCATCCTGGCCAGACTATCCCCATCTTTCAATTAGCTGATGAGCGCCTTGAACTAGAAGATCGCCGTACAAACTAATTATGAAGCTAATTATGACTTGGTGAGACAGATTGTTAGACATTTTATATCGACTGGCAATCAGGGATTGTTTTTTGTCAGGTCCATTCCGGTTGGATGGCAATCAAAAACTTGTCCAATCAGTCGCTGTTCAATTTAGAAAGTGAGGTTTCACCTAACCCAGGATCTAAAAAGCCTGCACCTTCATTTAGTAGTGTCAAGCAGTCATGATACACAAGTGATGCAAGTTTCAGAAATGCGGTGTACATATAGATTTTAGAACCATAGTGATTGTCAGGTAATTGCTACAAGTTGGGGGCCCAAGGATAGTGCTCAGGCGACAGCAAAACAGCTAAGGTGATGCTCAGAGAACAGTAAAATAACTAAAGCGATGATCAGAAGAAAGGCCAACCGATAAGATAAATGACACACCGAAAAGTGATAATTGTTATCAAAGCAATTTAAGCAATATTTTTTATATTGGACGTTCAACGCTCTATTCCTAAGTAAATCAATAGTATACAATGGAGATAATTTGAAGGAAATTTGCTAGACTAGCTTTGCTTTAAGGGTGATGGAATGGTGGATAGAGCTATTATTTACATACACAGTGTTGGGAGTGCTAATTTACCACCAGTCACCGAGATCGTGCATGGCGTTAGCAACCTTGACGAAACCAGCAATGTTGGCACCTTGGACCAAAGATGGGTAACGGCCAGTGGCGTGCTTGTCAGTGTGGTATTCAACGTTCTCGTCAGCGTATTCAATGGCAGTTTGGACACAGTTGTGGAAGCACTCCTTCATAATAGTAGCCAACTTGGAGTCAACCTCTTCAGGAGACCAGTGGATTCTTTGGCTGTTTTGGGCCATTTCCAAACCAGAGACGGCGACACCACCGCAGTTGGAAGCCTTACCGGGACCGTACCAGCAGCCACCGTTTTGGAGGTTGGCATCAAGGCGAGACTTCTCAAAGACGGCAATAGCATCGAGATCACAACCCATGTTAGAACCCTCAGCAATGAAGCGACATCCGCCAGCAACAAGAGCATCAGCATCTTCCTTGTTGACTTCGTTTTGGGTAGCAGAAGGAAGAGCAACGTCAACCTTAGCGTGCTTCCAAGGACGCTCACCCTTGAGGAACTTGGTAGAAGACTTGAGCTCAGAGTGCTCGGAGAGAAGGTCAACCAAAGACTTGCGCTTGAGCTTAATCTCAGCAATAGCGTCAATGTCCTCGTTGGTGAAACCAGACTCCTTGATGAGAGCACCTTGGGAGTCAGAGAAGGTGACAACCTTACCGCCGAGTTCGATGACCTTGCGGGCAGCGAATTGAGCAACGTTACCAGATCCGGAGACGGAGACGGTCTTTCCTTCGAAAGACTCCTTTCCAGCGGTAGCGTACTTGATCATGTGAGCAACATAGTAGACAAGACCGTAACCGGTAGCTTCGGGGCGGATGTGGGAACCACCAAAGTCGAAACCCTTACCAGTAAGGACACCTTCCCAGGCGTTGCGGTACTTCTTGTAAGCGCCGAACATGTAACCAACCTCGCGACCACCAACACCAATGTCACCAGCAGGAACATCGACGTTAGGACCAATGTGGCGGGAGAGTTCACGCATGAAAGACTCGCAGAAACGACGGATTTCAGCATCAGACTTGCCCTTGGGGTCGAAGTCACATCCACCCTTGCCACCACCCATGCTCAAACCAGTAAGAGCGTTCTTGAAGATCTGCTCAAAACCGAGGAACTTGAGAATAGACAAGTTGACGGTAGGATGGAAACGAAGACCACCCTTGTAGGGACCGAGGGTAGAGTTGAATTGAACACGGTAACCACGGTTGAGTTGGAGTTCACCCTTGTCGTTTTCCCAGACAACACGGAATTGAATGACACGCTCGGGAACCTGAACAACGTCGAGGCAGCGTCTCAAGTCAGGGTTGACCTTGAAGAGCTTGGAGTTCTCAAGGCAAGAAACGAGTTCGCTGACAGCTTGTTGGAATTCGGGTTCGTTAGGAAGATGAGACATGGTAAGAATGAGATGAATGATCAGAAAGCAGGTTTACTGAATTTGCTAGGGTTTATATATGTTTGACTGTTAGTGCGGGGGTTTGGCAAACTAGAAGGATCCTCATTGTTTAAGATCAGAGATAGGGAAATGCCGTAGGACAGTCTTCCTTCCATAAAAGGAAACCATCAAGGTATATTTCTGTGCAACCACTTACTATAAGCTAGATAAGATCAAACCGCACGTGAACATTTCCTAGATCCAGCCCTGTGATTGGCTGATATCTGTGAGAATAGAATTATCATCCGAATGTAGCGTTGCCAATGTAAACTTCAAAGGACCCTGCTTTCGTTTTCTCCCTGCTCGACATACTTTTATTGCTACAGAAAACGGAATATTGAACGCTAGGTAAGACGGCTCGTGATGAACTGTATGTTTATCATCATTCGGATTTCATCTTGATCTAGATGAACAGGCGCGGAGAAGTAAATGAAAAATCAAGGTTTGAAAGCTTCCAACTGATAAGATAATAAATGAATGTTTGTTCTGTGTGCGTTTTAGCGGCACCATCACCCACGCCGCTTCCGATTCTTCCCTTAATGGCTCTCCACACTTTCAAGTTTGTCGTTGTTGTTGCCTTCTCAAATCATGCATGATGGCCACGCCGAAAGTCGTATTGAAACATCACCACTCGTTGTCTATTATATTGCATGGAAACTTCCAATTATCACCATTTAATTAGTCTCAAAGAGACGTAATACAAGGTGATTATTTGGATGAATTCGAAGAAAGAACCAATAGTATGGTTTATGAGATCAACAGGTATCTCATGACCACTGAGATTATCATTACGAGGTGCATATACCTAATTACAGATTTAATCAATGGCGACGGACAATGGTGGTATCAGCATAGATAGGTTTGTTTTTTGCTATGTGGCCATATAAATTTTTGCTCTCCCGCTGTTCTCCCGATTCCCGCTTCGTGGTGTTCGCGTGCAATCGTAATCAAGATGAAAACTACTCCCAGTGCATCTTCCGCACAAATTGTATATCCGCGGCAATGCATTTTGTTAGTCTGGCGTCTTGCTAGAACAAAGTTTGACTAATATGTTTATACCATTAGAGGTAAAACCTGACATGGCTTATTTCTATTTAGTATTATTGATGGTGTGGCAAATGCACATTGCAGGATCGATAAGCGACTGTGCCTGTGAATTTAATGGAGAAAAACATTTATGTGGATGCTCGTGGGCACCATTGTTCCTGTGAAAGTAAAAATCGCCCGATAATTAAAGTAGTACATACGGAGTACAAGCTGTTCTCGTGGTGTCCTTTTCGTTCCGCCACAGCATCTGTGCTTAGAGCCATGAGTAAAGACGCCAATAAAAGATAGGCAATGTCGAAGCATGCATCCGCCACATAAAAAAATCATAACCTTGTTATCGCAGCAGTAGTAAGCACTCAAACACGAGCTTTGGGTACTACGTCGTCATAGCAAATTCCGGAGTCCAATGTAAGGTATATTACTTTTTCAGTTACCAGGGTCTTGTCTCCGGTACGGACTTTTTGAACGAGATGAACCTTAATACATGTGTTGCCAGTCAACTATGTGAGCGCGTACCTATGTCTGGAAAGCGTAGTGGTCATAATCATCTTGTTCGCCAGCACACCAGATAGTAAAATCTCAATGTGGCTACAATTACATTCTCGCCCATCCAATGTAAGCGCTACGCTCTTTGTTCGCCAAATGTTTCCCGCATGGTTTACCTGTCGATCTTAAATTAATTCATTATTATGTGCGGATGAACGGCTTACATGCCGCCTACCTACATAGTTACGGCTATTGTATCAAATCAGTCGGAAATTTAAGCTATACAAGCGTATAGAGTGAACACATTATTTCTGGGTAGTTTTTCAAAAGCCAAATCACGGCGTGCGTACAATTTTTAATTGATATTTTTTGAACAAAAACAAACAGCTATAAAACAGGGACGCACAATTGCAGCGACATAGCAGTTATCGAGGATCAAGCATTTAAGCGATGGTGACCTCAACCTCTACACCGGGCTCGATGGAGATGGAAGTGATCTGCTTAACGATCTCAGAGGGGGAGTGGAGATCGATGAGACGCTTGTGGATGCGCATCTCGAAGCGGTCCCAGGTCTCGGAACCGTTACCGCAAGGAGACTTACGGGTGGTGATACGGAGAACCTTGGTGGGGAGACGGACGGGACCCTTGACCTTGAGTTGCTTGTCCTTGGAACGTTGGATGAGGTCAGCGCAGACCTTCTCCAAGTTCTTGACGTTGCGGGAAGTCAAGGTGATGCGGATACGGTGGATCCTACATAGCCAAAAAAAATATTTATTAGCTTCAATGCTAAGCCACCCATTGGCGTTCAGGTCACCTATGTCTACTTACTTGGCATCAGCGGATTCCTCGAAACCGGGCTTTTGTTGGGTAGTGGGCTTGGCCTGGATAAAGAAAACAATACAAACGTTAGGAAACTTGGTTTTTAGATACAAAAATAACCACCAAAGATTTGAATGGCTACGATTGAACGATGTGGAAATGAATACGTACGACGTAAGACATGTCTGTTAAATAATAATCTCTGTGATTATGAAAACAAGAGCAATTGTCAGGATGCCATCAACTAGAATAAACGTTGTTTGTTGGAAGTAACGAATCATTACCAGCGGTGACCAAGTGGAAAGTCGTGCAAAAAGAAGAGAGAAAGAACCAAAAAAGTTTTTCGCTACAAATTTGTTAGCCAGAACGAAAAATTTGATTGGCTGAAGAAGTGGACATGTACAAGCCACCCAAATGGCCAATTTTGCCGGGCAACAGCCTAAGCATCGCCTCAGCATCGCCTCAGCAACCGTAGCTATCAAACATCAAGCATATACCCTACACCAGCGCTATTACACCATACTTTTTTTCTTTTATCTACATCATTCATTTTTATCTCCTCATTATCGATTGCTCAGATGCTACATATTAAAGTTCAATAGATAGCTTATGTACTGCATACATACTCCCATACCGTTGGAGTGTTTTGTTGATCGCATTGTAGCCCCGATAGGCTGCCACTGCTTTCTATTTCTCGTCTTCGAATTTGAGAGACACGCTGTTTACGCAATGCCTTTCATCAGTAGGGGTTGAGAAACCTTCGCCTTTGAAAACGTGGCCAAGGTGTCCACCACAGTTTGCACAGGTAATTTCAGTCCTAGTCATACCAAAGGTAGTGTCATCATGGCGATTAATAGCTCCTGTATAACGAATAAGTAAAAAGGCGACGGCGGATCATGAGCCATCGAAAAGACACTCACCAGGAATTGCATCAAAGACTGCAAAATTCATATGAACAAGTGCATGTTAATTTAAAGTCCAGACTGATATTAGCTTCATGCATTTAGTTCGACTTACAGGCGGGCCATCCACAACCGCTATCAAACTTGGTGGTGGACTTGTAGAGGGGAGCGTTGCAGCCGGCACAGTTATAGACTCCTACAAATGTACTATAGTTTAAGTCTTTAATTCGACTCAACTATCATATTATTAATCAATTTCTTTACCATCTGCCTTGTGCTTATTATATTCTCCAGTTCCAGCCGGTTCTGTGCCTACATTTCGCCTTGTAAGCTACATGTACCTCAGTGCAAGTTCAAATGTGACTTTACTTGCCTTTTTCTCTCAGTACTCTGAATTGAGTTGGATTCAAGATGGTTCTCCATTCACTAAATGGCAAGGATGGTCAGTCTTGAGTATGAATTACAGAGTTTGCGAGGACGGCCAAAATGTACCTTTCAGACTTATTGACAGACATGGTAGGTGTTGTAAAAGATATGTGTCTTGTAAGAGGAATAACAAGCGGTTTGTGAAGAAGAATACGAGGCACTAAACGTCTTATTAATAAAGACATACAATGGTGCCATGCACAGCCTGTCAGCTATCCCTTTATGCGGCGTCTGAGTGTGAAATTTGCGCTGCGAAGAACATCGTGACCGATCGATTGCTTGATCGGTTGTGTTCTCCATATATCTATTTCTATAGTTGATGACATTGTGGCGAGTCGGTATTATTAATGTATATTATTTCGTATTACATTTTATGTACAGTTTGAAGAGGGTATGCGATCGGAAGCACTTGTTCATAAATTGAGCAAAAACCATAATGGTTGAACAATATCGCTCCTGTGACATAAGTTGTATCTGGGTAGCTCTAAGCTTCGTAGCTCATCAAAAGGTATAAGCGATTATACAGAATCTCATCTTGCATAAGCCATGGGTCCTGAGAGCAATGTGAAGCGGCGAGACGTCGATTTGAATCTACTGTCAATAGTCCTGCAATCAACGATTTTGCTGCCAAAGTAATTTATATTAATTCTCCAGTGAGTCATTTTCCATGTTTGATATGCATAAAAACATACCACCATCGTCAATACTACGCCATTCTGGAGAAGTCTTATTATAGTCGCCCTCAAGAACAATTTCCAATAACTGGTGCGGAAGGATATTGGGCCGCATAAAAGCATGTTGTCCAGTCCACATGAAATAAAACAGTGCTCCCATGCTCCAGCAGTCTACCGGGTAACTGTACTCTTGATCACCATTAAGAACTTCCGGTGCGCTATAACTGATAGCACTATTCAAAATCATACAGAATAAGCTACCAAAAATAAATAAAAATACTGCTTCCTTACCCTGGTGTGCCATAATTGCCATGTGCAGGTGAGTCAACGTGCAAATCCACAGCGAGGCCAAAGTCAGTAATGACAATACGAGGTAACCGCGTATCCTTGGCTAGTAAAATGTTTTCAGGCTGTAAAAGTTAAATTGTTTTAGTGAGTACCTTCATATGATAACAGGAATAATCAGGCAAAAAGTAACCTTCAAATCTAATAAAGCAAGGTTTTGTCAGGAAAGCGTTTCTAGACAACGAAAAAATAACTAACAAATACCTACCTCTGTGAAGTATTCCGCTACTATGGATATACTATATACAATTTGAAACATAAGAAGTTAGTCGAAAGATGGAGTTCGTTGGTATATTTATATGTTTGACACTCACCTCGACAGCTTGGCAAATTTGATGGGTGATGAACCTTGTTTCAAAAACGTCCAAGGCTGGTCTTTTGTACACCCAATCTTGAAGGGTGCCTCCGTCGTAACTATTTCACGGTTAAGAATCACAACGCATCATCACGTTTCAACTGCCTTGTTAGACTTACATAGGCATAATGATCAGGCAACGATCCCCAGGTTCCCACAAGGAAGTTATGGTTTTCACCACCGAGTACTATGAAAATGTCAACGGAAAGTAGTAGAAAGCCCATGCTGATTATTAAAGGCGACAGCTTACGTGATGAAGTCGATTAAGGATATTGAGCTCTTTCAGAGCTTGTTTGTTAGTAAATTCGCTTTTTAAGAGAATTTTCTTGCAGGCATATTGTCGTGTCTTTTTCTGGTAATGACACGCCAGCAATATTTTGGATTGGGCACCATAACCAAGTGGTCGCTCAGATACGAGATAGGAGCTTCCCTGTTGAAATACCAATTAAAATGTGCCTGAATGATATTATTACGCAAAAGTAGGAAACTCACCAAGGTACTTGGATATATAGGTTGATTATGCGGTGTAATGGGATGCTGTTGAACATATCGGTAGACTAAAAACGATATCTGGATCTTAAGCGGCTTGAGCATAAAGTTACGTTTCGTAGTCATTGAACTTGCCTAAATCCTGACTTAATGATATTTGGATGCCATCAAGTAAAATGACTTTTTGACCTTTGCCTATCAAGTGTTTTCCGACTGCATGTCATATTAGATTATACGGATTTTTACATCCATTACCCAAAGTTAGTGGCACAAACTGTACGTACAATAGGTTCCTGTGCAACTTAGATCCTGGATGGATGAGAGTGTTAGGCTGGAGAGATTTACATATCTAGAATATTATGTTCAATACATGCCTCACAATATACTAGCCAATCTCCTCTTTGAATGCGCCTCTGAGCAGAAAGTCAGGGTTGCAACATTGGTGATGTTATATACTACCTGACGAAAATATGTACTTACGGTATAGAAACGGCAATGTATTTCTGAAATACCTCGATCAATGATTAGAAAGTTGCTGTGCAGGCAAATGTTGTTAACATAGAGACAGTAAGGCAGCAATCAAGGTTCCAATACGTACCATCGCCTTCCCATGCCCATGGTCACTTCTTGGCTAGACCATATTTCCAATTCTTTTTGAAAAAGAAAGAAAAGTAAATTAATCATCAATGGATAAACTACTTTGTCAATGACAATGGCTAGTTATACCTGTAGATTTTGTGCGGTCGGTAGTACCAATAAGCCTTCCCAATAGATATGACTGGGATTGCCCAGTCCCATTTTTCCAAGCACTGCTATGCTCTCGATGGTGCTAGCAGAGTACATTAGCAACATTGTTATGTCAAGTTCATTACCACACTTATTAGATGTTAAGCTTACCTGCTGTTGTCGATCTGTACGGGAAGAAACCAAAAGGGAAGATGTAGAAGAGAACAAAGTTGAAGCTGTGACTTCGTATGGCATTTACATGAGTCAATGTTTCTTAAACAGCTACTTGCACGGTAAAATCACTTACCTGCATCTACCAGATCAAGCCAAGCGTTTTTAAAGCGTCTTTCATATGCTTGATGATAGTCCAAACATTTTCTTGCATACAATCTCATTGCATGGCTTGCAGATCTGCTATTTACCAAGTTGGCAAACCCTTCCATCATATTAGCAAATGTAAGCTCTGGATCTGGTGACTTGAGATGTGTCCAGAGGGCCTTCGTCACGGCATAAGAGTTGGACCAAGTGATGGGCGATAACTGCGTCAACCAAATTGGGAGTACAGCTATGTCACTTGGTACCATTTGGCTTGTCAGTGTCAATACATCATCAAATGCCTGCAATACCAGCCCTTTGGAAGCAAAAATTCAATACGGAGCAATCATTTGGAAACCAGGGGCCATTGAAAATTTTACCATGATCTTGAACCAAGTGCTCGACTGTATTGCTGGTTTGTGCATAAAACGATGCACAATCTGAGGCTGTACATTCATTGTACAGGTAATATTCATGACCAGTATTGTTGTTGTTAATGCCTGAAACCTGCAAGCCTGTTTGAAGCATTAGGTGTGAATGAATGGTCGCTGAAATCCACGCTCCGCAGTCAATGAAGTGCATTTACCATGGTCCTTGCGAAGGTGACGAATCAGGTTACGGCTGCCAGTATAAGCCTTGCCACACCTAAAGAATATGCATGAAAAAGGAGATTCCATTGCAATTCTCAAGAGAGCGACCTGCGAACGTGGTTTCGCACAACATAATGTTTTTTATACGTTGATAGATCACATGGCTCAAAACGGATGGCTTGGGCTCGACAAAGTGACAAGCACAGTATCATATAGATGTGGTAATTTTATAGCAGTATCAATAGTTGATATGTATATCAGTATGGCAGTATCATAAAAGGAAGACGTTGCTATAAAGTGAGATTGCGTGAGTAGTTGCCGATGTTCACAATCCTCTGAGCCTTATGGTCTTTGTTGTCCAAATTTGGCCAAAAAAATATATTATAGTGAGCCCAAGCAAATAAAGGAAATGGCATTGCTATGCGACCGAATTCTTACTTAAAGCGTAAAGATGTTACTTTCATGTTCCAGGCTATTGTATTAGAAGACTCCGAACGGTTGTCCCATCAAGTCCATATTGCTGCGACATAATAAAAGAACGACAGATTCTATTTTATCCAACGTTTCCTATGAGGTCTCGGACGACCTTAATAATGTTACAATTTACAAAAATTCATGTTCTAGTTTTAGGAAGCGTTACTAGATACTGCTGGCAATGATGTGACATTTTTAAATGAGAAAATAACGGATATGAAAGAAACACAATGCATTATTTACAAATCACGTAAATGATTGAGGAACGCTACCTCTGAACCCCGTACGGTTAGCGTTGGCAGCGTGAAATAACACGTCTTCAGTATTAGTACTTGATTTGAGCTCTTCTTTCAGCTTTGGATCGGTTGATTTTGGATCTTTCATATTTGTGCTCGTTGAGCGCTCCAGTGAGCCAGCTGATGGCTGAGTAGATGTCATAGTGTGCCCAGCTGAGCTTGATCTTCGACGACCAGTGCCAATGCCGTTGTCGATAGACAATTGTCGCATTCTCCTAGTATCATTTTTCAATATAGTGTCTGAATCTTTTTCACTACGATCTTCGTCTTTTTGGTTGGGTTGAGATAACTTTCGTTTGACTGGAGTTGGTATAGCTGCGGCTTGAGGTTCGGTATCGTTGAGCCCAGATTCATGCTGATACCAATGCTTCATCAGCTGATCACCATATTCTTGCAATTCCTCGATGGAAATATATAAATCAAAATTATTTAAATGTAGAAATTCGAGTTCCAAGTTATTCAGTTCTGCAATTGGGAGCCCGCCCACCTAATGATGATGATGAGGATGATGTTATGAATATATATCCGAACCGTAATGATTTCCTTGATTTTTGCCCTTACCTTTGCATAGCGAGTGTTTGTAAAAAAGGTGTCTGAAAACAGTTTACTTGCAACTGTGACGCCAGATATGACCAGACGATGGATATTGAACGAGTCTATTCGCATATGCAGCGACGACTGAGACATGCGATCAAAATAAACGAGTAGCGATAAGAAAACTTCATTCTTTGCTGGGCAGTAGCGGTTTATGCGAAGTAGATATGATTTGATATCGATGGACGGGATTGTTCGTGCATGAAAACAAGTGCACCCAACTTGACTGTTCCGTCGGTGCGTTGAGGTATGCTCTTGTTTTGCCGTTTCATTGGCTATCAAATGATCGTTCGCGGTAATGATCTTGTTTAGCAAAAGAGCTAGAGCTTCTATAGTTACATCGGTTGGATTGGTTCCCAAATCGAACCGAACATTATCCCCCATTGACGAGATTCAAGTCGAATCAAACACCGAGTATCTTTGATCAGACATCACCTCTTTTTCTGCCCAGCCGTGACTGTTAATAGCGCACGTGCACAAGACTCTGAAGCCATGGCGTCAAAGCTTTCCATATTCCATATAATGGCAGCTGTCCGTTGTTAAAAAAAAAAAAGATGCAAGCAATATATTTATTAAAGCTTGATTTTGTGTAGCAAAGAAACTTGACTTGATGTAAATTGCTTTTTCTATTATAAAACCAGGTGAGTCGTAGTCATATCTGGCCATTCAAGGCCAGCTTTATTGCCTTTCAGACATAACTTTAGCACGCCGTGCTTCGGCTGCTCGAGCTCGCACTTCTCGCTCTAATCTCATCCGTGCTTCGGGTGACATACTAGCAGTATTCATAGCATTTCCACCATAAATCCCTTGCAGAGGACTAGCCTTGTTCACCTTTAGCGACGACTCTTCGGCAGGCGCATTAGCTAGCTTGCGCTCTTCCTTCTTCCTTTTTTGTTCTTCTATTTTCCTCCGGGTCTCCAATTCCTTTTGCCGTTTTTGCTCCTCCTTTTCTAATTGTTGCTTCTCCATTTCAGCCGTTAACGGACTGGGCACTTTAGCTCCCTTCAGCCATTCCCATTTCTCGGGCATATCTGACATGCATCGGCGAAAGACATTTCTGACAGCCTTCTCCTTGGTTAAATCATAAGGCACCTTACCACCTTCATTGGGTATAGTTGGATCAGCGTTACATTCTCTCAAAAGGTAATTGACCATATCAGATTGGTTGTAATTTGACGCGACGTGGAGTAGCGTGGTCAATCGCCTGCTATCTTCTATTTTGGTGGTCGCTGGCAACATGTCGACAACAGGAAGGTTCTTGCCTTGCTGTGTACACCGCTCGATAAATGACTTTAGAACGTGCACTTTTCCCTGTTTCGTCAACAAAATAGCCTTCTCAATATCGGCGTCAGGTTTGGGTGCGTCAGGTTCCACTGATCCCACCGGTTCAGACGGTGACGCCATACTCAGCTCTTCGAATTTAGATATGGCTTGCAACCGCGCTTCCTCGGCACAAGCGAGATCTTGTTCATGACGGCGCAACGTAGCATCATCAATTTCAAACAGTTTCAAGTCCGTCAGCTCGAAGAATGCACGCTTGATTTCATTCAATGTTGGCCGATGAGTCGTGAATGGGAACGAGTGTATTCGTGGATCGTTAATGTCCAGGGGAGCATCTTCGTAACCATAAATGATTTTTCGATTGGCACTTGGTGCGTGAATAAAGATGGTGTCACTTTCTTGAAGGTATTTGCGCCATTGAGATAGCAATTCTCTGATTTCCTGCTGTAGAGCCACTTCATTGTATCTTCGAATTTGTGATCCCGCAGAACTAGCCGTGCCATGGGCATTGTCATTGGCTTGCTGGCTACCTCCTTGCTTGCGACGAGCTAACATCCAGGAATTAGTTTTTTTTTTGAAAAACAGAAACGCTACACTAGTTCTAAGCGGTGGCTATAAGGCGACTTACTGGTATATCGATGAAATGTCTTATGAGCAATGACAGATGTCGCTCGGCTAGAATTATTTTCCTGTGCTTGACTCTTTCCCACATCAATAACAGCCGCTGCAAAGTGACCACCTCCCACCATTATCATTGTCCATGTCCTAGTATATCCAGCTGGCAGCTGATCAGCACTTAGCGGCGCATGGACATTTCGCCGGACGCAATTGTAAACACCCAGGTGGACATTTTCTGGAAGTGCGGGGGCTGCTGTGTACCAGGATAATGGTGAATTGTTGTGCAAATGAACCTTTTGCTTCTGCTCAGCCTTCAGCTTTGCTCTCTCCAAAGCTGCCATCCGAAGTTTTTCTTTGGAGATTAGTATATTAACATTATCGTCTGCAGAACCATCTGATTCATTATCCGAAGCAGACTCGTCGGTATCTGATCCAGAGATACTCTCTGTCAAATCTGTAAAAACGGTCAGCAACAGGTTCTAGTCGCCTACAGAGTCTATATCTTACTGCACCTTCTAGCATGTCTTGGAACTGCTGTTCTGTCACAGGTGGTAGGTTAGGGTGTTCCAAACCTCGCTTAACGTTGTATCTGTGCCAGTCAGAACGAAAGTGGGATCGCTGCCTTTCTTTTTCACTTCCTTCAAACTGAATGCCACACTTGGAGCAAGTAAGGACAGGGTTGCCCTCGGAATCAACAGAGCGATCGATCAATCTTGGGGATTCTTCGACAGGTGGGACAATGTTTGGCACATTATCGTCATGTCGGACCATAATGGCCAGCAGTTCTTCAGGTACTCTGAATACATTGATATGCTGCTTTCGAAGGTAGCTTAGGGTGATATTTTTGGGGTGCTTTACCATGGTTGGCCCGGTTCCTTTACTACTGAATGACTGGGACAGCCAGGGTTGAATTTTGACCTTTTTAAAGCAATTGTCGGAGTGATAGCTGCCAACCGCAGTAACTCGACAAATTGATGTATGAACTGTATCCAGGAAAACCGCAGTAAACAGCTAGCACAGTAAGTAAAGAGGAGCTTCATTATATACTGACTACGTGGGCCAAGATAGTAATTCATTTTTTGAACATGACTTCAAGCAGCACGCAACATACTTTGTATTTTGTCTTTACTACTATGTTGAGATAGTTGATTTTGCTTACATTGTACAGTGAAGAAAGTCACTGCAATGGAAAATGAAGGAAGGACTCCAAGAAAGGACTCCAAAATGTTGAACAAAAAGTATACAGAGAACTATAGCCATAATGGCATAAAAAAGAGGAAATAAGAAAAAAAAAATACATTGCATCTACAATAATTACATATTCTGCTTTGTAACTCGTCCATTATTCTTTCGCACTGTGCTTCCAGCACTGCTCTGTCTGCTCAAAGTGCCACCATTTCTAAGAATGCTCTTTGGTGTCACAACTGGGCTAGGCTCCACCTTCCCATTTGGCCCTTGCTTATCTGGGAGATGTGCCTCAATAGTAATATGTTTGGATGGCCAGGTGCGAGCATCGGATGACTTCCTGCTTCGTGGCTCTTCAGCATGCCGTCGATGCCTATCTTCTCGCCGTCTATGATCCACTGACGCCAGTGGTGATACCTGCTCTTCATCTTCTACAGCTGAATGATAAGCATACGGCGTCCCTGAAACACTACCAGACCGACTTCGGCTGATGGTTCGACTGGGTGGATCAAGACTCCTTGCATACCGTCGATACCGCCGGCCACGATCTTCATACTCACTATCCATCGAGTCATCGTCATTATAACTCCAACGACTATCTCTGGATGGATATCTACGAGGCTGATGCGAACGATATGACCGCCGTTCATAATAGCTATCATCAGAGCCAGTCGAGCTGTCTCTCCAATGGTCATACAGCCGTCTTCCATTGCGCTCAAATGATCGGCCGCGCCGTGGTTCGTGACGCGAATGATGCCGTCTTCTAATATCGCTATCATGGTAATATCTCTCGCTATGTGGCATGGTTCTACCTCGCGAAGCCGAGCGGCTTCTCGAATGCTGACTACTCTTGCTGTGACTTTGAGAACCGGTAGATTTTTTCCGCCTCAATCTATTTGACCCTGAGCTTATAGTGTCAACATCATTATTTACTATACCGCTACTTGTCTGGCTGGTCGGTGTGGGGTTTTTGCTCCTTCTAGATCCAGAAAAGAATCCTGCCTGTGTCAAAGCTAGCTGAAGTTGTTCTTGCGTTCGACTAATTTGTTCCAGCATTTCTCTTTCCCGGGCTCGATGCTCGTCTTCCCGTTTTTTCCACTCTGCACGTTCTTGTTGGATGGCTGCCATTTGTTTTCTGAGAGCTTCTATTTCCGCCGATGTCTCGGCCAAACGTGAATTAGGCGTAACCGTTTGGTTGGATTCCGTAGAGGACTCAGCCAGAGGTTTAAGGGAAGCGTGGCCATTTGTATCAGCTGCGCTATTCGCGGTGATACCATTGTCGGGTGGAGAGCTAACAGAATTGATTCTTTTAATAGATCCTTGGGCTGGGGTTGTTACGGCACTGGACGACACAGCCTTTGTGGTATTAATACTTGATGCGGGACTCGTGACACTCGATGAAGTGATTCCAGCTGATTTGCCTTTAGAACTCGTCGGGCTTTGCAGATTAGCTACCATCGGCGACAAAAGAGCAGGAAAGGATTCCATCTGACTATGATGAGCCACAGCATTATGTTTATCATCATCCAATGACTCAGGTTTCTCTATAGGTTGCTGCAAATGCTTCGCAATATCACTGACTGCATGTGACTCTGGAGCACTATGGCGATGTAATGATAGATCGTACAATATGTTGGAAGGATCCAGACTGTCCAGCAAATTAGCAGAAGTCAACACACTCATTGACGGCGTAGATCGAACACTGCTCAAATGTGAAAATGGAGACTGCCGGGCAGTTTCAAACGTCTGCTGAGATTCGTTGCTACTCATCTCTGACATATACGAGGCACGTTCCACAAGCCCGCCAATTTTCTCGCTGCTGCCCAAAGACATTGGATAATGTCCTGCACACTAGATTATTAGAGTTTGTGTTTTTTAACAACCAATCTTTTGCTGCTATTCCTTACCCGGTATTTTTGGCGTTGATCTGAAATCCGAGTGATCTGATTTGCTTGGTGTATGTCCAGACATCTTTGCCGGTTGTGCATTGACCACATTCGACACAGGGGGATTTAAGACCTGGTCTGTATCGTGATTTATGTCATTACCCTTGACTTCTAGTGACCGCAATAGCGTTTCTTCGTTTTGATGGTCCTCTTGGTCTTTGGACACTTCGATTTCGCTAATATGATCCCCATCATGTTCGCTTTCTATCTGGGTTTTATCGTGATCCTCACCTCGAAGAATTCGGCCAGCCAACGGTAAAGGATGGCCGGGCTTTGGCATGAGCAAGACAGGACCATTGGCGCTACCTCTCAGCATATCATCCTGTTGTACAATTTTGGGTTTGTACGTACGTGCAAAGTGGTCCTTGTTGAAATGAGATAATGATGCACTCGCTGGTTTAGTCAGTAAAGCTGTGATTTGAGCGTCCGTCAAGTCAGCATTGTGAATGCCGTTGAGTCGTGGTAAAGGAATCTTCAAGTCAGTTGGGCGTCTATCCTTTTTCTTACGACCACCAAGCAGTTTGGGGAGCATCATTGCCAAGCAACGACTTTGGAAAACGCTTGGGTTAGAAGGAATATCCACCAGCTCGGCCCATCGCCAATTCTGGCAATGCCGAATGGTCATCCGTGACGTCGGTCACAAGGCGGTAAGCTACTCGGGCGGCTGTTTGAAGGCAAACTGCTACAAATACTCTGGTGCCATTTAAAGTGGATCTAGTATAAACTACATAGCTTTAAGTTGGAGTAGTACTTTATGTTACAGGGTCAATAACAAAACCTGAAACACAACATAAGTGACTTTGAAAATTTCATAGTAATGAGTGAGAGCACCCTTTTTAGACATCATAGACTATCATTGTTTTAAAAAGGTAAGAGTACAAGAAATCAACAGCATACGGTCATTTACCGAGTTCCAGATATCAATAGATTATTGATTGGAGGAAAATGTGGCACCACCGTAGAGTGTTGTCATGCTCTGATTGATATCAGAGCTAATACATTGAGGTTTTGCGCCAACTCGACTATGCCAAATGCACATTATTCTTCATTGGTATACATACGCAATAGCTCTTTTGGCAGCTACCATTTATGATCTCTGCTTTCGAAAAAGATAAATGGGTGGTGCGCAGTGAGTGCTGATCCAATATGGCTGTCAAAAAAGGAAACGAATTTCATTTCAGCTTCGCAGCTATGATTTGCCACGCTGTCTTTTCGCTTTGATGAATGCTCCTTCGCGACAGCTATGTTAAAGCACATTATATGACATGAATGCTACGGGGTATTTATGACACTCAGGTAAGAATCGCATGATCATTTCTGATAAGGCTCAGATGTAAAGCGTACCGTTCTCGCCTGTTTCTCCCACTTGTCCAGCTTTTTGGGTTACACATAAAAAGGAGTGATACATTGATGCTTGCGTTCATAATGTATATATACATGAAATCTTTGCCGGTGTTTATTACACACTTGTAGTGTATAGCTGAAAAACTCGGGCCAACATGACAGCAGCTAATACACCCCACTGCTTTCTGCCACATCCTTGCTTGATTAGGATGGAAGGTCAATGTGACTGCTGCTGAGCGTAAAGTGGACCTTCCTGTCCCTGTCCACTGCTTTGAAACCGCCTTGTGTTGAGCAGCTATGGAGATGAGTCAGGAGGCACAAATGTTCATAGAGGCTATGACCTCGAACGAGAATAAATACGCCTCCACTGCTCCCTCCTTTACGTCAAACTCAGAGCCAACTGATGCTGCAAGCGACAAGAAATCGACATCCTCCTCGCAAAAACCCGTGCATAATTCCGCTCGTCTCGACGATGATCTACTTCCCGGCGTTCCATTTGTAGTGAATCGGTTTACTTTGTACGAGACCAAAACGGTGAGGACATTGCGAATTTGTATTCAAGCGGAAAATAGTATATTGATGTTTCCCATATCTTTCAGCGCTTCTATCTGTTTGGAACAAATCATCAGCAAAAGCGTTACAGAGTATTAAAAATTGATCGAACTTCTCCAAAGGAACTGGTCGTCATAGAAGAGGATGCATTGTACACACGTAAAGAAGCTGAGCAACTCTTAAAGATGATCATAGACGGGAATCGAAACTCCGGTGGCTGCAATGAAGTGCCCATGCAAATATACGGAATTATTGGATTCGTCAAGTTCACACAGGGATGGTATATGCTTTTCATCACTCGACGTAGTCAAGTTGCTCTGCTCGGTGGTCATTATATCTACCATATCGATGAAACCAAATTGGTTCCTATTGGCTTGCCAGTTAAATACGATAAGAATTCCGATGAGGCCAGATACATTGCTATATTTCAAAATGTTGATATGACCAAGAACTTCTACTTCTCATACACTTATGACATTACCAATAATTTACAAGTCAATATGACTCGTGCCCCATATACCGAAGATATATCAGATGAGGGCAAGAAATCTAACTCAAATAATGGATACAATCTCATGTTTGTTTGGAATCATCATCTCTTGAAGGCTGGTTTTGAAAGGATCAGCAATCAGTCCAGCTGGATTTTACCCATGATCTATGGATTCGTGGATCAAGCAAGTATGTATCAATCAAAGGTGTGAAATATGGATAACGCATTACTTACCAGATGTACTACGGTAGAAATATCTGTTTTAGGCAGAAATGTGTTTGTAACGCTGATTGCCCGCCGGTCGCGATATTTCGCCGGTGCTAGATTTTTGAAGCGCGGTGCGAACGACAAGGTGAGTACTGTTCTATCCTTTGTATTGAAATCGATTGTATTCCGCCAATGGACATTTTCAGTAATGTTTATGATTTTGATGATCTCCCTAGGGCTATGTGGCAAACGACGTAGAGACTGAGCAAATCGTGAGTGAGATGGCTACTACGTCGTTTCACTTGGGAGACAAACTATTTGATAATCCACGATATACGTCTTATGTACAACATCGAGGATCTATACCACTTTTCTGGTCCCAAGATACAACTAATATGTCACCAAAACCAAAAATAGAACGTATGTACATTTTATGACATCTTGTTACCACTGCACTGAGACTGTTATTGATAATGCTCACCAATATGTCCCAGTCAATCTGGTGGACCCATTCTTCTCCTCGGCGGCACTTCATTTCGATAATTTGTTCCAGCGCTATGGTGCGCCATGTATTGTATTGAATCTAATTAAGGTAAGGTTTCTGCAGACTTACTTGTATTGTTTGTAATACTAAACCATCGTAATTGCAGCAAAAAGAAAAGACTAAAAGAGAGTCGATTTTGGGAAAAGAGTTTGCAGAAGCCATCAAGTATCTCAATCAGTTCTTACCAGAAGACAAAAAAATAAGATATATCGCATGGGACATGTCTCGAGCATCTAAAAGTCCTGAACAAGATGTCATTCGGTATCTTGAAGATGTGGCAAAGGAAACTATGGAAGCCACTGGTTTCTTTCATAGTGGAACAAGCCGACTGCCAGATGAATTGGAAAACGATGAAAGCACGCCATATCAAAAGTATAGACGTCATGTTTCGAGGCAACATGGAGTGCTACGAACAAACTGCATCGACTGTTTAGATCGAACCAATGCGGCACAATTTCTTATGGGTAAATGTGCCCTTGGCCATCAGCTATATGCACTTGGCATTGTAGCAACCCCAAATGTGGAATTTGATACAGATGTTGTCAATATTTTTACCGAAATGTATCATGATCACGGAGACACCATTGCCTTGCAATACGGCGGCTCTCACCTTGTAAATACCATGGAAACATATCGTAAAATTAATCAATGGACAAGCCATTCTCGAGACATGATAGAAACTATTAGGCGATATTATACCAATGCTTTTGTTGGTAAGGTCTTTCAGAGATTGTCGGACCATTAGCTATGATGGCATACTAAAAATCGGTTTGCAGATGCCGAAAAGCAGGATGCTATCAACCTCTTTCTAGGAAATTACATCCCAGAAGAAGGTCGAGCGCCTCTATGGGAGCTCAGCAGTGATTACCACTTACACAATGAGGATCCCCGAAATCGATCAAAGCGACGGCAGTAAGCACTTTTTTAATTTCGAAATTTTAAAGTTGGGGAGTTGACCCTTAAATAACTCATGGCTTTTAGTTATCGACGATGGTGGTCAGAAGATACCCTGAAATTGAGCGATAAACACGCGAGCGCAGTAGGGTCATCGCCGCCGTATGAGCTGTTTTTGGCGGAGACCAACCCTGATGAAAGTGATCCATACTTGGGATATTGGGTTGAATATTATGAACCGAAACGATTGACAATGCTGGAAAGCCTATTTGCATATACTATGAATGGAACTGCAAAATATAGGCCGTATAGGATAGGGCCAACCACGCGAGACGGCAAACAGATGTAAGCCAATTTTACCATTTTGCCACATGATGCGAAATATTACTTTGCTGACCTGTATATTCTTACCTTAGTGATACTTACAATAACAGTCCCTTCACTGTGCGACATTTTCGATCAACCATACGACCTCGGACAAGTAACCCAGAGACTGCAGCAGAAGAAGATACCGAGAAGGTAGAACCCAACCAACGAGAGAGATCAGGATTCTGGTCCATGGAAGGGCTTGTCACGCGTAGTTTGGATCCAAACATCAATCAGGATGAATATAAAGAGTACAAGCGTTATACCAATCAATTTAATAATGTCGATCGCTTGACGACCGTGGCCTACACAGACGACCAACTTGGCACTTCAACAACAACTGCCCATCCAGAGTACCAGCATTATACCAATTATGTCAATCGAAACAATTTGGAAAGCAATCCCCGCGCTCTTCAAACACAAACTATCGACAAGCAAGTGTACTCCACTTACATTGATGTGCCGACTCGAGCCGTGGCTGTGCAGCTGAGCCGCCACGTCGGTAGCTATGTACAAGGCAATGCTAGACAACGCTATGATGGGTATGCAACGTATGTTAGAACAGGGAGATTTCCTGCTACAGGACGGGATGGAGCACAAGAAAAATTGCCATCGAAGGCTCCTTCGATCCCGTCTGCCAGTAAATAATAAAAGGTTACCATATTTGGCATGCGCATGATTGCTCCAGTAGTATTTCTAAGCATTTTGCCTTAACTTTTTATTTCTACTTTTCATGCTCTCTCGTCTCTCTCACATAACTTCAAGTTTTACACGATCGAACCATACAGTATCTAGTACTATGACTGAAAAAGCCACTTATGCTGCCGGGTGTTTCTGGTGAGTGGGGGTGAATCGCAACTTAGCTGACAATATTCTGGACATGTCGCTCATTCATTTGCATGTAGGGGCGTTGAACATTTGTATGTAAAACATTTCAAGAAGGACGGTGTCACGACTCGTGTAGGATATATCGGTGGCAATGTGGACAGCCCCAACTACCGCCAAGTATGCGGCGGAGACACAGAGCACGCTGAGGCTGTGGAGGTGACATTTGACCCTTCCAAGGTGTCGTACGCTACGCTTACCGAATTCTTCTACAAGCTTCATGACCCCACTACTGTCAATGCCCAAGGTCCAGACCGTGGCTCTCAGTGTAAGTAATGGGATTGAGCGTTGTGTGTGTTTGGTGTGTTTCATGGCTAATCATTTGCCGCCGTAGATCGATCAGCTATTTTCTATCACAATGATGAGCAGAAGAAAATTGCAGAGGAAGTAACGGCCGAGGTGCAGGAAAAGCATTACAAGGGCAAAAAGATCGTTACTCAACTTGTACCAGCTGGCAAGTTCTGGACCGCTGAAGAGTACCATCAAAAGTATCTGGACAAGAACATTGGAGGCTACGAGGTAAGCTATAACCATATCCATATTGTTAAGCAGTGGGAAACACGATTCTGATTTCTTTTCTCTCCATTTAGTGTCCCACTCATTTCCTTCGATGGTAGATGATTGTTAGTACTGTAGCACTATCCACAATAAATTGTAATTGGCCCTAAACGTTGTTCGAATTTTATTCATCGAGTGATATCATTTGGATTACAATCATTAAAATATCCTTAAATGATCGAGTGCGTCAAAACATTTCTTGGCTCTCGCTGTGAGGTACTTCTCATCAACTCTTGTATGATTGGATAGGATTTTGGATGAATTAGGTGTGTGCCGGTCGGGCGACATCCGTCCAACAGCTCCGACGGTATTCTAGTGCCCGAATGGATATTGGACTGCTAAATTTCTAAAATTTTTTGGGTATAAAAACTGAGCAAAAGCTGGCAACAAGAAGTTTCCTTATCATCAGTAGTGAAATTCTTATCTGTTAGAGTACCTCAAGTAGGACTCAAACAAACATTAAGTTTTTTCATGTAATGATGAAGTCGGTATTTGGATGAAATGCTTTAAGATTTCAAAAAGCCAGCCAACAACGCACTTCTGATCCATGAAACTTAATAACTCATATAACATTTTAAACAAAAAGCAATGAAAAAAAAAAAAAAAGGAGTGTAGTTAAAGAGTAGATTAAGATAGAAACAACAACATCATATGTATATATTATTTGGTTCATAATAAATGGAATCACTATAGTAACATGGTTCGCTCGCTATGATAGAGTATCGGTGGTGGTCACTGTCGATATAGGTTGAATGTCACGGACAGAATCGTCGTCAGGTTCTGTGTCTGCCAGATCACTATCGGTCATTAGCTCATGATCTCGGTCAACAAGGTCTGGTGGGGTGGTGGTTGGGACTGGCGAGGTGATGCTGGAAGGGGTGTGAACAACGCCATCGCTAAGCGCTGCTCCATCTCGTTCCAAAGATGGATCTAAAAAGATTTCAATGTCGGAAAGTCGACGACCTCGTTTCGGGTGAGCTGCTTGGAAAGGCGTTTGCGCCAAAACAAGCTATATACAAGGAAGAAAACGCAAAAATAAATAAATTTTTGTCATGTAGCTAGCAAACCACATCGATCAAATCAAGACTGACCTGTTCAAGCTCGAATGATAGTGCTGCTCGCAGCTGAGGCAAACCGTAAAGGCTACGATGGATAATATCTGCTTTCTCATTGCGATAATCATTGGTAGCAAGTATAGCGTTGCCAAAAAGATTCTCTTGATAAATACCCTCATTGTCATCAGGATCCTTGACACGTTGCTGCAATTCTTTGATGGAATTCTCGCATGCAGCAATACGATCGAGTGCTTCATCAATGTCATCGTCAGGTTCATCTAAGAACCCGGTGACCGGCCCAGGTGTGATGTGTACATCATAATACACATAAATCTGGTCATCAAAGTCAACATAGAATAAACAAGGCACATTCTGCCCGGGCAGGACTGCATAGGAGCCAGCGGTAAATGCGCATACTCTGCCTTCAAAGGCAAACTTGACCAGTTGGAATTTGGTGCCAGAGGTGTACTTTTGATCGTTAGAATTGGTTTGGCTCCAATCAATCATGTATGTAACACCATTCCACGCGCAGGCAACAAACAAGTCGTTATCAATCTCAACTTTTGCTTCACTAATCCATGAATCTTCCAGACCGTTATACTCGCTGCCACGTCTGGAGCCATTTTGCTCTGAATCACTGAAATCCAACTCGTCGTCGCCATCAGCTTCACTAGCCTCTCCGTCACCTTGACCACCACTCACAATTCCAAAGATTCGAGAAATAGTAGTGCCCATGGTTGTGCCAGGTTCGTCATGACTAGGTATTTGTCTCAACGATCGGTTGTCTTCCAAATCGCTGTCTCCGTTCTCCGAAACGCTTCGTGAAGGAGTAGGGGCTGGCGAAGGAGCAGAAGACAAATCTGCAACTGACGTGGTAGTAGATGAGTTGTATCGAGTGGGTTTCATGTACGGTGAAGGGAATTTAAGTTGAGGCGATGAAGCATGGGATGAGAACCCAGGCGTACTCATTCCACTTCTATTGCCTGACGGCCGTCTTGCGTGCCCACCATTTGGTAATGTAAGTGGCTTGCTGGATGTGTTCAAAGTAGCCAAACTGAATAGTTTATGCGTTACGAATAGATCATATTCGGACCGCTCTTTCGTTAACAAGTTGTGAATCGTGAATTTACCTAGACGACCATGTCAGTCATTGTCTAATAGTGTCTTATAATAGTTTTCATTTTACTTACCATCCATGCTGAGCATACCAACAACATCAGCTTGCACGCTGTCGATCGCTTGGTATTCGCTATCATCCAAAGACCGTCTTCGATGTCGTCGTTTACCCATGACAATCTCTGTAGCGACGAGACCTTTAATTTCATCGCCCACCACATCATCACCATCCACCAATGGCCAGCTCTGCACTACATAGCTTGAGCTCTTGATTTCCACAGGTGGAGTTTGCACCTGTGACGCTTTGGATTTATCAGCGATCTCAGGACCGATAGCATGGGTGCTGGATGCTCTTCGCAGCATGGGTCGAATGGTGCCACTTGTGGAACGCCGGTTTTTAGCCATCGGTGTGTCTTCAGTCATAAACTGCCTTGCCTTGGGTGTGACAGACAATCCATACATCTCTTCATTATATTCTTCTCCATCAATAACCTTTGCCATCACAGCATTGTCAATATCTACCGGCCCTCGTTCCACTGATGATGCATTTGGTGGCCGTTGAGATATCTCCGGGCTGTCGAACTGGTATGTGGCAAGTTCTCCAACCTGATCATTTGATCGCCGATAGTGGCTATTAGTTATATACTGTCTGGTAAAATCTGGATTATAGCGATCGCCCTTTTGATCAATTATTGTAAATGTGTTTCCTGGCTGCGCAACCAATAACAATGGTTCATTGGGATAATTTGGATGCATAGTGGTTGATAGGGATGTGATCTAAAAGATATGTTGACGTTAGCCTCGTTGGCGTGTCAGCCCAGGTAATCCACAAGCTTCATTATACCTGGCCGTCAAAGATCCACATGTCCTTTTCTATGACTGTAGCTCCTTGTGAGGGTTTCGTTGATTTGTCATCGTCCAAAACATCGTTAGGATGGACGCTATCTGTGGCCTTACTCTTGTCCCGTTTCGCCCAACCTGAACTAATTTTTGATATGGCACTGGGTTCCTTCAAATCTTCTTTGGTAGCCCCTCGTGAAGGTGGTAATGGACGTTCCTTAGCCATTTTGAGCGTGTTTTGAGTAATATTAGAAAATGATGAGCGTATGTTTTTGCCTGCTAATGGATTTTGTCGGGTATATGTGTTTAAGGTAGCAGAGGCAGATGAAGTCGAGGTAGAGGTGGATGGCGTGCCAGGTGCGGTGGCAGCTTTGGAAGGATCTTCAGATGGTGGTCGTTTAAACTCAAAAGAATGCAGAATACGATCTGTACGAGCCAACACAACCTCATTCAAACCATCTCCATCTATATCAGCGATGATGATTTTGTTGACATTAACAGGCACTTTGACTGTATGATCGGGAGAGATATACTGCATATTCAGCTGTTCGTCCTCGCTTCCTTTGCCAAGCTGGCTTTTTCCACGACTCGCTTTGGGTCCATTTTGCGCACTGGCCATTGCGTTTCGAAAATTATGCAAAGTAGCTGTATCGGAGCCGCGACGACTATGTTGAAGGTACTCTTCCACAGCAAGGACATTATTTGTTTGCATGGACGTTGATTTCTTATTCACGTCTTGCAAATTAGAATTAGGGAAATCAAAGATATGGGCATGCCCTTCTGCATTGATGCAGACCACGGAATTCTACAACACATGAAAGGAAAAGGTTTAAACAAGTGGATATAATTGTAGTGGATGTATTCTAGTTGTTGTGTTATCTACCTTGCCGCAATTCCTGGCGTCTCCAATCGCGACACAAGTAATCTAAACGAGGAGAGATTTGCAAGTTTGTTTAGTTGCTGCTATGGCAAGCCGATCCATGTTGTGATCACTTACAGTGCCAAGGCCACGGCAAAAGTACGCCGGTAGACCATATGAACAGTCGCCTTTGAAAATAGCGAGATCGCCGTTCAAATTGCCAATGACAAACTCGTTATCCTAAATAATAACGTTAGTGAGGTTCAGCCCTTGCTTTTTAGTCGAATAACAGCGTACATACCCCATCATTATCGACATCCCCTACGACCAGAGCATGCGGATTCATATTACCGCCAAACGACCATCTTAGGCGGTTGACAAGCGACAATGTTCTCATGCTGGCATTAGGCTGAGTTGAGCTGTATATCAGGATTTAAGATTCGAAGCTGCTGTAAAAAAATTGTTAAGTCAAATTTATTCTACCAATGCAAATTCATATAAGTAACAAGTAGCTACTGAACAACAATCACATACTGTCAGTAGTAGTTCAATCACCATTCTCCAAATTTGAAAATATAGTATAGATATTTTCATTCTATTTGTTTGGGATATAGCAGAATAATTCCTACAGAATTTGGTATGCTCTTTCACTTCTACCGTCAGAAGTCGTCTCTTTCTTTCGCTTTTCGACACAGAAAAAGTGTTAAACACGTCTTGGCCAAGTAATCCAGCCTTAATATAGCTTGCCAGAACAAAAATCTCTTAGCTTTTATGATAGATGGCTATGGCCGTGTATCTAGCAGTAGCCATTGAACATTTCCGCAGGCGGTGCGCAGCGATCTCGAAGCTGGTTGCCTGATGTAATCGCCTGCGGATCGTCGTACCGTCGTTGCTGGTGGCACTCTAAGGACTTTGGTGCAACCATATTGGCTCTGCGACATTTACCGCTTCGTCGCGGCCCAAATAGTTCTTAATCTTAGGCTCAGGCTTACTAGACATAGCGCTATCCACTAGTCAAATTTTGTACACATGTGTCAGGACCCAGTCTCCAGCAAACGCAACTTACATTATGCATAAATTCAACCAATTAAGACCACTTCATTTTATGATAGTCAGTATGATATTGTCAAGCGCCTCTTTATTTTTGCTTTATTTGTGATGTTGCACCAGCTTTTACGCAGCAGCGCTATTCAAAATGCCATGATCTCCTTGGTTATGGCCGTTTCACCAAGGTCAAAATCTTGCACAATGTCAATCAAAGTTCCGCCACTGGAGTACGACGGCAACTGTGGCAAACATGAACGTGTTTTCGCTTGACCAAGGTTTGCTGCAGCAGCCACATGCACAAAAGTATAAATGGCTAACAATCTAAACCACAACACATCATCCTACCCCAAAAAGCACTGCTTCAAAACCCAAATCGGCTATTATCAATCATGGCATTCACGTGGACTGAAATCAATAACAATGGAGACTATACCATCCATGAGGAGTATCAAGATGGCGTTAAAGTATGTCCCGATTGCTGTATCGGTGGTGACCTTATGAGTACTCAGTTTGTATTCAACAATACGTTGCAAATGACTTGCAAGCAAGGGATCAAAGTCTATTATTGCCAGTCGGCCACACCTACCACACTGCTGACGTTTGCATGCAATGAAACGAGTTTGCTTAATTCCATTTTGCTTTCGGAGCCGGGGTCTTCGGCTTCGGACGCCAACACAACTACGTCAACTGCTCCTGCAGCAAATACTGCTACACCTAGCAGCATGTCTCTCTTCGTTTTTTCATCTGCTAGTGCATCTGCTAGTGCAGCTGTCGGCGCATCTTCCAGTGCTTCCGGTAGTGCATCAATTAGCATATCAGCTAGTCCATCAGCTAGCCCAGTTGCCAAGGCTAGCACTAGCGGTTCTGTAGCAAATACTATACCGTTGTTAGCAATTGTATTGCTCTCTATTATGGTCCTGTTTAACAAATGTCATTAAAATAAACGTTTTTGTATTTCGCGTTTGCAATGTGAAGACATCCTTCTTGGAAAAACAGACAGTGGAAGTTTGAGTGAAAAAAAGTTACAGTGTTAAATTTAATAAATAGGCGGTGATAATGGTGGTGATAGGTGTGAAAACCAAATATTAGTAAAAGTAGAATAATGAAAAATTGGATTTTGCTATTTACAATAACATCAGGATATAAAATAACCATGTTGCTTTAAAGTGAATAGGTTTAGAATGAAATATTCAACAGGTTTTTTTTTTGGGTTCATCGGCTTATGAGGTATAAGGGTCCTGTTCACGCAAGAGTTTCTGACAGCGCAAACCTTCCAGAAGTTGGCGCATGACTTGAAAGTCGATAGGTTTACTGACGTATCCTCGCATACCCTTGCTAAGACAAATTTCTCGATCTCCATTCATGGCTTGAGCAGTGACAGCAATAATGGGTGCAGGCACAATTGAAGTATTCAAAGTTTGTTTTTGGAAATTGAGAATCTGCCGCGTGGCTTCAAAACCGTCACACACTGGCATCTGGAGATCCATTAGAATGACATCAAAGGCATCTCTCTGAGAGTCTCCGGACTTGATATTGGCTTGAGTATATATGTCTATCGCCTCCTGACCATTGTCAGCCACATCATAAGTGTAATGCAGTTTTTGCATCATACGACATATCAAAGCTTGGTTCAATTTGTTGTCTTCGACACAAAGTACTCTAAATGTCGAATTGGGTGTGTCTAGAGCAGATAACACTTGTGAGATTTGAGCCGTTTCCATCACTGGATATGGAGAGATAGCTTCCGTTGGCGATGAGAAGTTGCCTAGTAGCTCATGCTTGATTTCAGGACGAAGATGTATTTTAGGTGGTGACAGTGAGAGATGGCGGTCGCTCAAGGGAGGTCGTTTCCTAACCTTTTCGACACTACTGCCACTTACACTTGAAGGTGATATGCTTGGCCTTGCACCGGAATGTTCGTCTACAGGTTCCAATGGCAGCTTAATGAAAAACTCGCTACCAACGTTGGGTGTTGATTGGAGCCCTACTTCTCCTCCCATGACTTTAGCCAATGTGTGACTCACGGCCAAACCAAGACCTGACACGACAATAAGGTTAAAAAACCAGAGTACATCAATGTTGGAAACTGCAATATTATCATCATCACTTACCAATACCAGTATTGCTGTTACTTAACGAGTCATCACCTTGAACAAACTTTTCGAAAATAAGTTCTTGGCGATCAAGAGGGATGCCAATACCAGTATCTTTGACAGCGATCTTGACTATGACTTTGCCGTCATCTTCGACATTGACAAGTGTCGCACTTGCTGTAACGCGGCCTCTGAAAGTATACTTGAAAGCATTGCTGACAAAGTTTCTGAACACTTGCTTCAACCGATCGCAATCACCCACGGTCCACTGCGGTAGACTGGGATCAATGTCAACAGTGAAAGCAATGCCCTTCTCCTTGAACCGGACATCAAACGCGCCACAAACTTCAATAATTGCCTCCACAAGATTAAAGGCAGATTTCTGGATGCGGATTTGGCCACGCTCCAATTTCGAGAAATCCAGCAGGTCATTGATGATTGTGGTCAATGTCTTAGTGGCTTGATCTGCCTCTTTTAACATTTGCGTTTGATCGGCGGATAACTCGGTGTCCAGTAGGAGATCAATTACGCCAGAAATGCCATGCAAAGGTGTTCGTACTGTCATAAAGAGAGGATAAGGGTTAGCAAGGGAACAAAATGATAGGTGAATTGCGAGGTAGAGGCGGTGATACATACCTTCATGAGAAACATTGGCAAGTAACAAACTCTTCTTCTTATCACTCTCTTCAGCAAGACGCTTAGCTTGCTCCAATTGATTGTTTCTATAACGAGCTTCTCGTCCATCAATTCGCAACATTCGATTTTTCCATGTCTTAAGTGACTCTTGGAACACCGACAATGTCGTCAACAAAAGTTCGGGATTGACATGGGTGGTCCAACTAGCTGAACTTCCTTGGATTGTTTGTGTCCACCTTTGGAAACTTTTTCTGGGCAGCAGAGTTTGATGAATGTCTCCACTATAGCTTTGCACACCAGCCAACTGCGTCTTCATAACTGGCTCACCCTAAGAATTCGAAAAACAACATATAAATTAGTCCGTGACATCACAAAAAAAGAGTCTGCTAATTAGATATCAGCATACTACTTACCGCCCAAGTGACATTGACAACTTGTTCTTGTCGACAAAATATGGCAAAGTCACTGCCATCGTCGCTTAATGGCAAATAGATAGCGCCACTTAAACCTCGAGTGCTTTCCATGCCATGAAAATCTTTGCTAATGTTGTTGCTGACAACCGTCTTCTTCAAGCGGACAGTCTGAAGGTACTGGGCGAATCTGGACACAGCTTCAGGGTCGGGCATGAGAGCTGGGCTTGGAATGGCAATGGATCGACCTTGAATCATAAACAGCATATAATCTGCTCCGAACAAGTTACACACAGTAGGACCGGCGGCACGGACAAATCTCTCGTACATTCTTGACCAATCCTGAACGCTTCGACTGTCATGATCTCGACGACGACGGAACTTCTTGGGATGTGGGCCAGATGTAGATTTGTCGGATTGCTTCCTTTGGCCTCTATAGGTATCGGCACCGACATCAATGTCGAGACCTTCTAAGCGTTCTGCAACAGATTCATCAAAATAATCACGTTCATCACATGAAGAGCAGTATTCGTCTTCTGGTGATGAATCTTCGGCCTTCTCATTTGGGATTACATTGGAAGCTGCTGATGCTTTTGCAACTTCACTCAAACGGTGAGTAGACGATAATAAAGCTTCTGTTTTATCCTTTTGTGTTACGTTATAGCCGCTCCAATATTGTTCTGCGAGGGTGCGCACTTGATGACATTGGTCAAACCGTTGTGTGTTGATCATGTTCTCCAGATGTGTAGAAATCAGCGTTCCTAAGTAAGCGCATGCGGTTCGGGCTTGGAAAGTGACAGGAAGAGCAAACATATGATGGCAACAAATAAGTCCCCATAGCTTTCCATAAACAGTAACTGCAATGGACATGGAAGACTCAACACCCATATGTCCCAAATAGATCAAATGCACAGGGCTCATAGCTCGCAAATGGCAGTAAGTCATATCTAATGGTCGTGCGGCCGGTGCTTGACTAGGGTGACGCGAGCGGTTAGCCTGTAACAGACGGCTCGTGGGAGCAGATCTATCACATAAGTATCTTGACTTGTTGCTCAAATAAAGGTCTCTTGCTTGCTTTGGGATATCACTGCTAGGAAAGTGAATACCCATATAAGACTCTGCATCACTATCGGTGGCCAGCGTTTCGGCTTTAAAAGTTATACAAATTAGTTCAAGGGCTAAAAAACGAATAGGCTTAAGTTATAAATATACAAGTAGTTATAGCACATACCAATGACTACGCCGTTCCATTCGTCATCGAACTGGTACATCATCACACGCTCGTATGCTGTGACGTGCTGCACATAACGCACAGCTAGACCACATAGATCTTCAATATTCTTGGCATGCTCAAAAGTATGGACTAATGTGTTTAGACCGAAAAAGAATTTGTCATACGCCACTTCAGACAGGCGGTTGAAAGCTTCGAGTTCAAGTATGAGCAAACCAGGATTTTTTTGTGATCGATGCATGGAGCAATAAAATCGTTTTTTGTAAGGGTTGTTGCTATCCTCTCTATCTGAGTCTTCATCGTCTGAATAGTCTTGCCAAAGTTCGCTCAAACGAGGTGATTCGTCAGTGATTGTGCTGGGCAAAGATCTCGACGTTGAACCATCTATACTAGTATTTTCGGTGCGCTCTGAATAGTATCCATGGTCGGTACTCTCTTCCGAGCTGGCGCTGGGGAGTCCCGTTTGATAATGTTCTTGTAACAAGTCATTGTATCTTTTCACACGATAAAATACCGAAACATCAACTTCCAAGACGAAGCTGGATGGGCCAACTTTTGAAGCATCTACAAAATACAGTTTGGTTAACAAATCGGTCCATGACGCTATGGCCATACCAGTCGAAGACTGTTACTTACCTCTAAGCGAGTCTATGTACTTGTAAATACGATCTCTTTGATAATCAGACAGGAGCTTTTTGAAACTTTTCAGCTCAAACAAATGATCAGGCTTGATATGAGGTACACCGAAGAATTTTGGGGTATTTTCTGACATATATTCAACTCTCAAGGTCGAGATATTGAGGCCTATAAGGGTACCATGGTGCTGGGTAGCGCCTGGGATATGGATTGGTTCTAAGGAGTTTCAAATATTTTCAGCTTTTAAAATAATGGGCAATTTTAAATTTTCCAATATTTTTTTTTCATACCTTGATCACACGGCACAAACCTATCGTTATGTTTAACATACAAATTATCGTTTTCCAATGACAATAGATGCGAATCATCAGGTTCTGTGAGTTTCTCTGATAGAACGTGAGGTTCTCCCGATAAAGCCATATAGAAAAACCACTACTAAAATATAACAGAAAGTGTAATAAGGAGTGATTTTGTTCAAAAAGCCCAATAAAAAATTAAAGGGAAAAGAGAAAAGAGGGACTTTTGTCGGTGTCAAATGCTCTAAGATTCGCCTTTTGTGCGCCCCCCAGTATTGGGACTGTTATCCTATTTTGGTAGTAGGTTACGGCCAATAAGAGAAGTCTATCTATTTGCCTTGGCGCGCCTGGCTGGAGATTTGAAATGTACAAAAGCAGATAGTTCTGTTCTTGCCACATATAACAATATTGATGGGGGCATACTATAAAGGCACAAGGCTATAGGTCAACATTCTAGAATATGTAGTATAGGCAAGTGGGCTTTTGTGGCAGATGGAGCCATTCACACTTTATCTTGCCAGCGTTTGCTCCGATCACTAACTCCCGCTGACTCTGGACCAATCAAACACTAGTACAATCTCCCACCTCGACCTTTTCTTCTCGGATGCTCGGTGGCTGTTTTAAAGGAAGCGATATAAAACATACTGAGGTGATATGCCTTAAGAAACAAAGAGGTTATCAGTTTGCATATTTACTATGCTATGGGAGCTGGCCTCATTCGTCTTTAAATTTACTTTTTTAAACCCGGCAGTATTTGCGTTTCAACTCCGCCTTAGATCACTTTTAATTGAGAACCTATCTTTGTAGTAAGCTTCCATTTGGCCACTAGCACCAAGAACTCGGTAGACTTACATACTTAACCCAGTCTTCAAGCGTGCTAGTAACTAGTACATGTATGTTATTTTTAAAAACATATTCTGTACTTGCACAATACTTATAGCTAGGCCCTCACCCTTCCGCTCTAAGCTATTTTTGGTATGGCTTTCCACACTGTCGGTCTCTTGATCATCCCAATTCGCCAAACGCGGTTTTTTCCCTTGATATCTCTGGTCAATCCATAGAAAAGCACACATAGTTGTATATGCTTGCTATCGCGGAAAAAGCACATTGGCCCATCATGAAAAGGGAACTCAAAAATTTATGGGTTTTTCATCTCAATCTGCAGCATGCACGGTCTGGCCCCAATGTTAGCAAAGCGGAAACTCGCTCATATTCATTACCAGCAGCAAGTTCCTTTACAACCTTAATACCGAGGACCCGACTCATTATAACACCACAAAAAAAATAATTCATAGGTAGCACACCAGTTGAACCCAACCGCAAAATTCAGGAAAGGTTCATTAAGGAAAAAAGCCATTCATTCATCAATATTCAGCGCATGAAAATCTATCTATTTTTATACCAATGGCGCAGATCTTGGGGTTAACTGTGCATATATTCGCTGCCACAATGCATCCACCATAGACGTTTCTAGAATAAATAGCAATGAAACTATTTTGAAAGGGAAATATTGCTCAAAGTAATGGATGCCATGTTATTTGCTACATAATAATTGCCGTAGCGAGTAAGATCCAAGAAATTTCAAAAAGGATATCGCGTTTGGGTGTATTTCGTTGCCATTTAACCAAATAGGCGCACACGCGCCGTAAACGTGACTGCAGTACTGCCTGCAATTTCTGGCTTTGAGGGCAGTCACCGCCCAGCCAGCCTATGTCGACTGACTGACAATGGACAAACAACCGTCCGTCGCCATAGCAGTAGCGCCCATTAGGCCAGACTCTATAATTTGGTCTGAAAATAATAAGATTGCTATTATATCTCCGTCATCCATTCACATTCTGGTAAGCTTGAACCCCACATTCTAACAAAACTCAGGCACAGGCTGGCAACACGCGTCTTGACCTGACTCTAACACCATTCGAACACCAATCAATAACTAGACACCAGCAATAACGAGGAGAAAAGAAAAGTCTAGCCGCGTTATTCAACACACTGTACTAAGCTCGGTCGACCAACCCGAAGCCCGACGATATGATGCCGTAGGTAAAAAAAAAAAAAAAAAAAAAAACTATGGCTTGTCGCGGTTTGCATAGCCAAAAAAAATAAAAATGAAATTACAGAACTTGCTTAGAACTTATCACATGCCTCAACTCTATAGAAAACAACGAAGGACCTTTCATGACTGCCTATGCCGTTTACAATGGCTTCAAAACCGCTGCCTGGTCGCCTGTGGGTTCCGTCGTTCCTGGAAGGTAAGATCAATGTCGTGACTTCGTGGTAAGCTTGGGATACGTTATTGATTCTCTGACCTTTTTTTTTTTAGTTGCACCCTTGCTGTTGTCACAATAAGTCACCAAGTACAGCTGTACCAATTGCAGAGCAACATGGAAAATGACAAATGGGAACTGGTATGTTATAATGTATGGGTTAACTTTGGTTACCTTGTCCGGTTTTAACCTAGCGCTACAGTTAAGAGACTTGACTCCCCTGTTTGGTTCACCATATGTTTTAACTTCCCATGTGCTATGTAAGTCACGGTTATACGTGTTATCTCATACCTGGGGGTGTCTCTCATGTTTGTGTAATACTTTCAGGTGCTTCATGGTCAAGGAGCATGGACAATGATCCACATCACAGTTCTATTCTCGCATTAGGAAGCAAAATGAGCCATGTATCTTTGTGGTGGTAAGGTTTATTTGAATGACTACAGATCTGAATGGTACCGCAGGGATGGCTAATGCAACGTCACAGCAATACGCTGAATAGCGAAAGGATGTTTACATACAAAGTGATAGAAGATTCAGATGCATGGGTTACGCTGCTTGAATGGTCAATTTGGTACAAAGATGATAGCGGAATGGTAGCATATCTAGTTGTTGCATTTTCCAACGGAAAACTGTCCATCGTAAAAGTCAGCGTAGCTCAACAATCCATCACTGCGTTGACTATCAAAACTTGGTTTGAGAAAGATACCCGCGCACCCACCGTTTTGAAAATAACGAACTCCGGATCGCATTTTAAGGTGGCCGTCGCAAAGAGTAGCAGTATCCACATTGCTACTTTTAAGCATGAATCTGGCAAAGACCTTTTGCACGAAGGCGATAAATGGTATAGCATTGTATTGCCAATTACCACGCACTTTACAGGCAAGTAACTTTTTTTTCGGACGAATTCTTGACGTACAATCATTAATAAGAAAGGGCAGGCATGGTATGGGCACCAAATGGCGATAGTCTACACATGTTTGCTGGGGAATATACCAATTTCTCACTAGTTATTCAAAGTGAAAAGCTTGTTGTTGATGATACAATCACTGCAGCCATCCATGCAAAGACCAGCGAAATGATACGAGCTCAAGCTGTATTGAATGCTAAAAAAGCAAAGTGGGAGTCAAAGCAAAATGAATCTTATAGAGCTTTGATATGGGGTGTTTCTCCATCACCAAATGGCCTATATTATTCACTATCTTATACATTGGTACCTCTGGTGGATAAGGAGCTTGGTGACGCTGGTTTTGACTCTTATTGTGGGTGGCTACGAGATGTCCAAGATTCAGAACAACTTGAGTCCACCATTTTGTCGACGACGATTAATGGCTGGTTACAAGATGGTTTGTAATAATTTTGATATAGCATGCTTGTGGATGAAGCCATATTAATGACTAATGTGAACCTTAGGCTCGCAGAAAGGGAATACAAAGATCTTGGACGTCATTGATTATGTTGCAACCAATGATGGTGGAGAGAGTATTCTTAACCTGATCGAAAGCCTTAAAACCAAATGCGATGCATACGGTGAAGAACCTCAACAATTAGTATCAAACGATCACTTAAGTCGCATTATGAATGGCAATCCACGCAACAACACTTTCAAGTTACTATATTACATTAATGAGCATGTTAAGGTGATGTATAGTTCAAAGATAAAGGTATAGATATTACTATTACTAACAGTTTGGTATTTGACCATCCATAGGCGGTAGAGATATCGGAGGCAGTGTCAGAAACAGCCAGTGAGCTGGCAAAAAATGCCAAAACGGCCATGACGTGGTTCTACACCAAGACCATTCTTCAAATGTTGTTGCGCGCCAACGATGACGATTGGAGAGCTTTAGATCATACTCAATTAAGTCAAATATTGTTACTTGCTGACTCGGTCTTGATTTGGCAACCTCTTACGGAATCGACTATACCTCTGGTGACTGAGCTATATCAACGAGTGCAAAACTTGGGATTGGGAACAACTTCACAAGAATTGCAAATGATATCTGAAGTGCAGACCGGCACACGTCCTGTGATTGAGCTTAACGATCTCACTCCTCGCGAGCCGTGTCCATCTTGCCAGCAAATGATCCCCCTAGCTTCTAATTTCTTTGGCATCTGCCCGAGCAACCATTTTTGGGAGCGCTGTCAATTAACCAAAACGGTTCTAGACACCCCCCAAGTCCGATCTTGCCGAGTCTGCCGCAGCAAGATCAAGCAGATTTCGCCGGGACCTTTTCAGTTGATACTTGCTGCTTGTGGCTCTTGTATCTATTGTGGTTCAACATTTTGAGCGACACAACAGAACTACAATAGTTACTATGAGTTTATTGACATTGAGTGCACATTGTAAATTAATAATAGAAAATGTCTATGCAGGTCAAACTGAAAATGAATCATTAAAACCACAAAAAGAAAAAAGCAAAAGCGTGTTTCATTATTAAACGGAGTAAAAGAGTTTTTCTTTGAAAAGAAATAACACTAGGTATACGGTTAGTGTTGATCTTGATCAACATCCATTTGGTATCGTTAAAGGGGTAACGTGAAAGATTATTTGGTGGTGAATGACTCTTCACAACGCATTGGTGTTTGTCAGGTACTCAAAGCGTTTATAAGTGTATCCGACAAAAGCCAAATCCGCACCGGTGGAATGTTCGTACTTGACGTCTAAGATAACAATGTCAATTTCAAGCAAGTCACTAAAGCCACGCAAGTATCACCTATTACCTTCCATGTCTGGCATATCTGGTACTTGTTCAAGGTCTTCCGTGGGGAAGTAGCTGGTATCTGTAATGCTTTTAAGTTTTGGTACGTGGGCCGCTACACGGTCGCGCACATTGGTCCAATCGAACCCAGCAAAGTAAGGATGGGCTCTTATCTCGTCTGCTCCATTGCGTCCCAGCCTATGCTCAGGTGAACATATCAATCTGTAGGCAAAGGGTTGATCAGTAATCATTGCTTGTCTGCTGCGAAAACAAAAGGGTCACCTGTGGGTACCGTTTGATCAAATCTTCCGCTTCCCAACTCAATACGATATCGTCTGGAAAGATCAAGCTATCTCTCCAAGACATGATTTTGCGGTAAGTTTCATGATGATTTTCTGAGCAGAATGGCGGGTATCCACACAAGCATTCAAACATAATGACACCCAAGGACCACCAATCGCATTCTTGGCCGTATCCCTGTTGCTGGAATATCTCTGGCGCAATATAATCAGGGGTTCCAACCGTAGAATAAGCCTGTTGGAGATCGCCATTTTAATACCATTTCTGTATGTTTAAGTGTTAAATGAATCAAGGAAAAAAAGAGAAATATCCCTACCAATGCCCTACGATTCCTCTTCCATGTTTCAATCTTATCCTTGCTAGATAACGTTAGAGTAATGCTGCTGGACTTGGCTATACTTGGATGAGCGGTTTCCTTGTCTCTATTGGCAGTCATCAATCGCTGGTAGTATTGTGAATCATGCGTTCTATGAAATCCAGTAGACAATCCAAAGTCGCTGAGCTTGATATGCCCATCTTTATCAATCAAAAGGTTATCTGGTTTGATGTCTCTAGTGACGGGAACAAGGGTTTTGTCAGCAAAGGATATACTATTAAAGCCCTCCCCTGAAGATTTTTCTCCTAAGGTGTTTGTTTGTGTAATCTCTACTCACCTATGCACAAATCCCATTTTGTGGACAAACTCTATAGCCAGGATGCATTCAGCCATATAGAATCGTGTCACATCCTCTGAGAACGTGTCATATTGAATGAGCATCGTCATCAGATCACCACCTGGCAGGAATTCCATGATAAGATACAGATACTGAGAGTCTTGAAAGGAATAGTAGAGCTGTACAATCCATGGCGAATTAGACTCTGCCAACACATCTCTTTCTGCTTTTACATGTGCCAGCTGTCATCAAATTAAAAGGACACAAAAAAAAAAACTGTTTAGCCTGGAAAACAGTAAATGAAGGAGGTGGGAAAGTCAGGCAAAGAGGCGTTTTTATTACCTGATCCTTCTGCATCATATCGGCTTTTCTAAGCGTTTTCATAGCATAGATTTTTCCACTATCTGCTTTTTGGACCAATCTCACCTAAAAATGAAACAGAACAGATTAATATGGATGGTGCAACCGCTTGAAAAAAACGTGTTCCGTGCCGACTGGGCTTTAATATAGTAATTACAAGTTCATACCTCTCCAAAAGCACCCTTTCCAATGACTTTAATGGTGATGAAATCCGAAAGTGTCAATCTGGTACGTCTCAATTTCAAGAAATCTGACTCCTTCCGACCCAATGCATGGAGCTGCCTTTGTTTTCGCTCTTCACTTGCCGTTTCAGTGTTCAATTTCTCTTCTAACTCTACGTACCTGACGAGGCACACCAGACCTACACGTTAGTGGTAGTCCTGACCATGCTCTGCATCTGAATAAATGCATGAGGAACGTACCGCTGTCTTCTCTCTATAGCTCTTCCAATTGAATCCTTGTAATAGTTCTCAAGTCTGAGCTTGGCCATAGCCGCCCTGTCCAATGCACTGGCCGGCAAAGGTGTGGCGTCGCGATCAAAGAACACCTCATTTTCCATGTCCACATCTTCACATGATGGAGAAATATCTGACAACGGCGCTACGACATCCATTCTTGCTATGCCCGATAGAAGAAAAGTAGTAGTAAAAGCCAAAAAAAAAAGTGAAAGAGAGAAGGAAGCGACAAGGGGCAGCTGTCACACTGTTCCTGTGCAAATATGGAAGGCTATCGCCCTGTTTTCTCAATCTCCGCAAAAGGTGCATTCAGGATCTGGCATTCAATTACAAAAGCCCATTCGACAACGCCCATTAATTGCTTTGCCTCGTCTCGCCACATGCATGTCGCTTTTGTCATCATAAATGGGGAATAGTCACTCTACTGACACTCCAAGGCACTCATCCTTACCCAACATACCGGTCATTGAGCGATCCAGCCCGGCATTGAAATTCCCTCGCTCTATAACATCCCAGAACTCATCTTCCCTGTCCCTGTCTGGGAATTCAAAGTTCTCTTCGGCGGGCAAACTTTCGCTCGATAGCCTCCCGGTATCATCAATTCACCCTCTGCAAAATGGCAGTAGCCTGTTAGCACCATCGATCAAGAGCCCTGGATCAAGTAGACGGAATAGCTTCTCGAGTTTTCGAGTCACTACTTCGCCCGAACCTGAGAAATATGTTTGGATCGCCGGTAAACGGTTTCATAATGTTGAAGGCTCGGGATATTTATTCCCTTGCGATGATGAGGAAATTGATAGAATGCATCTGCAACATTTCATGGTGCGATTTGCCATTCAAGGGTAAGGATTGGCTCTTTTCCATATGGTCCATTCACCATGAAAAAAATTTCCCTATTTATGCAAGCCATCTAATTATGATTGTCTGTACTACTCAGCAATTATCTAGCTCCCGTCAGCGACTCGCTTCGAAACGGGGCCGCAGTACTTGATGTTGGTTGTGGCCCTGGATCATGGACCATGGAAATCGCAGGCGAATACCCTAAATCCGAAGTCGTAGGCATCGATATGACTTCCATGTTTCCGACAGAGATCAAGCCAATCAATTGTCAATTCATGCGTACCAACATTCTCGAGAAATTACCCTTTGATGACGACAGCTTTGATTTCATCTTTATGAGGTACGTATTGTCTTACTACTGTCTGCTTTATGTAGTTGTAACATACTGAGATGTCAGCTAGATTCATTCAAATGGGTATTGAGGAGGAACAGTGGGACACCGTCTTGGAAGAGTTGGTACGGGTAGCTAAGCCAGGCGCATATATTGAGCTGGTTGAAAGCGATCTAGAAAGATACCGCGTTGGACCCTGTATCGCCAATTTCGACAAGCGATTGACTGAGTCCCTGAAAGCTCGAAATATGGACCCTTATGTTGCACGTAGACTGGATCAGTTACTAATTAGGCATGGCTTGGTCAACGTAAAGAAGAGGTTTATTTCTTCACCTGCTGGAGAATGGGCTGGCAAGGTATATTCACAGGAACCATGTGTTATGAATGGTTCATAAAAAATCGTGTATTAATCTTCTCAATTTTCAGCTTGGGCAGCTTACATTACAGTCCTGGAAGGCAAAAGCTGAAGCACTAAAGCCTCAACTTTGTATGTCTTGGAATACCACACAAGAGCAATACGAGAGCCTTATGAATGCTTGTTTGTCAGAAGCAGACATCCATAAGAGCTACGAAAATATCCATTTTGCCTACGGGCAAAAGCCAATATTGCAGCGCACATAGCATAGTGAAGGGCTATGACATAGAGCCCATTGCCACAATTTGTTTTGTTTTTGCTTTTTTCATTCCCTCGCAAACGATATATCACATAACTAATGACTTTCTTTTCGCTTTAATATCCTGTAATTTGTTTGTATGCTTCTAGTCAGATAGCTTTAAACCCTCTCCTACACAGAGAAACACTGTAATTCCTTTTAAAACTTTAATTCTCCACACTGATATATCACTTAATTGTACTTTCTTCATGCTTGTCAAGTCTTGTTTTCTTGATTACCACACAAATTAAATAAACACACAGCATTTACCCAACTTGGGAAAGGACTGCCAAAAGTTGAGCAAGCAATTAAAAAAAAATTTTTTTTTATTGGGTACCTATCAAATGAAATTGATGCGTATAGCAACTCGAGCATCGCAGCTGTTACATTTATTGCGCGAGATTGACCGAGGCGATCGTATAGATTAACAAAAATAGCAACGGGCAATTGCTCAGCCGATCCATAGATCGCTTTTGAGCACAGGCATGAGCCTTTTCAGGAATGCAGTGCAAGACAAAGCAAACCGGGTGGTCATGATCTCCAGAGCAATGGGCGACTCAACTATCTGCAGACGGTCAGTCCTATTAACCATTCTACAGTGATGAAGCCTTGCTCTGAAAAGGGGGGAGCATACACACTTCCCTCCTGGTTTTTTCATTTCTTTTTTAATATAAAGGATAATAGGATAAGCTGGCTCAGCTATCTCTGTGCGTATCAACGACCGCACGACTCCTAGACCGAAGCCTTTGGTGCCGCGCAGACCATTGTATCGTGCACCTTGTCATCAACGCCAGAATGCGCGAATTAATTCGCTACAGTCTTTTTAGGTAAATAAAAAGACAAAGATTTCATGGCACCGCAAGTTGTGGACGCTTTTATAGACGAATATGCTGACATTGAAAAAAAAAATTAATACCGTGACTGCTATAGCGGCTGCAAAAAGCTAGGCTCAGCATCTCAGAAAATTGCGAGAAGGACATCGAAACGATAACTTTATATTCATTTATTGATAGTGCCCATACAACTGGTGGGCAGGTTCAATTGTGTGGAAGATTTGTGCTGCTATCTTCATAAGTGGATGGTTCTTGATGAGTATAATAGCACATCAGGTCATGAATCCTTATGTTTTTTGGACCTGATATTAGCAACATGTGCAAGGTGCAAACAGCGGAAATCGTAGGCACATGAAAACAGTGTTGAAGTGATTACTTGGGCCACTGTTCGTATGTATTTTGGCTGTTTGAATATCAATGCTACTCCATCTTAGTTCTGTTAATTCAACATTTCTAACGTTGAGTCCTCCAGGTATTTTTGAGTTTGAAGCAACGTGGTACCTGTGCCTTGAACCAGGTTGAGATTGTGAACTTACTGCTTGAAGCTTGATGTCTATAGCTTATGGTATTCAAAATTCAAAAAAGCCTAAGTTGTGTATGCGAAAATCATAAGTGCTCAAGAAATTCTCACTGTTGAAATGTCCCGTTTATTGGGCTGGATTGACAAAATACAATTTGAGCTGGTCAAATACAATCTTCTGGCCATTGTCTTCGTACCATGTTTTAGTAATTAATCAAGTATATAGTGAAATAACAAGGCTTGGAGTCTCAAATTCTGTCGCTAAAACGTTATTAGGTCAGGGTCTCGATAACCTGCCAGTTTGGACTATTGATTTTGGAGTCCAAAAGGTCTCATTTAAATGCAGTTTTATCTTCATAAAATAACGCACCAAAACCGGTCGAGAAATATCGCCTGTGCACTTTAATGCTGAGTAATCTTTGCTGTAATTCTAAACACATTTTAGCAGTCAATCAGCTGTGTACTCCACGGTAATTGTAAATCAGATTCATAGCAGGACAACGCATTCTTATAAACAAATTGCCAAACCATTGAAGTCTGGCTTGAATTGATCCATATCACATCCTGGGAAATGCGATTGCGGTGGCAAGCACAAGAAAAAAGTATTTATTATAATAGTATCCAGTAGCAGATTACGATTATGAGTTTCTACTGTTGTTAGTATTTTGGTATTGAGAGTATATGATCCACATCATTAGAGTCGATTTGATAACACTTCAAATTAAAGCCCGCATTCTGCATTTTTAAAAAGATCGTGACAGGTTTAATATCGTGACTGCCAGCCGCAGCCTGTATTGTAGTAGATCTCTTTCAACCACCATGATGTAAGATTCACGAGTCCCTGGGGTCACTTGGCCTCGGTCGACCACTAGCATAGTTCAATTTAAGTAGATACATGAATCTAATTTGCTAAATTGGTTTTGCACAGTTTCAATATTGACGAGTTGACGGTGCATTTCCCGTATGACAGAATTTACCCCGAACAGTATCACTACATGTGTGACTTAAAGAAGGCGCTAGACGCTCAAGTTCGTATAATGATTCAGATTACGTGACACGCATGATAGGCAGGCAACTAACAACTAAGTTCTAGGGTCACTGCGTACTTGAAATGCCTTCAGGAACTGGCAAGACTGTGTCCCTACTTGCATTGATTGTGGCATATCAAATGGTATGTTTGTATACATCAAAAGTGGTAGCTTAAAATGCCATCCACTGAACAACTCTTCCTACTAGCATCATCGAAATCAACAACGAAAATTGGTGTATTGCTCGCGAACAGTGCCTGAGATTGAGAAAGCGTTAGCGGAATTGAAACGATTAATGGAATATCGACAAAACGAGGGACTGGAGGAGGAGTTCTTTGGCTTAGGATTGACAAGTCGTAAAAATCTTTGCTTGCATCCAACTGTTTCCAAAGAGCGTAAAAATAGAGGTGTTGATACCAAATGTCGCGAACTGACGGCTAGTTGGGTACGAGCAGCCGCTGGCAAAACTGCCACTGGAGAAGGAGAACCACCTAGTCGGCAAACTGCAGAGCAAGCAAACATTGAGTTGTGTAACTTTTATGAAGTAAGATTTGCGTAAGACATAGTACATGTTGTGAATTTATACCACATACTGACTTCTACCACGCGAAATCAGCAACTCGAAGCTACAAACTCACCCAATCCCATCCCTAACGGCGTATATACCCTGGATGATTTAAAAGAATACTGCAAGAGAATGACTTTCTGTCCATATTATTTAGCAAGGAGAGCGGTAGGTGTTCAGACATATGAAATGAGTTCACTTTAACTGAAAAACTAAATGTACAATGTAGATTTCTTTCGCAAATGTTGTCATATATTCATACCATTACCTTCTGGATCCTAAAGTAGCTGACTTGGTATCTAAAGAATTATCCAAGGATTGTATCGTCGTCTTTGACGAGGCGCACAACATTGGTTTGTATTCATGCGTGAAGATGCATATGCTTAGTCGCTTAATATTAACAATGAAAATTGATGCTAGACAATGTATGCATTGAGTCTTTGAGCATTGACCTGACTAGGCCGGTACTGGATGCCAGTGCTCGAAGTGTTGCTCTGCTGGCAGAAAGAATAGAAGAAATCAAGCAAACTGATGCTGAAAAACTCAAAAGAGAATACAGTCGTTTAGTCGAAGGTTAGTAAAAAGATCGTGTAATTTGGTTAGTAGAACCAATGCTTAATTGCTATGGTAGGATTGAGGGACGCAAGCACAGCGCGAGATGAAGATACGTTCATGGCTAATCCTGTGCTGCCGGACGACTTACTGAAGGAAGCAGTGCCCGGTAACATTCGACGAGCCGAACATTTTGTTGCTTTCCTTCGACGGTTCATTGAGTACCTGAAGGTAAACAGCGTTCAATGTTAAGCGACCTTTTCTTTCCAACACTAATTTAATTTTATTTTTTAGACTCGTATGAGAGTAATGCATGTGGTCGCAGAGACGCCAGTATCTTTTCTCCAGCATTTGAAAGATGTTACATTTATCGAGCGGAAACCGTTACGATTTTGTGCCGAACGCCTTACCAGTCTTGTACGAACTTTGGAGCTATCTGATCTAGATGACTATGGTAGTCTGCAAAAGGTGGCAGGGTTTGCAACACTAGTATCAACTTATGATAAAGGTACAGCATATTATAGCCTTAGGCAAACTTCATCTGTTCTAAGCTAACCACGTCAACTTCTATATAGGTTTCTTGCTTATATTAGAACCTTTTGAAACGGATACAGCAACAGTACCAAATCCGGTTTTGCATTTCACGTATGTAATATAGATTATAGAAGTTGTAAAAGGGTCCGTCGAAAACTAACTCTCGTGCATGCTGTTAGTTGTCTAGATGCAGCTTTGGCAATACGGCCTGTCTTTGATCGCTTTAGCACGGTAGTCATCACTTCCGGTACTCTTTCCCCACTAGACATGTATCCCAAGATTCTGGATTTTAGCGCTGTCGTGCAAGAAAGTTATTCAATGACTTTGACTCGAAAGTGTTTCTTGCCCATGGTAAGTGTCATGGCAATCCTAACTAGTAATGTGACTGGATGTGACTAACGCATACAATATGAAAAGGTTATAACAAGAGGATCTGATCAAGTGGCCATCAGCAGTAAATTCGAAGTCAGAAATGATCCTGCCGTTGTACGTAATTTTGGGCAAATTATGGTCGAGTTTGCAAAGGCAGTTCCGGATGGCATTGTGTGTTTCTTCCCAAGTTATCTATACATGGAATCCATTGTCTCAATGTGGAACGACATGGTAAGGGTTTTGCTAGCCAACTGGTGACGGTTATACCAATGACACTCTAACACATCTAATTGATATTAGGGAATTCTGAATGAAGCCTGGAAACATAAACTTATCTTTGTGGAGACACCTGACGCTCCAGAGACGACTTTAGCTCTCGAGAATTACCGAAGGGTAAGTTGCAAACCCTCTGCGCAAAAGTCCATCATCATCGACAAAACTAACATTTGTGATAGGCATGCGATAATGGACGTGGAGCTATTCTTCTATCTGTGGCGCGTGGAAAAGTATCTGAAGGAATCGATTTTGACCATAATTATGGTCGTGCTGTGATTATGTTTGGTATTCCTTACCAATATACGGAATCTAGAATCCTCAAGGCACGTTTGGAATACCTAAGAGACAACCATCATATCCGTGAAAATGACTTCTTGACATTCGATGCTATGCGCCACGCTGCTCAATGTGTTGGAAGAGTTTTGCGCGGTAAAACCGACTATGGTTTGATGGTCTTTGTTGATAAGGTGAGAGATACCAGCCGTAGTTGTACGCAATCTTTTCGCTATGTATACTAAAATCTATTATCAGCGATTTGCCAGAGCGGACAAGCGCAATAAGCTTCCTAAATGGATCAATGAAAATGTCATGGATGCTTCTACCAACTTGTCAACTGATATGGCGATTGCCAGTGCCAAAAAGTTTTTGAGAAGTATGGCCCAACCTTATGAAGCCAACCAAATGGGAGTCTCACTGTGGTCAATTAAGGACATCGAAGCCAAAGGCTCGAAACGAGCGGCAGTAATTGCGAAATAATTATCACCGCTGTGTACAGCAAATTTATACATAAATTAAGATAAAACAAAAACCCAGCGGCTATTTTATATGTAGAAAGAGCACAAGATCTGATAGCCATGACAGCCGTCAGGTTGAATGTAAACTGAAAATAAAACCTTGTCTACAATATGTTTTCTCTCTGTTTGTTGATTAAATAATACAAGTATGCTGGACACTTCTGTTCGTTCCATCTATCGTCACGTTGGCTTTCTTACTGGCTGGCTGCTCCGTTCTTACGGACCTAATTGTCGGCAATTGGGGATTGGCTCCCGCTTAGATTTTGAACTTAAGTTTTATCTGATCCAAACTTTTAGAGCGCCTCTCCAATTTACGACGAAAATTATTTCCAGGATATCTGATGACAATCTGATACTCTTTTCTCTTTTATTATATATTATAACATGCCTGGAGCAGATATCAAGAATATTGTGATAATTGGAGGATCCTATTCTGGTACGTTCAATATCATAGGAGATAGAAACCGCTCTACTGTACGCTAAATGGTGGCTTTTGCTCATGACAGCTCTTGGAAGTGCTCTCGCCTGGTCACAGGCTCCCCTGCCTTCACACAGATTGATTATTATTGAACAGAAGAGTCATTTCCAATACGTCTACGCATTCCCACGAGCAGCTGTAAAGACTGGGTTCGAAGAGTCTTTGTTCGTGCCATATGGCGGCTTGTTTGGAGGAGACGACAGACTTGGTCAAGTCGTTCGAGCCAAAGCCACTGCTGTTAAAGCAAACACTGTCGAGCTTGACCGTGAAGTCCCTGGTTTCGGGCGCAGCATATCGTTTACACATCTAATTTACGCTGCTGGCACGACTATTCCAGCTCCTGGGCATTTCGACGCCTACGACAAACAAGCGGGCATTGAATGTCTGAAGTTTTATCAGGGCTTAATTGAACAAAGTCAGAAACCACTCATCATTGGAGGAGGTGCTGTTGGTATAGGTAAGGGCGCGCATAAAATGACGGATTAAGTTGAAGCGACAACAGATGTTGATAACTTAAATTTTCGGTCATAGAATTGGCCGCGGAAATCAAGGACTACTATCCCGAGAAAGAGGTTACTCTCATACACTCTCGCGATTACTATCTACCGGCGTACAAACATAGCTTATCCCAAATGACCTACAATATGTTGAAAAATACGCTCAAAGTACGACAAATCAGAGGCGACCGAGTACACATACCAGAGGGTGGTTTCCCTCATGAGGTCAAGCCTATTGTTGTGACAACCAAGAACGGCAAGACCATAGAGACGGATCTAGCTGTAAGTGTCATTTTGCTGGATACCACATTATGGTCAAGGCTATGGATCTGATCATTTCACTACAGATTACTTGCATAGGCATGACTCCCAATAGCAACTTGATGGCTACGTTTTCCGAGTGCACACTTCATCCCAAAACCAAATTTATTCAGGTCAAACCAACGCTGCAGATCCGCGATGAGCGATACCCTCATATATACGCTGTAGGTGACGTTATAGAGCACAAGGACGTGAAAACCGGTCATTACGCATGGAATCAAAGTGTAGCTGCACTTCAGAACATCATAAATGAGATTACTAGTGGTGCTCCTCCAGCTCCTTATGTCAGCAAAGACATACCTTTAATCAAACTGGCTTTAGGCGATGTGAGTAATATGCTATTGGGGAAGATTTTGAGAGGTGCCCAACACAATGCTAATTCCTATGACAGAAAAAAGCAGTAACTCAAACGAACTCTCTTGGGCCGCTTATTACTTTGGGATCTTGGATAGTGGGTAGAAGCGTACCGGACGATTTGTATGCAAACTTTGCATGGTTATGGCTCAAAGCCACACCAAACGTGCCGGACAATGTCGAACGATAGAACGACGGTCTTTACGCAGCGAATGCATCTTAGCTGGTCGAATAACCCATTTCAATATACCCTAGGTATTCCAATACCACTAGAACCAACTCAATAAAAACACCAATTGATTCAAAAGTGCGTCTGATATGGACACATGTATATATATTTACATCTTTTCAAAAAAAGGAAAAGCTACAGGATCTCTATTCACGTGTGCTTTCCAGATCTCGAAGAGGTACAAAGCGGCCTCTGCTAGTGTAGCGATTGGTCACAGTATTCATGAAGCTAGCGATTCGTCCTTTGCCAACTGAGAAACAGCAGAAAGCGGTAATGAGGAGCAAAAGCAGCACCCACACAGCATATATTCTACTCCATGTTTTCTCAGACTCGATGGCTGGCCGCTCATAACCACCGTCTGCAGTTGATTCATTTTCTTTCTCTGGTGCATCATCCAACTTGCCAGTGGCAGCCTTGGCGGCATATTTGTCCGATTTGATAATGGCTCCAGGAGCTTCAAGAGCCTTTTTGACGTCGCCAGTATCATAAATCTCATCAGCTGCGATTTCAAAAGGAGCCGACGCTATCACTGCGTTGGCAACCAATTTATGGCCAGCTATAGCAAAGATATATAAAGTTAGCACTTGACTCAAGCGAATAGCCATAAAAAAAAACCATAGTATATACTTACCACCAGTCATATGACCGCCATCCCACCATAAATAGTCATCTTCCTTGTCAGTGCAAAGCCCGGTACACACTTCCCAATATGCATGGGTGACGTTGCTAAAGCCGTATGTAGATGGGGAGCTGACAACCTTTTGATAGAGTGGGTATGTACGAATGATGCGTAAGCGAATGTTCAGTTCGCTAGTCCAATCTGCGTTTTGCGATATAAAGAGGCTATTCACTATGTGTGTTACCTCGCCACGCGTACCATCATTCAAAAAGTAAGGCATACGGTCCAACGGAGGGACCTCCAACAACATGATATTGCTGGCTTTGAAGTAATGTCGAAGTTTAGCCTACAGATGTAGAAAATTAATAATTGGAATCAAATCTCTCGAAATCCGTGGCAAAAAGGAGCCTTTTCAACATACAATTTGAGACCTGACACACGACACTATCTGGGTAGGAGGAACTGGTTTCGCTCCGTTATCGGCTGTATTCGATAATTAGTACCAAAGTATTCGCTACCTGAGCTCAGATGTCACAAACTTTTACCTGTAGCAAGAGCAATGTCATTTATACCGACCCAGATGGCATATACCGTCTCCTCAGGCTTCAAATTGAGTTTTTGGTCATAATAAATCTCAATTTGATCCCGAATACTAGGGGACATATCGGATCGATCCAGAGCATACAAGTCAGAGTCGCAGGTGGCGCCGCCAAAAGCGAAATTGTACACAGATGCGTTCCATGCATAAGCAACATTTTCCACCCAAACCGGGCCGTTTGTCTGTCTCATCAGATTGCCTTGATCTAACATTCATATGTATGTTTTAGTTGATTTCAGTACCAGAGGAGCTAGGAGTTGACTGAGCGCTGCTCTTTTAGTGATTTCTTACCAGAATATGAATCTCCAAAAACAACCAAGTTCTTTATGGCGATGGCATGTCCAGGCCGAATGATAGCTGAAAACACTAACGACGCTAGCAACGTCGTTACAGCTTGCTTCATAGTCATGAGAATTGAATGAGTGAATTGTCGAGATGCAAGATTGAAAATGTGAGCACAGGCGTGTATCCTAAATTTAAACATTCACAGCTGGGCGCGAAATTTTTGTCAGGCCAGTTTGCACCATCCCCGCGCTTTGCATCTAGCATATAATTAGCTCGATACCATTTGAGAAGAACGAGGTTATAGAAAATAAACTGACTCCATCATTTGAAGCTAATAATCGGTAGCTTGTTAGAGTTGAAAGATGGAGAATACACAACTGCTGCGACAGTCATGTTTGAAAAACCATAAGTGTGGCGATGTTACAATTAGTTGATATAAGGCAAAATCAAACATGTAGTGTTATAGTGTTGAAGAGAACAATGGTGTATTTTATGTCAAATTATTTAGCAACAGTTACTATTTTACAGGTCGGAAAGGTAAATGTAGGGATGTTAATGCAATATAAGTCTCGCAAAGCATTATTCTAAATGTGGTGTATAATTCAAATGAATGGAACGTAGTCTTGCTTAGTGAGCTTGCAGAGATTGTTGCACAACCAATTCATGGTATACGCCATTCTTCTCAAGCAATTCCCAGTGAGTTCCTTGCTCGACAACTTGACCATTGGATACGACGCAAATCAAATCAGCGTTTTGGATGGTAGAAAGTCTGTGAGCAATGGTTATGGTAGTGCGACCGCCTTCAATGATAGCCTTGTCGATAGCTTCTTGTACAAGCTTTTCGGATTCACTATCAAGTGCAGAAGTGGCCTCGTCCAACAACAAGAGCTTGGGCTTGCGAATAAGGGCACGAGCAATGGCAATACGTTGCTTTTGACCACCACTAAGTTGAGAACCCTTGTCACCAACGCGAGTGTTGTAACCGTCGGGAAGGGAGATAATGAATTTGTGGATATTTGCACCTTCGGCAGCTTCTTGGACCATTTCATTAGAAACGTCGCGATCGTCTTGGATACCATAACGAATATTATCACCAATGGACATATCGAAAAGAACAGGTTCTTGACCGACAAGAGCTTGATGAGAACGAAGATTGGCAACAGAGTAGCTGGGGACAGTGCGATCGTCAAGTTTGACGTTTCCTTCAGAGGCATCATACCAGCGTTGGAGCATACCAATAGTAGTAGATTTACCGCAACCGGATGGTCCAACCAAAGCAATAGTTTGACCTTGCTTGCCAGTAAGATTGAATTGACCACTGAAGATGGGAATATCAGGTCTAGCAGGATATCTGAAAGCGACATTTTCAAACTTGATGTCACCGCGAACTTCGGAATGGCTGGCTTCATAGCCTTCTTGATCGGGATCAATCTTGGAAACACGATCGATGACCTCGAAAGTGCTAATAGCAGAGAGTTTGGCCTTGGCAAAGGTTGAGGTGAAAACAGAACCACGACCAACACCTTGAGCAGTCAACATGACAGCCATCATGACAGTGAACATATCGGGGAAAGAGATTCTTCCTTCGGCCATAAGACGGATACCAGCGTAGAAAGCAACAGCATTGGTGAACAGCATCATACTTTGTTGACCAGCATAACCAATAGAAGCGAGATAAGCCTTGCGAACAGCAAGTTTATGGGGATGCTCAGTAGCCTTCTCAAACTTGTTTTCAAAGTGATCTTGCTTGTTAAGTGCAGCAACAGTGCGGATTTCCTTGATAGCTTCACCAGCAACTTCACCAGATTGTTCATAAGCTTTCTTTGTGCTGCTTTCGAAACCGCGATGGATGCGAGATTCGTAGGATGCAGCACCCAAAATGAAAGGAGCCATAAGAAGAATGATAAAGGTCAAAATCCAGCCATAGACAAAAGCAATGGTCAAACCTATAAAAGTTATCAGTATTAGTAAAAAGATAAATAGATATTATACTACATGTATTTCGTAACCTACCAGTGATAGCAGTGACAATGACCTGGGTAACATCACCCCAGACTTTGGTAACCATTTCGTTGACATTGGCAGCATCAATAGCAAGACGAGAAGTCAAAGCACCCATGCTGTGTTCTTCCTCATCATAAAAACCAACTTCTTGTCTCAAAAGAGCGCGGAAAAGCTGACCACGGAAACGCTTAGTGAAACGTTCACCAGCAATTTCGAAACTGGCGACTTGCAAAAAGAAGGAGAACAGAGAGGCGATACCAAGAACAACGAAAAGGAAAGCATAGAGATTAGCACCTTGAACGGGACCAGGAGCGATAGCGGACGGATCATCGGCATTGAGGGTAAGGATCATAATAACTTTTGAGAAAATGAGAGCGTAAATCGGGAAAACGCTGCCAGCAACAGCAGCACCACAAATACCGGCGAACATAATTGGCCATTCTGGACGCATAAGTGAAAGAACTTTCTTGATAGGAGCATTTTGCTTCTTGCGTAATTTCTTTTCCTCCTTAGCCTTGAGCATTTTGGTTTCATAACCATCAAGGCCATCAGCTGTGGCCTTCTCGGACATGTTGATACGGGTTTCAGCAATCTTTTCATTTTGATCAGTGACAGCGCTAGCGACGTTAACAGTCTCTTCCTGCAAAGCTTTCTCAAGTTCATTGTCGTCCAAATGGATATCTTGAACCTTTTCACCATCAGCGACCTTTTCAGTGTTGATCTTTTGCTTTTGGACCAATTCATAGTAAACACCGCCTTGCTTGATGAGTTCATCGTGAGAGCCTTGTTCAATCAAATCACCTTGCTGCATGACAACAATGAGATCAGCATTGCGAATGGTTGAGAGACGATGAGCAATAACAATGGTGGTACGATCCTTGGAAGCAACATCAAGAGCTTTTTGCACAAGACGTTCAGATTGAGTATCCAGAGCAGAAGTAGCTTCATCCAAAAGTAGAATGGCAGGGTTCTTCAACAGAGCACGAGCAATAGCAATACGTTGCTTTTGACCACCAGAAAGCATACCACCGTGTTCACCAACGAGAGTATCCAAACCTTGAGGCAATTGGGTAATGAAGTTGTGACAATTGGCTTTCTTGCAGGCTTCGACGATTTCTTCTTCAGTAACAGCCTTGGTAGCACCCATCAAAAGATTTTGCTTAATGGTCATGTTGAAAAGAACAGGTTCTTGACTGACAACACCGATGTTGGCACGGAGCCAACGGAGGTTGAGATCGCGAATATCATGACCATCTAAGAGAACCTGACCGGACAAGGGATCATAGAAACGTTGCAACAGAGCAACGCTTGTGGATTTTCCAGAACCAGATGGGCCGACAAAAGCGACAGTCATACCGGGCTTGATGCTCAATGACAGATCCTTGAGAATAGGTACATCGGGACGAGTAGGGTATCTGAATTTGACATTCTTGAATTCAATGTTACCAACGACCTTGCTGGGCTTTTCACCACCCTCCATATCGGGATCAATCAAAGGAACACGATCAATGGTTTCAAAAATCTTGTAAGCGGCACCACGGGCGCTAGAGATGGCAGAAAGATTGGGAGGGACTTGAAGAAGTGACATGGCACCAATGATCATAGCAATAAAGACAACAAGGACAGTGGGACCGTCCATGGTACCTTTCATGACCAATTGAGCACCATACCAGAAAGCCAAACCGTAGGTAGCAAAAAGAATGAACATGAAAGAGCCGAAGCCGATGCCGGTAGCCATGCCACGCTTGCTGCCAACAATAAACGCACGATGAAGTTCCTTATCGTAGCGCTCAGCAAAACGGTTTTGTAAAGTGAAAGAATAAACAGTGCGGATACCGGCAAAAGCTTGTTCGGCAATGGAGCCAGCATCGGCATAAGCATTTTGGGCCTTGATACTATATTTGCTGATAAATTTACCCATGAGACCACCGCAGATCATCATAAGAGGCAATGTAGCCAGAATTACAACAGCAAGATTCCATCCTTTGACGAATGCAATGATAATACCGCAAAGGAATTGAGCAAGGCACTGAACAAAAAGACCGAATTTTTCGCTGATACCATCTTGGATCATATTTGTATCGGAAGCCAATCGGGTAGTTAGGGAACCTTCTTCGGCAATGTCGAACCAGCCCATATCCTGACGCAGAATAGAGTGTACATACATTTGACGAATGCGGCGAGTTTGGCTTTCACCAGTCATAACCCAAATAGATTGTGCGATATAGGAACCGAACAAGGCACCAATACCCAAATAAACAAAAGTCAAAATGACAGGCTGCATGAAGCTGACCATTTGATCTGGAGGAAGTTGGAGTGCTGTCGTCATATTGTTCAAAAATTGGCCGAGAATGATGATCGATATAGGTTGCAGGGCGCCGACACCGGCAGATAGAAGAGCAGCAATGAAAAGTAGCATCAATTCAGTCTTTGTAGCAAATCGAAAGAGTCTGAAGACGGAGACAGCAGGCTCCTTCTTTTTGTCCTTCTTCTTTGATTTTTTGTCATCCTCCTCAACAGGAGGATCACTCATAGCCAAACCATTGACTGGTAGACTATCTTGTAATTTTGATTCAACTTTGGCAGTTACCGTATCGGTTGTAGCCAATGAATTCGTCCTCGATAATGATGTACTCATCTTATAGGACGAGATTGTGTGTAGGAATGAAAGTAATTAAAGTGGAGTATAATGAAGACTAAAAGAAGAGCATGCTGCACAAAGAACCATATCTTTTTATATGTTCAGCAAGGGTTCGGAGCAGTGGAACACCGGCGCACAAGTGCGCAATCGAGAAGTCGTTGTTTCAATTGTGTTCTATGCTATCTCTTCGAAATTCGGGACGACCTAATTCCGAGCCAATCACACTCCTTAATTCATTTCGGCACTCTGACCGGAAGACAATGTATTATGGTGCGAATCAACTATGTATATGCTGAGTCAAATCACTATTCCATCGTTTGAAAGAATGTTATGCGCATTTTCATCTATCGCTTCACATGATATCAGTTTCGAGAACGATCTCAAAACCATATGATCTGTTACTATTTAAGCACATATGACACCTTCTGTTTTGCATGCAATATTCTGTCATTAAACACTTTTTATAACTGATATAACTATTACTTGAATTTTCCATAAAATGATCTTGCTGGTATCAAAGAAAGCGGTCTGACTGCGGTAGCGTGAGCGAGCTTCTTTAGCAAGCACTACTGCTTCTTATGGAAATAGAAGAATAAAATCAACCAATCATATGGAATGGATTTTTCGGCAAGAGAGATTTGCCTGCGGAACCGAGAAATATTTTGGGAACTGCTCCACAATCAGATTCACTATATATTAATGTGGTAATTTTTCTTGTTCCATATATTGATGCTTACATTACGTTTTGGTATCAAGATCGTTCCGGCACTATGGAATGGGCAATTTAGGATGAGCTATTCAACTGATTATGCAGCAACACGGAAGGTAGTTACAAGGCTGGTTCAGGGCAATGAGAACCAACAGGCTCGACGATAGGACTTTGAAAGTTTCCAATAATTGGGCGTCAGGACAATTGATCTCCTAGTTCCGCGAAACGACTGCTACCAAAATATGTTCTCGGATCATACTCAGCTTTCGATTTACCTTTGCGCGCTGTTGTATATTACCAGGACACCTTGCGGCGCTTATTACCGATTAGGCATTCGGTCCATTGTGCCGCCATTGGCACTTATCAAAGGTATTACTATGCTATGTTCTTATCCTAATCATCGAAATAAATAGTTGACCCACCAACATCTGAAACAATTTGTATCGTGAATCTGTAGCCAGGGCGTAACTGTTTGCGTTCGTTCTTCAATTTACTAAATTTTGGCGTCATCTCTATCTGTGAATTTTGATCGTGACAGGGAAATTTGATTTCTTAACGCTATGTGTGACGGATGATGTGGCATTACCGGGACGTGTGTGACAGAATTCCATACTGTTCGCAAACTTTTCTTGTTCGCGGCGCTATGGTATTTCCTTTCGCTTATCCCGCACTTGGACGCCGTAAATATAAATCCGCCTTGCTGCAACCTTATATCAATAGCCACATGTCATAGATCGATTTTTAACATTTATACAGCTACCTGCATGATGCACTCTCAGACGATTTAAGAACAAGTCGATTTCAAGATCTAAACCACAAAATATATATTGTGCAGTTTTCTAGAAGCGCCCGTTACGATAAGAAGGATTTCCCAACGATTTGCTCGGGCTTTTGCAATGAAGCTTAGCTGTAAAGAATCAATTAATGCGTGAGTCCGAGAGCTGCTGCAATTCCACCATTATACATAGTGTTAAAAATAGGTATACTCCTGCTCAATGGATCTACCGGCTCCGACTGCTTTGGTAGTACAAATTACTTGTGTTTGAGATAGCACCGCCCTTGAACCTGCTGTTATGTAAGTTGCTCATAAGCGGAGACAACAGAAAGTGAGTTTCTGTACTCGTAGTTCCATATGCAGGCAATATAATTAGTGATAGATAGGTGTGCAGCAGAATCGTATAAGGGTGACAATATCTTTCCACTCTTTTATGTATAAAAGGTTTAATCACCCAGCGAACAAGTAGTTACAGCCTAAGGCATAAGTCAATTCGCTTGTTTCACACAGAAATGCAATCTGTATATAATTGTTTGAGAATACAGGAATCAAGTCATTGCACTTTTCTTCATTGTAATTTTTTGCGACTTACTTTATTTTTCGAGCTGCCTGAAGTAAAGTCGATCCTGAATCTTAACACATGCAGCAAAAATGACATATGCAAATAACTATATTACACGCTGACGTTTAATTCATTGATAATACAGTTTATTTTTTGAATACTACATTTGATAAAGGGAGAATATTGAATGGACAGATTATACAAAATACATAATTACAAGAGGTAGCGGAAATTCTTGTTGACACCAGTTTCAGGAGCAACATCGCCTTCATCACGGTCATCGGGAATGACTTGCTTCTTCTCAACGACAGGAACACCATATTTGTCGTCCAGTCTTCTGTTGGCTCTGACCAATAGGAAGCGGAGCCCGAAGCAAAGTACTACACCGATGGACATGTAGACTAAAATAACAATGTTCGCAACTAGGTATCGAGGAGGATTGGTATAGAGCTGTGGTCCATAGAAGTTGGACAGTTGGGAAATCATGTTCAATAAGGCGAAACCAATAGCTTTCTTATCACGAGGGCCAGGGACACAGTCACCGAGCCAAGCAAGAGATACACCAAGGGATGCCCAGACACCACCTCCGCACAAGAACAGAGAGAAGAAGAGTAGAGCCTTATTGGTAGTAGCGATCTGGAAAATGTAGCCGATGACGGCCAGGGACATACAAAAAGCGATGTAGTAGCTACGAACTTGCTGACGGTCGGAAAGCAAAGCGACAATCAAGGATAGGATGGCAGCGAAAACGTAGACGGGGATAGTCATGTACTGAGTCATGCTTCCAGTGTATCCGATGTCTTGAATAATTTGGGGCATGAAGTAGTTTAGTTGACCACCGGTTTGGATGGCCATGAAAATGATAATGAACACCCAGATCTTATAATCAATGAGAGCTGATTTGAGACCAGTGAATGAGAACTTTTCCTTGGGCTTGCCTTGGCCGAGACGTCGGACAGCCAAATCTTTCTCATCATCGGTCAACCAAGAGGTGGTAGCAGGGTAATCAGGAAGAGCCCAGATGGCGAAGAAGGCGACTACAAAAGTAATACAACCTTCAATGATGAAGAGCCATCTCCAGCCTGGGAGTCCAGCCTTTCCTTCCATACCTGGTAAAAAAAAAAGCCAATGAATTTAGTCCTCATGTCACACAACGAAATTTTTGACCAAATGGGCGGGTAAAATATTCCCAAAACCTTACCATCAATGATAGCTCCAGCAAAAGCACCACCAAGAGCACCACTGAGCCAGTTACCACAGTAGAAGATAGAGTTACGCATAGCAATCTCGCGAGGCTTATAAAAAGTACTCAAAACGAATACCGCTCCACACCAGTAGCCAGATTCAGTAATCTAAAGCAAAAGTCAAACGCAGGTTAATCACCCATGAACTCTTTAGGTTTGTTCCGCAGCTTCTCTATTATCACTTACACCCAAGAAAAATCTGACCAGCAGTAAACTTTTGTAATCGTGAACAAGAGCAGTCATAGCGCTGACAACGCTCCAGGCAGCAATCAACGTGGGGACTATAGGAACGAGCAGTATTAGGAAAAATAAACCAACATAAAAATAACGGTTATACAGCCGCTACTTACGATAAATAGATGGTCTTGAACGTTCCAAGATCATGTTACTAGGAATTTGCATGGCCATGACACCAAGAGTGTAGATGGAAATAGCCCAACTGTACTGGAAGTTGCTCAAGCCCAAATCCGTTTGTAGACCAGCAACCTAACCAACGAACAAATTGTTCAGCCTTTGCGCCTTCCTACCAAACTCGACTTTTGCACCTCCACCATCACTCACCTTTGCGTTACCAATGTTAGAGTTGTCAAGACGCTGACAAATGTAGAGGAAAGTCAGCATAGGGACAAGTCTCATATCGAGCTTGCGAACCAAAGCCTTTTCGCGAGCTTCCAACTCTGGGTCGTTGGGAACAACATGAGTGTTCTCAATGGTGGAAATATCTATATCTGGAAATACAAACAAGTTGAATTTTTTAGTCAAATTGCCTTTTGAGTCGAACCCTGGTAAAATAGATGCCACCTGTACCTTTATTGATGGAAGACATTATGTGTTGTTTTGCCAAACGGTTTTATACAATAAAACAAGTCAAAAAGGGCAAAAAGATTGATTTTCGAAGTGGGGTAATTCTACTAGCCCAACCTTTTATATATTTGAGCAGCAACTTGATTTAGAACCAATTATTTACAGCCTCAAGTGGTTCATAACTCGCATAGCAAGTCACTTCTCACGACAAGTTGAGTCTCCAGCTTAAATTTATGATTATAGTTTGGAGAGGGTCCGGAGAAAGTATTTTAAACGCCGCAGTGACACTCATGGCCAACACTCATCCCACTTTCCTTATTTGGTTGCATTCCTTTACCAATTGGTCCGCCGGCCTGATAAACTCATACAATGGACTGATAGGAAAGGAAACACGCAAATTCCCGTAAATGATATGTTCTCCGTTCAATTAGCTGCTTTGTATAATCTATCAAAGATATATTTTATTATCAATATATCTCTGACTAATAAAATAGTATTTACAATAAAGCGTTAGCCTGTTCAATAACATCTATGGGGTTGATTCTGAGTACGTGAAGTCGGACTCTCGCGTAAACTAGGGATTGCAAGGCAGCCTCGGGATCATTAGAAACTAATTTAACGGGTAGGACTTGAAGTGTCCCAAAAAGATGCCCATTTGCAAAATTCTTATCGTAGTCTCCTCTTCGTACCACACGTTTAGCCTGTAATGAGACACAACTGAATATATCTGGATTAGTACAGATGCTATGAAGGGTCCTGCCTCGTGACGTTAAATTAGCGCCTGAACTGGTCCCACTGGCATCTCGTATGGTGGCTTCTTCTTTGGCGAACCAATTTGAATATACCATTTCGCCGTGCATATACGTGGCTTCTTTTAGTTTGCTGGCTCCGAAGTTGGACAGCCGCAGCAAAGTGATAACCATATCTTCACCTTCGATAGACACCGTGATGTCTGCAGTTCCGTCCGTCACGGTTGCCACTGCTTGCGCAACAAATAGCCGTCTACCTTTAGCACACATGCCGTAGCAATTGTCATTGATAACCACTTGTCCACACTCGAGACAGACCCAGCTTAAGCTGACTTGCTGGACAGACTTGACATAACATACTGTTTCGTAAACTCTGTTACTTGGATCACGGAGGTAGTCTGCAAGTATTCGTTTCTCGACATCGTTAACTTCTTCAATGTCATCTCGTATTTTGTGGTCCGTTGGAATGTTGATTATTTCTATCCCAGAACTAGGAAGCATAACTACGTAGACTAGTTTAGTGCGTTCCGATACCTTTAGAGCAGCCTTATGAATTTTAATTTTGCATCCAGACACTAGACCAATAGGATATGGCTTTCTGCCAACATTGAAGTAGACATCAATCGTGTTTTGGGAATTGATGGATCGTAATTTGAGAAATAACCAACGGTTTGGTTTGCCGGTACCAATTGTAAGATTATCATAAAGAATTTGAGCATACTTGTCCGGTTCACCACCTGCCTGAGCTGATTCGGTGAAATTTTTGGTGATTACATATGCTTCAAATGAAACAAGATGTCTATGAAAGCTGTTACTGAGAATTGAAGGCTCGTCTAAGTCACTATTGACTAAAGTGATGCTGATCAAGTCCTTGACATCGAGATCCTTTGACGCAACGCTTGATGCAGGCTTGACAGCCGACTGATACATGTGTGTGAATTGTCGAAGCTTGAAGTGACCACCATTAGATATGATAGGGTATATACCAGACTTTTCATTAAGGCGAAGTGTGGACGGTGATGACGGTTCACCTCCTGAAATATTGACCAAAACATACCAGCGTTTCGGTTTTATCTGTGGTAATAATGCGAGTGATTGCAAATCCGATGTAAAGACAAGCGTGCATTTTTGCGCTTTTGGTCCAAGTGAGGACGTTGTAATGCGGTCGCTGTTAACCAGATCAAATAAAACGATTTCTGTAGTACAACTAAGATACTGCTTTCCATGTTCGTTGTTTTGAAGGTTTGATGCTGGAATATGTTGCACATACATTACGTTCAAATGATCCTCGGCTTTGAAGGGTAAATTTGGATCTTGTTCATACGCAAAGATGCGATCTTGTTCGAGAGTACTTGGTATTGAAGTGCAAAATGTTATCTGCGACTTGATTGGCTGCAAACTGACGACACTGCTGGATTTAACAACCAAATAGCGACATTGTGAATCAACACGATTACCGCTGTCATCGATATAGCCTAAATCTTCCTCGACTATTGTACAGTTATTGAAAATGTAAAGCACCTCGTGACTAAATTCCCGTTGCTCTTCATCAATCATAATTAGTGGTATGCGACCAGTGTTATCAGCAAAATAGAGCCGGCCATCGCTGCCTCCACTGATATATCCAACCAAGACACAATAATCTGGTTTGGTATCTGACAATTTGTAAGTCCAAGCTTGCAATGGAATATTTGCTAAAGGATTGTCGGTATTGACCGATGAGCTTAAAGGTATTTGTTGCAGATTGGGAATATTAGATATATTAGTCAGTTGCGAAAGTGTTGGATAATTTGGTAGATTCATAAAGGGAGATTGTTCTTCAGATAGCGTATGTTGTGGAAACACAGTGCATTCATGATAGGACAAGAAATCTTCCACCAGGTTTCGAGGACTGTACTGATCTGAGCTGACGCGGATCGATTGTAACAATGTATCTGTTTGATGTACAAGGGAATCAACATACGTATCGGCGTCCCTAGCTTTTCGCTTCAAAGACAAAAATGCTTCCAGCCAAGTGACCATAGTCATAAATCCATATTTTTCAATGAAAGCATTTTTAGACAGAAAGGCTTTCAACATCGACGGATTTGGTTGTGGGACTGTAGTGTTATGATCGGGCAATTGTTCAACAGTAATTTGGGTATGAATACAGCAGACGATAACTCGCCAAGAACGTTCTTGTTCAACCTCGGACTGAGACGCACAATGAAAGTATTGGTCTAGCAATGCCGAGCCTAATTCATTACTGTGAAGTGTGACAATATGAGCATGTTGTATATTGACAACTGCCCCTTCCCAATATGCTGATAACGGAAAGTAGGTGGGGCTTTGTGCCAAGCAGATTGGGAGGATGTCGTCCATAATGTAGAATCCCAAAATAGGGTCGATGACATTTGTGATCCGCCCGTAGCATCGAATAGAATGATCGCTTTCATTTTTCGATCTTTCCCAAGGTTGAACAATATCTATAGGCATTTCTGACCTCGTTGGCATGGTTATTGAAGCCGCCAGCTTTTCATATGAATATGCTACTTGTTCATCTATCAGCTGGCAAAAGTCGGAAGTTTCGCCATCAAACATGAAAACATGCTGATCTGAATCTGATATTGTTGTCATCTTTAGGTTGGTCAATGCATACCACATCTCAACAGCTATTTCCTGGTAATGCATTCGCAAGTTTTTGCCCCGAAAGACGACGAAGGCAGTCATATCATCGCTGGCGATCTGGAGGATGAAATATGGTTTTTTGTTTTGATCTAAAAACACAGGCGATTTGGTTATGATGATCGAGAAAATATCAAATCTATCTTGTACGCTGTCAATGAATGGTAGCGCTTTGAACTGCAGCTCGGCTTCAATCATTGTTTGCGCTCGAGCTATACGCGACTGTTTCAGTAATGTACATATCGGATGCGAACCAGCCTCCGTTACAGTCTCCAACATGCATATGTCGATTAAAGGCTCAGTTAGATATCGTAAATGCCACGTTTTGGCAATGATTTTTTTTCCTAGAATCGATCTATCAAATACCGTCAAGCGACATTTCATCCCAGTGAACGATTCGGGATCGAGTAACATGAAACATTCATAATCGCTAGTCGGATCCCGGGAATTTTCTATGAATTCGATCTCGCCAGTCAAGTAGGCGCCGTACGTAGCATAGTTTGTGTTCTCTTCAATGTCGCTTGCTGCAAGCTCTGCTATAGACACGACATTCATATCTCGTGCCTGGTACTGCGAGCTACTGACACAGCGTTACCAGAAAGAAAATACGCGAGGCAGAAATTAACCAATCAGAAGGCCGGAAACTCTTTACCGAAGGACGGTTAACGTTATGTGACCTAAAGTATCTTAGGATTACAAATCTACGGGCTTCTCGAGCGGTTGCTGGGTACCCGCATAAACTAGCATGCGTTAGTTTTGTACGACAACCCATCGTTTCGGCAATGCTACTAAAATGACATATAGATTAATTACGTTTTGAGCCAGAGACCTGGGTGGACTCGGGAAGATATTCAAACCATAATTATCTGAAACTGAAAGGCTGTACTTCAGGGTCCGGTCACCAACTTTTAAGCTATGAAAGTTAATGGTAGTTTCTCGGGCATCTTCCAAACTCTACATTTTAAGGCTCCTCGCAATAATCTCACGTCCGATTTCTGGCTTTCGCTTTATCGGCTGTTACACGACCGACCAACTCCCACGTATCTGTCAACTCTTTCACTTTTACTTCACCATGAGCGAGAACTCCCGTAAGCTGAATTTTTAAGCGCTCGAGCTTGTTTAGCCCACTGTGATATTTACCTCCACGTACTAGACATCTATGATACCGTCATTAAGAACGGCCTTGTCATCGACACGGTGGCCAAAGTCGAACAACGTGCTGACGTGGCCATCAAGGATGGCAAAGTCGCTGCCATAGAATCCAGCATCCCTGCCGACCAAGCTGCCAACATCGTCGATGCCACCGGACAATATGTGTGTCCTGGTCTTATTGATCTTCATACTCACGTTTACTGGGGAGCAACTTATTGGGGTATTGAAGCTGATGCTATTGCTGCCAACACAGGTGTGACGGTAAGTTAGGGAAGAAGAGGTAGTGTTTTGGGAAGGCATGTCTCTAACATATGGTTCGTGAACAGACGTGGGTGGATGCTGGAAGTGCAGGAGCCTATACATTCCCTGGTTTCCGTCGTTTCATCATTGAACAGTCCAGCGTTCGTGTTTTCTCATTATTGCACGTTTCTGCCTTGGGATTGACGGCAAGAACTTTTGAGCTCACTATTGATGAGTTTGTCGATGTAGAGATGGCTGTCAAGACCATCAACAGTAATTTGGATGTCATCAAAGGTATCAAAGTGAGACTTGATCGTGATGCTACCAACGGCACTGGACTCCGTGGTATGGAGCGAGCTCGTCAAGTGTCTGACCAAACTGGCGTGCCCATCATGATTCACGTCGGTCTGTCTCCCCCTGACTTGAGTGAGTTTGTTCAGTACATGAACAAAGGCGATATCTTGACCCATTGCTGTACTGGGCTCTCCAACAAGTTGGTCGGAGATGATGGCCAGATGCTCCCTGTTTATCATGAACTAAAAGAGAAGGGCGTTATTCTGGATTTGGGGCATGGGTCTGGTAGCTTCTATTTCTCTTCTGCCGAGGCCATGACCAAGCACAACATTCTCCCTGATGTTTTGAGCAGTGACCTGCATCAGAGTAAGTACTGGGATGTCAGTGCGACTCGTGTTGTGTATACCAACGTTAACATTAATTTGTATAGTCTCAAGGTCTGTCAACGTGTATGATCTTCCTACCACCCTCTCCAAATACCTGAATATGGGAATTCCATTACCCGAAATTATCGCCAGAGCCACAACTGCACCAGCTGCTGTGCTTAAAGAACCCCAATTGGGTCATTTGAAGGTTGGCAATCCTGCTGATATCGCTATTTTCCGTATTGAGAACGGAGAATACATCTTCAAGGATGCCGCAAACACGGAAAGGAAGTCTGATAAGCTCTTGGTCAATACTGCGACCTTTGTTGATGGTGTTCGTCTTCAAGCAGCCAAAGAATCACCAATGCATCCTTGGGTTATTCGAGACTTGAATATGGTGGCAGCTCTTAATGAAAAGGGCGAAGATGTCCATATGTGTTAGTAAACCAGATGATCATTATGGCCAATATCATTGTGAATAAAATAAACCCTGTATATTATAAAATGCTTATAAGTCTGAAGTCCACTGAGTAGCTTATACGCTCGAGTTAATGAGCGCCAGAATGATTTAGATAAATGCACGAGTGCAATGAATGCTTGATAAAAATAAACACGTCAAAACGCTGTGGAAAAAGCCGAGATGCTATGTATTTGTTTACATTGTTATTTTATTCTCATGGAGTAGTTTACTATGGCAGATATACAGATTTATGATGCGATGAATGACAGAGATGGTAAGCTATTACCATCCTCTAACTGGAACCCACACATCAACAATTTCATCACCATTATCCTCGATGATCAAGAAGAACTCGTAGCAAGCAGCGGTAAGACAGCAGTGGTTGGGAACAACACGAAAAACATCTCCGACGTTGACGCGCTGGAAGTCCTCAATTGGGACTTCAGTGACAATACTGTGCTCTTGAGCAAGTTTATCAAGCTTCCACTTGGGCTCGCCAACAATGGTTCCAAAACCACCTTGAGGAGCAGCATCCTTGGAGAAGCCCAAAGCACCACCATCCATCAACAAGCTGCCGCGTTCGGGATATCTGCTGGCAACACGGCACAACACTGTCACAGCCAAGCCAGATTCATCCAAAAGCTGTGTAGCGAGTTGCTGTCGGTCGTTCAGAACGAACGAACCTGCGTGCAGCTCAGTGATACCCTCAAGTTCAGTGGAATCGACCAGACCAGCGGCCATCACAGTAGGGGTAGCACCAATGGAGATATTGTCAAATTGAACTCCATTGTCAGCAAGGAACTTCTTGTAGTCGAGAGCAGCATCACGCTCAGACTTGAGGAAGTTGACAGCACCATCACGGTCACGGGAAGCATAGGAGTGACCGGCATGAGTATAAAGACCAACAACGTTAAGAAGTGGGGATGAAACCAAGCGCTTGGCCAGGTTGACAGAGGCGTCATTGTTAATGGCAGCACCTGCACGTCTAAGCAAACCAAACCAAATCTCTTTAGTGTATGCCCTTTCAAGTTGACTATGCTGTGCATATTTACACTTACCCATTACCACATTCCACCTTCATGTATACGTTGATCTTTCGAGGGGGCTTACCACCAAACTTCTCTTCGCAGTATGTCTCCAAAGCATCAAGAGTCTGATCATGATCTGTACACCATTGAAATTAGTTAACACCCCATATATTAAAAGTATCGATGTGTTTGTTCGTTAACCAACTTACCAATGAAAATACAGAATTTCTCAACCTTTTGACTCAGATGGTATATATCGTCAAATCTATCGGGACTAACTGGGAACCCGAACAAGACGTCCTTGAGCTTGCCAGAAGAGACGAGATGAGAGTTGATGACATAGTAAGCCTCAGCCAAGGTGGAGACAACGATAGCGTCAGTCTTTGCAGAATCCAACTGGATCTCAGTAGCCTCAATAGTCTAAAATCAATTAAGCTACGTTAGTCTATATGATTCAACGATAGGGCAATCTCACTGCTATCCTAATTTTGAATCCTCATACCTTATGAGTCTTGATGTGAACACGAATCTTCTTGCCACTCTTAGATGAGACAGCAGCAATCTTCTCACAGTTACGCTTCACGACAGCTCTGTCGACAACCAATCTGGGAGTACGAGCGTCACGAAGCTTCTTGCCAACATACATGTTAACAAGGTATTCCTTGGAAGGAACAGAGAAGCCGATGGGCTCCAAAGGAGTGGTAGTTTGAGTAGGTACGGCAAAGACCATAGCTGCAGAGATAAACCTAGTGTGTAGTGCGGTAGTGTGTTGGGAGTTTCCCGAGCTCGGGTTTAAGTAAGAAATGAGATGATTTAGGTCGCTGGGTGGCGGGAGTGGAATGAAGGCGAGACTGCTTTAATGCCAAACACCGCATCATCGGCCGTTAAAATTTTGGGTTTGAGATTGTTGCGTAGCGCAAGCTTAGCTGCTACTGTCAAATATAAATAAGGTCCCTCCCAAATCCACTTCTGTTCATCAACCAAATCCAAATTTGTCAATATGTCTGGTGTCAAAGAAGCTGTATTCTCCAAGAAGGCCGCACCCATCGGTGCCCCCTACTCTCAAGCCATCAAGTACAACGGCATGATCTTCTGCTCCGGTACCACTCCCGTCAACCCTCAAGGTGAGCTCGTTGGTGTCAAGGAGAAGGATGTCCAAGCCCAGACCCACCAAGTCCTTAAGAACATTACTGGTCTTTTGGAAGACTGCGGTTCCTCCATGGAGAAGGTCCTCAAGGTCAACGTCTTCATTAAGGACATGAACGACTTCAAGGCCATCAACGATGTCTATGCTACCTACTTCCCCGATCCCAAGCCTTGCCGTACCTGCGTTGAGGTTGCCCGTCTTCCTTTGGACGTCCTTGTCGAGATCGAGGTCATTGCTGCCCAATAAGCTCGTCAGCCATCACACATACGAAAAAGAGACGCTGACTGAGTCATTGGCCAGAGTCATGTAATATACAATCAATAAAATTATGGAAAAGCAAATGGTCTTTCTCCATCTTTATTACACTTTATTCCAAGGGTTCAGTGAAATGCATTTTTTTTGGGTATGGGTGGTATGAGTTTTTGACAAAATGTGTAATGTGGCGAAATTTTTACAGGGTCCTTGTACAAGAATTCCAGGGAATAAAAACTTATTTCACAACTTTGGTGAGAATAAGGTTGGTTGCCCTGTCGGTTCCACGCATTGACTATAGGCTATAGGAGATATGTCGGGGGATTTTTTCCTATTGGGCCTGAACCCCCTTGGTTGCACTACAGTAAACTGGCGAGTAAACTGGAAATTAACGGAAAATGAGAATAAGCTTCACCTCGCTTGTTTCAAGCCCTATTATTCTTAAGCAACTTTGATCAACCTTAAATCGGGTTCATACTCTTCTTTTGATCTACATCTCTAAACACTTCTTTTAGTGGTCTCTATATACTAAGTTACAGCTGCCATGTTATATCTAACGGCTGACTTTTTTCCAGTCTTTGTGCCTTTGGGTATCATTGGTTTCTATCGTTATCTCATCTTCATCATCAAAGTCATTGCCTGGGTCGTCTACGAACCCATTAAACCCCAAGAAAACCCTGTATACACTCCTGAAAGAGATGTCACTATTGTTGTTCCCACTATCGATGCTGGAGAGGAATTTGTGGAGGCTGCTCAATCTTGGTTAGCCTGCAATCCCAAGGAAATCTTGATCGTTACAGAAGCTAGCATGTTGGAGCCACTCCAAGAACTAGCTCAAAAGATCGATCCCGACCGAATCAGAGTCTTGACTGTAGCCAAACCGAACAAGAGACTTCAAATGGTGGTTGGCATTCGAAATACTACAACGGACATTCTCGTCTTTGCCGATGACGATGCTATCTGGAAACCACGAACACTTGAATACATTCTAGCATGCTTTGAAGACGAAAGTATTGGCGGTGTTGGTACTTCTCAAACCGTCAAATCTGTAGGCAAGAGACAGACAGTTTGGGAAGTTTTGGCTGGTTTCCGTCTTACTGTGCGCAACATTGAAGTGGCGGCCTCCACACATATTGATGGTGGCGTATGCTGCATTTCCGGAAGAACTGCTACCTACCGAACTATTATTCTCAAGGACCCTGCTTTCCAACATGAATTCACAAATGATCTCTGGCGAGGAAAATATCCTCTCAACTCGGGCGATGACAAATTTCTGACTAGATGGATGGTATCGCATGGATGGAATACCTACATGCAAGTATGCTCCGAAGCCGAATTACTCTCAACTTTTAAAACCGACTGGAGATTCTTAAAGCAGGTTTTACGCTGGACAAGAAACACTTGGCGCAGTGATTTCAGATCTCTGTTTGTCGAACGTCATCTCTGGCTGAAGCATCCCTTTGTGTCTTACACTATGATTGACAAATTTATCAACCCCATTACTTTATTATCCGGTCCTGTCTCGGTCATTGCTCTCTGCTTTACTGGTTACCATCTTGCCAGTTGGGATATCATTATTTCCTATTGCGTATGGCTGTTGAGCACAAGAATAATCAAGTTGTCTCCTCACTTTTTCCGTAGACCCCAGGATGTAATTCACGTGCCTGCATTTTTACTTTTCAACTTCTACTTTGCCGTTATGAAGGTGTACGCTTTGTTCACATTGAACGTCACAGGCTGGGGTACCCGTGCTGGTATTGGAACCGAACTTGCTGCGGATATTGAAAAGGAAGCAATAGCGGCTGAATTAGTAGATGAATGCTCAGAAACAACTATAGATATATCGCCAGAAAAGACAAAGCCTGAGACACTAATTCTTAAAGTTGTCGAGAAGGATAATGACATTACAAAGCCTTTGCAAGCTCACACACAACCTACGGTTCCTGCCATTCCATTTGAGAACACTCCAGTCGTTACCACCGTCTAAAAGACTAGCAAAAATTAAAAAATCTAAGCACAACAACTAACCAGCTTAGATCAAAAATGCAATTCCTGGCAATTTTTATATTATCCCCTCCTTGCATCTCAGTTTATTTCACATTATATTTCTTTACGTTTTTCCTATCGGTAAATTTTCATATCTTTTCATACATTCATTACATTGCATCCCTTCAATAAAATCTTTTATTTTCTGAATCGACATTTTACTTGAACAATTCTTGTGCAAATTTATGGCTTGCTCATTTTCTACATATATTTAATTACGTTTTACGTTTTAGCTAAGGGCGTTGCAGGTACCTCAAGACGATCTTTTGGCATTTTTTGGTGGTATTTTCTGTTTCTTGCGTAATTGCAAATACTCATCGTAAGAATTTGCTCCTGACTTCCTATATGCCACAAGCTCATTTCGATAACGTCTTTTATGATTTGCAAACCAATAAGTGATGCTGCGGGATGGCAAACCAGTTTCCATTTGTACCGTAGCTCGTTCTTCCTTTGTAAGTTTATCACGTTGGGAATACACCTCAAAGAACATGGTTTCCAAAATATGTACAATCCTCTTGTCGTACTTGGAATTGCTGCTTATTGGTATGGGAGAATCTGCATCATACAGGGATGTCTTTGAGCTATTTGCAGTGCTGTGTAAAGTAACTTGATGGTCAAACAAGGAACTTTCTTCGTCATTGTCTTCTGAGCTGGTCTGTGACCTGTCATCTCGCGGCGAATAATCTGAGCAGCTTTCAAGGGACTCGTCTTCACTATCGATTGATTGATCACCAACAGAATCGGAAAAGTCGTCATTTGTTTCTTGTTTATAGTTTAGCGGTGAAGTAATTTCATCACCCTTTTCAGCCGGCGGCGATGATAAATAGTGTGACTCGCTTAGAATCTGTTCATGCTTCAATTCTGATTCTGGCGCTGTACATATCGGTAACGGGGAATCCGGTTTGTAGAAGCTTGCGTGAATGAGACTAGGATGGAGCGTTTTAAAAATAGGTACCTCATCCTCAGTGGCGTCACAATTAGAGCACTGGCTATGAACTGACATTGTATCGTCACCATCGCCACTGTCAAAAGCAATAGCATCATCGTTGTCATCTGGCGCCACTGATAATTGATGCATTTCCCTGATAACCTGTATCAGCGGATCTAAAGTTTGCTTCCAAGTATGATTGTGTTCACGAAACGAAGCGTCGATATGCTTCATCAGAGTTTCCATAGCAGCAATCCGACCCCGCACAATGTGTAAAGCTTGCACCATATCCTGACAGCTTGATGTCCTGGTTAATTCAGTGATGCGGTGTTGTGCCATTCGAAAGAATGCCAAGGAGGCAGGTCTATTCTGAGGGTTCCAACCACTCTCTAGGTGACACTGAGCATAGTAACAAAGTTCAGTAAGAATAGTAAAGCCTTCAGTTCCTTGTAGCCGCTGCAGTTGTGGCAAGTACCGTAGTAAACTTTTTGTGGCCAGCCTATTATCAACACCATCATTGTTTAGTTCGTTTGAATATGTGCTCATTACAGTTTTTTAAGCAAGTAAAGAAAAGGGGTCTCTGAAAAAATTAGCATAATTAATGGTGAACGCCTTGTGAGTCAAAAAGCAACAGTTGCCTTTTTGAGCGCTCAATAGAGCTTTATCACCATACATGGAAGTAATAATTGGCTTTTGTCAAAAGCAAAACGAGCAGTTATATCAAAATGAACAATATTATTGAGCTATTATGTATAATTTAGTACATTTAGTACATGGAGTTTCATATCAGTTTCTATATACAAGGATTTTAGTATCCAGTATCTAGTGCCATATCCGCTGTGTTGCAGAATATTGACACCTGGTCTACAATTTTGCTTAACCACGAAGGTTTCAATAAGAAGCCTGCATGATCTATGTCTGGCATTAATTGCGCATCGACTCCGTTTTCTACAAGGTATTTGTGGACTCGAGGGCTATCAACAAGGTTGTCGTTCTCAGAGAGAAAGATGGACATGGCTGGGGTTGCTGTTTGGGCATGGTGTTTAGACGAGGGGCTTGGCGGCCTGGAGGTTGAAGCTGGTTGAACAAAGTGAGCTGTTTGGAACCATTGAAAATGCCGCGATATGTAATGAGATATGTGGAGCTCACGAGAAGCAAAGTAATAGATTATATGCTAGTAGGTAAAGAGTGTGGAAGTCAGATACGAAAGAAATAGAAAATGTAGTCACTTGCAAAGTAACCGTCAGATTGTTAGCTTGTATACATACCTCCATGAGACGCTTGGGAGCACGATGCACAAAGTTATAGGCAATTGAGTGAAAGTGCAACAAGAACACAATGGGGTCGACCATCACGACACCTGCGACTCTCTTTGGACATTGTTGCATCATCCAGCTTGATACCGCCGTGCCTAACGAATGACCAACAAAGACAGCCTTACTGTAGCCATGTTCGGAAAGCATTTGTGATATTTCTAAAACAGTTTCGCTGGTGGTTGGAACGATATCAATTTGATGCATGGAGACGTATGGTAGTTCCACACAAAATATTGGCCGATCCAAAGCTACCAGTCGCCCAACAAATTCGGTATAAAACAACATTCCGCCAATACCATGAATAAATACAATAGGCGTCTGATTGACATTCTTGGTAGAAGATGGTCGATACCAATATACAACTTTTTTTGATACGGCGTCAGTTGCATCCTGCCAAATGGATTTCCACATAGAGATAGGATCGAATCCGAATATGCTGCCCCACGATATGCTGTAGGGTAATTTACAGCGGCTGAAGCCATGGTATCGTAATACTAAATGGACGACCTGAGTTGCCAAATAAATAATGGTATAAAATATGAACGGCCTATGGATGGCATTCACGGGGTCGAGGTTTAACCGGATGCATTTGACATTGGGCGATATGCCTTCTTCAAACGTCACTCCAAAGTGGAACTCGGCAGTATCCACCATCCAATCCAGTTCATTGGCCCAAGAAGCATTTCTTTTAACTTGATCTAGTGGTTTGCTCCAGAAAGCCCAAGCAAACCTATGACGTGAAGGTGAGGGTATGGCCAAAAGTGGCAAATTGAATATTAGGAATTGCCATTAAATTTTTGAGAGACTAACACAGAAATTGCTTACCAAGTTTCGACATTGCCAAGCTTAATTTGCTCGAATGTCGGCCTTGTGTTATTTCCATCATCGAAGTAAAACCATCCGCAAAACCATTCCTTGACGTCTTCAATAGTATGAACACAGTTCCAGAATAATGCTAATCGTTCTGACTTGGAAATGGTAATTGGGTCTGACGCTCGTTGAAGTTTTCTTCGGTTATACCAAAAATTAATAAAAAATATAACCTCGGCAGCCAACCAGTAGTGAATGAGCGTTGAGATGATGTGCACATGATTCATAGCAATGTTCGGAAATGCGTATAACAGTATTGAGTTTAGCACTGTCGAGTCACCGGTCCATACGTAGTGCAAAGCATACGCAAATGCAATTGGAGCTACCAATCCTAATACGAAGGTCAGCACATGTAAACATGTCCTCGTCAACGTATTATCGGGAAGCATGAAGAGCAAAAGAGAAGAAAGAAATGGCTGAAATGAAATTTGCTGGCCAGTAAATACCAGATAGAAAAGGGAGAAACCAAAAAGTCATCCTTTATTATTGGCCTTGTATTATTTTATTCAATTAATTTGAAATTTTTAAGATTTTTTAAACATATGTTAGTTCTGCAAACCCATGCTACTGGTGAGTATTCAACATTGAAAGTATCCAGATAGATTGTAATTTGCTTACCTCTCATAGTGGCTCTCAACGTATCGAGCTCTGGTATAGGGCGGTCAAAGTGTCGCTATTTCGGCAAACGCCGCCATTAACATATGAAAATTTTTGATCACGGTATATCTGCTAAGCTACTTACATTTAATTGTGACGAAATTCTGGGCACCACATTATCCAGCACAAAAGCTACATTCATCATTGCAGCGTATCGTTGATCTTTGGCCATCTCTCTTGATTGTGATTCCTTTACCATTCGTCGAAGATATTGTTCGGCGATGTTGCTAATACTTGTGATCAACGTGGTATAAAGCTGGAACAAAAAAGCACATCAATGTTTGGGGTAAAATAATCAGGTGTGATATGTGTGCGACCCTTACCGGTAGCTTGACGAGAAGGCATGCCTCGTTCACAAACTTGATAAGAATGTTGTAGAAGCTTACTACGCTTGCCGTCACTTTTACATCCGTACCTGGAAATATTTCGAGAATTTAGCAAACCTATTGTGCATATTCATAGTTGCAGATATAGCTCACCAAGGCTTTGGCTGGAAACTACCAAGAATCTATCCTCCTTGATAATTTTATCTAGTTTACCAATGCAGCGTTCCTCATACGCAATTATCAGGGCTTTAATCTCCTCGGCAAATAAGTCATCCAACAAAAATTTCAAGTCCAATCCAACTTTACGTAGCTGCAGCAGCAGAAATGTCAGAATTTTCGACCGTCATGAAACCTGTCCACTGTTTTTCACTTACGAGAGTACATTGATCGGTGGTCGACCTCAAACAATCTGCTATGATCCGAAGATTGAAGGAGTTCTGTCCGAATACTTGCTTATTAAAGATCTGTGCGTACGCAGTGATTTGCTCTTTCACCCAAGTAACGAATCCTAGTCGGTGAAAGAATTCGATTAGCGAATGTATTCTGTTCTCCGTCACCTACTCGCCGCCAACGTACCAGATGCCATGCGGTTATCTTTGAAAGAGTCCCTGTACCATTCACACGTGTTTCGTATTAATGTAAAGACAATCAGGGATAATTCGTTGATATACGTGGTGACATCTCCTTCAAAAGTTAACTGCCTGATTCTCTTTTTAATGACTGCAGCTCTTGTGGCCAAAAACATCTCACGACCCTAAATGTATGCGGGTTCATTAATATTTGGTAAGTTTAAGCATGATAAGCAAATCACCGTACCGATTCTCCCAAGCCTAAGCGTAACAGCCAGTTGATATTACGTTGGAACTGAACCTTGGTCAAAAGTGAGTTGCTCAGATCTCGACCGATGGCCTTACTGAGCTTCTCCACAAAGACATCTATCTCTTCTTTTATACTCTCAAGCTGACCTGCATCAGCTGAGAACGAGGGTATAATAGCTCGAGCTAAGGAGCAGTATTAGAGAACCATAGAGCACGACCCAAGTCTCAAATTGTACCGACCTTTTTCTATATATGCAACTGCTTCCTCGAATTCTCGGAGGGCAATAAAAACCTCTAATTCGTCTGGAAGTTCTGCTAGCCATTTCATATCAGCAGAAGAAAGTTGTGGCATCTGCTTTGCAGGGTCACGATCTGGGCGGCTCTTCTTGGTTCTTGACTCTACTTGGGATTGCTGTGCGAATAAATTTCACATAGTTACGTTATACAACTGAATACAGTAACAAAACGTTATCCAATTCAACATTTACCATTTCCAATAGTGGCTCACTGACACCTCTGCTGTTTTCGGCTTCATTTTGCTTCGTATGATCCAACAACTCGTCGGTAGCTCGCTGAACGGCGATCAGAATGGAGCCTTTATCTTCTGGTCGTTCGCAGCGGAAAAAGAAAACCTCCTGAAAGTGGACTACTTTGATTGTATTCAAAACCTCTGAGTTATTTTTGACATCCTGCACTTTTATCTCGCCCAATGGCCAGCATCGATCTGCCACGAGCTTCACTTTGTAAGACATTGTGCGCTTCTTTCGAGTAGCCAGTAAAATACAATCGTTCAGTAGTATGAATTGAGCTGCTTGGCGCGCTTGCATTGTTTTGGGGTGTAGTTCGGCGACATTTGGAAATTCTCGAAGTATATGACGATCGGGTATGAAAGGCACCAATCTCTGTGGGAGTGTTAAAGAACAGTTAGCGGCCCAAAAAAAAAATGTCATATCATTACATTGCAATATTTAACGCACCTGCGCTCCCTCAATGCTTTGCCATAACGCAGAAAGTTGCACCCTGTATATAGTCTGCATGTCGGACGTAGCCATTTCCGTTGGTTTTCGTCTTTGACTGATTGATTCAGAAATAGGTGTAGAGTCTATAAAATATCTTTTAGCCTCTTCATGCAGTCCCACTTGTGCAGCTTATTCGATACTTACCATTTACCATTCCAGCCATTGGGTCCACCTCGTCCTTAAAGCTGGCGCTGATTGTGCGGAGTTCTTTGATAAAGTCGCGAAGAAGTAGCATATCACCATCCAAGTTGGAGATCTCCTTTGATATGACAACAAATTCCGTATAATTTCGATAAACGTTTCTTTGTAAATCGCTTCCCACCAGGCCCTTGGCATCGTTCAGTGACCTATAGAAAGCTCTCAACTGCTCTTCGTTCGCATCTGCTACTGATTCTCGCATATCTATAAACACTCATGTATCAGCCAAATTATTCATATTTGCAGACAAATAGCAAACGGATATAGACGTACATGTTTCAGGATTGAAGTTTGGGTCTCCAAACCTTGTGACATCCACCTGTCGCTGACCGGTTGTGCTAGCCATGGTACTGACGTTGGTGACGGCAATAGAGCTGGCTAGAGGAGAAGTAGGAGATGCAGTCATGGATGTGGGGCTACTGGCAACGGAAACTGTTTCGCTTCGTACGAGAGGGCTACTGATTTTGTCAACTTTGTCTCTTTTCCGATCCGTGGTCCAACTGGTCGTGCGTTTCAACAATGAATTCGAAGATTTCTTGCGTGGTACGGAGCGCACTGTTCGATGGCTCATTTCTGGTGGAATCTCGCCAGGAGGCATTTGCGGTATAGGCGAGCTGATATTGGCTATACCCTTTCCATCTCGAGATTTAGTTCTTTTCATAGCTTAAAGCGAAGGGTTGAAGAGTTGCCAGGAGTCGTCGTTACAAGCGGGGCATAATGGTAAATCGGTTTCCCAGCAAATATGGGCATTTAATTTTGTCAGATAAAAGGATGGAATTGGTTCCAAGGCCATCAAGCACTAAATTGCACAAGGTGAACAGTTTTTATTACAGGTTTTTAGGGAAAGGGCTTCTATAATTCAGGCTGACGCGCAGCTAGTTCTTCGTCATCTGCCATAATTGCAGCATCCCAGTAATGCTCGACTTTGAAGCCACCGAGTAGCTCTCTTGCCATCTTCTCACTCTCCATGTCTCGCCACGTAAACCTCTGGAAAGCTCTTTTCTTGACTACACCTTCCCAAACCAGAAAGCACTTGTTCTCTTCTTCATCTTCATCCTCTTCAGTCTCATGCATGGTTGTATCTTCCGCATCAGCGTTCAGTGGTATAGGCAAGTCATTCCAGTCAATGCGTCGCAGCATAAGCTTCTTGTACGCTTTGATACTCTTTGGGCCACCTTCTGTTATCACCAGATTGCACTTTGGGCTGGCAATCACCATTCCAGTAAGATAATACTGTCTGGCATTCTTTTCAACCTTGAATCTCAGTTTTGGATGGTTGAGTTTCTTGACTCTGGAAGATGAGCAGAAATAAATATTGTTAGCAAAGTTGTCCAACTCCATTTATCCACCATCAGTTTATTCCACCACCCATTTTGAGGAGTTTGATTTACTTACTTGTAGACGGTAACATGCGCCATCTGTGAAGTATCTTCTTTGAGCTTGGCGATAGTCTTCTCTCGCTTCTCTTCTTTCGTAAGTTTCCGCGTCTCATTTGCTTTCTCATGCTCTGCTTGACGTTCTTCCATTTCCTTTCGTACTTTGGCTTCTATTTGAGTAGGATCTTGAATAGCTTCTTGACCCAAAACTCGCATAAGATTGCTGATTTTGACTAAGAATAAAAAACAGTTTTAGTTTTATGTCATTACTCATACTCGAAATAAAAGACGTAGATGACATACCCTTGGGTTGTTCTGGTGGCAACAGACCCAATCGAATCTTATCCTGCTTGTCCTTTTGCGCTTCCAACCGCTTTTGACGTCTCAGCTTTTTAGTTTCCTTCTTGGTTAGCATAAGCTGTCTTGGAGGTTGCCCTTGATCTTCACCTGGTGGCTTGATAGGCACAGGATGCTGTACATAAGGTGTGATGATGCTCTCTAATCCAGCCAAGTCTAGATTGTCCGCATCTATTTCATTATATTGTTTGTTCTTGGTCAGAGGAAGATCCCACCATTCGACGTCTGGCGGTGTTGGTCTCTATAGTAATAGTGCATTAGATTCTATACATTTCGCTGTGCTGAAGACGAATTTGATACCATACCTTTAATATGCTATCTGGTATATCTAATTCAGTCTGTACACCTGCTAGCTTTGCCTTTTCAGCAATGTCTTGCTTCAATCGCTCCAACTGTGCCTTTGCTCGTTCTTGATTTCCTTTTTGTATAAATTTGCCAGGTTGTACGAATTTGAGATGTCGACTGCGTCTACCTCTGACATCGGGTACTTCAGCTAGGTAAGGGTTGGACTTTTTGGCATCTGCTGATGCTGCGCGACTCGCTGGCGATGAAACTGATGGTGATGCTGAGGCGGCTGCATTTTGATTGGCCTGACAGAAGAATGCAATAAGCAAAATCGAACTATTCATCAACGCTTTCTATCACGCAAATTTATACTTACTTTGGCAGTGGCGAAGTCGCGCTTAGGTATGATGCCCTGGTCCAGCATTGCTTTCAAATCAATATTTCCAGACTTATCCAGACCCAATGGCGGCGGGGCAGCGCTTAATCCTCCTCGAAGTCGTTGTTGACTCGTAGCTCCTGGAGAAGCCTGACCGGCTCCTGCAATTCGAGCTTTGGCTTCAGCTATCCGTCGTTGCAAATCTGCCTGATCTAAACCCGGAATGTTGGACATATTGGATCTTGCACTAGATGCTGGTGGTGCTGCATTTGGTACTGCTTGCTGTGCATTACCGGCTCTAGCCTTCATAGCTGCCAGTTTCGCCTGCACTTCAGCTCGTTTCGCAGCCAGCTGCGCTTCTATGATCTTGGGATCTACCTAAAATTACCAAAAGCAAACAGATGTTGAATGAGTAATCACGAATGAATAACACCATGTAAACGACTTTTTCATACTTTTTTTCCGCTCATATAACCAACAGAACGTAAAAGATCCTTGAATCAACTACAAAAGTTCTTGTTTGTTCAGCCCTTTTGACCGTCTCAAATTGTTGAAATTGAGAATTGCGAAAATTCAAAGCACGTGACTTTAAGTACTTGACAGCACTGCTCAAAGTATGTGTGCAGATCGCTAATCATACCGCGAGTTCAGCAATGTCAGGAAGACGTAAGGGCGTTTTTTGGCCGCTTAAGTGTGCATGAATGCTAGAACTAACTTCTCCTTTGCCTTTATTCAATATTTTAGCGCGCGGGAGGCCGACACGTCGCCGTTTACGACTAATCGTGAAGGACGAAAAGTCTAATTCCGATCTTTCCGCCAATGAAGATACAGCCAATTCAGCAGATGAGACAACGTCTGTAGACGCCAAAGAGGAAGAATCCAAACCACAGGATGCACCAGCGCCACGCCGTCGCGGTCGTCCACGGATATATCCGCGACCTGGAGAGACTCCTGGTGAACCTGAACCGCCTAAAAAACGTCGACGAGACGACGGAGACAGCACCGACGACGACGGCGAAGAGGATCCAGATGGGGAACAAAAAATTGACAGACAAGGTCATTTATTGGGGGGTATGTATAATTCAATGATTTCTTTGACAAGCGCCCTTTTGTTATAACCTATATTTTTTGAGCAGGTAGAGAATACCGTGTACCGACCTTTGAATTACCAGAGCGCGGCGATCAACAACTTATGTTTGCTATGGAACCAGCGCGTATACTGGGATATCGTGACAGCTACCTGCTCTTCATGAAAAATCCTGACCTGGTCCGTGTACGAATATCAGATGAAGCAAAAAATATGCTTGTTGAGCAGAAAATGCTGCTTCCCTGGTTCAGGAATCGTGATGTCGCCATTGTTACAGCACGTTCTATTTTTAAAGTGTTTGGTGCAAAGGTAATAAAACGAGGACGAAGGTGCAAGGACGATTATTATGAAGCGCGATCGCGAGCTGAAGGATACACTGACGAGTTGGAAGACACGGAGATGGAAGAAGCATTAGGACGACGGACACAATTATCATCACACACAGCCAAACTACCAGGTTCAAATGTTCCTTCCACGGCGGTCAGTGGTCCTGGTTGGATGCATCACGCTGCGCTGTCCGTGCAAGAATTCAATTCCAGATTGCGAGGTCGCAGGGAAGAGAAAGTCTACTTCTATGACGTTCACACCAACGTTCAGCAATTGCCATCTGCAACTCAACCCACGTCTTGTGATTTTGAGTGTATCGATCCCAAGAAGAGTGATGGAGTTGTTGTCGACCCTGTGCGTTTTGATCGTCCACCACGACCCAAAGGATTTTTCGATAATCCGTCACTTGATATATTGGACACCGTCGATCATCAAAGTATTTATGATGCTATACCATCCGACATCAAACAAAATATGAAGACGGCTGGGGTTGATTTCTTCAAAGATAAGACCAGTGACATTTATGAAACGAAAGATGGGCAATACCCGATTGCACTGCTGGATGGACAGCATCAAGAAACAATTCCAATGTAAGTACAAGGCAGGAACATCCAATTGGCTAGTAGTACGTGTTGCTAATATCCGTACCTACAGACATCATGTTCGTTTCGCTATCAATGCGCCCAGAATTTTCTCCCCAGTGTCCATCACCAAAGCAACGCGCACTATCCTCACTCAGCAACAACTTTCCAATTCGAAATACTTTTCTTCCAACAATACTTCAGCGAGCATGGCCGGTACCATGGCCGCAAATAGATCCCCTGTACCACCTGGCGGCGGTCTGGATCGTAGGATTTCTGGTACGACTGCTACTTCAGTTCGATTAAGTAGTGCACCAGGAATTCAGGTAAATGGAAGAAACATGAATGTAACCGAGTCAGACCAGCAACTAACATCATTAAAGAATCCACCAACTCCTCAAGGGGCAGTGTCGTTCGTCTGCGGTTACATATCTGATAATGGCCATAGATGTCCAATCCCAGTTGCCAATCGTGGTGAGAGGTGTCCACATCATGCACACAATTATGCAAACCTCCCTCCCAGTATTGCGAAAACAGCGACTCAACCTCGGTCAGCTTCCGTAAGTTTGTTACCACACTTAAGTGTCTTTTAGTTGTTTTCTTTTTGGCTGATTATGTTCGTAGCCGTCTGCCAAACAGGGAAATGTGACAGACAACAAGTGTGCAGACTGTCATAATCTGTCTGCACCTTCTGAAGTCACCAATGGCACTACTCCAGTATGCGATTCATTTACTACCATTAAATGCACAAACTGCAACAAAAAGTATCACCCTGCCTGTGCACATATCAACACCCCTCGACAGCTAGCAGCAGTTGAATCATATCCCTGGTTATGTCCTGATTGCAAAATATGCTGTGTCTGTCAGACAGTTGGAGACGAGTCTACATTGATGATTTGTGATGATTGTGACCGAGGCTGGCACACCAACTGGCAAGTATCAGACACGCGAATTTTTTATGCTTACATCAATATCATGCAACATGACAAAATTAATCATTATTTCTAATGGTAACAGCTGTAAGCCAAAAGTGGACGAAGTTCCTGAAGGTGCATGGAGGTGCCCATTGTGTGCGCTGTGCCATAGTTGTGCAGGAAAGGAAATCAAGAATGAGAACAAGCAAAAGCATCCATACCAGCACGCTGTTGCGCCATCTACAGAGCATTACAACTACCCCGTGTACCTTGCCACCTATTGTAAGGTGTGCGACGACAATTTTGAGAACGACCGATTTTGTCCTGTTTGTCTCAAGACGTATTCGGAGGACGAAGATGAGGAGAAAGAAGATGAAGATAATGACATGGTTGCTTGTGACAATTGCGACTATTGGGTGCATACAGGCTGTGATGAAGCGCTGACACCAGAAAGGTACCAGAAGCTGTGTGAAAACGAAAACGAAAAGTACAATTGTCCACTATGTGATGGACGGTTCCAGCCCATCACTCATACTGGCCACGCTGCACTGGCGCTCAAGGGAGTTACAGCACCTAGCGGCACCTGTATTGGTCTGGTTGGTGGCAAGGTAAAACGAGCTCTGGGTTTAACATAAGAGTAAAAATTCCATCGTCTAACATAGGATTTTTTTGCAGGTGAAAGTTCGCGGCATCGTCCATTATCGCAAGCATCTCGTCGGTGTGCCAGAAATCAACGGCACTGGCGTGGCAGTTGCTTATAAATAAGATTCATTCTTCTTAATTTTCTGATTTTAATCATTTATCACTCTACGTGTCTTAGACCATAAAAACAGTTGAATTAAACTCAATAATATATATAAACTAAAGAAATGTGAGCAATGAATTAGGCGCGGCAACACGTCGGCTTATAAAGTATCAATTGTCTCATCCCGATCATTTTTCATTCAAAGCATTTATATATGAAAAAAGACGTGGAAGGGACGAGAAGAAAAGAAAAGGAAGAAAAGAGAGAGAGAGAAAATAATAACTAGTCCAGAACCCCAGTGTTCATATCATCCGTAGATTCCTCCAGTAAGCTGTATTGCTTTAATAATACACATTCTCCACCGTTTTCCAAATCAATGTTGTATTGATAAAACGATCCTTCAGACGTGACAACCATCACTTGAGGTGTGGTGCTGCAAAGGCGGGAAATTAGTATGCATATATTAATTAGTTTTCTTAAACATGGCACAGAAACTTACTTGCTGAGCGCAACAATACTCTGTACTCCAGCAGCTGGAAGCTTTAATGATGCAAAATCTCTTGCTGGTTCCCATATTTCAGTCAATGCGTCTGGTAAATATGATCCAACACTTCCGGCAATATTCCTTCCTAAATGCATAGACGAGCGACGAAGCATTTGCCTAAGAAATCAAAAGAATTAGATGGGCACAAAACCATACGGAAACCCTCAAACCAACCACTTACCCAACGCTTGAGCTACGACCTCGACTGTCGTCACCTCTTGCAGCATTATTAGATCCCCACCGGCTACCACTTCCGCTCTGCTGAGGCCCGTCCGATGACAGTTTGAATATATGCACAGTTTCTGTGGCACTAGATACGCAAAGTAACGTGCTGACAAGGTTAAAGGAAATGGAGTATATCTTTGCTGGATAGGATCCTCTGCGGAATTGGAAGACTTTTCGAGCATCTGGTATAGTAAACACTCTAATGACCGTGCCCTACATGATAAAACAATTAATTTTGATGGCAACGACATTAGCACACCTGTTCTAACTGTGTCAATTACCTTATCACTGGCAGTAGCCAGTAGCGTTCCCTCTGAATTCATGGCAATACAGCTAACAGGGCTCTTGTGGGCTTGAACAATGTTGACAACTTGCAAGGAGAGAGCATCAAAAATCAAAACATCACCGGACGCATACGACTGCGTTGATGCCACTTGGTTGCCTGACATGGGTATTGTGGATGATGAGCTGGGTGAGGGATATGCGATGTAACAATTCTCACTCGAAGGTGACAACGCACAGATAGCTATACAAATTCGTTAGCAGCTATACCTTAAACTACACAACCACGTTTTAACTACTCACCCGATGGATTAGGGCTGGTGTCAATGGTATGCAAAAGCTTCATATTGCTGATGTCATACACAAAGATCTGCTCTTCCAACACTACAATCAGTCTACGACGGTTCATTTTCACGGAGAGGATCGAGGTCGGAAAGGTAAGCTCGCATATAGTCGATTGTCGCTAAATAGAAAGCATAATGAGGATCAAGCATAAAAAGATCAAATGTAATATCCTGAAAAGTTCGACTCACCTTTGTATTAATTATCTGCAGGTGCCTGGGTGAGAAAGCAGGCTGTTCCCCAGCACCTACTAAAGCTACTAGAGAAGTGCAAAATAACATTTCCACGATGCCTATGCCGCCATCAGCTATTATTAAAATATAAATTGGTGGTCATTATGCTTGCATTGCGGGTTGGATATCATATTCAAGCGGAGGCCAAGGGGAGTATAGAGGTACGGACTTACATTTGGAATAGCATTTCCCAAACGGATCACAGTTATAAATCTTGTAGCCGTTTTTCACTCCCACAGAGATGCAGCTAAAGTCCTGGTTGAAATTAATGAACAAAAGTTCATTGGAACTTTTGTCTCCCAGATTCATTTGTAAAACAGTGCGGTAAATGACCAAGGTATAAACCACGCGGCCGCGAAGCAGCGGTCAAAAGGTTGAAATTGAATTTTTTATGATTCAGCTGACAGACCATGCGGCATTAGCTAAATTTTATGGGATAATTTGGCTATAAAATAGGAACACACAGTGTCCCACATTCAGGATACGAAGCTACACGCTACCAAGCGAATGGGGTTTCAAGCATATACAAAGCAGTGTTTTATATCTGTGTTAAAGTAATAATAAGCGCGCCCTATACTCACAAAAGCTGTAATACCGGGCATATTTTTGTTGTTTCAGACGTGGCGTCTCCCATGGGTATTTGATATTGCTTAGCAGTGCGATCGAGAAACACCACCACCACGAAATAAATTCGATACTGCAGCAAACATATTTTTCAATGCCATTGCACAGCCCATGCGGCATGCATTACCTTCTATGAAACATAAATAATGGCAGAGTGACACTCACAAACAACACACGCGCATGATGAAGTACTAAAGCTTACCAAGAACTGACAAATTAAAAGCGAAAGAGGTGTGGTTACTTTGGGCATCTACGTCAAGTAAGGATTTGTCAGAGTATGTATGGATATAAAGAAATTGCCTTATTGCAAATGGAAAAGCTTAGGCGGCTGCTTAGTTGAAAACTTTTGGTCAGCTCTGAATAAGCGCAATATGGCCATGACGTGACATTCAGAGCATGGCCACGCTTTATTTTATTTTTTTCCCTAAAATATAAAAACCTCGTCCAAGCAAATCGCGGTCAACTTTATTCCAGAAGCTCTCTCTTTCTTCCATTTACGTTTTTCCTTTCTACCTCTAGCCTATTTTACTCACGCGCAACTGACTTTCTATGGAGGACGAACATTTTAATCCTTTCCAACTCGACTCGGAGCGTGAAGCGGCTACCAAGAAGCCTGAAGCATTACCGGAGGGTATGCATTATGTTGCCGACACCCGCCGTATATCAGTGGCTCCTCCTCCACGCCGTGATAGTTGTGATGATGTCGAGAGCACTCGTTGTAATTTTAGGAACCGTGGCTATCTTCCCATTGAAAATTATGGCTTGATTGGCAACTTACGCACGGTTGCCTTGTGTGGTACCGATGGGTCTATAGATTACTGCTGTTGGCCAAAGTTTGACAGTCCGTCGTTGTTTTGTCGTATGCTTGACAAGGACAAGGGGGGTCATTTCAGTATTACTCCTACCAACCATACAAGCAACAAGCAACAGTATCTTCCCAACAGCAATGTACTGACCACCAGGTTTTTATCGGATGAGGGTGTGGGTCAAATTACAGAATATATGCACATCCCCGAGAGCTCACAGAGAACTGCCACTAAACCGCTTCTCCCTTGGATTATTCGTACCGTTGAGGTCATCCGAGGAACTGTGTCTTTCCGCATTGAATGTTTTCCCGCTTTTAACTACGGATTGGATGAACATACCACTGAGGTGACCAAACGCAAACCAGAGAGTTTGCCTCCGACGGCCTCTATCTATCCTGAAGATGATATTCCTCATTACGCCTCGGAAGACAGTGTCGTATTCAAGTCCAAAACAATGAATATTGACTTACGATGGGTAGTCAAGTGTGGTGAGTTTGAGTGCCCATATTTCAACTTCAAGATTGAGGACCGTGGTAAACTTGGTATGAAGGGTCCTGGCGTGGTCACCGAATTTGAGCTGAAGGAAACTCAAGAGGTGATGTTTATATTGCGCCAAATGCCTGGTGACCCATCTGCAAATGAAACGCCGGCTCAGTACCGACTTCGTATGGTCAAGGACCCTCCATTGTCCATTAGTTTGATGGAAGCCTTGTTCCGACAAACCGCCAAATATTGGCAGAACTGGATTAGCGGTAGCTCATACAAGGGAAGGTGGCGCGAAAACGTTCTACGAAGCGCGCTTACGCTCAAGCTACTGACGTATGAGCCGGTACGTAAAAATTTCCATTGATTGAGTTGTGTAAAGTGATGCAATAGGAAATACTAATTTATTCAATGCCAGACTGGTGCTGTCGTGGCATCTCCGACATTTGGATTACCCGAAGGTAAAGCTCGTGTCCTTGCATACTATGACACGCCACGCCATGTTTTTTAACATACGTTTTACAGCCATCGGAGGAGCTCGTAATTGGGATTACAGATACACTTGGATTCGGGATGCATCGTTCACAATCTATGCATTCTTGAGACTTGGCCTTACGCAAGAAGCTGATGAATACATGAAATTCATTGAGGATAGATGCAATGACTTGGTGAGTGTTGGGTATTTTATGGTTCGATAAAACATTCACTGCAATTTGCTGACTAAACATGGATACAAGAACGAGGATGGATCTTTGCAAATCATGTATAGCATTGACGGAGCCAAGAGATTGGATGAAACCGAACTTGATCACTGGGACGGATACAGAGGTTCCAAGCCCGTTCGCATCGGTAATGGCGCATATGACCACGTTCAGCTGGATATCTATGGTGAGCTCATGGACGGTATTTACCTATACAATAAGCATGGTACTCCAGTCTCGTATGACATGTGGTGTGCTGTGCAGAAGCTGGTCAACTATGTCTGTGAGAACTGGAAATCTACCGATATGTCCATTTGGGAGGTGCGGGGACAGCGACAAAACTTTACCTACTCCAGAGTTATGTGCTGGGTTGCTGTAGATAGAGGTCTTCGTCTAGCTGAAAAACGCATGTTCCCCTGCCCTGATCGATATAGGTGGTCTGCTGTGCGCGACGAGATATACCTCGATATTATGGAGAATTGTTGGAACAAGGAAAAAGGAATCTTTACACAATCCATCGAGTCACAAGATGCTCTTGACTCCAGCGTATTGATCATGCCCCTTGTGTTCTTCTGCTCACCATGCGATCCCCGTCTTATATCGACTATCACTCAAATGCTGCTTCCTCCAGAAAAAGGTAAGATGCCGGTTGGTTTGAAATGCCATAAAAATATATTATACTGATCCATAGTCTCCAGGTGGTCTTGTGGCGAATAACTTGGTGTTCAGATACAACTTCATGACAACCGATGACGGACTGGGTGGTTTGGAAGGCGCGTTCGCAATGTGTACCTTCTGGTTGGTGGAAGCCCTCACACGAGCTGGCAAGTATGACAAGAAACTGCTCTTGCGTGCACAAGTCATGTTCGAACAGATGGTGTCATACTCAAACCACTTGGGACTATTTTCGGAAGAAATTGCACGCTCTGGTGAGCTATTGGGTAATTTCCCTCAAGCATTTACACATATTGCATTCATTAGTGGTATGTATTTTGGCCATTTATTATACAAAAAGCTATACAATGTTGGGATACTAACTCAAATGTTCAATTAGCTGCCTTCAATCTCGATAGAGTTTTAGCTGGACACTAAGACATAGTGATGTCCGGTTACATTGTTTATCGATAAGATACGTTTGGCTAGGACCGGTCAATTCTGTTTTTGTTTTTGGCATTGGACAATTGTTTTTAATAAACCTATTTTGTAAATGGATTGGTCACACTTATTGCGCAGCATTGGCGCTTTAGGTTGCTTCATGAACTCTCATCATTTATCCAGTTCAAGCAAGATGAAATGGTGTAATATATGGCAAACAGGTACTCTAATATTTCAATGAACACAAACTGCCAACCAAACGTAATTTTCGGACTGATAATTGCTGGAACAAGGTACTATTGGTAGCAAGGAGTGATAGCACATGACGGCCGGCATTCACAAGACAATACTGAGCTTCGAAGATGGCCGGCCATCAATTTGGATATTCCCCAGACATAAACTTCTGTCTTGCTCCACCAAGTTCCCATATGCAAGCCATACACAGAGACATTTCGGAACGCAGGTTTACTGGCGGTTAATTGCGTACTGCCAGCCAATGGATATCTCCGTTCACCAGTAGGTTGGGAAGCTGGGATAATGGATGGGTCAAGCTGTTACCGGGTAAACCGAAAAAGGAAGTTGATGATGGAAAATCCCAATATGGATAACCGACAGAAATTCTCAGTCTCAACGGCTGGTAAAATGTGGGGTGAAATGGGAAAAATATAAAAAGGTCCGGGGATGGTTTTTTAAAGTTTGTTTGACTCCAGGACAATAACAATAAGCATGTTTTCTACTAAAAAAGCTGGTGACATCTCTTCTGCTTTCTCATTTGGTGTTAAGGACGAGCTACCCGCTCACTACAAGGATCTGAAGAACCAGTTGCGCCCAAGTAATATCCAAGAAGCTTGGGATAGACTGATAGATGTATACGAGAAGGAAAGCCAGGAAATTCAAAAGGCTGGATCCAATGCTGTTCCGCAAGTGGAATACAAGGATATTGAAGCTAACAATGGTAGCTTTCCAGATCACATTGTAAAGGCTATTCGTAAGACTGGATGTATTGTTGTCCGTGGTGTGTTTGATCGGGAAGAGGCATTGGGCTACAAGCAGCAAGTCAAGGATTATATCTCAAAGCATCCGGGAATTAAGGGATACCCAGGTAAATGGTCATGTCATGGTATGACTCTGTGATGCTCAAAACCATTTGCTCAATTTTTTGCACTATAGCTGATGATCCACAAGTATGGGAGTTGTATTGGACAAAGGGTCAAGTTGCTGCAAGATCGCACCCAAATTTCGTAGCAGTCTCAAATGCAATAAACAAGATATGGCATGCATCGGACGAAACTGCCATTGATCTGTCCACTAATGTGGCTTACTGTGATCGTTTGCGAATTCGGCAACCTGGAGACACAAGCTTTGCCTTGGGTGAGCATGTTGATGGAGGCTCCGTTGAACGTAAGTTGAAGTGCATAGAGACGTGGAAGATAAAGCATGTACTGAAGAAATGTTGATAGGGTGGGAAGATCCGGAATACCGCAAATGTTACCAACATATCTTGAACGGTGAATGGGAAAGATACGATCCATTTGATGCTACGCATAGAGTTGATGCCGTCATGGATATGTATAATTGCAGTGGTACGTTGACATTTGGAAGAGTGCATCAAAAATTTGCCAAAAACGGACGGTAAACTTAATGTCTTCTACGTAGGTGGTTGCTCCATGTTCAGGTCTTTCCAAGGTTGGGTGTCGCTTTCTGATGTCAAGTCTCCCAATGGTGGCACTCTGAAAGTGTGCCCACTTATTAAGGAAACAACTAGCTACATAATGATGCGACCACTCCTATCTGATCTTAAGGATAGCAGGTAGAGTCCCAATATGGATAAGAAACATGAAATATAACGCAAGGACTAACATTTCTCAGTGATATGGGTGGATCGCGACCTGGTTCACAGCAATTGATCAATGAAGAGCAGCACCCGCACATTATTAAAACCATGGTAACTGTGCCTGAGGTGCATCCTGGCGATTGTGTCTTTTGGTCAGCGGATACTGTCCATGCTGTTGAGAAAGAGTGCCGAAATCCAACAGATAGCAGTGTGTTCTACATACCTGTTGCACCACTTTGTGCTATCAATAGCAAGTATCTCAGACGTCAGAGAGACTGTTTTGATGGTGGATAGTAAGTTTAAAAAGTGCTAGATACCACCAGAGTTGATTATTTGTTGTTAACAGTCCCGTTCATAGTACACCAGCGGACTTCCCAGGCAATCATTGCGAACTTGAATTTGATGACCGAGCCAAACCTGAGGATTTAACCAACTTGGGAAGACTTGGCATGGGCTACACTCGGTTTCAAGAAACTGCTAATATGACAGAAGGCCAAAAGCAGGCTATTAATATTGCCAACTCTCACTTGTTTGAGTAAACTATATATATAAAATATGCGTATAACCTTTTTGCAGTAAAAATTAAAGACTATTTTCCGCTTTGAATATTTTATCCGTATGAACTCAGATCTCTCACGCTCGGTGCAATCAAGCAGTAAATTTTGCTACTTTGCTTAACATCAACTCCTTTCTTTCCTCTTCGTTCTTTTGTCAAAAAAAAAATGCAATCTTTCATTGAAGTATCCAAGGAATCTCATTTCCCTATCCAGAACCTGCCATTCGGCGTATTCTCCACTGCTGATAAGGTAAGTATCCCCTTTCGTCTCATGCCCTTTGATCCGGAGACTCACCGTGTTCACCAATCATGCTAGACTTCACCTCGCGTTGGTGTAGCTATTGGACAAGAGATTGTAGATATGTCTGTCATTCAGGACTCAGGTCTTCTTTCAGATGTTAGTGGTCTACAAAATGGAGTCTTTGAGCAGGTATGCATCAGCTTGTACGATTTTTCGGCGTTGTTGGGTGATTAGCCGGTTATTTACGTACCTATGTTTGGCTAATATAGCCTAGCTTGAATGCTTTCATGGGACTTGGAAAGCCTGTTTGGACGGCAACTCGACGTGCACTTCAGACTCTTTTGTCGGCCAGCGAGTCTCGTCTTCGTGACGATGCCAGTCTCCGCCAACGTGCCTTTGTGGCTCAAAAGGACGCCAAAATGCATTTACCAATTGCTATTGGGTAAGTTGAAATTATGTAAGTTGAGGACTGTATGCAAACCCACTCATGAGTGCTTGATAGTGATTACACCGACTTCTACTGCTCTAAAGAGCATGCCACCAACGTTGGCATCATGTTCAGAGGCAAGGACAACGCTTTGCAACCCAACTGGTAAGGAACAAGAGATATTTCGAAAGCCGCGAACCTTCAGTTAATCTCTATGCTAGGTTACATATCCCCGTTGGTTACCATGGACGTGCTTCCTCCATTGTTCCATCTGGTACACCTATTCGCAGACCCTGTGGTCAGCGCTTGCCTGGTAAAGACCAGCCACCAATTTTCTCCAAGTGTGCCAAACTCGATTACGAGTTGGAAATGGTAAGGCATCATACAAAAACCGGAAAACAGTGATTGATGAAAGGCTGACCAGTTGATTCAGGGATGGGTTGTAGGAACTGGAAATGAACTCGGAACCTCTATAACAACTGCAGATGCAAAGGAACATATATTCGGCATGGTTATGCTCAATGATTGGAGTGGTAAGCACGGACTGTCAATACTGGACTGCTATTGGTTTTTGAAAATGAAATGTACTAATATCAATGTTTAATTCCCCAAAGCTCGAGATATCCAAGCCTGGGAATACGTCCCATTAGGTAAATATTAACAATATCATACTGATCCACTCAATCCTACCAAGTTAATCTAACACACATGATAGGTCCTTTCTTGGGTAAAAACTTTGGCACTACCATTTCCAACTGGATTGTTACGTTGGATGCTCTTGAGCCATTTTTGGTTGATGGCCCCGCACAGGAGCCTACACCCTTAAAGTACCTGCAGGAGTCAAGCAAGTCTGCCTACGATATTAATTTGGAAGTTTCTCTCAAGCGTGAGTGCATGACTGGACAGATAAGCAGTAATAGATGATGGGATAAAGTATTCTTACACCATCTTTTTCTACAGATTCACAGGCTTCATCATTTGAGACTATTGCCAAATCAAACCTCAAGTACATGTACTGGTCAATAACCCAGCAACTCGCTCACCATACCGTCAACGGATGCAACATGAGAGTCGGTGATTTGGGTGGTACCGGTACCATTTCTGGTCCGGTAAGTTAACATTTGCAAAGAACAGAGAAGAAAATGAGAAAAAGAGAGATATTTCTCCTCGCTGAAAGACAAAGTTTACTAACAAGCTCTTTATCACAACACTGACATCTTGTTGACTGTAACTCACAGACTAAGGAGAGCTTTGGATCACTGCTTGAGCTGACTTGGAATGGAACGGAAGATGTGCCTTTGAAAGATGGTACTACACGAAAGTTCTTGGAAGACGGTGATACGTTGAACATGACTGGATATTGCGAGAGCTCTGAAGGATGGAGAATCGGCTTCGGAGAGTGTGTTGGCACTATTTTGCCGGCTAATATCTGAAAAAAAAGCAAACAATATCGGTAAATAGACAATGCAAATTCATGAAATAAAAGACCAGACTTGCCTTTCAACAAAAATGAAGATATAAATTAGTACTGTCTAAAAGTTAGGAGTATATACCACAAATACAAGAGCAATCGAATATGGTGGTGTGTTTGTGTGGTTGGTTAGGTGCTAATCGGCGCGGTCGATCTCTTTTAAGCCAAAGCTCCAGCGATAAATGCATCTTTGGAAAATAGTCAGAAACATTACACCGGATCCAAAAAATCTTATATAAGAGGGCCCCCATTTACACTCCTTTCCTTTTGCCTCAGTTTTTTTCTTCAACCGTCTACTTCACTCGTTTTTATCATAGTTCGTTAAATGACGCCAGACGCTCTTCATGATGAGCCTAGCAAGAGTGAAGAAAGGATTGAGTATGCATCCTTCACCAAAGCTCAAGAACGTGCCCTAGTTCGAAAGTATGATCTTCGACTTTTACCATTCTTATCATTCATGTACTTGTTCTCGTCATTGGATCGCTCTAGCGTTGGTAAGGTCACAAGTTTACCTATTTATTTCCCATCAAATGCCAACCCCATTATTTAAACTTTCTGTGGTCGCCAATACATTTTAGGCAATGCTGTGCTAGACAACTTTGAGCAAGACTTGGGCATGACAGGCAATCAGTTGAATACCGCCATCACCATCTTTTATGTAACGTATTGGGAATATAGTGCACGGAATTTGCTATGCAGGAGGTACTGATGATGCTATGCTATGCTATGCTATGTAATTAGGTTGGATTCTTAACGTTTCAAATCCCATCCAACATTATGCTGAAGCGATATAGCGCCAAAGTCTGGTAAGAAAAATGACCTTCGAAATTTTTCAAATCAACTTTACTCTCAATTGAGATAATTAATGTCTCGCATTTAGGTTGCCGTTTCTCATGATCGTATGGGGCACAATTGCTTGCTGTCATGCTGCAGCTAAAAACTATGCGCAACTAATGGTTCTGAGAGTGCTTCTAGGCTTCTTTGAATCCGGGTTTTTTGTAAGGCCACAATTTATTTGCCCTTGGAGTTTGCTTTTGAGTCTCGGCGATAAATTAACCTTTTTTGGCTTTTCCTTTGCGCCCTATTTGTTTTATGTAACTTTCCGGTTACAAAGCCTGGTAAGCGTCGTAAAAAATAGAGAAAACACCAGAACGAGCCATGTGATGACTCTCGGCTTTTAGTACGGGACTGTAACTAATTTCATTTGCAACTCATAGGTGTGGTCTATTACTTGACATTATTTTACAAGAAGCGAGAGATGGTAATATTTCACTCAAAGTTGTTATCAGAGCCCCAAACCTTGTCACAGCTGCTAATAGAAAAGTTACATTCAGGCCACAAGGATTGCTATATTTTGGGGCAGTACTACCGCAGCACACGCTTTCGCAGGTTGGTTTGAAATCCTACATTTCCACCGCGGTTCGATGACAATGGGCTAAAATGTGGAGTAGGGGTTTTGGCTTTTGGTATTTTGCAGATGCGCGGTATAGGAGGTCTTGCAGGATGGCAGGTTGGTTCACAGTAAAAGGTGAATTACTTGGAGGCTGAAACATATGAATAACATTCCGTTTACAGTGGCTATTCTTGATTGAAGGCATTCCGACCGTTTTGGTTTCTATTGTTGCCTTGTAAGCGAATGGAGAATAATTTATTTAGTGGCGTCCGAGAGAGAAATCGATCCAACTAAATTGTTCGTAACTATGCTTTAGCTTTTATCTTCCGGCCGATTCTTCAAAATGCTCATGGCTGACAGAAGATGAAAAGGTATTAGCTGAAGAGCGGCTTCGATTGGAGGGATCTGGTGGCCATCAAAGCTTGGGTGATCTTTCGTCCAGTAATCGGCAAGAAGCGTTTGCAGCTCTCAAGGACTGGAAAGTATGGTTGTATATGATCATTTTCTTCTGTGGCAGCGTACCCAATACGTCTATTTCAAAGTAGGTTCATGATTTTGATGCGAGTTCGAGCTATACTTAAATTAACCACTGAACCTGAATATTAGTTTTCTACCAACCATTGTCAGTGGCATGGGTTATAGCAACAAATTGGATGCCAATCTCATGTCAGCGCCTCCATACGTTTGTGCCGTCGCGGTGGTGATCCTTGTTGCGCATTCATCCGACCGATTCTCCGATCGCGCATATCATGCCATAGGTGGTGCGGTGGTTTGCCTGGTGGGTTACATATTGCTAGTCAGCATAACGGGTAACAGCGCTCGGTATGGAGCTGTCTGTCTGTCAGTTGCGGGTGTGTTCGTGATCAACCCAATAGTGAATGCGTGGCTTACTGGCAATATCGCTCCGGGGATGAAGAAGAGTGTAGCCACGGCCATGGCTGTTTCCGCAAACAACGCTGCAGGATTGGTCGGATCCAACATCTATTTGAAGAGTGATGCACCAAATTATAGTAAGTTGATCAGTGTGCGAATTAAAGAAATGGCCTCTGTATGATACACTAACTGATATCGTTTAACTAGTCCGCGGTCATACAGTCAACTTGGGGTTCACGGCCTTATTCATCGTATTGGTTCTGCTCCTGCGGTTCCTGTTGTGGCGCGAGAACAACAGCCGCCAAAAGCAACTTTCAGACTTGGAGGACAGAAAGGTGGTTGAGGACGATACACGCTTTGGCGATCGCAGACTAGAGTTCAGATATGCGCTGTAGATATGTGTTGTAGTTTTAAATTTTACATGCCTATATTGTACAAAGTTGATAGCAATGTTACTTTTCAGGAAATAGTAATTGATTTTTTTTACATTGTACATTGTACATTTGAGTTTTTTTATTTAATTGTTGCTTTTTCTATTTTATGAGCTTGCTACTGCCATCGACGGAAAACACAGCAACGAAAGAAAAAACTGAAACGATTATAGACAGAGAATTGGCTAAAGACAAAGCACTGGATGCCTTTAGGTAAATAGGGTGAAGAAGCATCTAGGTTTTGGATGGTGTTGCATTATGTCAAATTGTCAGCAAACTGACATCGATGGTGTCGAATATGACCGCCGTTGAATTAGATGTTTCCGGCGAGAGACAGTGCCTTGGCAGCTGCCATAGAGTTGCGTCGTCTCAATTCATCCACACCACCATGAAGTTCGTTCAAACGAGTCATGTTTTTCTCGAAGAATAGATCTGGGTTGGTGCAAGTACCAAGTGCACGTCTCATTTGAGTATTCAGATAACTCAATCCGACTTGATAAGACGCATTCATCCATCCGAAACCTTCACGAGGCACGAACTTGAAATCCACACCCACATTACCATATTCCACCTCGACTTTATGGGTCATACTGACAACGTCGAACTTTTCAGGAACTACACCATTGAAGTCGACAAAAGACTTGGTAATTCTATTGAAGCAAATATTGTCAGCGACTGGCGAACTAATATCAAATTAACAAACTTTTCTAAACTTACGTATACAACCAACGGTATGCTAGTCGACGAGCAACATCCATCATGTCATAGTTGGCAAATCCACGCCAAGCCATGATTTGATGAGGTGCCCAACCGAATGGGAAGTCCCATTGACGATTGGGACGGTCAAGTGAAATTTTGCCTCGCGAACGCTCAGTTCCGGAAACCAAACCGCCCGTCACCTCAAACTTACTGAGAGAGTTTTCAGTCATCTTCTCTGCTTGCTGGGGACTAGCACAGCCAGCCCACATTGCCCAAAAGGCAGTGACAGTGTCGTATGTGCTTTGCTCTTCCTTGACAGTGTCATAATCATAATACAAGCTCTCCTTTTCATTCCAGAGGTACTTGTCAATGCGCTTCTTACGCTCGACAGCTCTGTCAAACCAATCTTGAGGATCTTGCTTGATGCCATCGTAGTCTGTGAATTCGCCATCAAAGTAATCTCGTACAGTTTCGCCAATGTCGATTTCATATCTATACAATAACGAGTTTAGATCGATGGTGGCAAGGTTTGCACAGCGCTTTTCGTATCGATACGTTGTGTCATGGCCTGATTCGCGGACAGCTCTGTCATGCAAAAAGTATTCATCGAGTTCGGCTTCTTTGATGACTCCGTCATTATAAAGCTGGTCGAATTCCTCAATTGTCACGCCGTGCTTTTTGGCGAATGGTTCAATGATATGATCAAAGTGAGAGGCTTCGGTTTCAGGTGGGATACCAAGGCCGGTGGGGTAAAATTTAGAAAGCATAGTCTTCTTGTCCAAACGAGGTGCAGACATCCAGACAGTATGGTATTCCTTGATAGCGGCTCTGAATGCTTCGGTGAGCCATTCCTTGTTTTCCTGTTCCTTTTCCTGAGGCAGGCGTTCATATACTTTGAGAGCCATATCGGTCAAAAATGGTGGCTGTGATCTTGTGAGATAGTAAGAACGATTTGCGTTGAGAATTTTGCCATAGTGAAGAATTTCAAAAGAGAAATTATCGACCATGCCACGTGCCAAATCAATACGACCATCGACAATCAAACCCAGGGTTTCAAAGTATGAATCCCAACCGTACATCTCATTGAAACGTCCTCCAGGTACGACAAATGGAACACCTTCGAAATTGACGTTGTTATCCTTGTCCACAGTTCGGTTCATGGCGAGAGCCAAGATGCCCGGTCGATCATTGATGCTTTTGACGTATTCGGGGGTGATATCACGTGGGAGCAACTCCACTTCGAGCTTTAAATGAGGCCGTGCAAGTGCTGCTTGCAGATAATATTCGTATACTTCAGTTAGATTCCAAGGAATATAAATTCTGGGATTATGGTTTGCGGAACGATTTTTGGGGTCGGCGCAAATGATTTCTAAGCCTTCGGCGTCAATGCGCCGAGTGAGACCATCCCAAAAGTGATAACGGATCATGCGCGACAGACGATCTACTGGGTTCTCATTGAGACGAGCTTCGTCCAGGACAATGTGCTTGCGGCCATAATCGTTTGCCAACGCGAGTTCTTGTAGCAAATTAGACAACATATAGGTACCGCGCACGTCAATGGTTCTATAACCGCCCGAATCCGCTGTTCCCAACAACAGTGACTTTGGACCAATATCATTAATTGTGATTTGAAAATCGCCATCAGTGTCTTCTTGCTCCAAGATAAGGCGTTGAGTCTCTTGAACATCGATTAGGAATTTTCGGGCTTTACTTTTAGGATCTAACGTGTAGAAAAACAATGATCAGAAAAAGAAGACTAAATTTTCCCGCCCCGTCCCGCCCGTTGCAGTAATTTGATACGTTGATGCCATATCGAGCCAGCCAACCGAGCCCAATCGATTACGAGTGCTACTTACCATGGGATGCTCGTCTTCGTCGAGGTGAGATTGATTTAGGACCAGTAGAAGGGTCTAAGGTTTTTCTCTGTAAAGTTTTTTTAGTTTGTTAGATTATGCATTGCCCGATCTGTAGATTTGTGTGTTACAAATACGTACTGAAAAGGTGGTCACCGACCGATTGCGGCCGACACCGTGTGTGGACGAGTTATCTCCAGTTGTGTAGTACGTACTCGCCGGTGCATGTACGTCGAACTCGATTTCAGGTGTAGATTGTGTGGCCATGGTTGAAAAAGTTGAGAACTGCTAGTATACAAAATTTCAGCTGTTCTAAATGACAACCCGCATGACGTCAAGTCTCTAACACCGAGAGTCACGTGCGCGATGATGAACCACCAACAATCATGACAAGGATGCGTATTTGTAGGCAGATTTCTAGTCTGGTTATGAATCAAAGCTCTGCAAATGATCAGAAAAAGGTAGTTTATGCTAACTTTGTAAATATTTCGATAATCGCTAATCTGGCAGGCTTTGACATACTGTCAATTTATGCTTTGCGTCATGGTCAACCATAGTCTGTCGGAGCACCTTGTCGCGATTGGAGTAGCTCCGCTCAACTTCAATCAAGCTACCTGCTAGTCGAAGGTCGATGGTTTTTATTAGCTGTATAGCACAATCATTGACAGTATTCTACTGGCTATGATATGAACTACTGATTGGACCTACCAAAGCGTATATGAAATTGACACTTGTGTGACCTAACGTGTAGCATTTTTCATGTGTAAGACTATTTTGATTCACTATGATTTGGAACAAGCAAATCAATTACCACAGTCTCAATGATATTTGTATCAGATTCATTGTTAGCAATAAAATCAATTTTGAGCGACATGGACAACGTCTTACTCGCGAGAGCAGTCGCCTTTGCATATGTATTTTTCTCGGTATTACCTTTATCGACAATTGAAGACAAGTGCATTGCGTTTGCTGTTTGTACAATGTACATTGATTAAGCAAACAAATGTAGGGCAAAAAGCATCGGAACTCACTTGTAAATAGTTTTTTGTAGTCGTCAAATTTATTAATATATTCGTGGTTCGATATGCACTTGTATCAAAATTGCTCCCAAGGAGTTAGATAATGCTATTTTATAAAATGATATATCTCGCTTTCTGTACCTGTGACTCTAATTTTATTTATAAAAGGTTTTGACTAGCCGATATAAAAGAATAGGTATATTAATCTTCTATTTCGTTGTCATCTTTTGTAGTCACTTGCTCAAAGTTGATGTCCTGAGCTAATCGTCTCATTTTTCCTTTGAAAAATACTATTGGTATAGTTCCAACGCATGCCAACACCATTGCAAAAAGCAAAGCGTTTTGCATATTGTTAGGTGGAGTGGATTTGTCGCCGGATTTCATCAAATCCATAACCAACGTCATTACAAACGAGGCAATTTCTGCTGCTGCCCAGAGCACCGAAGTACTTAGCGATTCCGAAACTGGATAAGTAACTGGTGTGGTTAAGCAACGATTAGTATTAAAGAAAAGATTAAGAAAAATCAAGTCTCATGTGTTACTCACTTTCGCTAGCAATTTCCAGCATGGTAGGTAGTAATAGTAAAGTGACAAATCCATTCAAGACGCAAGCCATGCAGACCACCAATATCGCATTGGGAATGACTAGAGGAAATGTGTTTAGTAACTCTTTGAAAATAAATGTTGATTCTAACTAAACTTACTTTGTATATACATCATCACATAGGTAAACGCAAGTAGTGGGACGAACAAGCGCAAGATCAACATGTGTTGGCCAGTTCTGTCAATGAGTGGTCCTGTAACAGCGCCAGCCAAGAATCCACTGAACAATCTTACAAATCCAGCAATACCTGCTTGCTCATTTGTATACCCATATGGCAGCATGATGGGATTCAACAACGCTACAATTGAGCTTTCAAGTCCCAGATTGATACTGAACATGAACATTAGTAGTAAGAAGTTTACGCTTTTGAAAAGTGCACGACACGCTTTCAAAAATGGAGTCCGTTTGGAGCTGGCTGTAAATGAAGGAGCATCCTTTGGTAAGCCTGGTAAGAAAAAGAATGGTGCGGCAGCTAAAGTAGAATATACAGCTGAGACTATCACCTATAAAAATGGAGTGCGATTCATTTAACATTGGAATGTTAACGTCGATGACTGGTAGGAAGAGACATCAACTTACCACACGGGGAAACTCTTCGACCGATTTACATATTGCAGGAATGGCCAACTGAGAAATAGCAGCGCCGAGAGGGATAGCTGCATAGTGAGAAGTGTAATTAATATAGTCGGTTGTGCAAAAGTCAAAAACTACAAGCATTGTACTTACTTAAAATGGTATTTGCAGTGCCTCTGTGCCTAGCCGAAAACCATACCGATGCGAATTTAGTTGAAATATTAAAAATAAATGGCTGACCCAAGGATGCTATGCACTGGTAGAATGAAAGTAAGAAAAGTGAGAAAGTTGAACCTTGAAAGGTTCCGGAAAAGTTTATACGGGACTTACCTGCCCGATCATAGTGATAGGAAATCTGGCACCAGGTGGGCAGATTAAGGCGATTGCTCTGAACCAGCAACCAGCCATGTTCAGTAACGCTCCTGTCAAAAGCTGAGATTATACTATGCGTGAGTATCAAAAAGTTGCTTGCAAAGTCAGATAAATATGATAAGATACGTACACTGCTCTTCAAGCCAAATTTTTCAAAAAACCATCCAGTGACAAAGCTCATAAAGACATACATTAGAGCCGTTGCATTGGCGATCCAGTTGACGGCTGACAAATCTACTGATAACCACTGACGAGAGATGTCCGAGACAACAGAAAAGCTCAACCACATAATGGATGAAGCTGAACAAAGCATCCACAGCGATATTAGTGCTACCCAAGCAATAGGACTGGTTTTACCCTCAGGCTCGTGCATGCCTTTTTCCTTTAGTCTTACGTCCAGAGTTGACGAGTCTGAAACAGAAGATGGACTGGACTCTTCTATCATTATACTGTTTGAGTACGACATTGAGCGTACTTGAGAAATAGAGTTTGGCATTTAGTTGCCGCAAATATTTAAGTGTATAAGATGTAAAAAGGGTGTTGATCACAATAGGACTTAAAAAGGAGTGGAGATACAAAGGAAATTTCGTAAGATGAAGAAAGAATGGTACTTGTATTCGATGGTTCCTGATGATGTAAAATATCATGGCAAATGATATACGGAACGCCATCTCAGATAATGACAGCTGGTTGTAATTTCGAAGATTTTGTGGCATTTCATGCGCTGGACACGATGCTTGGCCAAAAACTGGTCAAGCCTGGGAGTATTTCAATCCAAGCTGACCGACTTTTTTTTTATTGGCACGTCTATCCGGTCGAAATACTGCGGGATCCATCTTTGACCATATGTAGCGTCACATCTCTTACGGGCCCGACTCAGGTGCTCGATACCGAGTCCACGATCAAAATGGGGTATTAGGTCATTGCAAATAATGGGAAAGCTTTCTTCTGCTTGGGTCATGAAATGATGAAAGCATTTCAAATTTAAAATGCACTGATAGACCAAGAAGCTTATTCAATCTAGATATTCGATTGTTTAAATTTATACTTTGAGAGATGCTTTGACTAAATGGGAAGCGTCACAGGAGCAGAAAATTGTTTTTATCGAATTTGAAATTCACGAAGTGTGTAGATATGGATTAACTTGGGATACGCTGTATGTTTTAATGGATGCCGAAGCATGTTTGCATTCGTAAAGTTGCCTTTGTGCTCGATATTTTTGCAAATGACATTAGGAAATAATATTTGTGAAGGGAATCGATAAGCTAGGGTGCAATATCATCTGCTTCCTTGGAAATGGGCTCTACTAACACGTCAGTCAAATTGAATAAGTTTTTGCTCAACAGCTGGTTTACATTAGGGATTAACAATCATATGCATGGAGATTATATCATCAAGCATTGATACTTTTAGTTTTGTGCTGTTATCATGATGAAGCGACATCACAGACGCCATAAGAAGTAATATGGTTTACAATGAAACTCCAACTATGGCAATACGGGGATAATTTCGGCCGATTGCCAGGAAATCCAGGTACAACGTTCAGCAGCCCCAAAAATTCTTAAATCGATGCCAGGTTTCTGCCGTTTCTCAAACGTCTACATTATATGATGCTAAGAGGTTTCAAAATATAATATATTATAAAATACAGCAGGGACATAGGTAAAAGTTAGTAGACGTAAACTGACATTGTGTCACTATGAATCTGACAGATTTTCTGCTTTTTATCATAATTTGCTGCATTACATACTTATTACTACTGGTAATCAAATGCAAGAACGGTCGTACTATATGCATGAATATGAAAGCCATGTGTGCCAGTCTCATTACAGTATCATTTGTGATTAGATGTAGCAGACTATGGCTGTCAGCGAGCTTTATTATGCGGGATGCCTATCAGGTAGGCTACTTTACTTTGACATACTAATTCATAGTGGACAATGGAAACTCGCCAATGCCATGAAAGCAAAAACAGAAAAGGTCTGTTCTTTATTAAGGTTGAATAAAAACTAATGCTAACTGAGACGAGAAAAAAGCGATGTTGTAGTAAGTTTTTCTTTTCTTTTTTGATTTGCTAGAATCTTTGCTTTTGGGAAACATCTGCATGCGGTCGCATCGTGGCTCAGAAGTGATATTCCCGATAGACATACAGAACAAATAAGTATGTTTAACGGCCACTTCAGGCAGCGTCTTGGTGATGCAGATATAAAGCGCTATATAATGGGAATACAATATTGTTTTGCTACATGGATATGTTGAAATAAGAGAAATCTAGATGGAATGATGACGGAACCGTCTTTTGCGATTACTCGTTTTCCGCGGCAAGTTCCAAATCTTGCCAATCTGCGGGGGTCGAGTCTTCCCAATCAGGATCCAAGGCATCTTCCAACGATGATGATTCAGAGTTCTCGTTCGGTTGCTCGTCTACTGCCCAAACTGGAAGAGGCGGCCGGGATCGGATGAATGCTTGGTCAATGGCCTGTCCATTGATATCGAACATGTCCCACTTGAGCTGCCAAGTTTCGTCTTCCAACTGGCCGATTTCCAAGGCGACGAAATGGAAATGAAAGCGTGTCTTCTCGTACATATTCCAATTATTGACTCTGTCAAAATCCAAGTCTCCTCCTGCTCCGCCGATGATTCCATACATGACACCGTTTCGTTCACCGCGTTCATAGTTGTGCTGATGACCAGATATGACTAGGTCCACCCCATACCGCTCAAACATGGGAACAAAGCGATCGCGCACAAAACGGCCCCATTCACTCTCGCCTTGGCTCCAGGGCACTGGGTCCCAAAACTCCATAAATGGTGGTATATGTACAATTACTATGCGGAATTTGGCTAGTCTGCTCTCATCCGACCTCAGCTCGTGCTCGAGCCATGCGTCCTGTTCATGCCAGTCTAGATTACTGTCCAACACAATGACTTTTACAGAATTTGAGGCAAATGTGAATGAAAACCATGGCCAGTGCTGATGGTTGTCATGGCGAGTATAATGATATTCCAATGTTAAATCCTCATCATGGTTGCCGTGCGCATATATGATGGGTGTCTTTTGAGATAGTTGATAGTTGTTTAGCGGATCATAAAAATCAGTCTGCCATTGCTGCAGGGACGGATAATTCTGTACGGCATCGCCAGCATGAATCAAATAATCAAATTGTCCGCGATGAGCAATATTTCGGGCGACTTTTTGAAACGTTTTCAGACCAAACTGGTTATCAGCTATAGCTGCCAGTCGTATTGGCTCCTGTACCGTCGGCATGGTATGGGCTTTAGCATGCCATGGAAAGGTGAATTCGGCAAGCTTTCGTCTTCGGGAAGGTGGTTGGCGTGGAGATGACAATATACTATAAGTGTAGTTTGCAGAAACCGGTAATGGGCCCAAAATAGCCTTGTAAACTTTATGATGTTCATCAAGAGCATGGGGTGCAATGGCTTTGGTTATTCCGTATTCATGGTATTCCGGATCCAATGGATCATCGGTGACTCGCCAAGATACAAGCAAGTCTTGATCTTCGAATCCACAGTTCACCTCCCACACCACCTGGACATGACGTGTATCAATGACAAATATGGCTGGCTCCTTGCGAATAGAGTTGCATCGCACCCAACCCTTGTCGTATAAAGAATTTCGTAGCTTGAAGCGAAATATGGATATATAGAGTTGCATGAAATCAAACATGAACAGAAAGAAGAACAAGAATATCACGGTAGCAACCATCAGCTTCAATCGCAATCGTCTGCGAGAGAAAAAGTGGCTACCACAGTATCTTGACGCTGGATAGTGTCGTTTGCCCTTGATAAGAGTAAAGTCATGGCCAAATCGATCGTGGGCCGTCGATGGGTGAGGCGATGTTGCCACCTTGTGGTGGAATGACACCGATGAATAGGGTTCAAAGAAGTTCATGGCATGAAGACTATCTGCTGAGGATTATTCCAAGACACACGTCGCAGGAAGTGGTTTGGCGAATTTGCAGGGAATAATCAGATGAAGCAAACGAAAAAATTTCAATACAAAACTTCATCCAGCACTGTTTCCTGGATTTCTGTAACGAGTATTAAGCATCCCCGCTCATTGTAAGCAATAGTATTTTACATATGATCTAAACTTTATTAGGCTTTGTGTTGTCCAAATCCTCAGAAAACACTTATATAGAATCACTGGAAAAGTATTCATTGCCATGGACCTCTTTACAGCTTTTCTTTAACCGTGCTCTTACATTAGACCCAATGGTTCAATGGTAAATGATTTATCCCTTACAAACGCCGAACAAACGACCAACGACATCATTCGGATCACCCATTCAATCTCCGTCATGTTCAAATAAAAATCTTTGATCGTCTCAGTCGCCCTTTTAGCGTTTAAGCTAATATCATTTTCCTTATTTTATATGTTACTACTAGGCCTACTTGCTTTGGCTCACACAGCGAGTGCCATCAAGAACCTAGTAGTTTTTGGCGATTCCTATTCAGGTAGGTATCGGCAGTTCACAGCCAAATGGCTGGCTTGTTTGCTTTATCACCGTAAAAGGAAAAATGAAAATTTAAATGGCTGAAAATACTACTTTGCATATAATAGACATCGGCAACGTTGGCATCTTCACCGATAATGCCAACTGGGTTCAAGACTTGGCATACGGATGGAATGTCGGCTTGTATGACTATGCTTATGGGGGTGCTACGTGCGATAACTCTATAGAGCAGTACGTTCAAGTTCCGTCTATGAGTGAACAAGTGTCAAATTACGTTGAACACGGTCAGGGAAAAAACATGAATCCCTCGGAATCGGTATATGCACTGTTCGTTGGCATCAATGACGCCAACATCTTCAACGGTAAGATTACAGTTCTTTATACTATTCTATATATATATCTCAGCTTGTCAGAACCTAATTTTAATTCAATGTTTGACAGCCAGTAGAACTCAAGCTGTAGCGGACTGCGTATCTCAGCAAATGCAATCTCTTCAACAAGCCTATGGAGCGCACACTTTTTTAGTTTTGAATCTTCCGCCTATGCAGGATTCGCCTGGAGCATTAGCAGCTACCCCGGATATAAAACAAGCTAAAGCAAATTGGGTGGTAACCTACAATCAAATGCTCAATCAGTCCGTGAACAGCCTAGATAATTCAATTGAATTATTTTTGTTCAACACCTGGGATCTTTTCAACACTGTGCTGGCAAATGCCTCTGCTTATGGCTTTACAAACACCACTGGATATTGGAGCCAGAATCCATGTACCAATTCTACCTATTGTCCCGAGAACCCAGGTGGTATCATGGGAGCCAATGATTACATGTGGTTTGATGGAACCCATGTCACATCAGGTATGATTATGAAACAAAATTTTGGAGTTGTCCAAACTAATTTATGCCGCTTATAACCCATGATAACTCATTTGTCTTATAGGCATGCACAAATTAATTGCCAACAATATTATAGAGGCTCAGCCATTTGGTATACAAGGTAAAACCGTGCAAAATCAATATATAGTCAATAGAACGGCTCATGCTATTCCTGAAATCAATTCTCAATCTACACGTATCAGCATACATGCTATCACCCCAGTCCTTATGTCCGTGCTGGTGGTGATAGCCACTGCACTTTAGCTTGAAGATGATTTGTATATATCAACACACGCTTAACGTGTTACTGTAACAATTACTATAGACAATTAGTTTATTTGCCTTTTTTTTTTTATAAACCATTGAGCTTTTTTTGTTTTTCCATTGATTTTTATTTTATATTTCGATGCTACCATTCGCCTGTGCAACGCCGTGACTCCCTTAGCTTTAGCACGCTCTGAATTACCACTTTTGGGTGACGTACTCAAGCGAAGAGCATTATATATTTCTATCTGACCCTCACGTTGCATCCCTTTCACGTTTTTACCAATAATATCTATAGATGGGTGAATCTAGAACAGAGTTGTTGGCATGGCTCAACGATCTACTTCAGTTAAACTATACCAAGATTGAGCAAGCTGGATCAGGTAAAATATTATTTCGCGAAATCGGGTTTCAGGGAGCATAGATTACGGTGGCAGTTGTCATCTATGGTGTAAAACACTAGTACACAGCCAGAGCTTAACTCGAGGTGCCACTGTACGCGCACCGCTCTTTGAGTGGTTGACATTTGCAAGTGACCTAGCATGAGCTCGGATGGTACCTTGCACGTATTCACGATTAACTGACAGCAATGTGCATTGGTTTTTAAAGGCGCGGCTTACTGTCAGATCATGGATTCTATCTTTGGTAAAGTTGATACACCATACTACCTGGAATATCGCGCATAGATACGCATTGGCTAATTGGAGAGTATGAATGATTTTAGGCGATGTTGGTATGAGCAAAGTCAAATTCGATACAAAACAGGAGTACGAGTATGTGGCGAATTTCAAGGTTTTGCAACACACATTCGATAAGCACAAGTACGTATATTGGTAGTGACTCTTGCGTTTCATCCATACGGACATGTATACTGATTGCCTTGCCGCCGATTTGCGCGTATCGCCGGGTTCATAGAATTGATAAGGTAACTGGATGATAGTAACATGCCGCAAACGTTTGAATTGACGTGCTGATAGCGTCGTGTGGACCCCTTTTCCCTTAGATAATACCTGTGGACCGATTGATGAAATGCAGATTTCAAGACAATTTAGAGTTTATGCAGTGGGTCAAGCGCTTTTGGGATGCCAATTTCCCTGGCGGAGCATACGATGCATTGGCTCGTCGTAAGGCACGTGGAACCACCTCACGAGCACCTACTGCTACTGGAACTAGAAGACCACCGACTCAAACAGCTGCAGGTAATTGTTTGAAAGGTGGCTATAAGTAGAAGTATAGGACAAAGTATATTGATTTTCATTACGCTTCCGTTGCTGTAATATAGCTCGTAGCGCAAGTCGTACGGCCACAGGAAGAATGTCTTCAGCTGGACGACAATCATCCAGCAGTGCGAGCGCTCATGTCCTTGACAATCATTCAGCCGCTATGATTATCGACCTGAACAAGCAAATTGCTGAACTCAAGGTGACAGTCGATGGATTGGAAAAAGAACGCGATTTCTATTTTGGCAAATTGCGTGATATTGAGATTCTTATTCAAGAACAACTAGAAAGCATAACTGGTGACGATGCACCAGAAGGTGTTGTGCTGAAGGACATCCAAGGCATTCTATACAACACTGAAGACGGATTCGAGGTTCCGCCGGAAGGCGAAGACCATGAGCTTATTGCTAGCTCTATTCCAGCCGCTGATTCGGAAGATGAGACGTTCTAAATAATACAACGTAACTCGCTATATAATCTGGCAAACCATTTATATTCCCACCTCCCCTACGTTTCTCCTTTTTTTTTTTTCATATGACATTTTTGTTGAAAAACCCATTGGTTATCGAATTCCCTTCCCATAATATAAAGAAAGTATATTACACTGATATAGTTAACATGTTTGAACGACAGTGGTGTTATTTTATTGAATTAGATCAGGTTTTTTGCACACTTGCAAAGACTGTCAGGTGGTAGACAGCCCGATAGCCGATGAATTGATTTAATCGTACAAAGCAGGATTTAAAGGTGCACCAAACACCCAATCCCAACTTGCGGGGTACTCCCATTTGAAATCAGCAGCTAACCATAGAGGATATATGGTTAATATTTGCACTGGCGATATGTCATGTTCGATTTAATTTCACTTACCACGTCCAGTATCCACGACTCCTAGAACAGCATCTATACATTTTGCGTATTCTACGGAATCCTGTATATTATCTAGAAACACGTGAGGTTTTAATACACAAGCATATAATGTCCTAATAGGTTGCATACACTCACCTCCTTCCAGAGCAAACATGATCAGCATTGACACATCATACTTTGATACAAGTCGACCGTAAAGCTTTCTCGCAACGCCTGATCCATGCAAGTATGGTATATCCTTCTCTGCTTCCGATTCAGGATGGTGGGGTAATTGATGCTCTTCCTCGGGTAGCTTTTCGTAGGCGGGTAGGTTGATTTCTGAAGCTCTTTTGCCAACAGATGACTCTGGTGATGCCAGTAACCGGAATGGTACACCTGTCATCTGGATATCGACTCTTCTCGAGGCATCAGTGCTCGTAATAATCAGAATTCTGGAAAAGTCGTATATCGATATGAAGGATTCCAAATTTGCCAAAAGGGATTGACGCTTGCCCTGCAACCAATAATTAGCAATGCTGTCGCCTCGTTACAGAATTTAGAAAGGGTACTTACTTTCAATATAGGAGTACGTTGCTGCACAAATGTGAATTTGCGGTCTTCGCTCTGATAGACTGGTATGACAATGTTTAGAAAAAAATCCCAGCTGGACGACATACAGGTAACGGTAATGATTTGAAAAATTACCTTCATAAGCTACTAGTATGCCTTTCTCGGGAGCAAACTCAAATATTCCTGCCACTGGCATAACTGAAGCATCGTCCATAAATCCAATTCGCTCCAATTTTAGTGAATTGACATACAGATCGATGGTAAGCTGTGGTACGTTTGCGATAGACACTGTTGGCTGATAGCGTTCATGTTAGATAGATCAATCGGATCGCCTAATGCAGCTCTAAGTCACTTACGATGATCAACGTGGATCCCTTTAGCAACTCTGGATCAAAGCCTTGGGCAGGTACAAATGTATTCATGCTGACGAACAAAGAGCTTATTCGCGAGCATACGTACCTCTCGATTAGTTTAGCGGAGTTCAGCTTTCCAGTCACAATTCTTAGCAGCAAGCCCACTATAGCCACAACAGCAACTATCAGCTCGTAGGAAACTCGTGTTTGATTATGAACAAACCAACAAAATGTATATTTAAATTATGATACAGAACACTGAAGAAGGCATAAACGAAAGAGTATACAGGCTATTGAGTAGATGGCTCAAAAAAAAAGGAGGTCAGTCTACCGTCTCTAAAGTTTAACAGTATGCAGAGCTGTCTGTACTATTAGCTCTGTTTCCTTTTTTTTTTTTCATGGTCTTTTTGAATGACCAATCTATTTTGCAAGCATAGCAATGAGAGCTCCACCGATACTTCCACCTTCGCGGGCAATTTCTATGCGGATACGTTCAGAGACCTCGACGCCAAACCAAGTTCTGAGGGCCTTGTGCACACGATCATCCATATAAGGATAGAACTCGTAAGTAGATCCGTTCAGACCAATGACAATGCTGTTGCTATCCTTGGTATGTAATTGTTGCTTTTCGATCATGGATGCGATGGCAATGGCAACCATGATAGCACCGCGAGTAGACACAATACGGCAGATGCGGGTGATGACTTGGATATCTTCCTTGGTAGGCTTGGAAGCAAAATCATACGTTTCTTGGAGCAACTCAGTGGACTTATTGCGAGTTTCAGTGTTGTCTCTTTCAATAGAGCTCATCATAACGGTTTGGAAAGACCAAGGCTTGTCCCAGCCAGCTGGAACAACACCATCGAAAAGTGCACCTTCCTTAATGAAATCGAGACAGACCAGTCTCGTGAGTTCGCCCAAGTAAGCACCGGACATCATCTTTTCCCAAGGTTGAAAGTCAGGCTGGCTGTGGTTTTGGCATAGTTCTAGATCATACTTTGTTCTGGGCAGATAGGTATCATCACCAAAAATATCGATCTCAGTGTTGATAAGCATCTCATCCTCAGGGTTGAACTGCGATCGGAACTGTTCGTCCCATTTTCCGATATTGGCCACTTTCTCAGGATATGCTGCGTTACAACCTGTGGCATAGATAAAGCCAATACGGGTGCGAGGGTTGGCGTAAGCGTGGGCAACGAGGGTACCAACGGTATCATTGAGCAGTGCGCAGACACGAACGTTCATGTTCTACTCATACGCATTAGTGACGGATCAGTTTATATAGTTTTGCATCAAGCACATGTTCCTTACCTTGCGTTCGAATGCCTCATGGAAGAGATCAGCGAGATCACGACCGAGCACACCGGACATCACAAAGCCTTTACCCATCTTCAAAAGAGTACCCTTGTCCAGAGCAGTTTGACTATGATGCAAAAGTTAGCATTTCGGTTATTCTTAAATGCATTTGTGACATTACAAAGCCCTTGTCATTCCACTTACTCTACAGGGAAACTCCAGCAAACACCAAGTGCAAGCGCTTCTTTGCCACTCACTTGGTCTGCTGAGAACAAGTGGGAAGCTTTTTCGGTGACAAGTTCTTTAATGGTATCAGCAATCCAGTCAAAGAACGCTTCTCCAGTGCCTTCTTTGAGCTCGGTGGTAGCCAATCGCTTGTTCTCGACGATATTGACCTCTCCATTACCCAACAGCTCGACAGCATTGACACGCAAATTAGTGCCGCCCAAATCCAATGAAAGGAATGTACCAGTCTCGTTGCCAGTGGGCAATGACGTGACAAACGAAGGGATCATAGAGGCAATACCTTTTGAAGGAGTCTTAAGGCCTGATTGATACTCTGCAATAAACCCCTTGACGATAGGAGCCATCTGGGCTCTATCCAAGAGAAATTGACTCTCGAGCTTTTGAAAAAGATGGTCGTATGAAGCCATAGGCATAGTTGAAACGATGATAAACACAAGGAGAAAGGAAAAAAGAGAAAAGGAACGTTTAAAAGGCTCAGTCTAAGCTATTTCCCTTTTCCACCCCAGTTATATATTTTAAAAGCAGCTTTTCAAGCCTGGAAATTTTTGAGTGTCAGTTTTTATTGGTGCATAGCGGGAGGGGTTTTGTGTTTGGTAATGAAACCTGAAGAGCTGAAAACCAAGCAAAGGAACATACGATATATTGGCGATAAGCTCATGTACAAATTAGTTCATATTTATTCAAAATTAAATAGTACGAGCATTCAAAAACTGTTGTTACTAGCAAGCAGCTTTTCTCTGTGACAAAATATTAAAAAGCTGGAGTTTAGACAAAGATTGATTAAACCCGCATTGTGCCACAGGACCCTGATTTCGCAAGGTCCGCTTTAAAAGTCCGTTTCAAAGTGAGACAAAAGCCCACTTCCCTGAACTCGATTTCCACGATAGAACTAACACCACCTTTTGGCTGTTTTTTCAACATCAGCTGCTTTTTTATGTATAATGTAATAAAATAGTAGGAGTGAATCGATACTGTGTAAAGCATCGAGTGAGTTTATGATTGAGATTGTATGAGTTTTGTAAAAAAGACACTAGAATGTAAACAAGCAAACCAATTAAAAGGAAAAGGAAACTTAGGGAAAAAAATTATATGGGGGGCGTGAAAGAAAAATGAGAGATACGATCGAGCCTAACGGAAGAAAACACAAAAAGCAGATGGGGTGCTTATGGGGTGCTTATTCATAAGGTCCATTCATAGGGGTGGCAGGACGAGCGTTGCCACTTCCAGGAGCACGAAGCTGCTTCACACCACCTTGAAGTGACAAGTTCTCGGCACCGATCAAAGAGTGATGCACATGTTCGATAGATTTGAAGTACTTGACAGTCTAGGTTGAGTCATATCGGGTGTGAGTATGAGTGTGTGTGGGGGTTTAGTGTCAGGTTGCAGTATGTAACAAATCTCACCTTAACATGAAGTTCCAAAGTGGCATCTTCGTCACAGACGACTAAGCCCTTGGGGTGCATTTGGATTGCAGAAACGGTCCACATATGGTTGACGCCCTCCTCAATACACTTGGCAAGAGCAATAGACTTGTGAGCGCCGGTGATGGTGATGCACACTTCACGAGCATCCATAACGGTACTAATAACAACAGTGGCGTTTTTAATCATCTGATACGCAATATTGTCCCCCATGCAAATTTCAAAAAGTGTCAAAACTTACGCAACACCCACGGTCAAGGCAAGCTTGGGAACCTTGCTGACGTCTCCATCAAAGAAACGTGCGTTGGCAATGATGGTTTCGTAGGCAAGGGTCTTGACACGAGTTCGGGAAGTGAGAGAAGATCCTGGTTCGTTGAAAGCAATATGGCCATCGGGACCAATACCACCCAAGAAGAGCTCAATGCCACCGACACGAGCGATATCGGCCTCGAACTTCTTGCACTCCTCGTCGAGATCAGGAGCATTACCATCGAGAATATGTACATTTTCAGGCTTGATATCGACATGCTTGAAGAGGTGGTTCCACATGAAGGAGTGGTATGACTCGGGGTGATCCCTACAGAAGCAAACCCCATGTTAGATCCTACACTATTTCTGTACACCAAACCATTCCTTTCACTTGTCTTACCTAGGCAAACCGACGTACTCATCCATGTTGAAGGTAACAACGTTCTTGAAGCTAAGTTCGCCAGCCTTGAACAGCTCGACAAGCTTCTTGTAAGTACCGATAGGAGAAGAACCAGTGGGGAGTCCGAGAACGAAAGGACGTTCGGCGGAAGGTTGGAACTGGTTGATACGCTCCTTCACATAGTTAGCTAGTGGAAAGAAGGTGTCAGCATGGAAAAGCAAAAGGGCAGGCAGTGTCAAGCGGAACACATGTCCATAAGTGGAGCAGTGGTATTGCAGCTCAGTACATACCAACATAGCCAGAAACCTCGTCGTAGTCTTCACGGATGATCAATCTCATAGTGGTTTAGGTATTTAAAGAAGAAAGAAGTAGGGTTTTAAGGGTTCAAAAGAAAACTCGAGGGCTTTATTTATGTGACGCCCAAAAAAAAAGTCGCTAATCTTCGGCGGCCTGCGGATTACCTCGACCGGAGTTTCAATAAGAAAAAAATTTGCAGGGTTCATGGGGGGTGTCACAGACCTTTACGTAACTACAGGGTCTTTCGAAGGCGAATAAGCGATCCGACCAAGATAAACACAGAAATGTACGCACATTTAAGCCTTGTATTAGAAATTATTACTTACGGTTCGTCATCGACTGAGCTTCATTTTGACAGTAAACAATATCAACAGTTTAGGTATATAGAATCGGCCACATGAGACCTTGGCCAGCACGTTCTTCCTGAAACGTTAATTTTCTACCCAACAGAAACCCTGTTTTGCTTTCCTGCCTGATACTATCGTTCCTGATTGGCTGATAATCTGTGTTTTAGCAAACAGCTCCTTTTACTTTCGTCACAGACTATGACGCTGTCATATGTAGACAGCAAGTAGCTGAAAATTGACGTTTTATTGAATAGTGATAAGAATTATTTAGGGGAAGGGACTTAATTTTGTATAGAGAAGTGAGAGTGGAAGCTGGGTAAAGAATGATAATCTGGCACAAGAAGACCCTGAATGAGATGATAATCTGGGGGGTGGATGGATTTTGAGCAAAAACAAATGTGGGACAAGACGGCGGAAGTGGCGCTATGCACCAGTAGAAATGTAGACTTTGTCCAGCAGTGTCCATCATCGGACAAGTACTCCCGCTTTGATCATCGAATGTGTGCTCCACTTGTATGTACCCCTTAGAAATTGGAGAGTACAAAAGGTTCATATCACGACGGCTCAAGAGGTAACGTTCCTTTTGGTACATCACCTTGGATCTTGCTTACAGCCTCACTTACTTTCACCTCCAACTTCCCTCCATCCTCACTTGATTGCTAATCTTTACTTCTACAAAAAGCCCTCAGTCTCTCTAATCATTAGCTCGCAGTCATTGCAAATCCTGATCAAAAGGGATCATCTTATGTGCATTTGTGAACCAATAGAGCGTTCAATAACGAGACGAAAGCAATTTCATACGGTATGACCTTTGTTTCGAATCCATATTCTCTAAGAACTGTTCATTTCGATGCGAAGTACAAAGTTGTTAGTAAACATAGTATATACTATCACCCCATACTAGCCATGCTTATGTTTATTCTATGATTGGTGCAATCTAAGGTGCATTACAGATACCCTCCGAGACAAGCTGTAGTTCTCGGTTTTCTCTTGTCGACTCTGATATACTTTCGAACTCAGTTCTGTTATTTTTCACAGTCCCACTTGAATCCCACTGACCGGAAATGGCTTTGAATCGACCCGCTGGATATTATATGATAATATACAATTCGGTACTGCTTGTTAAAGCGACAAGGATACCACATATGAAGGATTTGCTTCAACTATCCTGTATTTTGATTAAGAACTGCTGACATGATTATATTGCTAAGCACACTGAGCAAATGAATTTGGTCACCAGTAAGAGCCTTGTGAGAGCAGTAATGTATTAACTGCACAAATTTGAACCAATACATGCGTAACATTTACCCATCATTTCATTTGCCAGCGAGCGCTCGACAAAACATATTACAGCATACTTTTATCAACCTGCTCGCTTAGTCCATGAGCAGCTTAGTCAATAAATACCTCTATCCAAACTCATTACCCTTAGTTCATGACGCTGACGCTGATGAGCATCAATTACAGTCTTACATATGGACTGTGGCGATGAAAGCATTGATGCTTATTTAGCAATGCTATTGCGAAATTTGAAGGGACGGAAAACCCCCCCCCCCTCAAAAAAATCAACGTTCTAACATATAGAAAGGCATTTTTGTATTAGCCTTATATCTCACAATTTTTAATAGGTGAGAAAGCTGTTACTTATTAATAATGTTCTCGAAGGTACAAATAATGGACACAGATTTATTCTTCCGTAGCTAATGCTGCTTGCATACCGGCATAAATGAGAGGACCAAAAACAGTAGCAGCGCTGGTGGGGACAGTTGAGAGCGATGTAGTGCTAGTTGAACATCCGTGCTTTACAGGAGTTCCATTCATGCGCTCAATCACCCATACAAAAGCATCAGTAGCTCCGACGATAGCAAGAGTACCATGGTGTGTTGAAGAATCTTCTACAAATTGGATTCTGCTTCCTTCTTTACAGTACTTTTTCACAAGAGCTTGAGTAGGAGCAAATGGCACAATTTCATCGTTGATTGAGTGGTACATGTATAGAGGGATTCTTGGCTTGAACCGTCCCATCTTGTTTTCAGCCAAAATCACTTCAGGGACGAAACCATTCAAAAAGTTTGGTTTGAAGTAGCTAAAGACGTCTTGATATGCAAATTGAACACCAACGGTTCCAAGACATTGACTTTCTGCCGAATTGAAAGCGGCCTTCTTATTAGGAAGTAAGTGAGATTGAATATATGCATACAGTTCGGGATATTGTTGTGCAAGTCCAAAGAAGCCAGCAGGAATTAGGCCAGCTGATGGACCTTTGTTGACAGCGTTGACAGTTGCATTTACATCAGATGGAGTGCCGCCCATAGCTGCACCAAGAATTCTCAATTCAGGAGCGTAGATTGGTTGAAGCTCTGCAGCCCATCCTGTGGCTAATGCACCTCCAGAGTAGCCCCACATGGTTATATCGGCTGAGGACTTCAGGTGACTTGTGCGGCAAGAAGCTAGAACAGCGCGAATAGAATCCAAAATTCCTCTACCGGAGGTTACACCACAAGTGAATACGCTATGAGGTCCCTCATAATCTGGTACGTTCACATACCAGCCTCTTGTGAGAGCTGCATCAATGAGCATAAGATCAAAAGGGCTCACAGGATAGCTAGCATTTGAATTGGACTCTAGAGAATAGGAAGGAGCACACTGCTCACTAGAACTATCTTCAGCAAAGTGATAGGAAAGCAGTTTCTTGTGGTCTGGATTTTTTGGCTGAATCAATGTGGTAACTGTGGCCATGGGCTTCCCACGCACATCAGTAGTACGGTAGAGAATTTGCCAGGCATTGGTATAGTTAAGAGTGTAGGAATCCAAGGTAGCTAATGGACTGGGTACTGGTCTAGTACGCAAAATAGTTCCTGGAGCATGATGCTGGTAGCCTTTGGGAGGGCTATAAAAGGGGTCATCTTGCGGCCACGGTAAGAAACGACGCACAGGCGAAGCTTCAACCGATCCTGCAGCTGAGAGCGCTATGGTAGCATATGCTAAAGCTGAAATAATACTCCCCAAAAACATTGGCGACTGAAATAGAAGTGTCAGGCATGGATAAGTATATACAAATTACGTTTGAAGTTACAAGCACATACGTGAGTTAACCGAGAAGATAGAAACAAAAGAGCTGCCAGAGAAAATTTGAGACTAAATACTAGTTGCTCTCGCAGTTTTGGCAGTTTATCCGCCTTCCTTTGCCTTTTTTGAGTTTCATTGCTAAAACCAGAAGTGCCGCGTAAGATGCATTATAAAAGCAATGTTTTGGGCTTCCACCTATTTGATATTTCTAGAATGATATTCCGACTTTTGTGCTGCGCCAATTATCAACTCATGTAAACACAAGGTATCATTTAGTGTTTCGCATGTATATATCTCTATCTTTACCAGAAGGAGCTCTGCTTTTCGTGAGAAGCAGCTAGCGAACTTTATGGCGAAAATAGCTTGTACGCTTCGCGCCAAAACGCCGAAAAGTTGCCTCATGACGAGAAACCAGACTCCGGCAACGAACGCACAAATTTTTGAGTCTCAGCAAGTGGCCGGTGCTACATTGCACAACAAGGTAAGCTAATGTTAACCATAATTCTGAGATTACCGTCTTGCTTGGAATATCTGCTTACTCAAGTCATATTGTGGTGTGAAGTATTGGTCATTTGTATTTTCACTGGAAGTAGATACCCCACTTTATATTGATGTAAAGCATCATCTTTGTAAAAGTTCGCCAGAATCCAGAATGTGTCACTGTCTTATTTCAAGGCCCCATATACTTGCAGGACAAGTACAATCTCAACTTGATGCTATCCACATGTGTAACAAGCTATTGACATTGTGAGCGCCACCAGAAGCAGCCTAATATTTTGTGGAGTAGTTTAACGCTTTGAACTGCGATAATTGAGTAGTAGATTAGTCACAAACAGACAACATATAGTCTTTTAAGTTTACTCTTTGAGTTGGTTATGTGATACAGCAATGTCTCACTAATATGCTAAGTGGCCACATTCACTTAAATGTGATAAGTTGCACAACGTACCCCGGAACTTAATCGGGGTTTCGATCTCTCAAACCACGTTCATAATTTCTGGTTAAGGGTTTCTTAACCAGTGGCAAACCAATGGGATTGTTTGCAAAACGAGCTGTAGTCTTCGCAGCGCCTACTTATATATATTTCGTGAATGATGTGGGTTATATTTTAGTGATATCTCACCTTTGAACAAGTGTAAAAAAGCTCCAATTTGATCAATATTGAAGAATTGTTTTTTATAAAACAGTAAGGTTGACATACCATTCATACGTAACTTAGTTAGAAGAACAGGTTCCCACACAATCTTACGGCATTGACTGAAAATCTAGACGTCTCTCCATTGACTATTCGCGCTTTCGTGCAACGTTATTTTACAGCTTTCTCCTATTCCTATATTGCCCAAATATAGAGCATCAGGAAATGCTTCCACTACTTTGAAGCTCATGTGATATTCCAAAAAGACTTGCCCACATGTAATTCCATAAGCTTTGCTATCTTAATCGCTCCTCTTCATTCAAAAGCCAGTCAATAAGTACAATCAAAGAACAAGTTGAACTTTGAAATTTCTTTTTTTCTACTCCTCCAATTTGTTCTCAATTAGTTTAGCTACCGTCTGTTAAAAGACCATACGCATAGACTCAGTATACGTTAGTCATAGAGAGTGTAGTATTATAACACTGTCACTTAGCCAATAAATATGAATTTCTACACATTGCCCTTTATTGGTTCACTCCTGTCTCGCAAGTCATAGATTACGATTTTAAATCTCTAGGTAGTTTTTATTGCATCTGCCCAGACATAGAATTTGAAATACTACATGTGGCCATCGGCCAAATACGACACAAGTTATAGTTTCGGATAAGTTATAATTTTTGTTTCATGATATATATGTTTACAGACTTTAAGCATCTACTGACAGCCAGTAGGAGGTATACTAACGTCACCTAAACCAACATAACCTAGGCCGATGAAGACATTCTGGAGAGAATTGTCGTGTAAAGCAATACCAGTCAAGGTCTTGCCGTTAGTTTGCAGATTTCCGGCTTGTAAAGTCAGACCATTGGTTTCTACGGCATTAGCATCACCACCGTAAGCCCAAATGGCGCTGCTGCGTATGTCGTGGAACCAAGCAAATTTATTGCCCTTTTTGATTTCTTGGCTAAATGATGGACAATCTTCGAAGCTCAGTGCGTTGCCTTTGGTGAGCGAAAGACATTTGTTACCATCGATTTTGACGTAACCTAAAATTTAGAAACAAAAATGTTAGAATGTTATCTCAGCATACACATATATCATTAAGCTTTTTAACTTACCCATCCTGATCTCATTGTCGTGTTTGCCGTTAAAGTCCCATTGGTTATTCACTGTAGTAAAGGTACCTTTGAGGGCATCACCTTTGCCAGGCAAAGTCTTTTTACCTTTACAAGCAATACCATCAGTGACCAAATGATTATTCGAACCTTTCTTGAGGAATGTAGTCTTGGGATGAGGGACGCTATTTACATAGACGTAAATGGTACCGGAGAAGGAGGTAGCAGGAGCTGCGGAAACTGAGGTGGCGGAAATAGCCAGCAGAACAGAAAGAATAGATAACTTCATGAAGCAAGAGGTGAAGATGCGATGATTGTTAAGGCACATTATTTTCTCTTCCTTATATACGTTTTCTATCAAGTTGCTTCATGGTATATAGAAATCGACTAATTTGGATGAAAATGTACACATGGCTTTGTCTTTTGTCATTTCGCCATAAGGATTTGCATGACCCCTTGGTATTCTAAAAATAAGCTCTAGAGCTGCGCACGCATCAAAAATTATTTTGCCTATTTTGCATTCTGTACCAACTTTGTACTTGCCATAGCATTAATTTTTAATGTGCTATATAATTATCTATGGACTGAATATTTGCATAGCAAAGTTACTTGTAGACAACATACTTACACTTTTGCTGACATTTACGGTTTATTTGTGTGGAAAGATTGCATATTTTTTGCTCCAGGATAATAATGTCATGGCTATATATACTGGCTATGGTTTAATTTAGCTACTTTGGTATTACTGGAAACAACGCCACCCAGTGGTGTAGAATTAGTTTGAAGTATTTATTTTTGTCTTTGTTGGTATTATCTTCTCCATATTTGACAAACCTTGTAATGGATTAGCTTAAACTACCTGTAAGGGTATACTTATTTTACTTGGGATATTGCTTTGGTTAAGGAAGAACCATTATGCGAGATCGTATAATTCTCAATGACATCTTTTATTTAAACATGAAACTATGGTTTCTAAGTCAGTCATGAACGATGACTATGTTGAGATCGTCTAATACAGATTATGGCAGATCTTGATTATAATCATTTACGTTTATAATGCTTGGCAACCTCAACTTGAACGCCTTTTTCTACTAGAATCTTTTGCAACCAGTCAACTGAAGGTACATCTGGGGGAGTCGACCACTCATCTTTCATCTTTGAGCCATCTGGTCCCGCAAGCACAGAACAAGCTAACACTATCGATTTGCCAGCTTCAATTTTACCTATTAGCTGTGGCACGAAGGTGCGAGGAAACATCAAGCTTGTATTTCCAAGTGGTACGCTTACTCTCGCAGCGCGTTTCGTAGAGGATGAGTCTCTTATACCGCTAAAATCTCCAAGCTTGCATTCAACCCAAGCTGAGCTGTCGTCGGAATTAGTTATATCTGCCTTGAAATCGACACGTGGAGCAGCAAATCCACCTTCAGTAGTTTGTAGTGCTCTTGGTGAACTTATGCGATGAACACGAGTATGCCAAGCACCATTGGGAATAAGCCAGGTTTCAACCTTTACATCGGGCCAAGGATTCCATAAAGAAAAAAGGATATCTCCGATAGCATATGCGTCCACACAGTGTTCTCTCACACGATAGTGCTTGCCGTCATCGCTAAATGCAATCATATTATCGAAAGCTCCAGTTTGATATCCCAAGCTATCACTTTCAACGCTAAAGCCATATCTTGAGGAGTAGGCAAATTTTTTGTATTTCTCGGGGACATGTCGCATTTGCTGCCCGGTTTCAGGTCCTGCTGTCAGAAGTACTGTGTGGCCAGGCTGATGAGAGAAAACCATACCAGGAATTGAAAATGCGGCTATACTCGGACGGTCCCCAATTGGCAATTCCTCTGCTGCCCAAAATGGATGGTCTGCAGGGAGTTTGAGTGCAGTGAATGCTTTCATGGCCCACCATGGTGATCCAGCTGAGTTGTAGCGCTCTGACATAAACTGGTTGGGATAAGCATATCCAACAGTAAGAAGACCATCTTTGTTTCGTGAAATCGGCTGGGTAGACCACCATCTTAAATTTCTTAAATACAACCCTTTGATCACTCCCCAAGGTAGAGCCTCTTCGTTGGCTAGAGCTAATGCTCCCCAAAAGCCGGCAACAGCGTGCCGATAAATCAAGCTGCGTCCATATGGAACATTTGCGCCTGTGTCTGCGAACCAATGTTGAAAATGCTGAGCAAATGTACGTGCTCGTTGTCTAAACCTTTCACAGCGTGCTTTGTCCTCCGGTCGGTATACAGAGTATATCAGCCCATAAAAGTGCATTGCAAACGGATTGTAATAATCAATACGTCTCGTATCACCTTCATCGTCGCCGTCGCGGTACCAACCATCGTCCATATACAAACTCTCGAGATCCAGCAAGTATTCCTCCGTCATGCTTTCATCTACCTTGACTCCTACTTTGTCAAGGCCAAGATCTACCATAACTCGGAAAAACTTATGGTTGTTTCCATGGAAATTGGTATTGCGCCCAGTAATCAAGTACTCGGTGACATTACTTTTGGTTTGTTCGTCTAATGGATCCCAAATATGCTCCGGTACTAGTAATAATGCGTAGCCAAGAGCAGCGATCTCAACCTGCCGCTGATCCATCGATGAGACGGAGCCCCAGTACTCAGGATGTGTTGGGTCAGTACCGTTTTTCAAACCCTCACGATACCGATCCCAATGTTCAAAACTTGCCCCTCCAGCTACCATGGGCGCTATACCAAACAGAGGTCTGGCAAATCCTTCCAAGTCGGACGATGCGCGGTCGAAGGTGGCCCCTGAGGCATCAAGTTGCACGCGAGCGTTCCCTTCAGAGAAAGTAGGTAAGAGTGGTTCGAACATCTCGTGAACAGCTTGAATCACATCATCTCTGGTCTGAAACTTGTTTCCAGCTGATGGATTAAATTGCGACTGAGGTAATACACTTGAATCAATCATGTTGGAAGATCTCAAACGGCAAAGGGATGAGAGATTTTGATAGAGTCATAGCTGTAAGGATATAAATATTATTCACACGCAGGTGGATGGAAAGCTAATCAAGCGAGAAACGGAGCAGATTTTGAATCCTATTTGTGAAAAGTACTAGTGGACCGGGTAAAATTTTCGTGAAGTACTGAAAAAGGTACATTTGCCGAATTCAATACGTTTCAGGGTTCGGTGATCCAAGATCAACAAATATCAAGTAACATGATATATACAGAGCATTTCATCTGCGGTTCCATGTGTTCGAGCGTTCGCAAATAACTCACACTCGTGTTTAGTATGTCCATGGTTTACACCTAGATTATTTTTGACACATTACCAGGGCCTCGCTGATAACACCAGGGCTCATCACAAGATCATATCCTTTTTTGTATTAAGTCCCTGATTTGGTCAAAATAAGCCCCGAAAATTACTGAAGCTTAAAGATTGTACAAAGGTCACAAGATATGAAAAGACATTGTTAGATATAATACTGTATTAGGTTCTTCCCCGTGGGGAAACTATTTCTCATCGAAGCCCACTAGTTGGAAAAGTCAATTCTTCTAACGCCTCCAATAATCGTTATAAATCATTCAATCAGAACGCTCCAACATCTTTGTTTTCCCTGCTTCAAGCACTCTTGGTAGAAGTGTCCATACCATAAACCAATACAAGCTTTCTCGACTAATATGAAGACGCAAGACACAGAAGGGTGGAATGGTACAAGCACGGAGGCTACTTTGATTAGAGATGTAATCCCGAAGCGAACCAAGCTGTGGTGGCATTACCCGGCTCTACGCACTCTTAATCTTCTACTGATTTGTTGCATCGTCACCGACATTACTAATGGATATGATGGATCAATGTTAAATGGGCTACAAATCATTGATAGCTGGAAAGAATTCTTCAATCATCCCAGTGGCTCTATTCTAGGAGTAATCAGCAACGGAACTCGTTTCGGACAGATAGGATCTCTTTTTGTGTCTGCTGCTCTTATAGAAAAATTCGGGCGACGTCGACCTATTGCCATTGGTTCAGTCATACTATTACTTGGGGTGATTCTGCAAACTGCTGCAGTTAATACCACAATGTTTGTGCTTGGCCGCGTACTTATTGGTTTTGGCAATGGAATTCAAGCTACTGCCTGTCCTATTCTTGTTGCTGAGTTAGCTTATCCAACACAGCGTACACAAATCACTGGCATTATGAACAGTACCGGATCCTTGGGCTCGCTTTTAGCTGCTACAATCACATTTGGTACTGCATATTTAGGATCGTCTACCTGGAGTTGGCGCTTGCCTAGTTTGTTACAAGCTATGTCTTCTATTCTCCAGTTGGCCCTCAGTTTCTATGTACCTGAATCACCCCGTTGGCTTGTGCATAACAATCGCAGAGACGAAGCATGGAAAATATTGGCTAAGTATCACGCCGAAGGAGATGAAAGCTCTGAATTGCTAAAATTCGAAATGGACGAAATTGATGCGGCAATAGAAAGAGAGAAGGCGCAGTCGCTTACTTCTTGGATGGAATGGTTTCGCACCACGGGAAATCGACATAGGTTCTTTATTGTTCTCACTATAGGATTCCTGATTCAATGGTGTGGCAACGCCTTGATATCGTACTATCTAACTCTTGTACTCAAGTCAATTGGTATCACAGATACCAGGACTCAACTTACTATCAATGTAGGTATCAACATAAACGGCATGTTCTTTGGAAATTTCTTTTCTTTGTGGATCGAGCGCGTAGGCCGCCGTCCTATGCTATTCATGGGATTGACAGGCATGTTCTGTGCTTTCCTAATTCTTACGGTGGTGACAGGCATCAATCAGAATGCTGATTTCCATAATTCAGCGGCTTCACAAACTTCGCTTGCCATGATCTTCATATTTGGGGCATTTTACAAGATGGCTGGACCGGTTTGCCCCAGTTATGTTGCAGAAGTTAGTCCTTATGATTTGCGAGCCAAGGCCTTCGTCATTAATGGTTTCGCTGATGCTGCTGCTAATGTATTCAACGGTTTTGCAAATCCTGTCGGATTGACTGCGATTGGGTGGAAGTACTATATTGTTTGGTGCTGTGTGCTGCTCAGCAATATGGTCCTCGTATACTTCTTTTATCCAGAGACGAAAGGACTTTCTCTCGAGGAGGTAGCCATCAAGTTCGACAAAGATCAAGCTGAGACTATTCAAAGGGAGCCTGCTGAAAAAGAAGCTATCGATGCACCATTGGAGCCAAAACAATGATACAGTGGCCGTAATAATACCAAATTATAATGATCGTAATCATTACTTTTCAAAATCATCTTATTATCCTTGAATAATACCATATAAAAATAAAAACTGAACTCAGGGATTGACATGAATCATTGCAAGCTGCACATACCCTTTTTACCTTTTGTTTGTTTTTTCAAATCACCATACATTCTTTAAACGCTTTGGGTCTAAGTAAAGTTTTATTTCAGCTGAATTATCATTTTAATTTATAAGACCCATATCCAGTAGTCTATTGCCTGTCTCAATAAAGTAGTAATCCGCATAAACCAATCCTGTGTCAGCAATTCTCTGACCTGGCATAGCATCACCATTGTTATTAACTGTGCTATGCTCTAGAATTGTATCGCCCTTTCCGGAAGCTTCAACAATAACACGGCTCAAGATTTTACACACGTGAGGCAAGTAGTTTAAAGTTGGGTCCAACTGCTGTTGCAAAAGCATGCCAGAACAAGCAATCATAGCCGCGGAGACATCCCAGTATGTTGGTCGTTCCGCATCGAAATCCCAGTATACTATGCCATCCTCTGTAACCCGGGAAAGAAACATTTCCGTAAATTTCTTTGAAGCATCCAAAAATTTGGGATCCTTAGTGTACTTGTAAGTAACGGCATAACCATACAACGCCCACGCTTGACCACGGCTCCAGGTACTTTCATCAGCATATCCCTGGTGCGTCATTTTGCCTGTGACGTCTCCAGTTTGTGTATCATACACAACAAGATGATAGCTTGAGTTGTCGGATCTGAAGTGGTTCTTTAGGGTTGTCTCAGCATGAGTGGTAGCAATGTCATAGAAATCTTTGTTTCCACTCTTCTCTGCAGCGTAATAAAGCAGCTCCAAGTTCATCATATTATCAATGATTACAAGGAAGTATTTGTCCATGTCAGTGTATGAGTACGACTTGCTGACCTTTTGATCCCATGATCGGATGGCTTTGGTCTTTGGACTATATCGAGTTGTCAATGATTTGGCGGCTTGAATGATGATATCAAGGGCCTCCTTGTTGCCAGTGAGCTCGTAATCACGTTGAAATGCAGGCATAATTAGAAATCCGATATCGTGAGTATTGGTATTAAATTGCTGCTCGACTAGACCAGCCTCCCAATGACGGCCAGCCTTGAGAAGCTGCTCTTTACTTATAGGAGCTGATCCTGCGTCGCTAGTGTTCTTCAGCTGTCGCTCGTACAATGCCCATATGCTTCCGGGAAAGAAACCGGAAGTCCATCTAAATGGTGGGTTGTACTCGTACTTGTCTGTGCCTGGAGTAGTATAATGAGGAAATCCTGTGGGAGGATTCTTTTTTTCCAAAGCTGGAGCTGCAACCTTCCAGATTGTATTATATATTTCGGGCGATAGTAACCCTTCAATGTCCACCTTGTTCGCTTGATCCTTTGTGGCGGAAGGTGTGTGGGTATTCTCACTTGACTGCGTCATATTCCTGTATATATGTTTCTTGCTAGATTATTGTCTCGTCTATGTTATTAACAAGACAGTAATGAAATTTTTTGGATTTGCGCACAAAATGAAGAGAAAGAGTTTTGATCGATTTTCTCATCATATTTATCTACCCCACGTAACGGGGTTCGCCGCAGATTACCCCGGCTGATATATCGCAAACTCTAATAAAAAAGCTTGCTGCTGCCAGTCACAGTAGTCGTACAGAAGCATTTAAGCAAGAAAATCATTGGAGGATGAGCGAGCTGACGTGTTTAAAGAGCTTTTAGTAGTTTTACCCTTTGCGGAGAATGTGCTCGATAAAGGTGGTAACATTTACCCCCAGACCCTATTGACAAAACACATGAGCTCAAGTTTAAATGTATTGAGTTCCCGAAAGGTTGCGTTGGTGGGTAAATCTCCTAATTTGTGGTTTTTACTTTAACTGGAACTACCGCTGGCGAAAACTTTGTCCCAGACATAAAAGCTAGATATTTATTTTGAAAATCATTAACTATGGCGACAGTGACTACTGACAATGAAGAAATCACTTATTACATGGTCAGAATCTAATCTATCAGCCGCGAAAGCTCGCTTGACAGATCCACTTCTCAACCCGGCGTACAAATCACTTATCAATGCAGCCGATCAAGCGTTGGACTGTCGACCATTCTCTGTTACTCACAAGTCTACATTACCACCAAGTGGTGACAAGCACGATTATCTGAGTATCGCCCCGTACTGGTGGCCCGACCCTTCCAAACCGGATGGTTTGCCATACATCAATCGAGACGGCGAATTCAATCCCGCATCAAGAGATTCCAGGACAGATAGCGTCCGATTCAAAGAATTTACATCAGTGTTAGAATCTCTTTCTTTGGCATACTATTTTAGTGATGAGGCGAAATATGCTGAGAAAGCTGCCAGTCTGCTCAATGTCTGGTTCCTAGATACAGAGACGCTCATGCATCCTCACCTGGAATACGGTCAGGGTATTGCAGGCGTCACAACTGGTCGAGGGATTGGCTTGATTGACACTCGAAACTTAACTACGATAATTGATACTATCATCCTTTTGGACCATGTTCTCTCTGAGGAACAGCTACAAGGGCTACATAATTGGTTCGACCAGTTCTTACATTGGCTGACCACTAGCAAAAATGGTGTAGAAGAAAAGAGACAAATGAATAACCATGGCACGTTTTACGATTCACAAGTAGCTTCCATTGCAATCTTTCTTGGTAAAGATGACTTAGCACAGGTCCATATACGCGATACCATGACCAACCGTTTGACAGTGCAGTTCGATGCTGATGGTAAGCAGCCTAAGGAGCTCCATCGAACACGATCATTTCATTACAGCGCATTCAATCTCACTGCTTACGCCCGTTTGGCTAAGTATGGCCAACTGCTTGGTGTTGACTTATGGCATGCAGACCCATTTAATACTGGCACTTCCACGTTGAAAAAGGCTATTACGTGGTTGGCTACTTACATTCCAAAACCCGAGTCGTGGCCATATCCAGAACTTACAGGCGTCCACGTCCTTCCCCTGGCTCAAGACGGCGCTTTACCAGTATTTTTGCAAGCATTTTTAGAGTTTGGCAAATGTCCACAGCTCTCTACAGCACTTAGAGTTGCTATACATGAAGTACCTGAAGCGCGTGACTGGCTGTTATGGCCCGTGACAGAGGACGACGTTTCCGTTTGAAATATTTATGTAATTAATTTAATGAGTGTTTTTGTAATATGACGAATTTGCGCGTTCAGTCCTCAGAATCCAATGGACAGGAGCTTTGAGATGCTGTCTTCATTTTTTCTTGCCCCAATAAACTCTAGATGATAACAATTATAGTTTTTAAAAAGATAAAATACTTGGGGATATATTATAATTTACTCAATCATTTCATGATTGGTACGTCAAGCAGAGTCTGTGAAAGATCTGTGCCCTCATGTTCATTCTATACTTCGGACAAATGTACTTATAAGCATTCGAAATTATAGAAGCAGGTATGACCAATTCAAGGTTCTAAACAAATTCAGTTGCGTTACCGCAATTTGAGACTGAAAAGCAAGTGTGTGACTTTATGTGACATCTCATTTCACAATGCTACTAAGAGTCGACACTGTATGATGAAATAAAGATGTATTACTCATGTTATTCATGATGATCACAAGTGATGCTGATAACAACCGAAGCAACGATTGTCAAAAAGTGATTACAAGCCTGTATAATCAGATGTAGTCACCTCAACCATGTACCCCTGTAGATTTGAATGTGCAAAAAGCAACAAATGCTGAGAGATTAAAGCAAACAGTTCTAATTCGCTACCACTACTATTTGACAAAAGAATTTATAAGATATTATCATTCAATACTGGCCCGATAACCCTTAAATCAAAGCTCCACCTTTTTTTCAAATGAAACATCACGACGAAGCCAGGAAACGATGATTGGAAATAATGAAAAAGTCAACAGATGCCTATATTGCAAAGCAGCCTCCAAGTTGTTTATTTCAAAATAAGTAAATGAAAATTAATTATAGAAAGAAGGTAGAAGCAGGCGATAGATGAATTCTGGACTATTGCTAAAATCGTAACAAGGTCTTATGACGCCGCCTTTGAATACATACCGTTGAATTCTTGGGTTCCGTATTGATAAAAATTATCTACCATGGCCGTGTCAAGTGCGTCTAGGAGGACCGGCCGAGTCTAATTGTTTGGCAGTCATGTGCGGGATCAATTCTACAGTGTCGATAATCCGCTGAAGTAAGAGGCTCTCAAGGTGCTTGTGCATTCGCGAGAGAATTATATCTCATACGGAGAGAAATTCAAGAACTGAGTGACAGGAGGAGTTTTACTTTATTTTTGATGCAGTGGAGATGATTTCAGGAAGGCTATAAGTTTTTTAGATGGGAATATCAGGATCAAGAGTGAGATACGCGGTTTGGAAGCACAAATTCACTTTTTATATATGATATACGAGAAGAAACCATTGAGACACCCGTAGCGTGTGGTTCATTTCGTATCCTCGATGGCCGTGACACGCTTATTGTAGCATAGCGTTTTGAAAACTCTGAATGGTAGTAATATATGTATTAGAAGCCAACTAAAATGGTAGTTCATACTTATATGTGGAACGGAAAAAAGTCTTGAAGAGCAGTAGTCGAATATCAGGAGGTCATCCACGGCTATTGTGACTGCAGGCAAAGAGCAGGATCTGAGTACGTCTGGCGACGGCTCTTGACAAAAGGTGGAAGCTCAAGCCCTTGGCGGTATATTGGTACTCTAAGGTATCTGTTGACAGTAATGTTGATGTCATTGTGGACACTCCACGTCTGAACGATAGCAGCCTGGTTAGTGATGGTGTATTTAGATGGTTACACTTGGATGCCATCCGGAAATAGAAGACAAGAAATAACAAGAGAATGTTGATACAGAACCTACTTTAAAGTGTTCAACTCAACATGTTCTTTACAAAAGATGGTGAATACCAATCTCATCTAAAAAATATTTCGGTCTCTGTTCCTCAATAACATTCCAGCGTAAAGATTCCTAGTTTGTGGAAGTGCCGTCTAAGAATCCCACCGTTGTCTTCGGATGCACCTGCTTCTGTTACTTCTCACTTGCGTTAATCAAGCAGTCATGAAGCATTTTTGATGATGATTGCTAAAGATGTGTCAAACGACAGCGAAAATTGGGTATGATACCTGACAACCATCGTAATTTATTTCCAATCCTCCCTTCACCTTTTGTTTCGAAGCACATATGGCTCCCAAAAGTATTCAGCAAACTCTTCCAAAAAACAGGGGTAAAATGAGTCCGAGTCTAAGATCTCGCTTTGGAAATTTGGTTAGTAACCATATGAGAAGTAGCAAAGCACGTTCTCATTCTTTACCGCCAGCTGCTCGGAAAAGAGTACCATCACCTAATCTTTCTGATAACGACCGCGCTAGCACCGTTAGCATTATCCGCGATCTCACTCCTAGTTTGCTTTCGTCAGACGTCGAGGCCAGCCCTGACTCTTGCTTTAACAGAAACAAATTACTGAGCTTCGGAAGCAGAACGCTGATCTGATGCAAAAATTACAAGTCATACAAGCCGACAAAGAAGTACAAACAAAGAAACTTGATTCTCAATGCACTCAAATGAGTAACTTCAAGACTCTATGGTTCTACTCCAACAAAATCTTTTTGAATCAACTCAAAAATATGAATCTATCCTTTCTCTTCTCCAAATTTAGCAGACTGCCATCTAAAACCAACCAAACCACCATTCAAAGCTAAGACAACGATATTATGATGATCGATATTAATTCACATCAGAAGCCGAGCTGCGCGGATATTGCACAGAAGATAGTTGCGAACACGCCGAGTGCAGATGATAATGCTGCCAAAAGTGCGTTGGCCATCTTTCACCAAAGAAGAATCCCTGTCAACAGCACCACCGAGTAACGCCTGGGTCTGAGACGTATCTATGTCAATGGAATCGCCAAAACTACTTACAAAGAGCTTAAAGCACGTCGTTTTGCTTTCCACTTTATGCTGACAAAAATTGTCAACATCAGCTATATAGCTAACTACTGTGTTCAATTTGTAATTCGCTCTGATTATACTTCATCCTTCCTCTCCGAGTGTTGCATTGCTCGTCTCCAGGTGATCGACGCTAACCCCACCAAGCCTCTCGACCCTAACTTTCCCTCCGACAAACTTGATGATGTAAAGCAAATTTTCGCCAAGCGTGTTGCTAACATCGTTGTCAACACAAAACACGACGTTGTATCTGAGCTGAGGCAAAGGCGAACCAACAAAGTCGAAAAAGGGTAGCCGCTCCGCTTATAAGAAAGTCAAAGAATTTAAGAAGCCAGTCTTCTGAAAAAGGCAACGAGATGTGCATTATTGACCTATCTGACAAAAGAAAGAAGGTGAAGCGGCAACAGAAAAAGACAAAGGCGGAACCATCGGGCCGCAACACCCGTTTGATCGGTGAAGACGAAGAGAAGTAGAAGAGGACCGCTTCGCAAATGACAAAAACGATGAGCGCTTTTGTAAAAGCACCCATTCATTACAGGATATTCAATATTATAGCATGTTATATACCTACCTTAATGAATAAATCCTGGTCAGTAGATGGGTTTGTTATCTCCTACATATGAGTACGTATTATTGTAATAGAAAAGAAAATTTCGGGTAACATTCTATGCTCATAAAGCCGAATGAGCTTCAAAACCAAAGCTGTTAGCTAGTGGTCTTCAAAATAGGAGAATATGCACATCACACTGATTTGTTCATCCTTGCTCTTGATATCCTTAGAATATATCAGCCGAAAAAATATGATTTAGCTAAGCCTTCTAATTGTATGTAAATCTCATTTAAAAATTTCAACTTGGGAAATAGATTAGAACTTCTGTAACTCAATGCAATTCAAAACACAATTAGTTCTGTTCGCTGGCTACTTGCTCAGCTACTTGCTACATGCAATTTCAGCTTTCTCCTCCAGTTCTTCAGAGCACATGGACGTTGAAGATGAAGAGATCGTAAAACACAGGAAAAATACTGACGAAGAGCTTAATAAGCATGACCAACAACATGGCCTTTATAACAATCAATATGATCGATTTAGTTCAGAGTTAAAATTATAGACTTTAGGATACGAGGCTTAAAATTAGGATAAAGAATATAAAATTCAGAGTTTAAAATACAAGAGTTAGGATAACATTTCAGGATTTAGGAAATAGAGGATTTAGGATCCAGAATATAGAATATAGAATTTAAGATATAGAGGTTTAAGATATAAAATATAGGACTTAGGATTCAGAGTTTAAAAATTAGGATATAAGACTATAGGAGGTAAGATTTAAACTTCAAGTGTTAACATATAAAGTTTAGAATTTAAAGAACAGGCTTTAGGATATAGGCATTGGAATATAAGAATTAAGATTTAACAGTTAGAATATAGGATTGACAATATTGAATGCAGATTTTAAACTTCAGGAATAAAAATTTAGGATATAATGTAAATTAGAATATAAGCGAGAATTCAGGATTATAACTTTAAGATTTAGGATATAGGAATTAAGGTTTAGAATATAGAGTGAGAATATAGGATATAGGAGTTAAAATTTAGGATTTAGACTTAACTATAGAATTTAGGATATAAGGTTTAAAAGTTAGGGTTCAAGAGAGAATTTATAATGTACGATATAGAATTTAGGCTATAAGGTATAAAATTTAGGAGGCAAAACTTAAGTTTAGGACTTAAAAGTAAATCGAGACGTTAAGAATAAAAAATAGGATTTTAGATGTTAGGATTTAGGGATTAGACTTTTAAGTTCAGATGTTAGACTTTACAATATAGAATTTAAGACTTAGAATTAAACATCAAGAATCTAGAATGTAGGAGTTAGAATTTAGGATTGCTGATTGAAAAAATTAGGATTAGAATTTAGAGTTTAAGGTTTAAGCTTTAAGTTATAGAATTTAGGATTTAGACTTTAGGGTTCAGGGTTTAGGATTTAGGATTTAGGGTTTAGGGTTTAGGGTTTAGGGTTTAGGGTTTAGGGTTTAGGGTTTAGGGTTTAGGGTTTAGGGTTTAGGGTTTAGGGTTTAGGGTTTAGGGTTTAGGGTTTAGGGTTTAGGGT